>OY288281.1:38137687-39337687 GCA_958450335.1 Hibiscus tridactylites
ACAAGATCCGGGACATCACACACAAGATCCACACATGGACTTAACCATTGCCATTGTGATCTTAACAAGTACAAGGTTCTCACATAAGGACTTTTAACCACCTTATAACCTTTACTTAACCAAGGTCTACCGTGGGCAACAACCTCCACTACGACCTTAAGCAACCGAGGTCCTCCCGTGGGCACACCCTCCACTGACCTCATCTCGTTAGGAATACTTGAGGGGAGTTTACCCGGTCCACACTTGACCACTCCGCCATCAAGGCGACTTTATTCACGGTGCACCCAATCCTATAGCCGGCTAATTATACCCGATCAACGAACCAAGAACCATTCACATCTCTTGCCAACATAACCATCTTACCATAATATCCAATGTTCCACATGCATAAACATAATGCAAGCCATCACAACATTAGCTTAATGATCCACATGCATACACATAATGCAAAACCATCACATCATTAGCTCAATGATTCACATGCATAAACAATATGCACAAGGTAACAATTATCATCATTAATCATCATCAACTCACTGTTTTTAAGCATCATACAAAGCCAATGAACAACATGCAATACTATGCATCAAAACCACATTTTCATTGCACTAAACCAAGGATCTCTTACCTTGAGCACCCCTTTTCAATTGACTTTCAAAACCAGCATTAAACCATGCTAAAACATGCTTACAAAACAGAATTAAACCATGCAATAACACATGCACATCAATCATCAACCACAATTGATTTTAAAACCAAATCATACACAATTCAAGAGCAAAACCCCCTTCACTTACTCTTGAGCTTAGCAAAGTTGTTTAGACTTAAACTAAGCTCCCAAAAACCTTCAAACCTTATTTCAAAAGCTGAAATCCCAACTTCACTCACCGATTACCAAACAAGCCTAGCCAACAAGCTTTCCAAGCTTCCGAAACCTTCCGAAAACACCTCCAAAGCTCAAGGATCAACCTCCCCTGTTTCAAGCACATAAAAACAGAACATTAATGCATCCTTATGCATTAAAACACCAGCAACATCAACACAACTCGCTGCTCATCACAAAACAAGCAATTTGGCTACCAAACACAACCGAAATCACCTCCAAACACTTCCAAAACTTAACCCAGCCAATATCCATCACTTCTAACCATTTTTATACATCAATTAACATGCAAAATGATCACAACCACGTCCTTATACCTCCAGGTATAACAGATCACCAATTACACTCCAAAAACAACCAAAAACTCAAGCCAAACTTAGGAAATTCAACCTATCCGGGATTGCATTGATAAAACCTCAACTTCTAATCATTTTAGCATTCATTTAACATCAATTTTACACCTCAAAACCCTGCTTAAACAGATCACACGAAATTTTCACCAAAATCATCAAATCTTGCATTTTAGCCAAAAATCAAGATCTCAATTGAAAAGCCTTTAATAAAACATAAATCAAGGATTGAGAACTTAGGAATTTCAGTAAAGAACTGATAGTTTAGAGGAGAAGGACGTTCTTACCTCCAAACTTGAATTTCTCCATTTTAGAGCCAAAATGCTTGATGAATCAACTTGTAAATTGTGAGGTTTTGATGATGAGATGATTAGGAATCAAATGAGAATTGAAATGAGAGATTAAGATGTTAAAATCAAAGAAAGAAATCTGAGGAAATCTTGTTTGGGTTGAGAAAAAATGAGAGAAAAGAGAATTTGAGAGAAAATAGAAAGTTAGTTGAAAATTGGTTAAAATGATTTCCCTCTCTTTTCTTAATCTTTAAAATCAGATTTGAGTCATAAAATATCTTAGAAAAATCTGGAGAAATCCTTTTTGGAATAATAGCTCCTTAAAGATTCAAAGTTTCAATCCTTTATAAAACTGTCCCGAAACTTTCAAAAATTACATTTTGGTCACTAGCCAAAATGTCAACCTTCCGAACCTCATTTTCCAAAATTGATTTCACAGTTCACTTATACATATTAAAAGATGATTTTAGAATATTTTTCCATATTTTTAATGCAACCCGAACTAGGCTTTCCTAAATTCACTCTTAAATATTCGATCAGCACTTTGACCGAACCGGTCAACGCCAAAACTTCTGAGCCCAAAACCGGGGCGTTACATGTACAAACTCATTTTCGGGTTTTCACTTTGTTGTTTTCTTTTTCTTTTTCTTTTTTGGATTTTTCATTTTCTTGAATTCTAAAGATGAGCTCAGAAGAAAATGTTTGGTCTAGTCGCACCATCAATGGCGAAAGTAGACCTTGAACAACAATTGGCATGTTGCATTATCAAAAACGAACTCTAGTGGATGTAGGATATGTTACATCGTGGCGGGGAGTGACAACCCTCTTGGGCTTTGATCGTCTTGTCTGTTCTTGGAAAAGTAATAAGCAAGAATTAGGTAACTTGTTTCTTTGCATCTTCAAGAAGACATGATCTGTTGATATGTTCATTGCGTTGAAACCTCAGGGAGATGATCTGTTCCACTGCGAATTCAAGGTAACAGATTTTCTATCGCGTTCATTCTGTTGTACCCTCATGGAGATGAACTTATGTTTGTGCTTATTTTGCTGTATGTTCAAGGAGACAAGTTTGTCATAGTTTTGTTCTGCTACCAATTCGGGGAGACAAGATTGTTGTTTGGTGTTCTCATTCCGCATTTGTTGGAGAAACATAATTTTGCCAATCTTGAAGAAGTAGAATCTGTAACTTCAGGGGTGATCTATTGCACCTCTGACGGGGAGGCAAAATTTGAAAAAGTTGATCCGCTACACCATGTTACGGGTGAGATAGGACCTGCAAAGGTTAAAAGATTGACTGGTCAAAATGAGTCATGAATTAACTCTTCGTGAGCTATAAGGTTTGAATTGAATGTTTGATTTGATTGATCCACTCTTTCGTGTCAAGGATGTTGGTTCTTGTTAACAATTGTCTGTGCTATCTTTATTTGAAGGTGTCAGACAACATTTTCATATTTGCTCCAGTCCTTCATGTCAAGGATGTTGGAATTTATTGATAACGATCTGCTCCTTCCTGTTTGAGGATATTAGACCTGCAAATTTTCATTATTTTTAAGAAGAGGTAGAGTTGAAAAGATCTTTGAGGAAAGATAAAAAAATTTTTAGAAAAACATCCTTGTGCAAAGAATTCATATTTTGAGAAAATGTCCTTGTGGAAGGACGAAATTAAGAAATTCTGATTTTCAAAAAGATGTCCTTGTAGGATGATGGGATTAGGAAATTCCTGTTTCAGGAAAAAACTATCCTTAAGAAGGGAGGGACTTATGAAATTTCAGTTTTGAGAAAAACCGATCCTTGAGGAATGATGGAATTAAGAAATTCTGTGTTTTGTGAAAAACGATCCTTAAGAAAGGATGAATTTGAGAAATTCTGGTTTTGAGAAAAACGATCCTTATGAAATGATGGAATTAAGAAATTCTTGTGTTTTGTGAAAAATGATCCTTAAGAAAGGATGAATTTGAGAAATTCTGGTTTTGAGAAAAAATGATCCTTATGAAAGGATGGAATTAAGAAATTTCCGAGTTTGAGAAAATGTCCTTAAGGAAGGACAGAGTTAAGAAACTCATGTTTTTGAGGAAAATGGGTCCTTATGAAAAGATTGGTTTCAAAAAAAATTTTACTAACTAGTGCAAGGTTAGTTTCTGGTAATGTATTTTTATGCAAATGGTATGCATGCACATGTTTTTATGATGATGCAAAGATGCATGAAACTCTTGTCGGAATGCTTATCATAATGCATGAACATGTTTGACAATGCAATTATGGATATGTTTTCATGTCGAAATGAATGTTTCCTGAAACACTAGATGCCATGATGTATGAACATTTTTGACGATGGGATGATGCGTATGTTTTCATGTATGCCTTCATGGAGATGCATGGAGTTCTTGTAGAAGTCCCTTTTTTGGTCTTAGTTTGATTTTCTGATTCTTCTTCGAAATTTGCCCCGACAAAAGTTTGCCCCCAGGCTTCATTGTCCTTTTCTGGATAAGGTGAATGACTCTGACGTTTCTTCTTTCCTTTTTCAAGGGAAATTGAATTGGCCCACCACCACTGACGGAGGCAAGATCAGGAAAAAGTTGACTTTGGAACTTCATCGCATGAAGTTATGACCTAAAAATGAAACGGAATACTAATTGGTAATATGTTCGGAAAATTTTGTCGTTTTTCACCTGGATGTTTGAGCTTTTTTTCGTATTCGGCCTCTTTCATGGCTAAATCATGTTGTTGCCCCCATAGTTGAGGTCTTCGACCTCTTTGATGGACCTCATTCTTTTCTGATCCTTGAATCCCGAGTTGAATGACCTTTGTTGATACTGTCTCTTTTCTTCTTCTCGGGGGAAAAGGCTTTGCTCTTAGCCAGATCTTTTAGTTTTACCTTAACGCCCCACTCATTTTCAGGCTCGGATATCATCGTTGTTGAGTATCTTTGAAGGCTTCGAACTTCGATCTGAGTAGACACCTGTCTCAGTTCTTAGTACTTTAAATCTCTATAAAGAGTAATGCAAGAAATGCTTATATGAATGGGCAAAGAATTTCTGTTTTTTTTTCAAAAATATGATTCAAAAGGCGGGCCCCGATGTACATGTGTAGGAGCATCTTTGAACCCACTTGCCGAGGTTATCTCAAGCGTAGCTTGTGTCTAGAGGACCTCGAATGTTGTGCCAATGTCTGAAGATGTGAAGTGCCTTCCAGGCTATTAGGCTTTTGAGAAGGTCATTTCCCATATACCTAATTTCTAACCAATTTGAGTGGCTCTCTTTGCCGCATGAACTCCCGATTTTATTCTTCCCACTTTTCTGACCTTAATCAAGCATCAGAAGTTTCAAATCTTTGGAATAAAGGATGACTCCGTAAGGTGGGATGTAGTCTGAAGACAAATTTATCCCAACGTAGATATCCATGTACGATCAGAATAGTCTTTGGAGATGGGATGTAGACCAGAGCTTGCGATTCCGAAATACTATTTCTGCCGTACTTGCATCATTTTTCTTCATTCTTTCTGGATCGCTCTAGACTGCCCTTTTTTGAGTTTTCACTCTAGAGTTCATTTCCTTTCTTCAGCTCAAGCAAACTTGTGCTCTGGCTGAATATTGATGTCTGCTTTTAAGCCTCCTTTAAGTAGGGATGGAAGGTTCTGCACTTGCTCCTCGTCTGAAAGCTCCGCTTTTATCTGGCATCTTTATTTTTCTTCTTCCTTCTTTTCATCTAAAGTGCCCTTTTGGGGTTTTTTGCCTTAGATATTTCAAAAGTCATTTCCAAAGCATCCTCCCGGGTTTTCACCTTGGTTTCTCGTTTTTGACATTTTTTGGTTTTTTGACTTGACAGACTTTGAGCACATGTTACCTCTTATATTTCATCGCAAGCTCCTTCATGGACTAATCTTCCCGGGATAATCAAAATATCAAAATCATTCATCTTCTAGTAAAAGTATATTTTTTTCTTGCCCCGGCATGGCGGTGATCCATGGTTGGGAGACAACAAACATCACCCCACATATAGATATCATCGAGGGAGAGTAGTTTTCAGTTGGATAGATATTCAAAAATTTTAGACAACACTGCTTGAGAGGAAACATTCACTCAAGATTTGTGTTTGAGACCTTTCCTTTGCTCCCTAACACACTCATTTGTCCTTCTGTTGGCCTAAGTAGGTTGGAAGATAGGTCACATCTCCCTCATCTTCACCTCGCTCGATTTCTTCTGGACAGAAGATTGCTCGAAATCAACCTTCGGATTGAAATCAATGTTGCTCCAAAGATTCCCTTTTTGCCTTCGGGCTTAGGTAATAGGTTTATTCAAGCATTACTCAAATAGAGATTTAAACTAAACAGATGTCTTAAAAAATCAGCGTCCCCTCAAAGGTTGTTTGTTCGGATCTTTACATGTTTTCTACAACTTTTTCCAAATAGTCATCTCTTAGCTTTGCTTCGAGTGAAAAACTGATGCTAACTTGGCTGACTCGGATGCCCCAAAATTAAAGTGATGAAATTCTCTCGGAATTAAAGGCTTGATTCGGAAATGATTTTTTCAATATAATGTGATGCAATGTTAATGCTCTGCAACAATAAAACAAGTTAGTACGAAATAGAATAATCAATAATGTATTGCAAAAATCAGAAGGTAAAGAACCTATAAGTTGACAAGCTTTATTCGAATAAAAACCATCATACCCAATCATGCTTTTCTACCTGTATACTTTGGAAGAAAGGTGGGTCCTTCTATTTCATGAGGGAAAGTTATGACCTTTTTCAAGGTTAATGGTCGGTAATTATATTCTTGCCCTCCCACTGTTAAGGTTCTTCGGTCTCTTTCGTGGGTCTGCTTATGCGTTTAAACCAAAAATAAGTGCATCATGAATGCTCCTAATTATATGTCTAATGCGTATGTCAAACTAAATGCATGATAACTTTGGTTTATGCACTTAATCTAAATGCATGATGATAGTATGCAACAAAAATATGATTTTTCTTGATCCCAAAGGGGTGCCCCCAAATTATCTGATGGCCAAATCTTTGCTTCTGATTAACAATCTTTGGTACCTCATATGTAAGGATGGCCTAACTTTCCTTGGGTTTGATCATTTTTGAATTACTTCCTTAGGTGAATGCCTCAACATTTTTTCTAAGACTGCTCTTGAAGCGAACTCGAAGCTTGAAACATGTTTTCATCTCTTCTTGAAGAGTTGTCATTGTTCTTGTGAACACGTTAGGTTGCCCCCTGGTCAGGTCTATAAATTTGCTATTGGTTCATGGCAGCTCATTACTTTTGGCTCTAGCGATGTGCTATAAGTGATGATGGATGCAGTCATCTAGGGTGAAGAAGTCTAACTCAACATCGGAGGCTTGCTTTCTGAACTCATCGGGGAATGCTCTCAAATTAGGGTCTTGTAGAGGCATGATGTCTGTATGAACATAGAGGTTATTCGAAAATGCCTTTGGACCAAGCTCCTGCATAGGTTCAACATGATGTTAGATTGGCCGACTTTGCTGCATCCGGTAATTTCTGGCATGGAGCATCTTTGGGACCGGTTTCAAAATTCTGAAATGAATGCATGTAAATGCAAGGTACATGTTCTAGATGTGAAGGTACTGATTCAAAATAGAATGTATGCATGTAAATAGAAAATGCATGTCCTAGATGAGAAAGTACTGATTCAAAAATGGTTCCCTTGGTTCGACTTTTGAATTTACGGGATTTATTCGCAACTTTTGAATGTTGCATTGATATCTAGGGAACTAGATTTTCTCCCGATGATAAATTTTTTCAAATTGGGAACCAGACATGAATCAATACTTCATGCTGGTGAAATGCAAAAATTAAAATGTTATAGTGGTGTCATGTAATTAATGTGGAATGAATGACTTAATGCAACATGATCACCAAAGAAAAGAAACATGTTAGTTCATAATAAAAGAGTCAAATGGATAAATTGAATAACGAATAAGACAAAATTAGAAGCAAAGAAAATTGAACATATATAGCAAATAAAGGCATAAAAATCTAAACAAGGTGACTGCTAAACGGGCAGAGTTTCAGTATGGCTCTAAAAGGTTGGCTCCTACGGCTCACTATATGTGGTTCTGGTTTTAGAGTAACAGTACCCGAACTGTCGCTAGGACATCGATTCGGGAGGATACATTTCCCTAGGTCTGCACGGAGACAGAGGTCTCACGAAGACAAAGGGACATATATCCCGGAAGCGTTTCACCATCCTACACGGAGGGAGTACCTCACAAAGGCGTGGTTTCTCGCTCCCACTTAAGGGACGGAGCTCGGGTATAGAGCTCATGATATGATAACTCAAAAAATAAATTTATAAAATTTTTGTAAAAATTTTTAAAGAAAAGGGATCACAAATTAATTAAATTGAAGTCATAATTTCCACCTATATACAAAAGGTAATCGACTTGTGGCTTGACTCTCTAAAAAAAAGATCCTCAGCGGAGTCGCCAAGCTGTAACAACGGGTGAGTCGCCACCAATCTTTTGTTTTACTTTAGGTGCGATTGGAACACCTGAAAAACCCGATTATTTTAATAAAACTTGTTTTTATTAAAACAACGAGTTTTGGTCTGCGAAACCAGAAAAACAGGTTCGAGAGTCGGTTACGTGTGGGGAAGGGTGAGCACCCCCACAACGCCCAAAAATTGGTACATGTCGATTACGTAATGTATTATGGTGGAATTATGAATTTGAATTTAAATTTAGAAATTATGATCCCTTAATTTAAAATAATATTTAAAAATGTATGTTTATGAAAGGAAAGGTACTCTCCAACGCCCGGAGCATAATTTCTGTTAGACTCCCGACTGAAGGAAGTCTATTTTGAAAATTAAGATTTAGAATAAAAATATTTTTAATAGAGACTATAGAAAAGTGGCACCCTTACGCTCAGGGTACGTTTTTCACAATAATCCCTACTAAAAAGTTTTAATTTAAAATTCAATCAAACAACATAAATAAATATATTTTATTCAAACATGGTATACAAAATAAAATATACAAACATGACGTATAAAATAAAAAATATACGAACAAATATAAAACATCTTATATTTCATACAAAGATATTTATTACAAAAGGACAACATTAAAATAGACGAGGATCAAAATTTACCATACTAGAAGCTCGAAATAAGAACTTCACCCGACTCCTAGCAGGATCTCCGCATCACCTCGCTATAACTCAAAAATTGATTCGAACGGACCTTGACATGGCCTCCAATCGAATCAACTATTCAAACCATTAAAAGGGCACTGCCCCTAAGGTTCGAAAGGGCACTGCCCTTACGCCAATTCCATGGCATTTGCTTGCCAATTCAATAGGCTTCTTTGTGTGTCTTTTGCAAAGCTGCCTCCCCGCCCTTTTATAGGTGATTTGGGGGAGGGATGAGTCATGCCAATTTCACGTGGATGCCTTGCATGGCATCCACGGTTTTGCCTCTTTTTTTTTTACTTTTTTTTATAAGATATAAAATAATATATTTGAGTGAAAAATATATTTATAGCCCGGACATAAAATGGGTATTACATCAAGCTTGTGTGTGTCTTTGCCATGAGGTTTGCATTGGTTGAATGCACGAGATAGATAGATAGATGGTACATGTGATTTTCAAATGGTGATTTGCTTTGAAATGGTTTTGAAGCATGAGATAGAAAGAGCATGGTTTAGAAATGGTTTTCAAGATAGAGTTTTAAAAGCTTGCATTATTGTGTTGGTGTTTTTAGAGCATGACTCACTAAGCTATCGTGCTTACGCTCTCTTTTACCAACAATGCAGATAATTGAGATATTTCGGGAAGCAAGGAGGCTTAAGAGGATCCAAGGAATAGATAAGCTCAAGTATGGTGTTATACTTTTACTTTAGTAATGGTATATGACAATGAGATTTTAATGGTTTGTTTTTTGAGGTGTGTTTTGGATCCCTGTTGTTGATGCAAGTGTTATATGGTTTATTTGGTTTGTAGAAGGCCTTTATATTGGTTTTGATGCTTTGTCTTACCTTTTGGTATGCTTTTGGTTTGTGGATTAAGCATGCTTCATTATATGCCTTGCTATGCTTGTGTTAATCAACCAAATGTTACCATGTGCTTGGAATTGCTTGTTTATATGATTGAGTGGATGCCATAAGCATGTCCATATGATTTCAGGATGACTTGTTGAAGTTTGATACGGTTTGGGGCTGTTTTTGGGATAGTTCTGGTATGCATATCGATACTCGGGCTTGCGCATCGATACACATAAGCCAAACTTGTGCCTTTTTGTACAAGGGTATCGGTACGGATGGAGAGTGTTTCGATACGGGCTTGAAGGGCGTATCGATACGCAAGAGAGCATATCGATACACTTTCTAGGACTTTGGTCACTGCCTTCCCGCGTATCGATACTGTCCTTAGGCGTACCGATACATGGTCGTTAATTCTGTTAATGGCATCTTTTAAAGTTTGAAAATGTTTCATTTTAGTCCTTGAAGTTCATGTATGCAATTTGTTAGGTTTGGTTAGTCAGATTGTGATGGAAATTGATAGAAGAACATGAAATTTGACTAATTGAATAAAGGTAACCTTAAAATCATAGAAGCCCTTGTAATTTGCAAAAATTACATTTTGGTCCCTAAATGTCCAATTTGCGTAATTGAACTTCTAAACAAATTTCGATCGCTATGTCGTTTCTTCCTATACTCTTTGGTGATCACATAGGACTTAATTTACATCTAGAAAAGATAAAAAGAAAAAAAGGGTCGTCAATCGGAGTCGGCTTTAACGAGTTGACTTTAGTTCTCTCCGTGTAATCACCTCGGTTCGAGTCAACAATCTATACTGGGCTAAGGGGGTTACAACTTTGCTACTAGAATCAAGGATCCCCAATTGCTCCTCATCATAAGATAAATCTGGATTCAACTCAATCTCCTCAACATGCATCACAAGAGATGGATCCAATCTATACTTCCACAACATTGAAACATGGAACAAATCATGAATTTTCTCCAACTCGGGAGGTAACATCAACCGATACGCAACAGGACCAACCCGTTCCACAACCTCAAAAGGTCCAATAAACCTTGGACTAAGCTTACCCTTACGTCCAAATCTCATCACCTTCTTCCAAGATGATACCTTCAAGAACACGTGATCTCCAACCGCAAACTCAATCTCCTTACGCTTTAAATCCATGTAAGACTTTTGACGATCCGAAGCCGCCTTCAACCGCTCACATATAAGCTTCACTTTCTCAGTTGTTCCCTTAAGAAAATCCGGCAAGGAAACCAACTTTTGCCTCGCCTCTGCCCAACAAAGAGGCGTTCTACACTTTATTCTATAAAAAGCCATTTGTATACTTGCCTGGAAACTATTATTATAGGCAAATTCCACCAAGGACAACTGTTTTTCCCAAGAACCTTGGAAATCTATCAAACAACATCACAACATATCCTCCAACACCTGAAATTTAAGCGCGTAACCAACGCTTGATGTAGACACTCCCAAAACCTCACTGTAAACCTCGGATCTCTATCTGACACTATAGACTTAGGCACACCATGCAAACACACAATCTCAGCAATATACAGCTCCACTAGCTTATCCAACGTATACATAGTATGCACAGCCAAGAAATGTTCACATTTTGTAAGACGGTCTACAATCACCCAAATGGAGTTCTTCTTTGATGGTGTCAAAGGCAATCCAGACACAAAATCCATCATAATCCTTTCCCATTTCCATTCCGGTATCTTCAAAGGTTGCAGCAAACCAGAAGGAAATTGGTGCTCAGCTTTCACAGACTGACAAACCATACACTTGCTCACAAAATCAGCAACATCCTTTTTCAACCCAACCCAATAGTACTCATCTTTCAAACAACGATACATCTTTGTACTACCAGGATGCATATCAAAAGGACTGCTATGAGCATTAGGAAAAATAATGCGCCTCAACTCAACATCCTCCGGCACAACTATCCGACTTTTAAAGCATAAAACCCCATCATCATTGAAACAGAAATCCATTGCATTACCATCAGCTATATCATGAACATGAGGCACCAACGAATCAACAAGCAACTGCTTATCCTTAATTAACTGAATCAAGGAAGGTTTCAATTGTAACTCGACTATTAACCCACCATCACACGATATACTCAACCGAGCAAACATCGCTCTCGACTCAACGACCACCTTCCTACTCATGGCATCAGCCATAACATTGGCCTTTCCAGGATGATTCTCAATCGTCAGATCGTAATCCTTAAGCAACTCCAACCATCTTTGTTGTGTAAGATTCAACTCTCTCTGAGACATGAGATACTTCAAACTCTTGTGATCAGTGTACACCACACACTTTTCACCGTAAAGGTAGTGCCTCAAAATCAAGGCAAACACAAGTGCATCAAGCTCCAGATCATGAGTAGGATAGTTTAGCTCATGCACCTTCAATTGTGTAGATGCATATGTCGCGACCTTCCCTCCTTGCATTAGCACACAACCTAAACCAAAATATGACGCATAACTGTAAACCACAAACTCCTTACCCGATTCTGGTTGAATCAAGGCATGAGCTTGCGTCAAAGCTTTCTTCAACCTCTCGAAAGCTTGTTGCCTAGCATTCGTCCATTCAAAGCGAACATTATTTTGCAACAAATTAGCTTAGACAAACCCTCCACAAACCTTCGATAATATCCAACCAAACCAAGGAAACTACGCATCTCTTTCACCGATTTAGGAGTTTTCCAATTCATCACAGCCTCGATCTTGTTTGGGTCAACTCGAATACCCTCGGTCGACACTGCATGTCCAAGAAAGACAACTTCCCTGAGCCAAAACTCACACTTGCACAACTTAGCATAAAGCTGATTCTCCAACAATACTTGCAACACAATCCTCAAATGCTTATCATGATCCTCCTCAGTACGCGAGTACATGAGAATATCATCGATAAACACTACCACAAACTGATCTAAAAACTTATGGAACTCACGATTCATCATATCCATGAATGCAGCCAGTGCATTTGTCAACCCAAACGACATGACTAAGTACTCATAATGGTCGTACCTTGTCTGAAAGGCTGTCTTAGGTACATCTACATCCTTAACCTTTAGTTGATAATATCCAGATCTCAAATCAATCTTCAAAAACATTGAAGCACCTCGAAAGTGATCAAACAAATCATCAATTCTTGGCAAAGAGTACTTGTTCATAATCGTCAACTTGTTCGGTTGCGGATAATCTATACACATACGCATCGTGACATCCTTCTTCTTTACAAACAAGACCAGTGCACCCCAAGGTGAAACACTTGGCCTTATGAACCCTCGATCAAAAAACTCCCGAAGTTGCATTTTCAACTCCTTAGGTGTCATCCGATAAGGAGCAATAGACATTGGAGTCGTATTTTTATACAACTCAATGCCAAACTCAATTTCTCTATTCGGTGGCAAACCAGACAACTCTTCTGGAAAGACACCCGAAAACTCACATATTGTTCGTATGTCTTGTACTCGCACCTCCTTTGTACCAGGGTTCATCACATAAGCTAGGAAAGCTTCACAACCCAATTCCATCATACGACTTGCGTCAAGAGCCGAAATTGCATTAGACAAGAATTTCACATTCTCGCCTACGATTACAACTTCGTAATCACCAGCAAGTTTCAAGGTAACTCGCTTAACATTAAAATTAACTACAGCTCTATGCTCAGACAACCAGTCTATTCCAAGGATCACATCAAAACTATAGAAAGGCTACTCCATCAAATCAACTGAACACACATGGCCTTGAACAAATAAAGGACATCACCTAAATAGTTTTCTTGTAACAACAGTTTCACCAAATGAGCTTGTTACTTGCATTCCTACATCTAGCATCTCAACAGGGATATCAAGCAAATGTGTATGCTCACTCAAGATGTATGAATGCGTGGATTCATAATCAATTAAAGCTAACAAAGACAAGGATTGGAAGGCGAAGGTACCTGCAATCACGTCGGTGTCATTACGTCCATCACGATGTGCATACACTCTCGCAAGACCACCACCATCAGGTTGAACAACAACAACATGAGCTACACCTCTCTGTCCATCCTCCCTCCGTTGGAAATTACAACGACCGCGCCCACGACCTCTTTGTGGTGCAACAATAGGTGCTCGACCTTGACCACCTCCAGCTAGCAAAGGACACTCACGTCTCAATGATTGGTTGATCCACGGTTCCAAAAAGAATTAGTCGTCCTAACTATAAGAGCTTGCGCCTCTCTAGCCACAAAAGGACAGTCTCGCCTCAAGTGCTCTCACGATCTACATGTCCAGTAGGTATTCTGATTAAACCTCACCTTGTTACCCTGAAAAGGTGCACCTCGCCCAAAATTACCTCGCCTCGCCTCAGGCCTATATCTGTGATCATGGTTTCTCTTATTTTGACCACCACTAGGACCAGAATCCGCAGCTCTCTTACTTAAGCTAGAACCACCCACGCGAGAGGTCAAACCCAAACTTTGCTCTATATCATTGGCTCGCGTTACTAGCACATCGAAATCAGTATAATCAGAAGCTAGCATGAAAGTCTTCACTTCCTACACCAAGCCATAACGAAAGCGATCACATCTATACCTATCACTCGGCATCAATTCCGGAGCATACTGGCTCAAACGTACGAACTGGACCTCGTACTCAGCTACTGTCATGTTTCATTGCATCAAGGACATGAACTCACGCTTCTTGTCATCCAAGTATCTAACTCGCAGATACTTCTTTTTAAAGGTAGCCTGGAAGAAATCCCAATCTACCTCATTGGGTTCCATGGTCACGGTCATAGTTTTCCACCAACTGTATGCATCACCATGCAATAAAGAGACAACACATCCTAACTCGTGTGCATCATTACACCCCATATGATCCAAAATCCGGATCGTACTAGCCATCCAAGCCTCGGATGCTTCAAGAGACAATCCAGGATATTCAACGACTCCCAAACTTCGCAAGTGTTCCAACGGCAAACCCACTTGCTCAGCAACTTGCGCTTGCACTCCAGTAACAACAGCCTGGAATGCTTCAGTCATCGCCTGTACTAAAGGCATCAAATCACCCAACACCAGACCAGCCTGTCCGTGTTGCACTTGCTCCTCATCCCAAGTGGTGGTGGCGGTGGAAGAGGTAAATTTGCACCAGGCAGAACCTCGTTCTTCCGATTCCTTTGCTCATTAGCCGGAGCAACTAGTCTTGAACGTAGCTTTCTCTTTGGTCCCGTTGTGCTATTATAATCAAGGCATGAATATAAAACAAAACAAGAAATCATGCCAGCTTCTAGCAAGGATCCAAGATTTCTAATTCAACTTAAAACATTTCAGTATAGTAATAAGGCAATGGGCATCCCAATTTCCCCCAAACATAGCATAAAGCATACAACGTAGATGTCACAACCATCATACATCACAATCAATAAGATTTTGCCCACAATATCTTCATATACAACAGCTCATACTCCTATCACAATAATCATACATATCATCAACATCATTTAATCAACATAGCATCACCATCATTTAATCAACATTAACATGCTTATAACATTCACTCTGCATAGCAAATATAACCAAATACATACAATCACATCACATTGACTTACTATTAACTTATTATCATCCTACTCTTTCAAAACCTGGCTCTGATACCACCAAATGTAACCCCTTAACTCGGCTTAGCCGGTAGATCGAACCCAACGGGTCACATGGGGAATACTAAAGTAAACCGGGAAGGTTTACCTCAATAAACAACCCTATTTTTTTTATCTTATCTAGATGCAATTTATGTTCCTATGTGTTTAACAATGCAGCGGACCATTCACAACTCAAACATACGTCGATTTCATCCAATTAAGGCTTTTAGGGACCATTTCGTAATTTTTCTAATTCATAGGGACTTAAGCTATTTTATTGTTACCATCATTTAACTAGTCCCATTACATGCATCTCGGTCAAATCTCAGCTCAAAATAATCATTCATGCTCATTTAATTGCATCCACAACATTTAGGGACTAAAATGCAAAGAAGCAAAACTTCATAACATTCCATTAACCAACATAACTGACACCCATTTTGAAACACTAAAGCCCTGTTTCAAAACCATGAATTAAAGTAGCAAAACGTATCGAAACGGGTCTCACTCATTTCGAGACCAAGCACACCTAGGACGATTTCCCTGCCTCAAATAAAATAGAGGCGTATCGAAACGACCCCGTGTTTCGATACAGGCTTGAAAATAGCCTTGGGGGTATCGGAACGACTCTTCCATGTTTCGAGCCACTTAAGCCAAATATGCATATCGCATCGAAACGACAGCAAGTGTTAGAAAACACATACCAGAAAAAGACTCATTGCAACATAATATAACATTCAAACATGGTTCGATTCATCACATAAAAGCATGATAAAATCAAGGAGCAACAAAGGTACCACCAAACTCATCATAGGCACCAACTAAAGCATTTAACATCAAGCATGGCAATATATGAAAATCCTATAGGCATGCTTTCTAGCAAATAAGCCACTCAAGACTCAAAACTCAAACTAATACTCAAAACACCATATAAAGGCCTTTTACAAGTAAAAACATATAGCAAACATGCTCAAAGGGTGTTCATACACATCACCCAAACAAAATATGAAATCCCCCATTGCCCATATTACTCTAGTTCATAACCGAAACATACTTTCAAAGTGAAGTCTCTTAAGATTCCCTTGCAAGTTGCTGCGTCCGAACACTTAGTTATCAGAATTGACGAGCAAAAGAGAGCATAAGCATACGAGCTTAGCGAGGAATGCTCAAAAACCAAAAACACCATCAATGCTTAAAACCATTTTCAAACTTTTGAAAACCATCACGCCTTCATTGAAATCCATGCACTTCATCATTAAAATTAGCATGTTAAACACCATGCAACCAGTATCAAATACTTCAACAGCAAAATCCATTTGCTAACACATAACGCAAGCTTTCCATGCATATCTACCAATATGCAAAACTTAAAAGTAAGACATGCATTTTTCATGTTATAAATCCATAAACATTTCCATAGCAGTTAATCAATTATATTGGCTCAGAAGTGATCAATACCATTCTAATTTTTCAAAAAGTATCGGATACACGGATTTGTAAGTATTGTCCCAACACTTCATACATTCTCACCGTCATCTCAAGGTTCACACACGGGAGCTACCCTCCATCGTTGTGACACCCGTGGTGGAGTATTTCGTGCCTTACAACCCCTCAACACTACTCATCGGTAAATGTATAACCCCATTAACGAGAGAAGGGACATGTAACACCCCATTCCCGGCCTGGTCGAGAACTGGGTCAGAGAGTGTTACCGGTGAGCGATACAGTGAATTGGTGCGATAAAATTTCAACTTATTATCAATACTTAAACAATGTTACATAAACAAAACTTTACCAAATATACGTCTTAGTCCGATTTACTCATAAGAAGGCAATAACAACCATTTAGGACCAATTTATAACTTTTACAAGTTTTAGGGACTAACCTATAAATATTACAAACTAGAGGTCTTTCGACGCATTAGACTATACCACAATGAAATTCAATACAACATTGATTAGCCTGCAAAATTTCATGCATAATGGTGATCATTTACCCATTAAATTTACTCATGCAAAATATAGTGACAAAAATGTAAACAATGCAGACTTTTAGATTAGGCTTTTTAACCACTTTACTTAACCCTGTACAGAAACGCTCAGAGGCGTTTCAATACAGGTGGATGATGGTCAACCTTGTTGACTTTTCTCTTATGACCGTATCGATACGAGCACGACCTGTATCGGTACGGGTTGACTGTCTTTGACTTTGATCTTGACCAGTTTCGATACGCTATGAACCCGTATCGAAACAAGGAATTCCAATGGCAAAACGTTCCGAAACATCCCTAACTCGTTTAGGTACACCCTTTTCTCTAGGTTCAAATATGCTTAACCGTATCCAAACGCCATCACCCGTTTCGATACGGCCTGACCTGTAATGATAAATTCTTGCTAGTTTTTATTCATTTTACCTTGTCAAACAAGGTCCAAATGTAGTGAAACTTCATTGTAACGCCCTAGTTTTTGTCCCAGATGTCTTAGACATCGGATTGGGCCGGTCGGAAACGGTTCGAATCATGTTAGGTGATTTAAGGAAATCAAGGATCAAGAAGGGATAAAAATATGGTAAAAATTGATAAAATCCTATAAAATATGTTTAAGAGATTGGTCAAATCAATTATACAAAAAGAGTTTCGGAAGTTGTACATTTTGGGTAGTGACCAAAATGTAAAGTTTCAAAATTATGGAAAATTGCAAAATTTCAAAAGAAGTCAAAATCTTAGAATCTGTAGGGAGTTATGGTGCAATTACACCTTCCTTAAATTCACATGTGATTTAAAATAAAATAATTTTGGATGATTATAATAAAAGGGATTTTTATGACTTAATTAAAATTGATAACATAGGAAATTTAGATTCATTTCAAGTAACTACCTCTCATTTCAGCAAAACCATTCTCTCAACTCTTTTTTCTCCAGATTTCTTTTCTCTCAAACACTCTCTCTTTAATTCTAAACCAATTTCAAGAGTTCTCTTTAAATTCTTCAAGCTTTGTGAAAGAAAAAACTTGTCAATCACTAAGGAAAGGATTGGAGTTAAATCCCGTTCTCAACCTTCAATCTAGGTTCTTTATTGAAATTCCCAAGATCATTGACTTCTAAATGTTGTTTTTGGCTGAGATTTGATAATAGTTTTGATTTAAGATCAAAATCTTGCAAAATTATGATTTAGATCTTGATTTTCGGATTGGTGTTGATGAGCTTTGTTTTAGATTGGGTTTAATTGAGTTTTGAGTTGATTATTATGTTGAAAAATGGTTTTGATAATATAGATCCCGAAACCTTTGAGATCCTTGCATTTCTTGATGGTTTTAGTTGGGTTTTTTAGGTGAAAGGTTGGTGTTATGCTTGCTCGAGGTATAAGGATGGGTTTAGGTTGTTTTTAGACGTGTGTTGATGTTTATAAATGGTTTAAAGGGATGTGTGTTGGTTGGGCTTGGTTTAGGAAGCAATCGATTGGGTTTTTGGTTGTTTTCGGATGGGTAAATTGGTGTAGTTTTTGTGAGCAACGAGTTTGTGTTTAGTTGCTGGTGTTGAAATGCATTTTGATGTAATTGGATCTCTGTTGGTGATCTAAAAACAGTGGATCTTGATCCAGAAACAAACGAAGCATTTGTGGAGGCTTCGGAGGGGTGATCTTTGCGTCGGCAAGCAAGGTTTCGTGTATGGGTGAGTGGAAAGGGATTTTCCAGCTTTGTAACGCTTTGAGTGTGGTCTTGGGAGCTTAGAGTAAGTTTAAAACACTTAGCTAAGCTCAAGAGTAAGTGATTCGAAAGTCTCCCTCGAAAATGTGCTATGTTTAAGTATAAAATGCACTTGATTTGAATGTGGTTTGTTTACTGTTTTAAAGCATTTTTTAGCAATAATGTTGCTAGTTTTAAATGTCATTATGTTAAGGATGCACATGGTAAGTGATCCTTGGATTTATATGTTTTATGAGGTTGGTTTAAGCATGGTATTGCTTGTGGAAATGACATTGTGTATTATGCATGTAAAACAATGTAATAATGATGTTAAATGATTATATTGGCAAGTGACGAAAATGGTTTTGGTTACTTAATCGGATATAGTTAGCCGGCTATAGGATTGGGTGCACCGTGAATAAAGTCGCCTTGGATGTCGAGGGTTGTAATTGTACCGTATACTCCATCCAAGTACCCTAATGATCGAGGCTAAGATCACAACGGTGGATGGATTAATTTCGTGTGTGGATCTTGTGGTTTGTGTCCCGTGCTCTCATGAGTGGAAGTATACAACTACCGATGAGTGGTGTCGAAGGGATGATATTGTACCGTTAAACTCCACCACGGGTGTCACAACGGTTGATAGACTAATCCCGTGTGTGAGCCTTGTGTAGCCCAATAGTGTGTATGAAGCGTGTGGGACAACGCTTGTAATCCGGGTATCCGATTGTGTCAATCATGTTGGTTTTGATATGGTTTGAGATTAATCAGTTGCAAGCCAATATCATGTTGATGAATAATGATTAAGCATGAGATGCATGGGAATTTTTCTAGAGTGCGTGTGTTGCTTAGTTTAAGCATGAGCAAATAATTTTGTCGTTGTTTATAATGATGCAATAAGCATGTGGTTTTAAAAGTGCATTGATGCCTTGAAGGGCATGCTTTAAAGGAAGGCACGTGTTTACAAATGATGATATGTTGGTTTTATAAAATGCATTGATGAATGTTTGGTTTTAGCGATCCTCACTAAGCTTTATGCTTACGCTCATTTGTTTCATCAATGCAGAGAATTGAGCATTCAAGGCAATCCAAGAGCAAGAGTGTTCCAAGAGTTTTTGGCTAAACAATGTATGTGGTTTATCCTTAGTGTAATAAGAGGCAATGTGTGGGATTTCTACTCTTGGTTTTGTTTGTGATGTTTAACACCTTAAGCATGTTTTGGTTTCTGATCTTGGATTGTAAATGGCCTCTAATTGGTTTACGGTATTGCTTTTAGTGTTTTGACTATGCTATGGCTGGTTTTCTTAAGCATGCTTGAGTAGCTAATGATTCTCCATGGTTTGATGTGCTTGATGAGTATGTTATATTGTTTGTTGATGCTTACATGATTAGTAGGTTGATTATAGCTTGTATGCATGATCTAAGCCAGTTTAGATGTGATTAAATGAGTTAAAATGACTTTTGGAAATGCATCTCTGGTATGCGTATTGATACACGGGGACACGTTTCGATACGCTAAGGCCAAAACCAAGCTTTTCAGCTTAGGTGTACTGATACGATTTGCCCGCGTATCGATACGCCTAGGCATATGTTTGAAGGTCGTTTCGATACAGGCTTGGGTGTATCGATACCCTTTTCCCAAAGGTTGCTACTATCGATTTGCGTATCGATACGAGTTGGTTAATTCTATTAATGGAATCTTTTAAGTTCTGAATTTATGCATTTTGGTCCCTGATTATTGTTTGTTCAATTAGTTGAGTTTGGATGATCTATTTGGGATGAAATTTGACATGCTAGCATGTTACATGACTAATTATGGATTGGTAACTGTAAAAGTGGAAAAGTCTTTGTATTTTCTGTAAATTACGTTTTGGTCCCTAAAATTCAAAAGTATGTAATCGAACCCCTAAATGATCTCTGGGCGCTATGTCATTTTCTTCTAAGTGTCTTGCCGAACACATAGGATAATAATGTGCATCTAGAGAAGATAAAAAGAAAAAAAGGGTCGTTAATTGAGGTTGACTTTTACGAGTTGACTTCGGTTTTCCCCGTGTAATCTTTTTAGTTCAGATCGGGTGTCTAGGTTGGGCTAAGGGGGTTACATTTGTTGGTATCAGAGACATATTACGAAAGAATTGGGAATGATGGTAAGTGAAATTGGTATGAATTGAAGTATGTTGTATGAAAAAGCATGCTTTGATGAAATGTTGTAGCTTATGCCATGCTAGATTGTCGTGAATCTTATGTGAGCTAGATATGATTGTATGACGATGATATGATATAAGTATGTGTTGATTTTGGGATGATGTAAAGCATGATGTGTATGATATGCTATGTTGTGCTTGAGGGAAATCGGGGTGCCCATTGCCTTATTACACTAGTTAAATGTTTTTGTGAACTTGGATCCTTGCTTGAGGCTGGCCTAAATGGTTTGGTTTGTTTTTGTTGTTATGCCTTGTTAAAAATAGCATTATGGGTCCGAGGAGAGAACTTAGGTCGAACACGGTGGTACCTGCGGCTGAGCAAGGCAACCAGGGTAACCCAGGGGCTGATGTTCCTCCTGGTGGAAATTTACATCCTCCGTCACCACCTGGGGATGGAGAGACGGAGCAACAAGGACAAGCTGGTCCAGTATTGGGTGATCTAGCGCCACTGGTTGAGGCGATCACCGGAGCGTTTCAGGCTGTGGTAGCCGGAGCGAATGTTCATGCCCCTGCAGCTAGGCAGGTGGGTTTGCCTTTGGAAGGTTGAGGAGTTTAGGAGCTATTGAGTTCTATGGAATGTCTCCTGAGGCGTCGGAAGCCTGGTTAGCTAGAACGATCTGTATTATGGATCAGATGTGATGTAACGATGTGCGCAAGCTGGGATGCGCGGTTTCTCTGCTCCAGGGTTACGCTTATAGTTGGTGGAAAACTATCACCGCTGGTATGGAACCCAATGAGGTAGATTGAGAGTTCTTTCGAGGTACATTTAAGAGGAAGTATCTTGGAGTGAGATACTTGGGTGAGAAGAAGCGCGAGTTCATGTCGCTTGTTTAGGGTGGCCGGGTACGAGGTTCAGTTTGTACGTCTGAGCCAGTACACCCTTAAGTTGATGTCGAGTGAGAGGCATCATTGTGATCGCTTCTAATATGGGCTGGTGCAGGAAGTCGAGACTTTTATGTTGGCCACAGACTACACTGATTTTGACGTGCTTGTATGTCGAGCTAAGGACATCGAGCATAATTTGGGCCTGTCATCTCGTGGAAATGGTTCTAGCTCTGGAAAAAGAGCAGCTGAGTCTAGTTCCGGTGAAGGGTGGAACAAGAGAGGTCGAGATAGGAGATATCATCATGCTGCCGGGCGAGGTAATGTTGGTCATGGTGCACCGGCTCAGGGAGACAGGATGAGGGCGGATAAGAAAACGTGCTGGACGTGTGGTTGTCGGGGTCATCTGTGGCGAGATTATCCTCATACGACTAAGGAGGCGCAAGCTCCTGTTGTGGTGGCGGGAAATTCTTGATGGAATTGTGGTTCAACGGACCATATGAGGTGTGAGTGTCCTTTGTTGGCTGGTGGAGGCCAAGGACGTGCACCGGCTGTGGCTGCACCTCAGAGAGGCCGTGGGCACGGCCAAGGGAATTACCAGAGGAGCGATGAGGGGCAGCGAGACATTGATCATGTTGTAGTAGTTTGTCCTGAGGGAGGCAGTCCTGCGAGAGTCTATGCTCAGCGCAAGGAGGGCGATGATACTGATGTCATCCCAGGTACCTTTGTTCTTCAATCTTTATCATTGTTGGCTTTGATTAATTCTGGATCCACGCATTCTTATATCTTGAGTGAGCATGCGCATTTGCTTGATATGCCTGTTGAGTTGCTTGAAGTAGGAATGCAAGTGACTAGTTCTTTTGGTGAGACTGTAGTCACTAGAAAGTTGTATCGGAGGTGTACCTTATCTGTTCAGGGTCATGTTTTTCTTGTGGATTTGATGTAGTTACCCTTGTATGGTTTTGATGTGATTCTTGGTATGGATTGGTTGTCTGAGCATAGAGCAGTGGTTGACTTTGATGTTAAGCGAGTCACCCTAAAGCTTGCGGATGATTATGAAGTGGTGATAGTAGGCGAGAATGTGAAATTCTTGTCTAACGTGATTTCGGATTTGGAAGCAAGTCGTATGCTATGGTTGGCTTATGAGGCTTATCTTGCCTATGTGATAAATCCTGCTTCAAAGGATGTACGTGTGCAGGACATCAGAACTGTTTGTGATTTTCTGGGTGTCTTTCTGGAAGAATTGCATGGGTTGCCACCAAACAGAAAAGTTAAGTTTGGTATCGAGTTGTATGAAAATACGACTCTGTTGTCTATTGCTCCCTATCGTATGGCACCTAAAGAGTTGAAAGAGTTGAAAACGCAACTTCAGGAGTTACTTGATACAGGGTTTATCCGGCCGAGTGTGTCACCTTGGGGTGCACCGGTCTTGTTCGTAAAGAAGAAAGATGGGACAATGTGGATGTGTATAGATTATCAGTAATTGAACAAGTTGACGATTAATAACAAGTATCCTTTTCCAAGGATTGATGATCTTTTTGTTCAGTTCTGAGGAGCCTCAATGTTTTCTAAGATAGACTTGATGTTAGGGTATTACCAGTTGAAGGTGAAGGATGTGGACGTACCTAAGACAACTTTCCGGACAAGGTACGAGCATTATGAGTTCTTGGTGGTGCCGTTTGGTTTGACCAACGCACCTGCTGCTTTCATGGACATGATGAATCGAGTGTTTAATGAGTTCTTGGGTCAGTTTGTAGCGGTGTTTATCGATGATATCCTTGTGTACTCTCGTACCGAGGAGGGTCATGATAGACACTTGAGGATAGTTTTGCAAGCGTTGTTGGAGAACTAGTTGTATGCAAAGCTAAGTAAGTGTGAGTTTTGGCTTAAGGAGGTCGTCTTCCTTGGGCATGTTGTATCAGCTGAGGGTATTCGTGTTGATCCACATAAGGTTGAGGCAGTGATGAGCTGGAAGGTGCCTAAGTCTGTGATGGAAGTACGAAGCTTTCATGGTTTAGCCAGATTGTAACGCCCCGGTTTTGGGCTTAGAAGTTTTGGGCTTGGACCGGTTCGGTCAAAGTGCTGTTCGAATATAAAAGAGTGAAATTAGGAAAGCCTAGTTCGGGTTGCATTAAAAATATGGAAAAATGTTCTAAAATCCTCTTTTAATATATATAAGTGAACTGTGAAATCAATTTTGCAAAATGAGGTTTGGAAGGGTGATATTTTTGCTAGTGACCAAAATGTAATTTTTGAAAACTGCGTGACTGTTTTAAAAAGGATTGAAACTTTGAATCTTTAAGGAGCAATTTACCCAAAGGGAGTTTCTCCAGATTTTTCTAAGATATTAAATGATTTATTTCTGATTTTTAAACAAAAGAAAAGTGGAGGGAAGATGTTTTCCTATTCTAACTAACTTTTCTCTCAAATCTTCCATTTTCATTTTCTCTCATTTTCTCTCAAACCAAGCATCTTTCTCCAGATCTTTTCTCTCTGATTTTGTCACCTAAATCACACATTTTGATCCTCTTGTGATTGCTAATCATCTCATCAACAAAACCTCATCATTTGCTAGTTGATTCTTCAAGCTTTTTGGTTCTAAAAAGGGAGAAACTCAAGTTTGGAGGTAAGAACGTCCTTCTCCTCTAAACTCTCAGTTCTTTACTGAAATTCCTAAGTTCTCAATCCTTAATTGATGATTTATAAGTGGTTTTAAAGTTGTGTTATGGATCTTGGCTTTAAATGCAAGATTTGATGATTTTTGATGGATTTTCGTATGATCTGATTGGGCTGTGTTTTAAGGTGTTAATTTGATGTTAAATGAATGTTAAATTGATATGGAATTGAGTTTTAATTAATGCAATCCCGGATAGGTTTAATTTCCTAAGTTTAGCTTGTGATTCTTGGTTGTTTTTGGAGTGATCTTGTGGATCTGATGTTGCTGGAGGTATAAGGATGTTGTTAGGTCCTTTTTAGATGTTAAATGATGTTAAAGGATGTTTAGTTTTGATGGATTTTGGCTGGGTGATGTTGAGGAGTTGTTTGGATGCATTTTCGGTTGTGTTTGGTAGCCGAAAATGGAGTGTGGATGCGAGCAGCGGGTTTAGGTGCTTTCATTGAAGCTATTAATGCATGATGATGCATTAATCCTCTGGTTTGATGTGTTTAAAACAGGGGAGTCATCTTTGGATCCAAGTGGTGGTGATCCGGAAGCTTGATTTGTGTTTCGGCAAGAGGCGAAACGGAATCGGTGAGTGGATTTTGGTTTCCGGCTTTGAAACCATTGATTTGAAGGTTTGGGAGCTTAGTTTAAGTCTAAGCAACTTAGCTAAGCTCAAGAGTAAGTTTTCGGAAAAACTCTCTTGGTGATGAACCATGGTTTTGGTTGTATGCAATGTGGTTGTTTGCATGTTTTAAATTCTGTTTTGAAAGCATGATTAAGCATGTTAGTTGCTGAGATTATAAACCATGTGTTGAAGGATGCTCAAGGTAAGAGATCCTTGTTTTTGAACATTGTTATAATGTGGTTTAATGCTTAAAGATGCATGATGTTATGGCTTGATTAAATGCTTTAAAACAGTGGATTATTGTTGATTAATGATGCATATTGGCAAGTGATGTTAAGGTCACAAAGGTGGTTAAAAGTCCTTGTGTGAGCCTTGAATATTTAAGAACATCAAGGTGGTTAAAAGTCCTTGGATGGTTCTTGGTTAAAATCTCAAAGGTGGTTAAAAGTCCTTGTGAGAATCTTGTGAATTTTAAGAACAACATGGTGTTTAAAAGTCCATGGTTGGTTCTTGGTTAAGGCTCAAGGTGGTTAAAATACCTTGGAAAGCCTTGTTTACTTAAGAACATCAAGGTGGTTAAAAGTCCTTGGATGATTCTTGTTAAGGACACAAAGGTGGTTAAAAGTCCTTGTGTGGTCCTTGCCATGTTGTTTAAAAGTCCATGGGCCATGGTGTTTAAAAGTCCATGGGGATAAGATCACAATGGTGTTTAAAAGTCCATGTGTGGATCTTATGTGAAATGTATCACTTGTTGCCAATATGACTTGTTATGAACTTGAAGCATGAGATGCTTGTTTTAAATGTTTAAGAGCATGTTTAATGTTGCTTGAAGTATGGTTTATAAATGAGTTATATAAATGCATTATTGTATGGTTTTAAATGAGCATTCCTCACTAAGATTTTGCTTACGCTCTCTCTTTTCTTAAACCAATAATGCAGAACATTAAGGTGCATTGAGGGCAGCAAGGAAGGCAAGCAATCAAGTGGAAGTTAAGCTCAAGTATGGGAAGGTTTTCTTAAACACTTTTAGCTTTTGGCATTTGGCAATGGGGGACCTATGTGGATGTTTTGGGAGATGCTTTGAACTCCCTAAGTTTGTTTAATGTTGTCAATAATGTTGGTATTTGTAATTGGCCATTATGTGTTTAGTTTGGAGTTTTAATACTTGTATGGTTTGCTAAGTAGGAAGCATACCTATAGAATTGGGGCTTTTTATAATTGATGCCATGTTGACGTTTGGTTGATGCAATTATGTTCCATGTATGTTGTGTGACTTGTTGGTAAGGTTTGGTGGCTTTTGGAGCATGTTTGATAGGTGAATTGCATGATAAACCAGCTGTTTTGCTGCAATCTGGGCAACCTGTTTCGGAACAGGTGCTACCGTATCGGAACAGGGGCCTGAAATGGCCTAGGCGTTCCGAAACGGGAGGCACTGTTTCGGAACAGTTTGGCTACTGCCAGGCCATGTTTCGGAACCCGTTGCAGAACGATCCCGCGTTTCGAAACAGGTCTTTCCTGTTTCGGAACACTCGACCGTTGGGCTCTGAATTTGATGGTTAAATGTTTTGCAATGTTTGCATTTTGGTCCTGAAACTTGTTATTGCAATTGTATGAGTTTGGGATGCCCGTTTGAGCTGAAATTTGACAGAGAAGCATGAAAGATGAATAATTTCAAGTTGGTAACTTTAAATTGGTTTAAGTCCTTATAATTTACAGAATTTACAATTTGGGCCCTAAAGTTGTAAATGATTCAATTGGGTCCCTATTTGTTCTCTGATGTTTATTATCTTTGAGAATGTTGTTTGAATGATCATATCTAGGGTTAATATGCATCTAGAAAGGTTTAAAAAGAAAAAAAGGGTCGTTAATCAAGGTTGACTTTCGGGTTGACTTTGATTTTCCCCGTGTGACTTTCTTAATTCGGGTCAACCGTCTAGGCCGGGTTAAGGGGGTTACATTTGGTGGTATCAGAGCCAGGTTCTCGAGTAATTGGGAATGAATGTGTGCATTATTGAAGTATGTATGCTTTGTATGCTTGTTGAGTGAAAGCATGATTGAATGAATTGTGATATGTTGCAATTGTGTTGTATGTTGTGTTGAAGCATGTTGTGGGTACCCATTGCCAAATCAAAGCTAATGTAATGTTGTTGTTTTTAAATGAAAATGAGCTTGTGTACTTGGATTGCTTACCTTGCTGGGCCTGACTTTATTTGTTTGCATTGTGATTGCATTGTTAGAGTATGGCTCCTCGTAGAGAGTTAAGGAGTAATGTGCGAGCTACGGCTCCGAATGAGAATGAGAATGAGGAGAATGCGGGAAGTGCGGTGTTACCTCCTCCACCTGGTGGTGGTGGTGCTGAGGGTGAAAGAGCTGAAGCTGCAGCTGGTGCTGGGGTCGCTGGACCTGAGGTTGGTCAGGGACAAGCTGTTCCTGACATGACAGTGCTGATACAGGCTATTGCTGGAGCTTTTCAAGCTGCAGTAGCTGGAGCTCGAGGAGCTGGGCATCAGGATGATGCTGGTGTTAGACTACCCTTGGAACGCTTACGCAGTCTAGGCGGGACTGAGTTCAGGGGTATGTCTGCTGAAGGTTCTGAAGCTTGGCTAGAGAGTACCAAGAGGATCTTGGGTCAGATGAGTTGCACGGATGTGCAAAAGCTGGGTTGTGTAGTATCCTTGCTACAAGATGATGCTTATACGTGGTGGACGACCATAATCTCTGGGATGGCTGATGCTGATGTAACTTGGACATTCTTTCAGAATGCGTTCAAGAGAAGGTATCTAGGTGTGAGGTACCTAGATGAAAAGAAGCGGGAGTTCATGACTCTTACCCAGGGGAGCATGACTGTGGCTGAGTATGAAGTGCAGTTTGTTCGACTCAGTCAATATGCACCTGAGCTTGTTCCAGATGAGCGGGAGAGGTGTGAAAGGTTCTGTTATGGTTTAGTGACGGAGGTGAAGATGTATGTGCTGGCTACCGAGTACAGTGATTTTGATGTGCTGGTGGGTCGAGCCAAGGACATCGAGATGAACTTGGGTTTATCTGCTAGAGGTGCTGGAGCATGTTCTGGTAAGTGAGCTGCTGAGTATAGTTCCGGTGGTGGACGGAACAAAAGGGGACGTGATCAGAGGTATCAGTCCTCAGTTAAGCGAGGTGGAGGTGCACCTGCTCGGGGAGGTAATGCTAGAGCTGATCCGAGTGCATGTTGGACATGTGGTTCACGTGGTCATATGAAGCGTGATTGTCCTCGAGCTGTGAGGGAGGTGCAAGCTCCTGTTGCAGCAGCTGGTAATGGGTGCTGGAATTGTGGATCTGCGGATCATTTGAGGCGAGAGTGCCCTATGTTGGCTGGTGGCCAAGTGCGTGCTCTTGTTGTTGCTGCACCACAGAGAGGTCGTGGGCGCGGCCGTGGTAATTTCCAGCGGAGAGAGGAAGGTGGCCGAGGTGTGGCTCATGTTGTGGCTATTCAGCCTGAGGGTGGCGGCCAAGCTAGGGTGTATGCTCAGCGGGAGGGAAGGAATGACGCGGATGTGATCGCAGGTACCTTTACTTTGCAATCCTTGTCATTACTTTCCTTGATTGATTCTGGATCTACGCACTCATACATATTGCGTGAGCATGCTGAATTGCTTGGTTTGCCTGTTGAGTCTTTGGATGTTGGTGTTCGTGTCACTAGTTCTTTTGGTGAGACTGTTGTGACTCGAAAGCTGTATAGAAGGTGTCATTTGGTTGTTCAAGAACATGTTTTTCATGTTGACCTTATGGAGTTGCCTTTCTATGGTTTTGATGTAATCCTTGGTACGGATTGGCTTGCTGAGCATCGTGCTGTTGTGGATTGTGAAAATAAGCGAGTTTCGTTGAAGCTTGCGGATGATTATGAGGTTGTTGTGGTTGGTGAGAATGTGAAGTTTCTTGCCAATGTGGTGTCTACCTTGGAGGCGGGCAGGATGCTGAGGCAAGGTTGTGAAGCTTATCTAGCTTTTGTGATGAATCCTAGCTCTAAGGAGTTGCGTGTGCAAGATATCAGGGTTGTGCGAGAGTTCCCTGGTGTGTTTCCTGAGGAGTTGCCTGGTTTACCTCCTAATCGCGAGGTGGAGTTTGGAATCGAGCTGTATGAGAATACAACTCCTGTGTCCATTACCCCTTATAGAATTGCACCTAAAGAGTTGAAAGAGCTGAAGACGCAGTTGCAAGAGCTGCTTGATCGTGGGTTCATTCGGCCAAGTGTGTCACCTTGGGGTGCACCAGTCTTGTTCGTAAAGAAAAAGGATGGCACTATGAGAATGTGCATTGATTACCGTCAGCTGAACAAGTTGACTATCAAGAATCGGTATCCTTTGCCGAGAATTGATGATCTCTTTGATCAATTTCGGGGAGCAGCTGTGTTCTCTAAGATTGACTTGAGGTTAGGGTATTATCAGTTGAAAGTGAAGGATGTGGATGTGCCTAAGACAGCTTTCAGGACAAGGTATGGGCATTATGAGTTCCTTGCGATGCCGTTTGGTTTGACAAATGCTCCTGCAGCTTTCATGGACATGATGAATCGTGTGTTTCATGAATACCTGGATAAGTTCGTTGTGGTGTTCATTGATGATATCCTCGTGTACTCGCGTACCGAGGAGGAGCATGAAGAGCATTTGAGGATTGTGCTGCAAGCTTTGTTGGAGAATCAGCTTTATCCCAAGCTGAGCAAGTGTGAGTTCTGGTTAAGTGAAGTGGTGTTTCATGGGCATGTGGTTTCTGCTGAGGGGATTCGTGTTGATCCTCAGAAGATCGAGGCGGTGATGAATTGGAAGGTTCCTAAGTCTGTTCATGAGGTTTGTAGTTTCCTAGGTTTGGCAGGATACTACCGGAGGTTCGTGGATGGGTTTTCGAAGGTTGCTGCACCTTTGACGAAGTTGCTGCAAAAGGATGTTAAGTATGAGTGGACGGAAGCGAGACAACAGGCTTTTGAGAAGCTTAAGGCAGCTTTGACGCAAGCTCCTATCTTGATTCAACCTGAATCAGGGAAAGAGTTTGTGGTCTACAGTGATGCGTCCTATGTTGGGTTGGGATGCGTGCTGATGCAGGAGGGTAAGGTGGTGGCTTATGCATCGTGGCAGTTGAAGGTGCATGAGCGCAATTATCCTACGCATGACATTGAGTTGGTTGCGGTTGTTTTTGCTTTGAAGATCTGGAGGCATTATCTGTATGGTGAGAAGTGTACTGTGTACACGGATCACAAGAGTTTGAAGTACTTGATGTCTCAGAAGGAGTTGAATCTTAGGCAGCGGCGTTGGGTGGAGTTGCTCAAGGATTATGATCTGACGATTGAGTATCACCCTGGGAAAGCTAATGTTGTAGCGGATGCCTTGAGTAGGAAGGTAGTTGTTGAGCTGAGGGCTATGTTTGCCAGTTTGAGTATTTCGCGTGATGGTGGTCTTGTGGCTGAGTTGCAAGTGAAACCATCTTTAGTTCAGTTGATCAAGGAAAAACAGTTGCTGGATGATTCCTTGGTGCCTCATGTTCAGGATATTGCGGAGGGTAGGCCTTCGGATTTCTGTTTTAGTGATGATGGTGTGTTGTGTTTTGGGAGTCGGATAGTAGTGCCCAATGATGCTGAGTTGAGGCTTGCTATTCTGGCTGAAGGTCATAGTAGTCCTTTTGCTATGCACCCTGGTATTACTAAGATGTATCGTGATCTTCGTGATGAGTACTATTGGGTGGGTTTGAAGAAGGATGTTGCAGAGTTTGTGAGCAAGTGTATGGTGTGTCAGCGAGTTAAGGCTGAGCATCAGGTTCCTTCTGGGTTGTTGCAACCGTTGAGAATCCCTGAATGGAAGTGGGAGAGGGTTACTATGGATTTCGTATCTGGTTTACCCTTGTCACCGTCGAAGAAGAATTCAGTATGGGTGATTGTGGATCGCCTGACGAAGTGTGCGCATTTCTTGCCTGTGCATACTACGTTCTCTTTGGATAAGCTTGCGGAGCTGTACATTGCTGAGATTGTGCGGCTGCATGGTGTGCCTAAGTCGATTGTGTCGGATAGGGATCCGAGGTTCACATCGCGTTTCTGGCAGTGTTTGCATCAAGCTTTGGGTACAAGGTTGAATTTCAGTACATCTTATCATCCTCAGTCGGATGGTCAGTCTGAGCGAGTTATCCAGATTTTGGAGGATATGTTGAGGTGCTGCGTGATTGAGTTCCAAGGTTCTTGGGAGAAACATCTGCCTTTGGTGGAGTTTGCCTATAACAATAGTTATCAGGCAAGTATTCAAATGGCACCTTATGAGGCTTTGTACGGGAGGAAGTGTAGGACTCCTCTTTGTTGGGCTGAAACGGGTCAAAAGTTGGTTTCGATGCCGGCTTTGTTGAAAGGAACCATTGAGAAGGTGAAGCTCATTTGTGAACGGTTGAAGGCAGCTTCTGATCGGCAAAAGTCTTACGCGGATTTGAGGCGTAAGGAGATTGAGTATGCGGTGGGTGACCGTGTGTTTCTGAAGGTTTCGCCTTGGAAGAAGGTGATGAGGTTTGGCCGGAAGGGTAAGTTGAGCCCTAGATACATTGGACCATACGAGGTGATTGAGCGTGTGGGTCCTGTTGCGTACAAGTTGAGGCTACCTCAAGAGTTGGAGAAGATTCATGATGTGTTTCATGTTTCTATGCTCCGGAAGTATAGATCTGATCCTTCGCATGTGATGCCTGTGGAGGAAGTGGAATTGAATCCGGATTTGACCTATGATGAGGAACCGGTGAAGATTCTGGATTCGAACAGCAAGGTTCTTCGTGGCAAGACCATTGAGTTGGTGAAGGTGTTGTGGAAGCACCGTGGTGTTGAGGAGACCACGTGGGAGCGGAAGGATGACATGCTGAAGCAGTTTCCTTACCTCTTTCCTTCAGGTAAATTTCGAGGACGAAATTTCTTAAGGGGGGGAGAGTTGTAGCGCCCCGGTTTTGGGCTTAGAAGTTTTGGGCTTGGACCGGTTCGGTCAAAGTGCTGTTCGAATATAAAAGAGTGAAATTAGGAAAGCCTAGTTCGGGTTGCATTAAAAATATGGAAAAATGTTCTAAAATCCTCTTTTAATATATATATAAGTGAACTGTGAAATCAATTTTGCAAAATGAGGTTTGGAAGGGTGACATTTTGGCTAGTGACCAAAATGTAATTTTTGAAAACTGCGTGACTGTTTTAAAAAGGATTGAAACTTTGAATCTTTAAGGAGCAATTTACCCAAAGGGAGTTTCTCCAGATTTTTCTAAGATATTAAATGATTTATTTCTGATTTTCCTATTCTAACTAACTTTTCTCTCAAATCTTCCATTTTCATTTTCTCTCATTTTCTCTCAAACCAAGCATCTTTCTCCAGATCTTTTCTCTCTGATTTTGTCACCTAAATCACACATTTTGATCCTCTTGTGATTGCTAATCATCTCATCAACAAAACCTCATCATTTGCTAGTTGATTCTTCAACCTTTTTGGTTCTAAAAAGGGGGAAACTCAAGTTTGGAGGTAAGAACGTCCTTCTCCTCTAAACTCTCAGTTCTTTACTGAAATTCCTAAGTTCTCAATCCTTAATTGATGATTTATAAGTGGTTTTAAAGTTTTCGGAAAAACTCTCTTGGTGATGAACAATGGTTTTGGTTGTATGCAATGTGGTTGTTTGCATGTTTTAAATTCTGTTTTGAAAGCATGATTAAGCATGTTAGTTGCTGAGATTATAAGCCATGTGTTGAAGGATGCTCAAGGTAAGAGATCCTTGTTTTTGAACATTGTTATAATGTGGTTTAATGCTTAAAGATGCATGATGTTATGGCTTGAGTAAATGCTTTAAAACAGTGGATTGTTGTTGATTAATGATGCATATTGGCAAGTGATGTTAAGGTCACAAAGGTGGTTAAAAGTCATTGTCTGAGCCTTGAATATTTAAGAACATCAAGGTGGTTAAAAGTCCTTGGATGGTTCTTGGTTAAAATCTCAAAGGTGGTTAAAAGTCCTTGTGAGAATCTTGTGAATTTTAAGAACAACATGGTGTTTAAAAGTCCATGGTTGGTTCTTGGTTAAGGCTCAAGGTGGTTAAAATTCCTTGGAAAGCCTTGTTTACTTAAGAACATCAAGGTGGTTAAAAGTCCTTGGTTGATTCTTGTTAAGGACACAAAGGTGGTTAAAAGTCCTTGTGTGGTCCTTGCCATGGTGTTTAAAAGTCCATGGGCCATGGTGTTTAAAAGTCCATGGGGATAAGATCACAATGGTGTTTAAAAGTCCATGTGTGGATCTTATGTGAAATGTATCACTTGTTGCTAATATGACTTGTTATGAGCTTGAAGCATGAGATGCTTGTTTTAAATGTTTAAGAGCATGTTTAATGTTGCTTGAAGTATGGTTTATAAATGAGTTATATAAATGCATTATTGTATGGTTTTAAATGAGCATTCCTCACTAAGCTTTTGCTTACGCTCTCTCTTTTCTTAAACCAATAATGCAGAACATTAAGGTGCATTGAGGGCAGCAAGGAAGGCAAGCAATCAAGTGGAAGTTAAGCTCAAGTATGGGAAGGTTTTCTTAAACACTTTTAGCTTTTGGCATTTGGCAATGGGGGACCTATGTGGATGTTTTGGGAGATGCTTTGAACTCCCTAAGTTTGTTTAATGTTGTCAATAATGTTGGTATTTGTAATTGGCCATTATGTGTTTAGTTTGGAGTTTTAATACTTGTATGGTTTGCTAAGTAGGAAGCATACCTATAGAATTGGGGCTTTTTATAATTGATGCCATGTTGACGTTTGGTTGATGCAATTATGTTCCATGTATGTTGTGTGACTTGCTGGTAAGGTTTGGTGGCTTTTGGAGCATGTTTGATAGGTGAATTGCATGATAAACCAGCTGTTTTGCTGCAATCTGGGCAACCTGTTTCGGAACAGGTGCTACCGTATCGGAACAGGTGCCTGAAATGGCCTAGGCGTTCCGAAACGGGAGGCACTGTTTCGGAACAGTTTGGCTATTGCCAGGCCATGTTTTGGAACCCGTTGCGGAACGGTCCCGCGTTTCGAAACAGGTCTTTCCTGTTTCGGAACACTCGACCGTTGGGCTCTGAATTTGATGGTTAAATGTTTTGCAATGTTTGCATTTTGGTCCTGAAACTTGTTATTGCAATTGTATGAGTTTGGGATGCCCGTTTGAGCTGAAATTTGACAGAGAAGCATGAAAGATGAATAATTTCAAGTTGGTAACTTTAAATTGGTTTAAGTCCTTATAATTTACAGAATTTACAATTTGGTCCCTAAAGTTGTAAATGATTCAATTGGGTCCCTGTTTGTTCTCTGATGTTTATGATCTTTGAGCATGCTGTTTGAATGATCATATCTAGGGTTAATATGCATCTAGACAAGTTTAAAAAGAAAAAAAAGGGTCGTTAATCAAGGTTGACTTTCAGGTTGACTTTGATTTTCCTCGTGTGACTTTCTTAATTCGGGTCAACCGTCTAGGCCGGGTTAAGGGGGTTTTACACAGATATTACCGCATATTTGTCGAGGGTTTCTCAAAGATTGTTGCACCTTTGACCAATTTGTTGCAAAAGAATGTTCGCTTTGAATGGACGGATGTGGGGCAGCAAGCTTTTGAGAAGCTAAATGAAGCTTTGACGCAGGCTCCTGTCTTAATTCAACTTGAGTCTGGTAAGGAGTTTGTGGTCTATAGTGATGCGTCCATTGTTGGGTTGGGCTGTGTGTTGATGCACGAGGTTAAGGTAGTAGCTTATGCATCTAGGAAGCTAAAGGTGCATGAGCGTAACTACCCTACTCACGATCTTGAACTTACGGCTGTTGTGTTTGCCTTGAAAATTTGGAGACATTATCTGTATGGCGAGAAGTGTGTGGTGTTCACGGATAATAAGAGTTTAAAGTATCTTATGTCTCAGAAGGAGTTGAATCTTAGGCAACGACATTGGGTGGAGTTGCTTAAGGATTGTATCTGTCAATCGAGTATCACCCGGGAAAGGCCAATGTTGTTGCTGATGCTTTGAGCAGAAAAGTGGCTGCGGAGTTGACGGCGATGTTTGCTCGCTTGAGCATATCACGAGATGGTGGTATTGTTGCTGAATTGCAAGTGAAACTATCCCTAATTCAGTTGATCAAGGACAAGCATTTACTAGATAATTCTCTTGTCCCTCACGTTCAGGATATTGCAGAGGGTAAGCCTTCGGATTTCAGTTTTAATGGTGATGGTGTTCTATGTTTTGGAAGTTGAATAGTGGTGCCAAATGATGTTGAGTTGAGGCGCACTATTCCAACTGAAGCCCATAGTAGTCCTTTCGTTATGCACCCTGGTAGTACAAAGATGTATCGTGATTTGAAAGACGAGTACTACGGGGTGGGGTTGAAAAAGGATGTAGCTGAGTTCGTTAGTAAGTGTATGGTGTGTCAGAGGGTGAAGGCTGAACATCAGGTAACTTATGGGTTGTTGCATCCTTTGAGAATTCTGGAATGGAAGTTGGAAAGGATTACCATGAATTTTGTGTCTGGTTTGGCTTTGTCACCATCAAAGAAGAACTTGGTTTGGGTGATTGTTGACCGCCTTATGAAGTGTGCACATTTCTTGCATGTGCATACTAAGTATACCTTGGATAAGGTGGCATAGCTGTACATTGCTGAGATTGTGCGGTTGCACAGGATGCCAAAGTCTATAGTTTCGGATAGGGATCCGAGGTTTACATTGCGATTCTGGAAATGTTTGCATCAAGCCTTGGGTACACGGTTGAATTCCAGTACTTCTTATCATCCTCAGACGGATGGGCAGTCGGAACGTGTGATCCAAGTGCTTGAGGATATGTTGAGATGTTGCGTCATAGATTTTCAGGGTTCTTGGGAGAAGCACTTGCCGTTGGTTGAGTTTGCTTACACCAATAGTTATCATGAAAGTATTCAAATAGCTCCATATGAGGCTTTGTATGGGAGAAAGTGTAGAACCCCTCTTTGTTGGGTAGAAGATGGACAAAAAGAGGATTTCGATGCCGACTATGTTGAAAGGAACCACCGAGAAGGTGAAACTCATTTGTGAGCGATTGAAGGCAGCATCAGATCAGCAAAAGTCTTACGCGGATCTGAAGCGTAAGGAGATTGAGTTCGAGGTTGGCGAACGTGTGTTCTTGAAAGTATCGCCTTGGAAGAAGATGATGAGATTTGGGCGTAAGGGTAAGCTTAGCCCGAGGTTTATTGGACCATATGAGGTTGTGGAGCGTATTGGTCCTATGGCATATCGGTTGAGGTTGCCTCCCGTGCTGGAAAAGATTAATGATGTGTTTCATGTTTCTATATTGCAGAGATATAGATCGGATCCTTCACATGTAATGCATGTTCAGGAGGTGGAGCTGAATCCGGATCTATCTTATGATGAGGAACCGGTGAAAATTTTGGATTCGAGCAGCAAAGTTCTTCGTGGCAAGACGATAGAGTTTGTGAAAGTGTTGTGGCGACACCGAGGAGTTGAGAAGGCCACTTGGGAAAGCAAGGCGGACATGCTAAAGCAGTTTCCGCACCTTTTTCCTTCATGTAAAATTTCAGGAACGAAATTTCCTAAGTGGGGGAGAGTTGTTAGCCCTGGTTTTGGGCCTAGATGTTTTAGACATCGGATTGGGCTGGTCGGAAACGGTTTGAATCATGTTAGGTGATTTAAGGAAATCAAGGATCAGGAAGGGATAAAAATATGGTAAAATTGCTAAAATCCTCTTAAAATATTTTTAAGAGATTGGTCAAATCAATTTTACAAAAAGAGTTTCGGAAGTGGTACATTTTGGGTAGTGACCAAAATGTAAAGTTTCAAAACTGTGGAAAATTGCAAAATTTCAAAAGAAGTCAAAATATTAGAATCTTTAGGGAGCTATGGTGCAATTACACCTTCCTTAAATTGACATGTGATTTAAAATAAAATAATTTTGGATGATTATAATAAAAGGGATTTTTATTACTTAATTAATATTGATAAAATAGGAAATTTAGATTCATTTCACGTAACTACCTCTTATTTCAGCAAAACCATTCTCTCAACTCTTTTTTCTCCAGATTTCTTTTCTCCCAAACACTCTCTCTTTAATTCTAACCCAATTTCAAGAGTTCTCTTCAAATTCTTCAAGCTTTGTGAAGGAAAAAACTTGTCAATCACTAAGGAAGGCAAGGATTGGAGGTAAATCTCGTTCTCAACCTTCAATCTAGGTTCTTTATTGAAATTCCTAAGATCTTCGACTTCGAAATGTTGTTTTTGGCTGAGATTTGATAATAGTTTTGATTTAAGATCGAAATCTTGCAAAATTATGATTTAAATCTTGATTTTCGGATTGGTATTGATGAGCTATGTTTTGGATTGGGTTTAATTGAGTTTTGAGTTTATTATTATGTTGAAAAAGGATTTTGATAAAATAGATCCCGAAATCCTTGAGATCCTCGCATTTCTTGATGGTTTTAGTTGGGTTTTTGAGGTTAAAGGTTGATGTTATGCTTTCTGGAGGTATAATGATGAGTTTAGGTTGTTTTAGATGTGTTTTGATGTTTATAAATGGTTGAAAGCGATGTGTGTTGGCTGGGCTTGGTTTAGGAAGCAATCGATTGGGTTTTCGGTTGTTTCAGATGGGTAAATTGGTGTAGTTTTGGTGAGCAACGAGTTTGTGTTTAGTTGCTGGTGTTGAAATGGATTTTGATGCATTTGGATCTCTTTTTTGGTGATCTAAAAATAGGGGATCTTGATCCGAAAACAAACGAAGCATTTGTGGAGGCTTCGGAGGGGTGATCTTTGCGTTGGCAAGCGAGGTTTCGTGTATAGGTGAGTGGAAATGGATTTTCCAGCCTTGTAACGATTTGAGCGTGGTGTTTGGAGCTTAGAGTAAGTTTAAAACACTTTGCTAAGCTCAAGAGTAAGTGATTCGAAAGTCTCCCTCGGAATGTGCTATGTTTAAGTTTAAAATGCACTTGATTTGAATGTGGTTTGATTACTGTTTTAAAGCGTGTTTTGAGCAATAATGTTGTTGGTTTTAAATGCCATTATGTTAAGGATGCAAATGGTAAGTGATCCTTGGATTTATATGTTTTATGAGGTTGGTTTAAGCATTGTACTGGTTGTGGAAATGGCATTGTGTATTAAGCTTGTAAAACAGTGAAATAATAATGTTAAATGATTATATTGGCAAGTGACAGAAATGGTTTTGGTTACTTTAATCGGATATAGTTAGTCGACTATAGGATTGGGTGCACCGTGAATAAAGTCGCCTTGGATGTCGAGGGGTTGTGATTGTACCGTATACTCCATCCAAGGACCCTAACGATCGAGGCTAAGATCACAATGGTGGATGGATTAATCTCGTGTGTGGATCTTGTGGTTTGTGTCTCGTTCTCTCGTTAGTGGAAGTATACAACTACCGATGAGTGGTGTCGAGGGGTTGAGATTGTATCGTTAAACTCCACCACGGGTGTCACAAAGGTTGATGGACTAATCCCGTGTGTGAGCCTTGTGTAGTCAGGTAGTGTGTATGAAGCGTGTGGGACAACGCTTGTAATCCGTGTATCCGATTGTGTCAATTATGTTGGTTTTGATATGGTTTGAGATTAATCACTTGTGAGCCAATATAATATTGATTATTAATGACTAAGCATGAGATGCTTGGGAATTATGCTAGAGTGCATGTGATGCTTAGTTTAAACATGAGTAAATGATATTGTTTTTTTTTTTATAATGATGCAATAAGCATGTGGTTTTAAAAGTGAATTGATGCCTTTAAGGCATGCTTTAAAGGAAGGCATGTGTTTACAAATGATGATATGTTGGTTTTATAAAATGCATTGATGAATGTTTGGTTTTTGCGATCCTCACTAAGCTTTATGCTTACGCTCATTTGTTTCATCAATGAAGAGAATTGAGCATTCAAGGCAGTTCAAGAGCAAGGGGGTTCCAAGATTTTTTGGCTAAACTATGTATGTGGTTTATCCTTAGTGTAATAAGAGGCAATGGGTAGGATTTCTACTCTTGGTTTTGTTGGTGATGTTTAACACCTTAAGCATGTTTTGTTTCTGATCTTGGATTGTAAATGGCCTCTAATAGGTTTACGGTATTGCTTTTAGTGTTTTGACTATGCTATGGCTAGTTTTCTTAAGCATGCTTGAGTAGCTAATGATTCTCCATGGTTTGATGTGCTTGATGAGTTTGTTATACATTTTGTTGATGCTTATATGATTAGTAGGTCGATTATAGCTTGTATGCATGATCTAAGCCAGTTTAGATGTGATTAAATGAGTTAAAATGACTTTAGGAAATGTATCTCTGGTATGCGTATCTATACACGGGGACGCGTATCGATACGCTAAGGCCCAAACCAAGCTTTTCAGCTTAGGTGTACCGATACGATTTGCCCGGGTATTGATACGCCTAGGCATATGTTTGAAGGCCATTTCTATACGGGCTTGGGCGTATCGATACCCTTTCCCCAAAGGTTGCTACTGTCGATTTGCATATGGATACGGGGAGAAGTATATCAATACGGGTTAGTTAATTTTATTAATGGAATATTTTAAGTTCTAAATTTATGCATTTTGGTCCCTAATTATTGTTTGTTCAATAAGTTGAGTTTGGATGATCAGTGTGGGATGAAATTTGACATTCTGGCATGTTACATGACTAATTATGGATTGGTAACTTTAAAAGTGGAAAAGTCCTTGTATTTTCTGTAAATTACATTTTGGTCCCTAAAAGTCAAAAGTATGTAATCGAACCCTTAAATGATCTCTGATCGTTGTGTCGTTTTCTTCTCAGTGTCTTTCTGAATACATAGGATAATAATGTGCATCTAGAGAAGATAAAAAGAAAAAAAGGGTCGCTAATCGAGGTTGACTTTTACGAGTTGACTTTGGTTTTTGTTAGGTGTGTAAAAGTTCTATAATTTACCCCCTATTTAGCCCATATTTCTGCTGCATTCAAGCATAATTAATTGCATTTAGGTTAGATTTCAATTATACATCACAAATATATTAAATGGCACAGTTTCTACTGAAATTGGTTGCTTTTGCAGGTAGCTGCTGTAGCAGATGGAGGGCAGTGGAGAAGCAGGCGCTGGGCAGTGAAGAAACAGAGCTGGAACTGGATGTGCAGACAAGGAAGACGACGCTACCATGGTCGCTATCGTGGCAGCCAAGGACGACAGCAGTGGTGAGGAGAAGAAGCAAAGTGGGCCTCGACAGAAAGAGAAAATAAAGCCGGTCTGTCGTTAAGCACCCTTATATTTTTCCAAGCCCTAGATTAGAATGAAGGCCAAGCCCAAAGTTCAAGGAAGAAACTCCAAGCAAGAAGGAAGGACGAATTAAAGACATATGCTCTGAAGATTTAGTCTTTAATAGATTTGTACTTTAGTTTAAACTTGTATTCTTGCCATATTAGAAAACTTGAACCCAAGGCCTATATAAAGGCATGTAATTCGACCTAGGGAAAGATATCTTCATCTCTAGCCTTCTTTCCAAAACCCTAGCTGTTTTCCCTTCTCATCATGTTCTAAATGTCCCCTAGGGCTACGAGTTGATTTGTAAAGTAGTTCCAAGGATTGCATTTGTTTTATGAATTTTTCTATTCAATAAAGTAGACTTCAAGTTTGCTTATTCTGGTTTTCAACATCTTGCAAGAGTATTGGGAGAGCATTGTGAGATTATCTGTTTACTTAATATCGGGAGAGTTAAGTATACGAAAGGAATAAGTGCGGGTTCTCCAGTTTATGGTTGAACTATCTCGGACCTATGGATAGGACGAGGTTAAATGGCTAAGGAAGAATTCAACAACATCGGTGTTCATCCTTCGATTCACGCCGGGAGGTATCATCAAAGACGTGTTCATTGACAAACTTGGACCTAGGGATAGGCCAAGGCGTAGCAGGGATTCTTGCCAAGCTTGAAGTACAGAGTTGTGTGATCGCTGCCGCGACTAATAACAGACCACTGCCGCGACAGGTGCTGCCGCGACAGGCGCAACGACAGAACATATATTCCTAGACTTTGCAACACCTACACTACTGAGCAAATCAATACCGGCCCATTCTCTCTATCCTGAATCTGTTACTCTTTTATTATCTGTATTCTTTATTATTCTTGTGACTAACAATTAAACTATTTCTTTTTTCTCTCGTGCAGTAATCCAAGGTGAAGCTATTAGCCCAGTCCCCATGGAGACGATATCCGATACTTACGTATCAGTTTACTACTTGCGTCGTGTACACTTGGACTACATTGCGATAGACACTTTTACACGCAACAAGTTTTTGGCGCCGTTGCCGGGGACTAGCAACATATCTTTACCCTATCTTTTACTGCACTTCTTTTATTTTTCTATTTTTACTTGGATTGTTCAACCTATACCTTTCACAAGGTTTTTTGTTTGCGTATGCGCAGATCTCAACGAGGAAAAGAACCTGAGCACCAGTTGGATCCTAAAATCGAACAAACGTACAATCTTAGGAAAAGAGTTCGCTTCCTCGTTGAAAGAAACGAATACCTGGAGGAACAACTAGAAGCAATGGTGAACGAAAGACGTGAAGAAAGTAGGAACAACCAAGAGAATCCCCAGAGTGCTGAAAATTGTGAAACCGATATTTTAATTTTCATATAACTAAAGAACCTAAGGACTAATTTGAAAATGTCAAAACGAATTTTTAAGTCCTCAAACATCCCCATATAATTTTAAGAATATGCTAAAGTTAAAAACCAAAGTTTTCAAATATTTTCTAAGTGTTTTAAAGCCTAGACAGTGTTTTTCAAGTCATTGTTTCGAAACGGCCTAAGGCGTTTCGAAACGTTTTCACCACTGTCGACCCCCGTTCCGAAATGCGTACCGAAACGGCTTTAGAACACATGAACCCGTATCGAAACGGCTTCAAGCGTTTCGAAACGGTTCTTCATTTTGATTTGAAAATTATAATCGTTGTAATATATTTTAACTGAATTTTCAAAGATCAATAGGGTGTTTTGAAACGGTCTCAATTAGTTTCGAAACGACCCTTGACAGTAGCAAAACTGTTTCGAAACTAGTCCAAGCGTTTCGAAACTGTTCTTCATTTTGATTTGAAAATATGACCGTTACAATGTTTTTAACTGATTTTTTGGAAACCGTTATGGTGTTTCGAAACGGGCTCAGGTTGTTTCGAAACAACCCTTGAAAGTGGCAAAAGTGTTTCGAAACGGCTTCAATACGTTTCGAAACGCTCTTAAATGCACCCCAACGGCTCTTTCTATTTTGGTCTGTTTCGAAAGAGGTCCCCGCATTCCGAAACGGGTGGTTGCAGATTGCATTTATGGAGGTGAGATAACACCCCCAACGGCTCTATTGATGTATGCAACAACCACAACGGCTAGAAATCAAAGAGAAGGTATAAAAGGGACCTCTAAAAGCTCCAGCAACAACTATTGATCCTAAAGCAAATATCCATGCATCAAATCCAAACATTTGTGCTAAAATCCCATATTGTCTAGAAACCCCAATTGTAATTTTCATTCTTATCTTTTTCAATTGGGTTGAGTGCTTGTAATTGGGCTACAAATTGTATTGAGAGATACTATCTTATCCATCAAATTCTCTGTTACCTTTTTGTGAGTATTGGGTTAAATTTTGGGTAGAAAATTTAACCGAAAATTGTAAGGGTTGCGTCCTTAGCCTAGAAAAGGGGAAGAGCAATTAGTGGAATTGTTGCAAATCCTTAGTGAAGCTAAGGTAGTGGATGTAGAGTTCATTTGGAACTTTAACCACTCTAAAATTCCTTGTCAATCTTTTTAATTTGCAATTTCCACCACACAAACCTTAAAATTCCAATTCACCCCCCTCTTGGTTCATATCGATCTTTCGATCCACTCAACAATTGGTATCATAGCCTACCTCTTTGAGGATTAACAACCACAAGAGGAGTTCCTTGGAAGAGTGTGATCATCAAATATCAAGAGATGGCTTCAACCTCGGTTCGGGCATGTATGAGTCTCAATCCACTACAAAGCCTCCCTTCTTTAATGGTGATAACTACTCTTTTTGGAAGAATAGAATGCGTCTCTTCATCAAGTCAAATGACTACTTAGTGTGGGATGTCATTTAAGATGTCCCTTACATTCCATTGAAGCAAGATGGTGAAGGCAAGATGGTCTTGAAGAAAAAGATGGAGATGAGTGAAGAAGAAAGGAAAAAGATTCAAGTAAATGACAAAGCTCTCCACATGCTCTTTTGTTCATTCGGTCCGGACATCTATTCTAAGGTTTCATCCATCGAGAGTGCAAAAGAAGTGTGGGACACTCTTGAGACTACCTACGAGGGTACCAACGATGTTAAAGAAACTAAGATTGGAATTCTCAATCTTAGTTATGAGAATTTCAAGATGGAGCCCGATGAGACGGTGTCCAAGATGTTTGATCGGTTCTCCACTATTGTCAACGGGCTCAAGGGTTTTGGAGAAATCATACCGGAATACAAGCTTGTCCGGAAGCTACTCTATTCACTTCCCAAATCTTGGGATGGGAAGAGAACCGCCATCATAGAAGCTAAAAATTTAAAGACTTTAAAGCTTGATGAGCTTGTGGGTTCTCTCCTTACTCATGAGATTATGAAGCAAGGAAGGGAAGAAGAGAAGAAGAAAGAAGAGAAAAGAGTAGAAAAGCTTAAGGTTGAGAAGAAGAAGAAGATGAGAATAGCTCTCAAAGATTCACTACATGAAGAGAGCTCTTCTAGTGAGGAGGATGAGCTAGAAGAATTGGCTATGATAGCCAAACGATTCTCACACTTCATGAGGTCCAACCGGGGAAGAAAAATCCAAAGAAAGATGGACTTCAAAAGCAAGAACAAAGAAGAAGCAAGGGATCAAATCATTTGCTTTGAGTGCAAACAACCCGGCCACATACGTTCGGAGTGCCCTCAACTCAAGAAGAAGGGCTTTGAGAAGAAGAAGAAGCTCAAAGACAAGCTTGCTACTTGGAGTGATGAGGAGTCATCGGAGGATGACGAACAAGAAGTGGCTAACCTTTGCCTCATGGCACTTGAGGAAGATTCCTCCATGGTAACCTCTAACTCATCAACTTTAGATTTTACATATGATGAATTGAATGATGCATATGATGAGTTACAAGAGGTCTATGATGAATTAGTTGAGAAATATAAAGAGTCGGTCATTAGGAACAAGAAGATTATTTTGGAACTAAATGAGAAAAATGACTCACTCACTCAAGCTAATTCAAAATTTGAGAAAAAGATATTAGGCTTAAAAGATGAACTAAAATTCTTTCAAGATGAAAATGTTGACCTTAATAATCTTTTGTCTCAATGTAATAGTGAACACCAAAAGGTGTTGGATGAGCTAAATGAGCTCAAAAAGTCTTTTAAAAATGTTGGTAGTGTCAAGCATGAAATAGGTGAATCCTAAAGAACACACCAACCTAAGAAAAAGACTAACTACTACAAACAAAGTAGCTATTCTAGACATAGTAAAGCTAAAAGAATTTGAAGTGTATGGGTTCCTAAGGAACTCGTAAAATCTAATAACATTATTGCTATGTCATCTTGGATTCCTAAGGGAACCAAGGTTTTGGGAGCTAACACTCATGGACCCAAAATGATTTGGGTGCCAAAAACAAAAGCTTAATATCTTTGTTTGTAGAGGGAGCATTGCTACAAGGCCAAAGCACAAAGTCAAAACTCATGGTACCTTGATAGTGTATGCTCAAGGCATATGATCGGAGACAAGAGTAGATTCATGGATCTAAAGCCACAAAGTGGAGGAGTAGTGACATTTGGTGACAACTCCAAAGGCCACATTAAAGGTATTGGCTCCATAGGTAATCACTCTACTATTCTCATTGAAAATGTCTTGTATGTCGGTGGTCTTAAACACAACTTGTTGAGCATACGTCAATTGTGTGATAAAGGATTTAATGTTTTATTTGATAAAAATGGATGCAAAATTGTAGACATTAAATCTAATATTATTATGCTCATAGGTCATCGCATAGGGAACATATACATGGTGCATCTAGATGACATTCATACATCCCATGCATACTTAGTTGCACAAAATGAAAATGATGCATGGTTGTGGCATAGGAAACTAGGACATGCTAGCATAAGTGTTTTAGAAAAACTAGTCTCCCTTAATCTAATTAGATGTTTACCCAAGATAAAATTTTCAAATGATAAAATTTGTGATGCATGCTCTAAGGGTAAACAACATAAGTCTTCCTTTAAATCCATTAATGATGTTTCTACTAGTAGATGTTTACAACTTATCCATATGGATTTATTTGGGCCAATTAGGACTATGAGCTTGGGTGGTAAATCTTATGCTTTTGTACTTGTTGATGATTTTTCTAGATTTACTTGGGTTCTATTTTTAAGTATTAAAGATGAGGCTTTGGAAAAATTCATCACATTTTCAAAACTAACCCAAAATGATCTTGAACTTAAAATTTCACATATTAGAAGTGATCATGGAACCGAGTTTCAAAATTTAGGGTTTGAAGAATTTTTAAATGAAAATGGTATTAGCAACAATTTTTCAGCTCCTCGAACTCCTCAACAAAATGGGGTAGTTGAGAGGAAAAATAGAACTTTGCAAGAAATGGCTAGAACTATGCTTTATGAAAACAATTTACCTAAATATTTTTGGGCGGAAGCCACAAACACCGCTTGCTATATTGTAAATCGAGTAATGATTAGGCCAATTTTAAAGAAAACAACTTATGAGATTTTAAAATCTAAAAAGCCTAACATTAGCTATTTTCACCCTTTTGGTTGCAAGTGTTTTGTTTTAAATAATGGAAAAGACAACTTAGGTAAATTTGATGCAAAAAGTGATGAAGCTATTTTCATATGTTACTCTTTAACCTCTAATGTCTATCGAGTATTTAACAAAAGAATTTTAGTAGTAGAAGAATCTATTCATGTTGTATTCGATGATAACCTCCTTCATAGGAAGGATTCTTGTGATGATGATGATGTAGGAATCATAAATGCCTTTGATGGAGGACAAACTTCAAAGGAGGATGAGATTCCAACAAAAGAAGAGGACACACAAGATCCACCTCTTGAAGCCTTGAAGGACTTGGCTCTTGAGGAAAAGGAAGTGAGCTACCCAAGGGAGTTCAACTATGTCAAAGATGGTGAAATCTTGGGTGATCCATCCAATGGGGTAACCACTCGATCTTCTATTAGATTAATGAATCATGTTGCATTTATCTCATGCATAGAGCCTAAGAATATTAAAGAAGCATTGAAAGATGACTTTTGGATTATGGCTATGCAAGAAGAGTTAAATCAATTTGAGAGAAGTAACGTTTGGACATTAGTTGATAGGCCTAGTAATCAATCTACCATAGGAACTAAATGGGTCTTTAGGAACAAACTAGATGAGAGTGGTAACATTGTAAGAAATAAAGCTAGACTAGTAGCTCAAGGTTACACTCAAGAAGAGGGAATAGATTTTGATGAAACCTATGCACCCGTAGCTAGAATGGAAGCCATTAGGATGTTGCTTGCATATGCATGTTATCATAATTTCAAGCTTTTTCAAATGGATGTTAAAAGCACATTTTTAAATGGTTTTATAAATGAAGAAGTGTATGTGGAACAACCACCGGGTTTTGAAGACTCAAAATTTCCAAATCATGTTTTCAAACTTACCAAAGCTCTTTATGGTTTAAAACAAGCTCCTAGAGCTTGGTATGAAAGACTTTCAAACTTTTTAGTTGAAAAAGGATTTGAAAAAGGTAAGGTGGACACTACACTTTTTATAAAAATGTATAAAAATGACATCTTAGTAGTTCAAATTTATGTTGATGATATTATTTTTGGTTCTACTAATGAATGTCATTGTCAAGAGTTTGCTAAGTTAATGCAAGGTGAATTCGAGATGAGCATGATGGGGGAGCTCTCATTCTTTTTGGGACTCCAAATCAAGCAAAAGAAGGATGGCACCTTCATCAATCAAGCAAAGTACATAAAGGATATGCTCAAGAAGTTTGCTTGGAGAATGCAAAGCCTCAAGCCACACCTATGAGCTCATCTACAAAGCTTGACAAAGATGAAGGAGGTAAGTGTGTTGTGTAACACCCCAATTTGGGCTTGGAAGTTTTGGGTTGAATCGAACCGGTCGGATTTTCGGTTCGAATATAAAAGGGTGATTTTAGGGAAAGCCTAGTTCGAGATGCATTAAAAATATGAAAAAATATCTAAAAATCCTCTTTTATTATATATAGGAGAGTGGTGAAATCAATTTTACAAAATGAGGTTTGGAAACATGACATTTCAAGTTAGTGACTAAAATGTAATTTTTGAAAAGTTGGTGACTGTTTTAAAAGGATTGAAACTTTGAATCTTTAAGGAGCTAATTTACCCAAGAAGAGGATTCTCCAGATTTTTCTTAAATATTAAGGATTAAATTAATGTTATATTAATAAAAGGAAAGGAGGGAAATTAGATATTTTGGTTTTATAACTAACTTTTGTCAAAATTTTCCCATCTCTTTTTCTCTCAATTTTCCCTCAGCCAAACACATTTCCACAGCCACTTTTCCTCTGATTTTAACACCTAAAGTTGAGATTTCAATCTCTAAATGATTTCTATTCATTTCTACACCAAATCAACATCATTTGCTTATTGAATTTTCAAGAATCTTGGCTTTAAACAAAGAGAATCCATATTTAGAGGTATGAACGTCCTTCTCCTCTAAATACTCAGTTCTTTACTGAAATTCCCAAGTTCTCAATCCTTAAATTGAGTTTTATTAAAGGTTTTATAGTTGTGTTCTTGATTTTGGCTTAAAATGCAAGATTTGGATTTAATTTTGTGGAAATTCGTAATAAATGATTGGGCTCTGTTTTGAGATGTCTTTTTGATGTATATTGGATGTATAAATGATGTGTAATTGAGGTTTAATCAATGCAATCCCGAATAGGTTGATTTTCCTAAGTTTTTGCTTGAGTTAATGGTGGTTTTTGGGGTGATTTTGATGTTCTGCTATAGCTGGAGGTATAAGGACGTGATTAGACTCTTTTTGGATGTTAATTGATGTCTAAGAGTGATTGGAATTGATGGATCTTGGCTGGGTAATGTTGTAGAGGTGTTTGGATGTGATTTCGGTTGTGTTTGGTAGCCGAAATGTAAGTGTTGATGAGAGCAGCGAGTTTAGGTGTCTTGGTTGAAGATATTAATGCATGATGATGCATTAATCCTCTGCTTTGATGTGTTTAAAACAGGGGAGATATCTTTGGATCCTTGTGGTGTTGATCCGGAGGCTTAATCGGCGTTTCGGCAAGCTTGCGAAACGGAATCGGTGAGTGGAGTTTGGTTTTCAGCTTTGAAACCAATATTTGAAGGTTATGGGAGCTTAGTTTAAGACTAAACAACTTAGCTAAGCTCAAGAGTAAGTTTTCAGAGAAACTCTCTTGTTGATGAACCATGATATGGTTGAATGCAATGTGTTTATTTTGCATGTTTAAATTCTGTTTTGAAAGCATGTTTTAGCACGTTTAATGCTGATTTTATAAGCCATGTGTTGAAGGATGCTCAAGGTAAGAGATCCTTGTTTTTGAACATTGATGAATGTGGTTTGATGCATGGTGATGCATGATTATTTAATGGCTTTCTTAAATGCTTTAAAACAGTGGATTAATGATGTATATTGGCAAGTGATGTGTTGGTTTAAAATTACTTGAATCGGATATAGTTAGCCGGCTATAGGATTGGGTGCACCGTGAATAAAGTCACCTTGGATGTTGAGGGGTTGTGATTGTACCGAAAACTCCATCCAAGTACACTAACGAGGTGGTTAAGATCACAATGGTGGTTAAAAGTCCATGTGTGGATGTTGAGTGTGTAAAAGTTCTATTATTTACACCCTTTTTAACCCATATTTCTGCTGCATTCAAGCATCATTGCATTGCATTCAGGTTAGTTTACAGCAAAACATCACAAATATATTAAAGGCACGGATTCTACTAAAAGATGGCTGATTTTGTAGGTTGTTGCCATAGTTGACGGAGAAGGCAGGCGCAGGGCAGAGAAGCAGCAGAGCTGAACTGGACAAGCAGACGACGAGGATGATGCTGCCGTGGATCTGCCGTGACAGCAAGGTGACAACAGCCTTATGAAGAGGAAAAGCAAAGTGGACCTCGATAGACAGAGAAAAATCTGCTCGTCTGTCGTGTGAAAACCAAATTATTTTCCAAGCCCCGGATCAAAAGATATGTCAAGCCAAAGCTCAAGGAGAGGAAATCCCAAGACACAAGGATGGCGGCTAAAAAGTAGGATACTTGGAGATTAAGTCTTTATTAGAATCTTACTTTTAATTAAAGTTGTAATCCTTGTTAACTTAGAATACTTGAGCCCAAAGCTTATATAAGGGCATAGATTTTAACCTAGGACGAATATCATACTCCATACCCCATAACCGATAACCAAAACCCCCCTGCCGTTTACCCGCCGTCGTTATGTTCTAAACACCCCCTAGGGCCACGGGTTGTTTTGTAAAGTAGTCGCAAGGGTTGTTTTGTTTTAGGATTTTCCAAGTTCAATAAAATAAACTTTAAGTTCTATTATTTTGGTTTTAATATCTTGCAAGAGCATCGGGAGAGCATTGTGAGGTTATCTATTTACTTAGCATCGGGAGAGTTAAGTATACGAATGAAATAAGAGCAAGTTCTCTAGTTTATAGTTGAACTATCTTGTGCCTAGGGATAGGGCAAGGTTAAGTGGCTAAAGAAGAATTCATACACATCGGTGTTCATCCTTCGATTCACGCCGGGAGGTATCATCAAGACGTGATCATCGACAGACTTGGACCTAGGGATAGGCCAAGGCAGATCTGGGATTCTTGCCAAATTTGGAGTACGGAGTTGGTGTGTTCGCTGACGCGACAGCTAACGGACAGCCGCCGCGACAGGTGCTGTCGGCGACGGGCGCGACGACAGAACTGGATTTCCTAAGCATTGCAATACCTGCACTACTGAGCAATTCAATACCAGTCTGTTCTCTCTATCTTGATATTCCAACTCTTTTATTTACGTTTTCTTTATTATTTCTCGTGACAACTTTCTAAACTATTTCCTTTACTTTCGTGCAGTAAACTAAGGTGAAGTCATTAGCCCAATCCCTGTGGAGACGATATCCGATACTTCGTATCACTTTACAACTTGCGTCGTGTACACTTGTACTACCATTGCGATAGACTATTTTACACGCAACAATGGATCTTGTGTTATGGTTAAGATCACAATGGTGGTTAAAAGTCCATGTGTGGATCTTGTGTTGTGTGTCCCGTGTCCTCGTTAGTGATGTTATACAACTACCAATGAGTGATGTGGAGGGGTTGTGATTGTACCATAGACTCCATCACGGGTGTTGAGGGGTTGTGATTGTACCGTAAACTCCACCTTGATATTGGTAGTGTGTATGAAGCGTATGGGACAACGCTTGTAATCCGCGTATCCGATTGTGTTTTGAGTTTTGAAATGATTATGGATTATCACTTGAAAGCCAATATGACATGTTGATGAATTGAAGCATGAGATGCTTGGTTTGTATGCATTAATGCATGGTAAATGATGTTTTGAAACTAAAGGCCTTGAAAAGGTGTTTTTTTTTACAAATGCATTATTGTGTTGTTTTAATTGAGCATTCCTCACTAAGCTATGTGCTTACGCTCTCTCTCTTTCTTGAACCAATGATGCAGAGCATTGAAGTGTTTAAAGGGCAGGAAGGAGGTCAAGGATCCAAGTGAAAGTTTAAGCTCATGTATGGTGACTATTTTCACAACATTTTAGCTTTTGGCATTTGGCAATGGGAACCTAGATTGTGTTTTTGGGAGATGTTTTGGACTCCCTAAGTTTGGTTAATGCCTATGATTGTTTGGAACTTGTAAAGGCCCTTTTGGTATTTGGTTTTGGTGATTTGATGATTGCATGATTTCCTTTATAGGTTGTATGCCTATAGTTTTGGAATTTTTCCTTATATGATGCCAAGATTGAGTTTTGGTGGTGCTATTATATTCCTTTAGTGCATAATGATTTGTTGGCATGTTTTGGGTTCCATATGAATGCCTTTGATGTGCCGAATGCTTGTTAAACCAGTGAAATTCTGCATTTCTGGGCAACCCGTATCAGAACGGCTGCTACTGTTTCGGAACAGGTGGCCTAAAATGGCCTTGGCGTTTCGAAACAGGTAGAGCCGTTCCGGAACGGATTTGCTACTGTCAAGCCTTGTTCCGCAACAGGTTTCGAAACGGTCCCGCGTTTCGGAATGGTCCTTCCCCGTTTCGGAACACTCGACCGTTGGGCACTGAATTTGATGGTTATATGTTTTGAAATTCTTACGTTTAAGTCGTGAACTTTGCTTATGCAATTGATTGAGTTTGACATGTCCGTTTGGGATGAAATTTGGCAGAGAAGCATGAAACATGGTTAATTTCATAATGGTAAATCAAAAATTGGTTAAGTCCTCGTAATTTCAAGAATTTACAATCTGGTCCCTAAATTCGTATGTTGTGCAATTGAGTCCCTAATTGTTTTCCGATTGCCGTGATTTTTGAGTATGCTTATCTCAAGAGTACACTTAGGGTTAATATGCATTTAGACAAGATTAAAAAGAAAAAAAGGGTCGTTAATCAAGGTTGACTTTCAGGTTGACTTTGGTTTTCCTCGTGTAATCTTCGTAGTTCGGGTCAACCGTCTAGGTCGGGCTAAGGCGGTTACATTTGGTGGTATCAGAGCTGAGTTCTCGAGTATTTGGGAATGGTTATGTGGGTGATAAGTGTATGATTGCTTTGTATGCTTGTTGAGTGAAATTGTGATGTATGAATTGTAAGAATGTTGCAATTGTGGTGTATGCTGTGGTGAAGCATGTTAGAGGGACCCAATGCCAAATCAAAGCTAATGAAATGATTTGTTTTTAATTGGAAATGAGCTTGAGTACTTGGATTGCTTACCCTGCTGAGCCTGACTTTGTTTATTGCATTGTGATTGCATTGTTAGTCAATGGGACCTCGTAGAGAGACGAGGATTAATACGCGAGCTATGGCTCAAAATGAGAACGAAGAGAATGCTGAAAATGTGGTGGATTTGCCTCCTCCACCTGGTGGTGGTGGTGCTGGGGGTGAGGGAGCTGGTGTTGCTGCTGGTGCTGGGGTCGCTGGACCTGAAGCTGGGCAGGGGCAAGCTGCTCTTGACATGACAGTGCTGATTCAGGCTATTGCTGGAGCCTTTCGAGCGGCGGTAGCTGGAGCTCAAGGAGCTGGGCATCAGGGAGATGCTAATGTGAGACTACCTCTGGAGCGTTTGCGCAGTCTGGGAGGGACTGAGTTTAGGGGTTTGTCTGCTGAGGGTTCTGAGTCTTGGTTGGAAAGTACCAAGAGAATTTTGGGACAAATGAACTGCAATGAAGTGCAGAAGCTGGGCTGTGTAATATCATTGTTGCATGATGATGCGTATACCTGGTGGACAACCACTATCTCCGGAATGGAGGATGCTGATGTGACCTAGACGTTCTTTCTGAACGCGTTCAAGAGGAGGTACCTGGGTGTGCGGTACCTGGATGAAAAGAAAAGGGAACTCATGTCTCTTACTCAAGGGAGCATGTCAGTGGCTGAGTACGAGGTTCAGTTTGTCCGACTCAGTCAGTACGCACCTGAGCTTATCCCTGATGAGAGGGAGAGGTGTGAACGTTTCCGTTATGGTTTGGTGACGGAAGTGAAGACCTATATGCTGGCTGCTGAGTACACTGATTTTGATGTGCTGGTTGGAAGAGCAAAAGACATAGAGTTGAATTTGGGTTTATCTTCTAGAGGAGTTCGTTCTGGTGCGGGCAAGCGAGCTGCTGAGTATAGTTCCGGTGGCGGACGGAACAAGAGAGGACGTGATCGGAAGTATCAGTCTTCAGCTAGGCGTGGTGGTGGGCAAGGTGCGCCTATTCAGGGAGATAAGGCGAGAGCTTATTAGAACACATGTTGGACATGTCGATCGCGTGGTCATCTGAGGCGTGATTGTCCTCGAGCGGCGAGGGAGGTACAGGCTCCTGTTGTGGTGACCGGTAATTCGTGCTGGAACTGTGGTCCGGCGGATCACATGAGGAGGGAGTGTCCTCTATTGGCCGGGGGTGGTCAAGGACGTGCTCCTGGAGTTGTTGCACCACAAAGAGGTCGTGGGCGCGGTCGTGGTAACTTCCAGCGCAGAGAGGATGGTGGAAGGAATGTGGCTCATGTGGTAGCTGTTCAGCCTGAGGGTGGTGGCCAGGCAAGAGTGTATGCTCAGAGGGAGGGAAGGAATGACACAGATGTGATCGCAGGTACTTTCACTTTGCAATCCTTGTCATTACTTTCCTTGATTGATTCTGGATCTACACACTCATACATATTGCGTGAGCATGCTCAATTGCTTGGTTTTCCTGTTGAGTCTTTGGATGTTGGTATGCGTGTAACTAGTTCATTTGGTGAGACTGTTGTGACTCGAAAGCTTTATAGAAGATGTCCCTTGGTTGTGCAAGATCATGTTTTTCATGTTGATCTTATGGAATTGCCTTTCTATGGTTTTGATGTAATCCTTGGTATGGATTGGCTTGTTGAGCATCGAGCTATAGTGGATTTTGAGAATAAGCGAGTTTCGTTGAAGCTTGCGGATGATTATGAGGTAGTGGTGGTTGGTGAAAATGTGAAGTTTCCCTCCAATGTGGTGTCTACATTGGAAGCGAGCCGGATGCTGAGGCAAGGTTGTGAAGCTTACCTAGCCTTTGTGATGAATCCTAGCTCTAAAGAGTTGCGTGTGCAAGATATCAGGACTGTGCGAGAGTTTCCTGGTGTGTTTCCGGAGGAGTTGCCTGGATTGCCTCCTAATCGCGAAGTGGAGTTTGGGATTGAGCTGTATGAAAACACAACTCCAGTGTCCATTACTCCTTATCGAATGGCACCTAAAGAGTTGAAAGAGCTGAAGACGCAACTTCAGGAGTTGCTTGATCGTGGTTTCATTCGGCCGAGTGTATCACGTTGGGGTGCACCGGTCTTGTTTGTGAAGAAAAAGGATGGCACTATGAGAATGAGCATTGATTACTGTCAGCTTAACAAGTTGACTATCAAGAATCGGTATCCATTGCCGAGAATTGATGATCTTTTTGATCAATTTCGGGGAGCGGCTGTGTTCTCTAAAATTGACTTAAGGTCAGGGTATTATCAGCTGAAGGTGAAGGATGTGGATGCGCCAAAGACAGCCTTCAGAACGAGGTATGGGCATTATGAGTTTCTTGTGATGTCGTTTGGTTTGACGAATGCTCTTGCAGCTTCCATGGATATGATGAATAGAGTGTTCCATGAATACTTAGATAAATTTGTTGTGGTGTTCATTGATGATATTCTCTTGTACTCTCGTACTGAGGAGGAGCATGAGGGGCATTTGAGAATTGTGTTGCAGGCTTTGTTGGAGAATCAGCTTTATGCCAAGCTGAGTAAGTGTGAGTTTTGGCTTAGAGAAGTGATGTTTCTTGGTCATATGGTTTCTGCTGAGGGGATTCGTGTTGATCCTCAAAAGATTGAGGCGGTGATGAATTGGAAGCCTCCTAAGTCTGTTCATGAAGTCCGTAGTTTCCTTGGTTTGGCGGGGTACTATCGAAGGTTCGTGGATGGGTTTTCAAAGATTACTGCACCTTTGACGAAGTTGTTACAGAAGGATGTTAAGTATGAGTGGATGGAAGCGAGAGAACAGGCTTTTGAGAAGCTTAAGGTAGCTTTGACGCAAGCTCCTATCTTGGTTCAACATGAATCAGGGAAAGAGTTTGTGGTGTATAGTGATGCGTCCTATATTGGTTTGGGATGTGTGTTGATGCAAGAGGGTAAGGTAGTGGCTTATGCATCACGTCAGTTGAAGGTGCATGAGCGCAATTATCCTACGCATGACATTGAGTTAGCTGTAGTGGTTTTTGCTTTGAAAATTTGGAGACATTACCTATATGGTGAGAAGTGTACTGTGTACACGGACCACAAGAGTTTGAAGTATCTGATGTCTCAGAAAGAGTTGAATCTTAGGCAACAACGTTGGGTGGAGTTGCTTAAGGATTACGATTTGTCTATCGAGTACCATCCGGGTAAAGCTAATGTTGTAGCGGATGCCTTGAGTAGGAAGGTAGCTGTTGAGTTGAGGGCTATGTTTGCCAGTCTGAGCATTTCACGTGATGGTTGTCTTGTGGCTGAGTTGCAAGTGAAACCATCCTTAGTTCAGTGGATTAAGGAAAAGCAGTCGTTGGATGATTCCTTAGTGCCACACGTTCAGGATATTGTAGAGGATAGGCCATCGGATTTCTGCTTTAATGATGATGGAGTTTTATGCTTTGGGAGTCGGATAGTAGTGCCCAATGATGCTGAGTTGAGGCGTACCATTCTGACTGAAGATCATAGTAGTCCTTTTGCTATGCACCCTGGTAGTACTAAGATGTACCGTGATCTTCGTGATGAGTACTATTGGGTGGGTTTAAAGAAAGATGTTGCTGAGTTTGTAAGCAAGTGCATGGTATGCCAGCGAGTTAAAGCTGAGCATCAATTTCTTTCAGGGTTGTTGCAACCGTTGAGGATTCCTGAGTGGAAGTGGGAAAGGATTACTATGGACTTTGTGTCTGGCTTGCCTTTGTCGCCATCGAAGAAGAATTCGGTGTGGGTGATTGTGGATCGTTTGACGAAGTGTGCGCATTTCTTTCCTGTGCATACTACGTACACTTTGGATAAGCTTACGGAGCTGTACATTGCTGAGATTGTACGGCTGCATGGTGTGCCAAAGTCGATTGTATCGGATAGAGATCCGAGGTTTACATTGTGTTTCTAGCAGTGTTTGCATCAGGCTTTGGGTACACGGTTGAATTTCAGTACTTTTTATCATCCGCAGACGGATGGACAGTCTGAGCGTGTTATCCAGGTGTTAGAGGATATGTTGAGGTGCTGCGTGATTGAGTTTCAGGGTTCTTGGGAGAAACATTTTCCTTTGGTGGAGTTTGCCTATAATAATAGTTATCAGGCAAGTATTCAAATGGCACCTTATGAAGCTTTGTACGGGAGGAAGTGTAGGACTCCTCTTTGTTGGGCTGAAACGGGTCAGAAGTTGGTTTCGATGCCAGCTTTGTTGAAAGGAACCACTGAGAAAGTGAAGCTAATTTGTGTGCGATTGAAGGCAGCTTCTGATCGGCAAAAGTCTTACGCGGATTTGAAGCGTAAGGAGATGGAGTATGCGGTGGGTGACCGCATGTTTTTGAAAGTTTCGCCTTGGAAGAAGGTGATTAGGTTTGGCCGAAAGGGTAAGTTGAGCCCTAGGTACATTGGACCATACGAGGTGATTGAGCGTGTGGGTCCTGTTGCGTACAAGTTGAGGTTACCGCAAGAGCTAGAAAAGATTCATGATGTGTTTCATGTTTCTATGCTTCGGAAGTATAGATCGGATCCATCTCATGTGATGCCTATGGAGGAAGTGGAGTTGAATCCGGATTTGACCTATGATGAGGAACCGATGAAGATCCTGGATTCGGATAGTAAAGTTCTTCGAGGCAAGACCATTGAGTTGGTAAAGGTGTTGTGGAAGCATCATGGTGCTGAAGAAGCCACGTGGGAACGGAAGGATGACATGTTGAAGTAGTTTCCGTACCTTTTTCCTTCAGGTAAATTTCGAGGACGAAATTTCGTAAGGGGGTGAGAGTTGTAACACCCCAATTTTGGGATTGGAAGTTTTGGGTTGAATTGGACCGGTCGGATTTTTGATTCGAATATAAAAGGGTGGTTTTAGGGAAAGCCTAGTTCGGGATGCATTAAAAATATGGAAAAATATCTAAAAATCCTCTTTTATTATATATAGGAGAGTGGTGAAATCAATTTTACAAAATGAGGTTTGGAAACATGACATTTCAAGTTAGTGACTAAAATGTAATTTTTGAAAAGTTGGTGACTGTTTTAAAAGGATTGAAACTTTGAATCTTTTAAGGAGCTAATTTACCCAAGAAGAGGATTCTCCAGATTTTTCTTAAATGTTAAGGATTAAATTAATGTTATATTAATAAAAGGAAAGGAGGGAAATTAGATATTTTGATTTTATAACTAACTTTTGTCAAAATTTTCCCATCTCTTTTTCTCTCAATTTTCCCTCAGCCAAACACATTTCCACAGCCACTTTTCCTCTGATTTTAACACCTAAAGTTGAGATTTCAATCTCTAAATGATTTCTATTCATTTCTACACCAAATCAACATCATTTGCTTATTGAATTTTTAAGAATCTTGGCTTTAAACAAGGAGAATCCACATTTAGAGGTATGAACGTCCTTCTCCTCTAAATACTCAGTTCTTTACTGAAATTCCCAAGTTCTCAATCCTTAAATTGAGTTTTATTAAAGGTTTTATAGTTGTGTTCTTGATTTTGGCTTAAAATGCAAGATTTGGATTTAATTTTGTGGAAATTCGTAATAAATGATTGGGCTCTGTTTTGAGATGACTTTTTGATGTATATTTGATGTATAAATGATGTGTAATTGAGGTTTAATCAATGCAATCCCGAATAGGTTGATTTTCCTAAGTTTTTGCTTGAGTTAATGGTGGTTTTTGGGGTGATTTTGATGTTCTGCTATAGCTGGAGGTATAAGGACGTGATTAGACTCTTTTTGGATGTTAATTGATGTCTAAGAGTGATTGGAATTGATGGATCTTGGCTGGGTAATGTTGTAGAGGTGTTTGGATGTGATTTTGGTTGTGTTTGGTAGCCGAAATGTAAGTGTTGATGAGAGCAGCGAGTTTAGGTGTCTTGGTTGAAGATATTAATGCATGATGATGCATTAATCATCTGCTTTGATGTGTTTAAAATAGGGGAGACATCTTTGGATCCTTGTGGTGTTGATCCGGAGGCTTAATCGGCGTTTCGGCAAGCTTGCGAAACGGAATCGGTGAGTGGAGTTTGGTTTTCAGCTTTGAAACCAATATTTGAAGGTTATGGGAGCTTAGTTTAAGTCTAAACAACTTAGCTAAGCTCAAGAGTAAGTTTTCGGAGAAACTCTCTTGTTGATGAACCATGAGATGGTTGAATGCAATGTGTTTATTTTGCATGTTTAAATTCTGTTTTGAAAGCATGTTTTAGCACGTTTAATGCTGATTTTATAAGCCATGTGTTGAAGGATGCTCAAGGTAAGAGATCCTTGTTTTTGAACATTGATGAATGTGGTTTGATGCATGGTGATGCATGATTATTTAATGGCTTTGTTAAATGCTTTAAAACAGTGGATTAATGATGTATATTGGCAAGTGATGTGTTGGTTTAAAAGTACTTGAATCGGATATAGTTAGCCGGCTATAGGATTGGGTGCACCGTGAATAAAGTCGGCTTGGATGTTGAGGGGTTGTGATTGTACCGAAAACTCCATCCAAGTACACTAACGAGGTGGTTAAGATCACAATGGTGGTTAAAAGTCCATGTCTGGATCTTGTGTTATGGTTAAGATCACAATGGTGGTTAAAAGTCCATGTGTGGATCTTGTGTTGTGTGTCCCGTGTCCTCGTTAGTGATGTTATACAACTACCAATGAGTGATGTGGAGGGGTTGTGATTGTACCATAGACTCCATCACGGGTGTTGAGGGGTTGTGATTGTACCGTAAACTCCACCTTGATATTGGTAGTGTGTATGAAGCGTATGGGACAACGCTTGTAATCCGCGTATCCGATTGTGTTTTGAGTTGTGAAATGATTATGGATTATCACTTGAAATCCAATATGACATGTTGATGAATTGAAGCATGAGATGCTTGGTTTGTATGCATTAATGCATGGTAAATGATGTTTTGAAACTAAAGGCCTTGAAAAGGTGTTTTTTTTCAAATGCATTATTGTGTTGTTTTAATTGAGCATTCCTCACTAAGCTATGTGCTTACGCTCTCTCTCTTTCTTGAACCAATGATGCAGAGCATTGAAGTGTTTAAAGGGCAGCAAGGAGGTCAGGGATCCAAGTGAAAGTTTAAGCTCATGTATGGTGACTATTTTCACAACACTTTAGCTTTTGGCATTTGGCAATGGGAACCTAGATTGTGTTTTTGGGAGATGTTTTGGACTCCCTAAGTTTGGTTAATGCCTATGATTGTTTGGAACTTGTAAAGGCCCTTTTGGTATTTTGTTTTAGTGATTTGATGATTGCATGATTTCCTTTATAGGTTGCATGCCTATAGTTTTGGAATTTTTCCTTATATGATGCCATGATTGAGTTTTGGTGGTGCTATTATATTCCTTTAGTGCATAATGATTTGTTGGCATGTTTTGGGTGTCATATGAATGCGTTTGATGTGCCGAATGCTTGTTAAACCAGAGAAATTCTGCATTTCTGGGCAACCCGTATCAGAACGGGTGCTACTGTTTCGGAACAGGTGGCCTGAAATGGCCTTGGCGTTTCGAAACAGGTAGAGTCGTTCCGGAACGGATTTGCTACAGTCAAGCCTTGTTCCGCAACAGGTTTCGAAACGGTCCCGCGTTTCGGAACGGTCCTTCCCCGTTTCGGAACACTCGACCGTTGGGCACTGAATCTGATGGTTATATGTTTTGAAATTCTTACGTTTTAGTCCTGAACTTTGCTTATGCGATTGATTGAGTTTGAGATGTCCGTTTGGGATGAAATTTGGCAGAGAAGCATGAAACATGGTTAATTTCATAATGGTAAATCAAAAATTGGTTAAGTCCTCGTAATTTCCAGAATTTACAATCTGGTCCTTAAATTCGTATGTTGTGCAATTGAGTCCCTAATTGTTTTCCGATTGCCGTGATTTTTGAGTATGCTTATCTCAAGAGTACACTTAGGGTTAATATGCATTTAGAAAATATTAAAAAGAAAAAAAAGGTCGTTAATCAAGGTTGACTTTCGGGTTGACTTTGGTTTTCCCCTTGTAATCTTCGTAGTTCGGGTCAACCGTCTAGGCCGGGCTAAGGGGGTTACATGTTGACTCTAAGCTTTACCTTTCTATGATTGGATCATTGCTTTACCTTACCGCCAGTAGACCGGATATCTTGTTTAGTGTTTGCTTGTGTGCTAGGTTTCAAGCTAGTCCTAGAGAGTCTCACCTTATAGCCGTTAAGAGAATCTTTAGGTACCTTAGAGATACTCCTTGTTTAGGTCTTAGGTACCCTAGAGACTCTACCTTCAACCTTCATGCTTATTCGGATGCGGATTATGGGGGTTGCAAAATCGATAGGAAAAGTACTTCGGGAACTTGTCAATTCCTAGGTAGTATGCTCATATCTTGGTTCTCTAAGAAACAAAATAGTGTAGCCTTATCTACCACCGAAGCCGAGTACATATCCTTAGGGAGTTGTTGTGCTCAAGTCCTTTGGATGAAGCAACAACTCTTAGATTATGGAATTAAAGTTGAAACCATACCCCTAAAATGTGACAAAACTAGTGCAATATGTCTAACAAAAAATCCCATCCAACATCTAGAACCAAACACATAGAAATAAGGCATCATTTCATTAGAGATCATGTCCTTAAAGAAGATGTGGTTATAGAGTATGTAGACACCTTAAATCAACTAGCGGACATATTTACAAAACCTTTAGACAAAGAGCGTTTTTGGCCCCTTAGGAGAGAGTTAGGTCTAGCTAGCCTATCTTGACCTTTTAGGACCTCTTTTGTGCTTAAATTTGCTTGATCTTGTGAAATGCCATGTTTATGTGTTTAGACTCCTAGTTTCATCCATGCTTATAGCTAGGGGGAGTATGTTTATGTTTGCATATGTTTTGCCTTCTCATTCATGTCATTTATGCATGTTAGGCCTAAGAAAATCATTTTTTGCACTTTTAGAGCCTCATCTACACTTCCAGGCCCAGGTGTATCAAAACGGGTGAACATGTTTCGATACGAGTCAACGGGGCTTCGATACGGTCAACACCGTATCGAAACGGTTAGCTGAAAGTCTCAAAACGGTCAACCCTCGTGCTTTCGTTTCGAAACGGTCCAGACCGTTCCGAAACGGTATCGCGGATAGCTTTATTTAGGGCTTTTAATGTTAAAATCCACTTTTACATCAAACTCTTAAAAACCCTAAAAACCTTAAACCGACTTTCTCCCTATAAAAACCCTCTAAACCTCTTTGTTTTCACCAAGTCTTGAGGGGTTTTTCTCTAAAACTCAAGTCTAAGGAAGTTTCATCAACATTGTGCAAGGATTTTCATCAAATCTTCCAAAATCCCAAACTAAGGTATTTTCCCCTTTTTCTTTTTCTTTCAATTTATGTTCGAATATTAGTTTAGAAAATTTTATTTTTGTATAAATTATATGTTTTCATGTTTGGGTTTTCCATATCTTGTAAAAAAATTTCAAAATCTCACATTTTTTTATTCGAATATAAAATTTTTCAGTCGTATTTTCTTTTACTGTTTTTTTTTTAATTTTTCTTTGTTTTAATTTTTTTAAAAAAACCTAACTGGGATTTATTATTGGATTGAATTTAAAAATCTATGCATACACTTAATTTTTAAAACATGCTTGCTTAATGTTTTTAGTATGTCGGATCAAGCTGAAAAAAAGCGTAAGTCCGTTCAAACCGGTGATTCGAGCATACATCCGAATCTAGCTCTGCTTTTTCAGAAATCTCTTCGAACTACTTAGATGCAAGCTTGCTTCACATATGTCAAGGATTCCGAAGTTCGTCGTGAACGTGTCATTGATCTTGATTTTCTCAACTCCGAGCGATTCCTATTCCGTTACCTCGAGCGTTTGAGTGAATGGGAACTTCTTCCTTTGTTGAGCATCCCGGATATTCGCTACAAACATATGGTACTCATCTTTTACTCTAATGCTCGTCTTATTCATGATGAAACCAAAACCGAGGTTGTAGGGATTGAATCTTTCGTATTAGGGAAAAAGTTTACTGTTAATATTGCTCTCTTGGAGTCCACCTTTTCCCTTAAAGGTGAAGGAATTGAGGATGAACGTCACTTTGGCACTTTCACCGGTCCGACACTTACTTTGGATGCGCACGATCGTTTTCTTCACTTGATGGTATCATGGTTCCTTCGCCCTTCCGGAGGTAAATACTCTCATATCCGTCAAGTTGATCACTTTTGGCTTGAATGTTTCCGTAGAGGCAAGCGCCCTAATGTTGCTAAGATCATTTTTGCCGAGATGGTCAATAATGTTAAGCTTATTGACACCAATGAGTTGAAATCTTTTACTTATGGCACGATCTTGAGCCACATCGGTCTCGATTGCACCTATGACTCCCCGGAACCTCGCAAGTGCAAGATTGGTGAGTCCTCTCTTCGCAAGTCCAGGTTTCGATATGTGAATAATGTTTGGGAACGTGTTGATAGAGAAGCTCATCTTCCTTCCGTTGCACCTCCACCGCAAGTTCAAGTTGGAAACAATGAAGCTCTTACGGCTCTCATTACTGAGCGGTTAAATGCCTTGGATACTCGCAATGCTTTGGGTTTTGGTGCCATCGACACTCGCTTGCAAAATGTCGAGGATCGCCTCCTCTCTCTTGAGACTTGTAACGCCCCGGTTTTGGGCTTGGAAGTCTTGGGCGTTGACCGGTTGGTCAAAGTGCTGTTCGAATCGTAAGAGGTTAAATTAGGAAAGCCTAGTTCGGGTTGCATAAAAATTATGGAAAAATGTTCTAAAATCATCTTTTATTATAATTAAGTGAACTGTGAAATCAATTTTGGAAAATGAGTTTCGGAAATGTGACATTTTGGCTAGTGACCAAAATGTAATTTTTGAAAGTTTGGTGGCTATTTTATAAAGGGTTGAAACTTTGAATCTTTAAGGAGCTATTTACCCAAAGGGAGTTTCTCCAGATTTTTCTAATATATTTTAACCCATAATTCTGATTTTTAAAAGAATCAAAAGGAGGGAAAAATCTATTTTGGCCATTTTCTCTTTTAACTACCTATTTTCCCTCTATCTTTTCTCTCAACCCAAACACTCATTTCCAGAGATCTAAGTATGATTTTCATCACCTAAAAACCTTCTTTCAACTCTCAATTGATTGCAAATCATTGTGTCTTCAAATCCTCTTCAATTGCTTCAAGTTTCATCAAGCTTTTCTATTCCAAAAAGAGGAGAAACTCAAGTTTGGAGGTAAGAACGTCCTTCTCCTCTGAACTTCAAGTTCTTTAATGAAATTCCTAAAGTTTTCAATCCTAATTTGATAATTGATTTAAGGTTTTAAGGTTGATTTGTGGATCTTGGCTAATTATGCAAGATCTTGATGATTTCACTTGATTTTCGTTTGATCTGTTAAATCTGTGTTTTGAGAAGTGTTTTTGATGTTAAATGATCATTAAATTGATGTGGAAATGAGTCTTGATTGATGCAATCCCGGATAGGTTGGGTTTCCTAATTTTAGCTTGTGTTTTAAGGTAGCTTTTGTGGTGATCTTGTGGATCTGGTGTTGCTGGAGGTATAAGGATGGTTGTAGGTTGTTTTTAGATGTTAAATGATGTTAATGGAAGTGAGGTTTTGCTGGTTTGTGGCTGGGCTTTGTTTAGAAGTGTTTCGGATGCATTTTCGGTTGTGTTTGGTGGCCGAAAATGGAGGTTTAGTGAGAGCAGCGAGTTTAGATGCTTTCATTGAAGCAATTAATGCATGATGATGCATTAATCCTCTGCTTTAATGTGTTGAAACAGGGGAGGCATCCTTGGATCCAAGAGTTGTTGATCCGGAGGCTTGATTTGGTGCTTTGGCTTGAAGCGAAGTGGAAATCGGTGAGTGGATTTGTGAAAATGGTTTTCGGCTTTGAAACCAAGGTTTTGGGAGCTTAGTTTAAGTCTAAACAACTTTGCTAAGCTCAAGTGTAAGTTTTCGGATTACTCTCTCTAAATGGTGGCCATGTTTTGATGAAATGTGAAATGATGATTTTGCATGATTTGTTTACTGTTTTGAAAGCATGTTTAAGCATGATAATTGCTGATGTTTTAGCATGATATATGCTGAGGTTTTAAGCCATGTGTTGAAGGTGTCTCTAGGTAAGAGTACCTTGTTTTTAATGCATTGTTAAATGATGATTTAATGCTTTGAAATGCATGATGAAATGGCTTGGTTTAAATGCTTTAAAACAGTGGATTACATGATGTATAAAGTGTGTATTGGCAAGTGATGGTTTGTAAAAGTGAAGGTCACTAAGGTGGTTAAAAGTCCTTGAGTGAGCCTTGTTATCTAAGATCATCAAGGTGGTTAAAAGTCCTTGGATGAATCTTGTTGCGGACTCTAAGGTGGTTAAAAGTCCTTAGGTGCTCCTTTCCATGGTGGTTAAAAGTCCATGGGGCCAAGGTGTTTAAAAGTCCTTGGGGCCAAGGTGTTTAAAAGTCCTTGGGGTAATTCAAGCTACAGACACAAAGGTGGTTAAAAGTTCTTGTGTGGTCCATTCATGGTGTTTAAAAGTCCATGGCCAAGGAGTTTAAAAGTCCTTGGGGTCCAAGGTGTTTAAAAGTCCTTGGGGAAAGTTGTTGAACTTGATTTCATAAATGAAATGTATCACTTGAGCCAATATGACATGTATAGTACATGAGATGCATGAGATGCATGATTTAATGTTTATGTTGAAGCATGAGATGCTTGTTTAAATGAAATGTGGAAGCATGATATTGCTTGATTTAAAGTATGCTTTGAGCATGTGTAAAGGTTGTTTACAAGCATGATTTACAAATGGTTTAAATGCATTATTGAATGGTTTTTAAAGAGCACTCCTCACTAAGCTTTGGCTTACGCTCTCTCGTTTTCTTGATTCAATAATGCAGAGCATTAGAGTGCATTGAGGGCAGCAAGAGGAGGCAAGCAAACAAGTACAAGTAAAGCTCAATGTATGAAGGTTTTATAAGTGTTTTAGCTTTTGTATGTTTTGGCAATGGGGGACCAATATGTATATGTGTTTTGGGAGGTGTTTAAGACTCCCTAAGTATGTTGAATGTTAATGTTGTTGATGGTTTTTGGATTGAACCATATATGCTTGTTTTGCAAGTTGATGCTTGAGTAGATAGCTTGTGAAGGAAGCATGACCATTGATTTAGGGCTTTTTGCATGTGATGTTATTATGTTGAATTGATGATGCTCTTATGTCTTAAATATGTTTAATTGCATGCTGGTAAAGTTTGGTGGTGTTTGGAGCATGTTTGAATGTCCAATTGCATGATCTAGTATGCTTGTTTGCTGATTTTCGTGCAGGCGTTTCGGAACAGGGGTGTACCGTTTCGGAACGGGTGCCTTGCACGAACCCAGGCGTCCGAAACGGTATGCACCGTTTCGAAACGGTTTAGCCTCTGCCGAGGCCATGTTCCGGAACTCGTTTCGGAACGGCCCGTGTTTCGGAACAGGGCTAGCCTGTTTCGGAACGGTCGACCGTTAGGGGGCTGACATGGTAGTTATATGTTTTGAAATGTTTGCGTTTTGGTCCTGAATCTTGTATGATCAATTGCATGAGCTGTGGATGTCCTTTTGAGCTGAAATTTCACAGAGAAGCATGAAACCTGACTAATTTCAAGATGGTAACTTTAATTTGGGTTAAGTCCCTTAACTTATCAGAATTTACAATTTGGTCCCTAAAGTTGTAATTTGTTCAATTGGGTCCCTGTTTGATCTCTGATGTTTGTGATCTTTTGACATGTTGTTTGTATGATCACACTTAAGGTTAATGTGCATCTAGACAAGACTAAAAAGAAAAAAAAGGGTCGTTAATCAAGGTTGACTTTCGGGTTGACTTTGGTTTTCCCCGTGTAATCTTCGTAGTTCGGGTCAACCGTCTAGACCGGGCTACGGGGGTTACAAGACTTCCCACTCAAACTTGGATTTGTCCTTCTCTACTCTCTATGGCCAATGGACGAAGTTTCACCGTTCTCAAGTCAAGAGCGATGATGAGACTTCCGATGATGATGATGGTGGTGACGAGGCCTAGGACTTTCATATCTTATCATATTATTTATGCATTTTAGGTTTAAGATTGCATCTTTATGTTTCATTATGTTTTAGGAACCTATGCTTTTGATCCTTTGTTTGGGATTATATTTTGAACTTCATGATGATTTATGTTTTGGATATTTTAATTTTATGAAATTATATTATTGTTGTTTATTAGTTAATGCTTATTGGTACTAATCATTTGTCTTCTCTATGAGCCTTATTTATTCTTTTTGATCTAACAAAAAGGGGGAGAAACAATTTAAGAGCCAAAAACAAAAATTCGTTTTAAATGTTTAAAGTGTTTTTAAGTTTTAAAACTTGAATTTCAAAGTTAAACATTTTTTAAAAACTTTAAAAACCTATCTTAAATTAAGGGGGAGTTAGAATATTTTCAAAATTTTCAAAACTCTTAAAAATTCTAACTTTGGTTTTGTTATATCAAAAAGGGGGAGATTGTGAAACCGATATTTTAATTTTAATATAACTAAAGAACCTAAGAACTAATTTGAAAATGTCAAAATGAATTTTTAAGTCCTCAAACATCCCCATATAATTTTAAGAATATGCAAAAGTTAAAAACCAAAGTTTTCAAATATTTTCTAAGTGTTTTAAAGCCTAGACAGTGTTTTTCAAGTCACTGTTTCGAAACGGCCTAAGGCATTTCGAAACGTTTTCACCACTGTCGACCCCCGTTCCGAAACGCGTATCGAAACGGCTTTAGAACACATGAACCCGTATCGAAACGGCTTCAAGCGTTTCGAAACGGTTCTTCATTTTGATTTGAAAATTATAACCGTTCTAATATATTTTAACTGAATTTTCAAAGATCAATAGGGTGTTTTGAAACGGTCTCAATCAGTTTCGAAACGACCCTTGACAGTAGCAAAACTGTTTCGAAACGAGTCCAAGCGTTTCAAAACTGTTCTTCATTTTGATTTGAAAATATGACCGTTACAATGTTTTTAACTGATTTTTTGGAAACCGTTAGGGTGTTTCGAAACGGGCTCAGGCTGTTTCGAAACAACCCTTGACAATGGCAAAAGTGTTTCAAAACGGCTTCAATACGTTTCGAAACGAGCTCTTAAATGCACCCCAACGACTCTTTCTATTTTGGTCTGTTTCGAAACAGGTCCCCGCGTTCCAAAACGGGTGGTTGCAGACTGCATTTATGGAGGTGAGATAACACCCCCAACGGCTCTATTGATGTATGCAACAACCACAACGGCTAGAAATCAATGAGAAGTTATAAAAGGGACCTCTAAAAGTTCCAGCAACAACTATTGATCCTAAAGCAAATATCCATGCATCAAATCCAAGCATTTGTGCTAAAATCCCATATTGTCTAGAAATCCCAATTGTAATTTTCATTCTTATCTTTTTCAATTGGGTTGAGTGCTTGTAATTGGGCTACACATTGTATTGAGAGATACTATCTTAGCCATCAAATTCTTTGTTACCTTTGTGTGAGGATTATGTTAAATTTTGGGTAGAAAATTTAACCGAAAATTGTAAGGGTTGCCTCCTTAGCCTAGAAAAGGGGAAGAGCAATTAGTGGAATTGTTGCAAATCCTTAGTGAAGCTAAGGTAGTGGATGTAGAGTTCATTTGGAACTTGAACCACTCTAAAATTCCTTGTCAATCTTTTTAATTTGCAATTTCCACCACACAAACCTTAAAATTCCAATTCACCCCCTCTTGGTTCATATCGATCTTTCGATCCACTCAGCAAAAATCCTGCCGGAGATAGAGGGAATGGTCCACCTGCCGATCCTCCTGTCGCTACCGCATGTCGGTCATGTCGAGACTACATGCTCAATGATCATGTCGAACTAGAAACAACCCTGCCAGACGTAGACGTAGACGTTGACAATTTTGAGCTGAAACCTGTTATGTTCAGCATGATTAACAACGCTGGCCAATTTAGTGGTGCTGCTACAGAGGATGCTAGAGGGCATCTGAAAACGTTCCAGGAAATATGTGGTTCGTTTAGACTACCAGGAGTTAATCCGGAGATACTGAGGCTTCGGTTATTTCCTCATTCATTGAGGGACAGGGCAAAGACTTGGTGGAATAAACTAACGCCGGGTTCAATACGAACATGGGCAGATTTAACTCGTGAATTTTTGTCTCGTTTTAATCCTTCACACTTATCTGAGCGATTACGTAACAAAATTGCTACTTTTCAACAGGAAGATGACGAGCCAATGCATGAGGCCTGAGACAGATTTACCACTCTTCTAAGGATTGCCCGATGCATGGATTTCTCGTTTGGAACCAGGTAACTAAATTTTATAATGTTGCCAATTTATAGACTCGTATGAGAATTGATTCAGCAGCGAATCGATTACTGTTGGACAAAGATCCAGAAGATGCAATGGCAATATTGAAGAATCTGGCGAAGAATGAGGAACAGTTTCCGACAGCAAGAAGAGGGGGTAAATGATTTCTCTCTGTAAAAGATTATGAGGCCGATAGTTCGTTAAAATCACAGGTGGCATATCTCACTAAGGCAATGAAAAAGCTTTTGAAAGAAGATTCACAGCCTGCCCACTCTACTGAAGAGGTATGCGAGACTTGCGATGGGAATCACAATTCGGAAGATTGTCCGCTACATTTTGGTTTTTGTTGACTTTTATACTGCCTAGAACTCTACTAGTAAGCTAGAATATAAAGCTTAGCACTTGAGTTGCCCATAGAGGTGCCTAACACTTGCTCTAGAAAAAGAAGTTAAGAAAAATAGACTCAATACACCTAGAGGTGCCCGAAACCGGCTCTAGGAAGTTAGCTATAGGTGCCCGAAACTGGCTCTAGTCAAACTTAAGCTTGAGAAAATAGAATCGAGTCTGCATAAAAACTAAAGGAGCCTAAGAATTGCCTCCAAAAAGATGAAAATTGGCATAAAAATTCAAGTTAGAGGCTTAACTATTCTAGTAAACTAATGGAGTCTTGGCATATAATTGTTCACAAACATGCACACACTACACGAGAATTATAGCAAGGTTCCGGATGAATCTGGAATTATCCAACAAGATGTTGCTCACAATAGGGAATGAATTGTAGGTAAGAAAAAGTTCACTGTTTTAAGCCAAACAAAAATTTTGTTTTTCTTTTTTAGGTCTGAATTGCTTGAGGGCAAGCAAAAACTTGAGTTTGGGGGTGTGTTGAGTGTGTAAAAGTTCTATAATTTGCCCCCTATTTAACCCATATTTCTGATGCAAGTAGCTACTGAAATTGGTTGCTTTTGCAAGTAGCTGCTGTAGCAGATGGAGTGCAGTGGAGAAGCAGGCGCTGGGCAGTGAAGAAACAGAGCTGGAACTGGATGTGCAGACAAGGAGGACGACGCTGCCAAGGCCGCTGCTGGGGCAGCCAAGGACGACAGCAGTGGTGAGGAGAAGAAGCAAAGTGGGCCTCGCAAAAAGAGAAAATAAAGCCGGTCTGTCGTGGAGAACCCTTATATTTTTCCAAGCCCTAGATCAAAATGAAGGCCAAGCCTAAAGTTCAAGGAAGAAACTCCAAGCAAGAAGGAAGGGCGAATTAAAGACATATGCTCTGAAGATTTAGTCTTTAATAGAGTTGTGCTTTAGTTTAAACTTGTATTTTTGCCATATTAGAAAACATGAACCCAAGGTCAATATAAAGGCATGTAATTCGACCTAGGGAAGGATATCTTCATCTCTAGCCTTCTTCCCAAAACCCTAGTCGTTTTCCCTTCTAATCATGTTCTAAACGTCCCCTAGGGCTACGGGTTGCTTTGTAAAGTAGTTGCAAGGATTGCATTTGTTTTAGGAATTTTTCTGTTCAATAAAATAGATTTCAAGTTTGCTTATTCTGGTTTTCAACATCTTGCAAGAGTATCGGGAGAGCATTGTGAGATTATCTATTTACTTAATATCGGGAGAGTTAAGTATACGAAAGGAATAAGTGCGGGCTCTCCAGTTTATGGTTGAACTATCTCGGACCTAGGGATAGGACGAGGTTAAGTGGCTAAGGAAGAATTCAACAACATCGTTGTTCATCCTTCGTTCACGCCGAGAGGTATCATCAAAGACGTGTTCATCGACAGAATTGGACCTAGGGATAAGCCAATGTAACCCCCTTAGCCCGACCTAGACGGTTGACCCAAACTACGAAGATTACACGGGGAAAACCAAAGTCAACCCGAAAGTCAACCATGATTAACGACCCTTTTTTTCTTTTTAATCTTGTCTAGATGCACATTAACCCTAGGCATACCCTTGAGAAAAACATACTTGAAAAGCACAGCGATCGGAAAACAATATGGGACTCAATTGCACAACATACAAAAGTTAGGGACCAAAATGTAAATTCTGGAAAGATGAAGAACTTAGCTGATTTTTAAATTACCAATAACAAATTAATCATATTACATGCTTCCCTGTCAAATTTCACCTCAAACTGACATCTCAAACTCAAGCAATTGCAATTACAAAATTCAGGACTAAAACGTAAAGCCTGCAAACCATAAACCATTCAAATCAGTACCCAACGGTCATCTGTTTCGGAACGGGGGTTGACCGTTCCGAAATGCGGGTTCGTTTTGAGACCTGTATCGAAACAGGGCTTGGCAGTGGCCAAAGCGTTTCGGAACGACCCTATCCGTTTCGATACACGAAGGCCATTACAGGCCCCCGTTTCGAAACACTAGTGCCTGTTCCGATACGAACTGCCCAGAAAGTGCAGAATTTGCTGGTTTAACATGCATTTATCCACTCAAATACATCCTAATGACCTCCTAATCATACCAACAAGTCAACATACATAAAAGGCACATGTTTGCATCATCAAAACATATTCATGGCATCAATTAGGAGAATCCACAAAACTATAGGCATGCATCCTAATAACCAAAGCAAACAACCTTCAAAGCATCAAAACAAGCACCAAAACATTTAAGGCATCGTGCCACAACTAGGGAGTCCAAAACATCTCCCAAAAACACATCCTACGTTCGCATTGCCAAATATCAAAAACTAATAACGTTGTGAAAAAGTCACCATACATGAGCTTAGCTTTCTCTTGGATTCTTAGCCTCCTTGCTGTCCTCAAATACCTCAATTATCTGCATTATTGGTTCAAGAAAGAGAGCGTAAGCACAAATGCTTAGTGAGGCATGCTCTAAAGAAACGACACAATAATGCATTTTATAAAACACTTTTCACAAAGCCTTTTAACACACATCATCATTATTCATGCAACATTGCATTCACAACAAGAATCTCATGCTTCAATATCATTAACATGTCATATTGGCTTCCAAGTGATAAACCATAACCATTTACAACAAAAACACAATCGGATACGCGGATTACAAGCGTTGTCCCATACGCTTCATACACACTACCGAGCACACAAGGTGGAGTTTACCGGTACAATCACAACCCCTCAACACCCGTGATGGAGTTTAACGGTACAATCAAAACCCCTGCACATCACTCATCGGTAGTTGTATAACATCACTAACGAGAACACAAGACACACAACACAAGATCCAGACATGGACTTTGAACCACCATTGTGATCTTAACCATCTTGTTAGTGTACTTGGATGGAGTTTACGGTACAATTACAACCCCTCAACATCCAAGGCGACTTTATTCACGGTGCACCCAATCCTATAGGCGGGTAACTATATCTGATTCAAGTACTTTAAAACCCATACAGCACTTGCCAATATAGATCAATTATCATCAATAATCCATTAATTTTAAGCATCTAAAATAAAGCCATTTACAACATGCATCACTATGCATCAATCCACATTTTAACAAATCAAACCAAGGATCTCTTACCTTGAGCATCCTTCAACAAATGGCTTTCATAACCAGCATTAACCATGCTAAACATGCTTTCAAAAATAGAATTTAAACATGCAATTATCAACAAATGCATCGAACCAATCCATGGCTCATCCAAGAGAGTTTTTCCGAAAACTTACTCTTGAGCTTAGTTAAGTTGATTAGACTTAAAGTAAGCTCCCAAACCTTCAAACATTCGATACAAAGCTGGAAATCCAACTCCACTCACCAATTCCGTTTCGCAAGCTTGCCGAAACGACGTTCAAGCCTACGGATCAACACCACAAGGATCCGAAGATGTCTCCCATGTTTTAAACACATCAAAGCAGAGGATTAATGCATCATCATCCATTAAAATCTTTAGCCATTACACCTAAACTCGCTGTTCTAACCAAAACTAACATTTCGGCTACCAAACACAACCGAAATCACCTCCAAACTCTTCCACAACATTACCCGGCCAAGATCCAACACTTCTAAACATTCTTAAACATCAATTAACATCCAAAAAGAACCTAAACTCGTCCTTATACCTCCAGCTATAACAGAACACCAAGATCACCCCAAAAACCACCATTTTCACAAGCAAAAATTTAGGAAAATCAACCTATTCGGGATTGCATTGATTAAACCTCAATTACACATCATGAAACATCCAAAATACATTAAAAAGCCATCTCAAAATAGAGCCCAAACAATCACCACGAATTTCTTCAAGATTTAATCCAAATCTTGAGTTTTAAGCCAAAATCAAGATCACAACATTAAAACCTTTTATAAAACTTAATTTAAGGATTGAGAACCTGGGAATTTCAGTAAAGAACTGAGTATTTAGAGGAGAAGAACATCCTTACCTCTAAATGTAGATTTCTCCTTGATTAGAGCCAAAATCCTTGAAAATTCAATAAGCAAAACAAGAGGATTTGATGTAGGAAGGATTAGGAATCAATTGATGATTGAAACCTCATCATTTAGTGTGAAAATCAGTAATCCAAGGTGAAGCTATTAGCCCAGTCCCTATGGAGACGATATCCGATACTTACGTATCACTTTACTACTTGCGTCGTGTACACTTTCACTACATTGCGATAGACACTTTTACACGCAACAGTTTTCCCTGTGTAATCTTCTTAGTTCGGATCGGGCGTCTAGGCCGTGCTAAGTAGGTTACATTCACACACAACATTATAATCATAAATTCTACTAGCATGTCAAATTTTAGAGTCATATGAATCCATTTACCCGGTTTTTACCTTTTAGTGTCAAAACATGCATTTAAGGCCATTTCTTACTACATAGAAGATTCATCTTAAGCATATCATACTTTTAGCACTTAACCACAACATAGGCACATCAAAAGAGACTTAATAGACTTATACATCGACCTTTCCACCAACTATGAGTTTCAAAGGGTCAATATACATTACTTAGAGCTTGATTGTTACTTGTGCAACGCTTCAACTTCTCCGATCTCAACTCCAAAACTTGACTAACCTGAAATGGATGCAATGGAATGCATTAGGCATACTTTGCCTAGTGAGGTAGTCACAAATACAATGGATGAGCATAGTATGCCATGTAACATGCTACAATGATAATCATAATACTAATTATGCAAATAACATAGCATGCTCCTTATTCATAACAAAACATAGTATCATGTCATCAATGTCAATATCATGATTTCATAGCAAATCAATTTCATTAATCAATAATTCCCTTGGATCGATTCACGGTATATGGATACACGAATTCCACCTCCTCGCCAAATCAATAAATGGCCAATCCCGCCGACATCGCCAATAAGACCAATCAATATAGGCCATATCCCTAGGACTGTAGTCCACCCGTACCAATAAGCTCATGAATTCTATGGCATGCCAGTTGTATCTAATACTTCGAATCCAAGGTCCAGTAATCCATAATTCCATATCCATGATTCATTTACAATGTTTCCACATCAATATCAATAACAATAATTTGATGAAAACAATATCATACCAATAAGTCAACAATCATAATTTCCATGTCAATAAGCAATAGCAATAACTCATGTCAATGATTCTACATGTCAATGCTTCAATGATATCCATGACAACGATAGCAATGATATGGGCAATGAATCGATGCAATACTTACCAAAACTTACCAACATGGCTTACAATAATGATTCATGCAAATCCCATAAAATCAATGCTTAGTAAATCAATAAACAATGATTCGAGATGGCATCTAGCCACTCTCGAGACCCTGACTACACTCACCTTGACAATTCAAAGCTCCTAAGGCTCGCAGATGGCGATACCCTTATCCCTAGCTTTCGATGAAGGCGTTGGATTAGTCTTTTCCACTTCTTGAGCTAGGAAAACAATAAGGAGTCATTAGGATCAATATGCCAATATCGATAATTGAATAGCCATTAGCTATAGACAAAGCTTAACTTAAAGATTGAAATTGATCATTCAATAGCCAAGAGAATTGATGGCTAACTTACGATTTTCACTTACCCGATCGATAGCTATGATTTGATGTTTTTAAATCAAGGAAAGCTTAAGCTTAAGGCTCACAATAGAGAGGTGTGTACTTGAGCTTGATGGAGAAGATGACAATGGAGGTGTGTGTTTGTTCTCTCAAAACTAAAAGATGAAAATGGTTTTCGGTGAAGCTAAAGAAATATGAAAGCTTTCTTTTATTCATTTTAAGAGAATTTCAAACCTAATCGTTACCCACCTTTCTTTAAGCCAATATGAAGGTTTCCTTCCACCATGGGAAAGCTCAATATATACTATTTTATCTTTTATTTATCATTTCTCAAATTTGACATATAAATGACTATAAGTCATCCTTTATGATCATTCACGTGAGAGAAGGTGATAAACAGGCTGGTGAATCATCACCTAAACATTTCTTTTCAATTTATCCCTTAAACTTATTCAAAACATGGGACCCGTTTCGAAACGAGTGAGACCATATCGAAACGGTTGAGAAAAAGTCTAAAAGTTAGTTAATACCATTGGAATCGTTTTGGAACACCTATAAATGTTTCGAAACGTCTTACCTAGGTTGTTTCGAGACAGGTCTGACTGTATCAAAACGCTAGCTCAAAAACAGTAATTTGAGCATTCTCAAAACAGTCTTAAGGACTTGATTCAATAAGAATACTTTAACAATCACAATCTAAAACAAGGATCCGAAGATGTCTCCCATGTTTTAAACACATCAAAGCAGAGGATTAATGCATCATCATCCATTAAAATCTTTAGCCATTACACCTAAACTCGCTGTTCTAACCAAAACTAACATTTCGGCTACCAAACACAACCGAAATCACCTCCAAACTCTTCCACAACATTACCCGGCCAAGATCCAACACTTCTAAACATTCTTAAACATCAATTAACATCCAAAAAGAACCTAAACTCGTCCTTATATCTCCAGCTATAACAGAACACCAAGATCACCCCAAAAACCACCATTTTCACAAGCAAAAATTTAGGAAAATCAACCTATTCGGGATTGCATTGATTAAACCTCAATTACACATCATTAAACATCCAAAATACATTAAAAAGCCATCTCAAAACAGAGCCCAAACAATCACCACGAATTTCTTCAAGATTTAATCCAAATCTTGAGTTTTAAGCCAAAATCAAGATCATAACATTAAAACCTTTTATAAAACCTAATTTAAGGATTGAGAACTTGGGAATTTCAGTAAAGAACTGAGTATTTAGAGGAGAAGAACATCCTTACCTCTAAATGTAGATTTCTCCTTGATTAGAGTCAAAATCCTTGAAAATTCAATAAGCAAAACAAGAGGATTTGATGTGGGAAGGATTACGAATCAATTGATGATTGAAACCTCGTCATTTAGTGTGAAAATCAGTTGAAATGTTGTTGTAGAAATGTGTTTGGCTGAGGGAATTTTGAGAGAAAATGAGATGAGAAAGTTTTAAATAAAGTTAGTTATGAAAAGCTAAAATATGGTTTCCCTCTTTTCCTTTAATTAATTAAGCATTAAATGAGTCATTAAAATATAAGAAAAATCTGGAGAAATCAATCTTGGGTAAATTAGCTCCTTAAAGATTCAAAGTTTCAATCCTTACAAAACAGTCACCACTGAACTTTTCAAAAATTACATTTTAGTCACTATTTCAAAATGTCACACTTCCAAACCTTATTTTGTAAAATTGATTTCACCACTCTCTTATATATATTAAAAGAGGATTTTTAGATATTTTTCCATATTTTTAAAGCATCCCGAACTAGGCATTCTTTAAAACCATCTTTTATATTCGAACCGAAAATCAGACCGGTCCGGTTCAGACCCTAAACTTCCAAGCCCCAAATTGGGGTGTTACAACTCTCCCCCCTTAAGAAATTTCGTCCTTGAAATTTACCTGGAGGAAAGAGATACGGAAACTGCTTCTTCATGCCATCCCTTCGTTCCCACGTGGCTTCCTGAACACCACGATGCTTCCACAACACCTTTACCAACTCAATAGTCTTGCCTCGAAGAACTTTACTGTCCGAATCCAGAATTTCCACCGACTCCTCATCATAGGTCAAGTCTGGATTCAACTCCACTTCCTCCACAGGCATAACATGCGAAGGATCCGATCTATACCTCCGAAGCATAGAGACATGAAACACATCATGAATCTTTTCCAACTCTTGCGGCAACCTCAACTTGTATGCAACAGGACCCACACGTTCAATCACCTCGTATGGTCCAATGTACCTAGGGCTCAACTTACCCTTCCGACCAAACCTCATCACCTTTTTCCAAGGAGAAACTTTCAAAAACACACGGTCACCCACCGCATACTAAATCTCCTAACGCTTCAAATTTGCGTAAGACTTATGTCGATCAGAAGCTGCCTTCAATCGCTCACAAATGAGCTTCACCTTCTCAGTGGTTCCTTTTAACAAAGTTGGCATTGAAACCAACTTCTGACCTATTTCATCCCAACAAAGAGGAGTTCTGCACTTCCTCCCGTACAAGGCTTCATAAGGTGCCATTTGAATACTTGCCTGGTAGCTATTGTTATAAGCAAACTCCACCAAAGGCAAATGCTTCTCCCAAGAGCCTTGAAACTCAATCACACAGCACCTCAACATATCCTCCAGCACTTGGATAACACGCTCAGACTGTCCATCCGACTGTGGATGATAAGAAGTACTGAAATTCAGTCATGTACCCAAAGCTTGATGTAAACACTCCCAGAAACGCGATGTAAACCTTGGATCTCTATCCGACAAAATTGACTTTGGCACACCATGCAGCCGCACAATCTCAGCAATGTACAGCTCTGCAAGCTTGTCCAAAGTGTACGTAGTATGCACAGGTAAGAAATGCGCACACTTCGTAAGGAGATCCATAATCACCCATACTGAATTCTTCTTCGATGGCGACAAAGGAAAACCAGACACAAAGTCCATGATAATCCTTTCCCACTTCCACTCAGGAATCCTCAACGGTTGCAACAACCCATAAGGAAACTGATGCTCAGCCTTAACTCGCTGGCAAACCATGCACTTGCTCACATACTCAGCAACACCTTTCTTCAAACCCACCCAATAGTACTCATCCTTAAGATCACGATACATCTTTTTACTACCAGGGTGCATAGCAAAAGGACTACTATGAGCTTCAGTCAGAATAGCACGCCTCAACTCAACATCATTGGGCACTACTATCCGACTCCCAAAACATAGAACTCCATCATCGTTAAAACAGAAATCCGATGCCTACCCTCAGCAATATCCTGAACAAGTGGCACCAAGGAATCATCCAACAACTGCTTATCCTTTATCAACTGAACCAAGGATGGTTTCACTTGCAATTCAGCCACAAGACCGCCATCTCGCGAAATGCTCAAGCAGGCAAACATAGCCCTCAACTCCACTGCCACCTTCCTACTTAAGGCATCCGCTACAACATTAGCTTTTCTCGGGTGGTACTCGATCGTCAGATCGTAATCTTTAATCAACTCCACCCAACGTCGTTGCCTAAGATTCAACTTTTTCTGAGACATCAGATACTTCAAACTCTTGTGATCCGTGTACACCGTACACTTCTCACCATACAGGTAATGTCTCCAAATTTTCAAAGCAAAAACCACCGCAGCCAATTCAATGTCATGCGTAGGATAATTGCGCTCATGCACCTTCAACTGTCGTGATGCATAAGCCACCACCTTACCCTCTTGCATCAACACACAACCCAAACCAACGTAGGATGCGTTACTATACACCACAAACCCTTTCCCTGATTCAGGCTGAACCAAGATAGGAGCTTGCGTCAAAGCTGCCTTCAGCTTCTCAAAAGCCTGCTGTCTCGCTTCCGTCCACTCATACTTGACATCCTTCTACAACAACTTCTTCAAAGGTGCAGCAATTTTCGAAAATCCATCCACGAACCTCCGGTAGTATCCTGCCAAACCAAGGAAACTACGGACTTCATGAACAGACTTAGGAGGCTTCCAATTCATCACTACCTCAATTTTCTGAGGATCAACACGAATCCCCTCAGTAGAAACCACATAACTAAGGAACACAACTTTCCTGAGACATAACTCACACTTGCTTAGCTTAGCATAAAGCTGATTCTCCAACAAAGCCTGTAACACGATCCTCAAATGTCCCTCCTGCTACTCCTCAGTACGAGAGTACACGAGGATATCATCAATGAACACCACAACAAACTTATCCAAGTACTCATGGAACACTCTATTCATCATGTCCATAAAAGCTGCAGGAGCATTCGTCAAACCAAACGGCATCACAAGGAACTCATAATGCCCATACCTCGTTCTGAAAGCTGTTTTTGGCATATCCACATCCTTTACCTTGAGCTGGTAATACCCTGACCGTAAGTCAATCTTTGAGAACACAGCCGCTCCCCGAAATTGATCAAAAAGATCATCAATCCTCGGCAATGGATACCGATTCTTGATAGTCAACTTGTTCAACTGACGATAATCGATGCACATTCTCATAGTGCTATCCTTTTTCTTCACAAACAAGACCGGCGCACCACAAGGTGACACACTCGGCCGAATGAAACAACGATCAAGCAACTCCTGAAGTTGCGTCTTCAGCTCCTTCAACTCTATAGGTGCCATTCGATAAGGAGTAATGGACACTGGAGTTGTGTTTTCATACAGCTCAATTCCAAACTCCACTTCACGATTAGGAGGCAACCCAGGCAACTCCTCCGGAAACACACCAGGAAACTCTCGCACAGTCCTGATATCTTAAACTCGTAACTCCTTAGAGCTAGGATTCATCACAAAGTCTAGGTAGGCTTTACAACCTTGCCTCAACATTCGACTCGCTTCCAAGGAAGACACCACATTGGCAAGAAACTTCACATTCTCACCAACTACCACTACCTCATAATCATCCGCAAGCTTCAACGAAACTCACTTGTTCTCAAAATCCACCACAGCTTGATGTTCAACAAGCCAATCCATACCAAGGATTACATCAAAACCATAGAAAGGCAATTCCATGAGATCAACATGAAAAACATGGTTTTGCACAACCAAGGGACATCTTCTATATAACTTCCGTGTCACAACGTCTCACCAAAGGAACTAGTTACACGCATACCAACATCCAAAGACTCAACAGGCAAACCAAGCAATTGAGCATGTTCACGCAATATATATGAGTGTGTAGATCCAGAATCAATCAAGGAAAGTAATGACAAGGATTGCAAAGTGAAGGTACCTGCGATCACATCCGTGTCATTCCTCCCCTCGCTGAGCATACACTCGAGCCTGGCCACCACCCTCAGGTTGGACAACCACCACATGTGCCACATTCCTTCCACCATCATCTTTGCGCTGGAAGTTACCACGGCCGCGCCCACGACCTCTCTATGGTGCAACAACTCCAGGAGCACATCCCTGACAACCACCGGCCAACAAATGACACTCTCTCCTCATGTGGTCTGCCGAACCACAATTCCAGCACGAGTTACCGGTCACTACAACAGGAGCCCGAACCTCCCTCACCGCTCGAGGACAATCACGCCTCAAGTGGCCACGCGATCCACACGCCCAGCACGTGTTCTGATCAGCTCTCGCCCTGTCTCCCTGAACAGGCGCACCATGCCCTCCACTACCACGCCTAGCCAAGGACTGATATCTCCTATCTCGTCCTCTCTTGTTCCGTCCTCCACCGGAACTATACTCAGCAGCTCTCTTGCCCGAGCCAGAACCAACACTCCTGGAAGACAAACCCAGGTTCTGCTCAATGTCCTTCGCCCTACTAACCAGCACATCAAAATCAGCGTACTCAGCGGCAAGCATAAAGGTCTTTACATCCGTCACCAAACCATATCGGAAACGCTCACACCTCTCCAACTCATCAGGAATAAGCTCAGGTGCGTACTGACTGAGACGGACAAACTGGATCTCGTACTCAGCCACCGTCATGCTCCCTTGTGTAAGAGACATGAACTCTCTTTTCTTTTCATCCAGGTATCGCACACCTAGATACTTACGCTTGAACGCGTTCAGAAAGAACGTCCAAATTACATCAGCTTCCTCCATTCTGGAGACAGATCTCGTCCACCAGGTATACGCATCATCATGTAACAACGATACCACACATCCTAACTTTTGCACATCATTGCAGTTCATTTGTCCCAATATCCTCTTGGTACTTTCCAACCAAGATTCGGGACCCTCAGCAGACAAACCTCTGAACTTAGTCCCTCCCAGACTGCACAAACGTTCCAAAGGTAACCTTGCATTGGCATCACCCTGATGCCCAGCTCCGTGAGCTCCAGCTACTGCCGCCTGAAAGGCTCCAGCAATAGCCTGTATCAAAACTGTCATGTCAGGAGCAGCTTGCCCCTGCCCAGCTTCAGGTCCAACGACCCCAGCACCAGCACCAACACGAGCTCCATCACCTCCAGAACCACCACCACCGGGCGGTCCACCACCAGGAGGAGGAGGTATATCCACAACATTTTCAGCATTGTTCTCATTCTCGTTCTGAGCCATAGCTCGCGTATTAATTCTCGTCTCTCAACGAGGTCCCATTCACTAAAACAATGCACTAACACAAATGCAATAATCATAATCAGGCTCAGCAACGTAAGTAATACAAGTACTCAAGCTCATTTCCAAATAAAAACAATTCCTTTCAATAGTTTTGATATGGCAATCGGTCCCTCTAGCATGCTTCAACATAGCATGCATCACAATTGTAACATACTTTACAATTCACACATCACACTTTCATTCAAAGAGGCACATCATGCAATCATACATATATCACCCACATAACCATTCCCATTTACTTGAGAACTCATCTCTGATACCACCAAATGTAACCCCCTTAGCCCGGCCTAGACGGTTAACCCGAACTACGAAGATTACACGGGGAAAACCAAAGTCAACCTGAAAGTCAACCTTGATTAACGACCCTTTTTTTCTTTTTAATCTTGTCTAGATGCACATTAACCCTAGGCATACCCTTAAGAAAAACATACTTGAAAAGCACAGCGATCGAAAAACAATACGGGACTCAATTGCACAACATACAAAAGTTAGGGACCAAAATGTAAATTCTAGAAAGATGAAGGACTTAGCTTATTTTTAAATTACCAATAACAAATTAATCATATTACATGCTTCCCTGTCAAATTTCACCTCAAACTGACATCTCAAACTCAAGCAATTGCAATTACTAAATTCAGGACTAAAACGTAAAGCTTGCAAACCATAAACCATTCAAATCAGTGCCCAACAGTCATCTGTTTCGGAACGGGGGTTGACCGTTCCGAAACGTGGGTTCGTTTTGAGACCTGTATCGAAACAGGGCTTGGCAGTGGCCAAAGCATTTCGCAACGGCCCTATCCGTTTCGATACACGAAGCCATTACATGCCCCCGTTTCGAAACACTAGTGCCCGTTCTGATACGGACTGCCCAGAAAGTGCAGAATTTGCTGGTTTAACGTACATTTATCCGCTCAAACACATCCTAATGACCTCCTAATCATACCAACAAGTCATCATACATAAAAGGCACATGTTTGCATCATCAAAACACATTCATGGCATCAATTAGGAGAATCCACAAAACTATAGGCATGCATCCTAATAACCAAAGCAAACAACCTTCAAAGCATCAAAACAAGCACCAAAATGGCCATTTACAAATCCAAAACATTTAAGGCATCATGCCACAACTAGGGAGTCCAAAACATCTCCCCAAAACACATCCTAGTTTCCCATTGCCAAATATCAAAACTAATAACGTTGTGAAAAAGTCACCATACATGAGCTTAGCTTTCTCTTGGATTCTTAGCCTCCTTGCTGACCTCAAACACCTCAATTATCTGGATTATTGGTTCAAGAAAGAGAGCGTAAGCACAAATGCTTAGTGAGGCATGCTCTAAAGAAACGACACAATAATGCATTTTATAAAACACTTTTCAAAAAGCCTTTTAACACACATCATCATTATTCATGCAACATTGCATTCACAACAAGAATCTCATGCTTCAATATCATTAACATGTCATATTGGCTTCCAAGTGATAAACCATAACCATTTACAACAAAAACACAATCGAATACGCGGATTACAAGCGTTGTCCCAAACGCTTCATACACACTACCGAACACACAAGGTGGAGTTTACCGGTACAATCACAACCCCTCAACACCTGTGATGGAGTTTAACGGTACAATCACAACCCCTCCGCATCACTCATCAGTAGTTGTATAACATCACTAACGAGAACACGGGACACACAACACAAGATCCACACATGGACTTTTAACCACCATTGTGATCTTAACCATCTTGTTAGTGTACTTGGATGGAGTTTACGGTACAATTACAACCCCTCAACATCCAAGGCGACTTTATTCACGGTGCACCCAATCCTATAGCCGGCTAACTATATCTGATTCAAGTACTTTAAAACCCATATATCACTTGCCAATATACATCAATTATCATCAATAATCCATTAATTTTAAGCATCTAAAATAAAGTCATCTACAACATGCATCACTATTCATCAATCCACATTTTAACAAATCAAACCAAGGATCTCTTACCTTGAGCATCCTTCAACAAATGGCTTTCATAACCAGCATTAACCATGCTAAACATGCTTTCAAAAACAGAATTTAAACATGCAATTATCAACAAATGCATCGAACCAATCCATGGCTCATCCAAGAGAGTTTTTCCGAGAACTTACTCTTGAGCTTAGTTAAGTTGATTAGACTTAAAGTAAGCTCCCAAACCTTCAAACATTCGATACAAAGCTGGAAATCCAACTCCACTCACCAATTCTGTTTCGCAAGCTTGCCGAAACGTCGTTCAAGCCTACGGATCAACACCACAAGGATCCGAAGATGTCTCCCCTGTTTTAAACACATCAAAGCAGAGGATTAATGCATCATCATCCATTAAAATCTTCAGCCATTACACCTAAACTCGTTGCTCTAACCAAAACTAACATTTCGGCTACCAAACACAACCGAAATCACCACCAAACTCTTCCACAACATTACCCAGCAAAGATCCAACACTTCTAAACATTCTTAAACATCAATTAACATCCAAAAAGAACCTAAACTCGTCCTTATACCTCCAGCTATAACAGAACACCAAGATCACCCCAAAAACCACCATTTTCACAAGCAAAAATTTAGGAAAATCAACCTATTCGGGATTGCGTTGATTAAACCTCAATTACACATCATTAAACATCCAAAATACATTAAAAATCCATCTCAAAACAGAGCCCAAACAATGACCACGAATTTCTTCAAGATTTAATCCAAATCTTGAGTTTTAAGCCAAAATCAAGATCACAACATTAAAACCTTTTATAAAACTTAATTTAAGGATTGAGAACCTGGGAATTTCAGTAAAGAACTGAGTATTTAGAGGAGAAGAACATCCTTACCTCTAAATGTAGATTTCTCCTTGATTAGAGCCAAAATCCTTGAAAATTCAATAAGCAAAACAAGAGGAGTTGATGTAGGAAGGATTAGGAATCAATTGATGATTGAAACCTCATCATTTAGTGTGAAAATCAGTAATCCAAGGTGAAGCTATTAGCCCAGTCCCTATGGAGACGATATCCTATACTTACGTATCACTTTACTACTTGCGTCGTGTACACTTGCACTACATTGCGATAGACACTTTTACACGCAACAGTTTTCCCTGTGTAATCTTCTTAGTTCGGATCGGGCGTCTAGGCCGTGCTAAGTAGGTTACATTCACACACAACATTATAATCATAAATTCTACTAGCATGTCAAATTTTAGAGTCATATGAATCCATTTACCCGGTTTTTACCTTTTAGTGTCAAAACATGCATTTAAGGCCATTTCTTACTACATAGAAGATTCATCTTAAGCATATCATACTTTTAGCACTTAACCACAACATAGGCACATCAAAAGAGACTTAATAGACTTATACATAGACCTTTCCACCAACTAGGAGTTTCAAAGGGTCAATATACATTACTTAGAGCTTGATTGTTACTTGTGCAACGCTTCAACTTCTCCGATCTCAACTCCAAAACTTGACTAACCTGAAATGGATGCAATGGAATGCATTAGGCATACTTTGCCTAGTGAGGTAGTCACAAATACAATGGATGAGCATAGTATGCCATGTAACATGCTACAATGATAATCATAATACTAATTATGCAAATAACATAGCATGCTCCTTATTCATAACAAAACATAGTATCATGTCATCAATGTCAATATCATGATTTCATAGCAAATCAATTTCATTAATCAATAATTCCCTTGGATCGATTCACGGTATATGGATACACGAATTCCACCTCCTCGCCAAATCAATAAATGGCCAATCCTGCCGACATCGCCAATAAGACCAATCAATATAGGCCATATCCCTAGGACCGTAGTCCACCCGTACCAATAAGCTCATGAATTCTATGGCATGCCAGTTGTATCTAATACTTCGAATCCAAGGTCCAATAATCCATAATTCCATATCCATGATTCATTTACAATGTTTCCACATCAATATCAATAACAATAATTTGATGAAAACAATATCATACCAATAAGTCAACAATCATAATTTCCATGTCAATAAGCAATAGCAATAACTCATGTCAATGATTCTACATGTCAATGCTTCAATGATATCCATGACAACGATAGCAATGATATGGGCAATGAATCGATGCAATACTTACCAAAACTTACCAACATGGCTTACAATAATGATTCATGCAAATCCCATAAAATCAATGCTTAGTAAATCAATAAACAATGATTCGAGATGGCACCTAGCCACTCTCGAGACCCTGACTACACTTACCTTGACAATTCAAAGCTCCTAAGGCTCGCAGATGGCGATACCCTTATCCCTAGCTTTCGATGAAGGCGTTGGATTAGTCTTTTCCACTTCTTGAGCTAGGAAAACAATAAGGAGTCATTAGGATCAATATGCCAATATCGATAATTGAATAGCCATTAGCTATAGACAAAGCTTAACTTAAAGATTGAAATTGATCATTCAATAGCCAAGAGAATTGATGGCTAACTTACGATTTTCACTTACCCGATCGATAGCTATGATTTGATGTTTTTAAATCAAGGAAAGCTTAAGCTTAAGGCTCACAATAGAGAGGTGTGTACTTGAGCTTGATGGAGAAGATGACAATGGAGGTGTGTGTTTGTTCTCTCAAAACTAAAAGATGAAAATGGTTTTCGGTGAAGCTAAAGAAATATGAAAGCTTTCTTTTATTCATTTTAAGAGAATTTCAAACCTAATCGTTACCCACCTTTCTTTAAGCCAATATGAAGGTTTCCTTCCACCATGGGAAAGCTCAATATATACTATTTTATCTTTTATTTATCATTTCTCAAATTTGACATATAAATGACTATAAGTCATCCTTTATGATCATTCACGTGAGAGAAGGTGATAAACAGGCTGGTGAGTCATCACCTAAACATTTCTTTTCAATTTATCCCTTAAACTTATTCAAAACATGGGACCCGTTTCGAAACGAGTGAGACCGTATCGAAACGGTTGAGAAAAAGTCTAAAAGTTAGTTAATACCATTGGAATCGTTTTGGAACACCTATAAATGTTTCGAAACGTCTTACCTAGGTCGTTTCGAGACAGGTCTGACTGTATCAAAACGCTAGCTCAAAAACAGTAATTTGAGCATTCTCAAAACAGTCTTAAGGACTTGATTCAATAAGAATACTTTAACAATCATAATCTAAAGCAAGGATTCTGTATTTTAATATATTAATATCAATATTCCGATCATCGGAATCCAATTCCAACTAGACCGTTTACATGCAAGGATCACTTATCTTGTGCATCCTTTAACAATATGGTATCATCAACAACAAATCATATACTCAAATCATGCTTTAAAACAATAGGTAAATACATTTAAAAACAAGTGCATCCACAAGCCTATAATACCACAATCCGAGGAAGAAAATCACTTTACTTACTTCCAAACTTAGTAAAGCGTTTCAAGCTTAGATTAAGTTCTCAAAACCACATTTAAGATGTTTCAGAGCTGGAAATCCCATTTCCACTCACTGACTCGCGAAACCTCAATTGCCGATGCGAAAATCAAGCGCCCGAAGTCCCAGAAACTTCACCAAATGCTTCCAAAGAATCCTCCCCTATTTATACCACTCAATAACAGAGGATTAATGCATCTCAATGCATTAAAACTACCAGCAAACACTAAAAACCCGCAGTTGTACCCAAAGGCACAAAAATACCCATCCAAAACAACAGAAACCACCTTCGATTGATCACTAAACTCAACCCAGCCATCAACAAACACTTCCATCACATTTTAACCATAACTCAACATCCAAAAACATCCTAAAATCATCCTTATACCTCCAGCAACTCAGATTTCACATTTCCAAGCCAAAAACCCAAAACTAATAACCTAGACAATTAGATATCTCAATGATTTCGGGATTATTATGATCAAATCTCATTACCAACATTATTTAACATCCAAATCAACTTTAAAGTCATTCTCAAATCAATCAAAATAGTGCCCAAACGAAAATCATATTTAATCTCATCTTTTTGCAAGTTTTCGGCATTTTTACCAAATCAATCATTAAAACCTCAATTAAAAACACAAATCAAGAGTCAAATACTTTGGAATTTTAAAGAACCTTCATTAGGGGAGTAGCAGGAAATTACCTCCAATCCTTCTTTTCTTCCAATTGGCAAGTTTTCAACTCATGAAGCTTTAATAAATCTTTGTAAATCTTTGAGAAGAAACTTTGGAAAAGAGTTGTGAATCAAAAGATCAAAAGAATGAAATGAATTCTGGAAATTGATAGAAGAGAGAGAATGATTGGCTGAAGAGAAAAGCATAAATAGAAAATTTATGTCAAAATGGTTTTACAAAATAACTACCTCTTTATTTTAATAAAACATCCCTCTTCAATTTTTAATTAAACATTATAATCACATGTCAATTAAAAGAGAAGGCTTAATTGCCAATAAGCTCCTTAAAGATTCTAAGAATTTGACTCTCCTTTAAAAATTACACTTTTTACATAGTTTTAAATCTTTACATTTCAGTCACCGCCCAAAATGTTCACATCCCAAAATCCTTTTTGTAAAATTGATTTTACCAAACTCATCTATATGATTTTATAAAATTTTATCATATTTTACCTTATCCTGAATCATGATTTCCCTGAACCGATTCTAAAAGCTCAAATCTCCAATTATAGGTTCGACCAACTTAAACCGATGCCTAAAACATCTAGGCCCAAAATCAGGGTGTTACACATTGTATAGAAACATTGATCATATTCTCATTGTTATTGTCATTGTTATCAGCGATATATAGTTACATAGTAATATTAACTAATAAGCATTGAAGGTATCATTGTTATAGTCATCAGACATTGTAATAGGCATTGATATAGTTATTGATCATTAATATTACTATTATCATCGAAACATTGATATTGAAACATCGACCATTGATGTTAATATTGAAAGCATTGAACATCGCTATTGTTATTGTAACATTGATATTGATATTGTTACCGAACCTTGGATTCGAAAGGACATTGGATACAATTGGCATGCCATAGAATTCATGAGCTCAATGGTACGGGTGGACTACAGTCCTTGGCTACAGCCTTTATTGTGGGGAGGCAGAGGGATGTTTGTGATATTGGTCATTTGGCGAGGCGGAGGAACTAGACCATTCATTGTTTTGACGAGGCATGGGTATTCAGGTATCCACTATCTTGATTCAATCCAAGGAAATAAATTGAATATGAAAATTATTGTCATTGAGCATCATTTATTATATTGCCATTGATAAACATAATTTGAAATGCATTTCATTATAATTGACATGACTTGTGACTCCCTCACTAGGCAAAGTATGCTACTTGCATTTCATCTCATACATTTCAGGTTAAAGGAGTCGTGTCGTTGTGAGATCAGAGAAGTTGAAGGTTTTTGGCAAGTCACTTCAAAGATAAAGTAAAGTATATTATCCTTACAAACTCCTAGTATGGTGGGAAAGTAGTTGAACTAGTCACTTTTGGTCTTTTTGTTATGTATATATTGCCTACGGATGGTTTAAGTGTTAAAGGCCCTAAAAGTAAATGTGAAATTGGCTAAAAGTGCATATTATGCATATTTGGCTAAAACTGGTGAAAACATAGTAAACAGATTCGTATGTCTATAAAATTTGACATGCTAGTATATTATAGTAGTTTAAATTTGGTGGTAAAATTTCATTGAATTTGGGCGTTTTTTGATAAGTTAAATTGGATAAAAACCAGATAATATTTGTCATTGCACATCAGGGCGTAACGATACGGGTGATGGCTTTTCGGTATGGTCATGCATATTTGACCAAGTGAACTCCGGTCAACATGGTGTATCGATACGGTCAAAGGCGTTTTGGTACGAAAAATCAACACTGAAAATTGGATGTAAAATTGCATCGGTACGACTTCAGGCAGTACCGAAACAGATCCACTCGACTTATACAGCCAGAGCTGTAACGATACGAGTTTTGGTCATGCGAATCTAGAATTTATAAATTGTGCATGGCGTACTGATACAACCCCTTTGAATATCGGTACCGATACAAGTAATTTGGTTAACATGCTTAAAGACGGTTTTAAAAAGTTGCATGATAGTCACCGATTATTGTTGGGTTTAATTGTAGGGGTAAATGGCTTCATAATGACATGAAAATTTGCATGCTCTCTAATTATAAGTTTAACTTCATTTTGGTAAGATTAATTTCAGTAAAGGACCCCTAATTTATTTAATTTATAGATTGGTCTCTAAAGTTTGTAAAAGTTTTAAATTGGTCCTAAATTGATAATCATAGTTTCATATCGAATCACTATACTCTCGGTATTATTATAGTTTCGCATTGTGTTATCAATAAAAGCTACATTGCTCCCGAAACACTGAATTACTGATTAATGAATAAAAACATTGCACTGATTATCGTATTATCCATCAGTAACACATTCTGACCTGGTTCTCAACCACACGAGGAAGGGAGTGTTACATAAAAACTAAAATTATTATCTCCATTAGCTTTTGCATGCAACCTAGTTAACTCCATTTTTTCACAACAAGAAGCCATTCTCTCCCCATGTAAAAAGTTATCTCTCTCTTCTAAATCCATGGTAAAACTCGATGAAGGGACGAGTGCTAGAAGATGGAGTCTTGAAACCCCCCACTATCTCTTTCTTCCTCTCCCTTTTACACTTAGCCGAATGTCCACTCCTTGCTCTCTTGCTCTTGCCACGTATATTCCACCATTTCATGGTGGTATAATAACATATGCAAAATGAATATTTTACTTGGTATTCACTTTGACCATTCTTGCTATTTGTAATATTTATTATCCTATTTAATATTTATGAGATTCTACTCGTATTTTCATAAATCTTTTTAGAAAATTATAAAATTTTATCTAATTCATATTGAAGTTTTTAACCAATTTTTAAAGTGTTACAATTTCCTCTCCCTCAAAAAAAATCGTCATCGAATTTCTCCTGAATTTAGGAATCAAATTTATTGTCCTAATATGAAGCTTTCATCAATAACAAACAATGATTCAACAATATTAAATCCCAGAATATTTTCATATTCTGGCTATCAAAACATAGCAATAGATCATGTTAGTTGCAAGTGACAATTATCAGACATAAATTAAACTCTTAGGTGGCATATACAAAATGCAAACATTCAATAAGCTTCGGCTTAGTCAGAATTGACTAAACTCTGGCTTTGGTACCAATTTATATTATCATCAACTTGATTTAGAAGAAAATCTGAATCGAAGGTGTCATAGAAAACACAATTCAAAAATTTGTAACCAAAATCTAGAGCCTGCAAACTTCAAGGTAGGCTTACCAAAATTTTTCCCTTAACTTATCGACTTATTCAAACTATGATAAGACTTATTAATTTACAACACATCATTTACAAAAAAAACTATATCATAACACTTAATCTATTCAATTCGAACAAGGTATGTTTCTTTTAAGGTCATTCTAACATAAAGCTATCCTAAAAATCCATAATCTAAATCATGCATTCCTATTTAAGAACATTCGTCATCTAATTGTCACCACAAGAGTATTTTTAACCACATTAACAAGTACTTATGTGTTGTATGCCTTTTCATAATTAAACCATAATCAAATTTAATTACGTAAGCATGATCTATAATATACATAAAATCTTGCCATGACTAGCTAACAAATTTAAACATCTTATACACATAACAATAACTGAGATGGTCATATTAGGATAGCTATTTTAATAGCCATTTACAATAAAAAAAGCTCACTAAACAAATAGTATCCTTGAATTTTTATAATCAATACAAATGCAATATGCCACCATTCTAGGAGTTGCCTAAGATAAAAATCAATTCTAAGATAAAGCTTTGATGAACGACTTGCAATCTTCAAGCACGATCAAGTTAAAAGATGCCCAATTTCTGTAAATGCACGAGAATGAATGCATTAGGCTTATATAAATTAAGTGAGGTAGTGTTCCATAATAAAACAAAATATTGATCAATGAGAAAGCAATATAATCAAGAATAGAGTAATAACATTTAGGTTAATCTTAATAATACTTAGTTAAGTCTTATGGAGACTTAGTCAGAATTCATTTTACCATCGTATCTTACTCTTACTAAATCTTCTCGAAGTTTCTTTAGAAATCTTATTAGAGTTTATTGGTGTCCTTAAACAAGCTTGTCGAAGTTTTATCAAAGCAAACCAGAGTTCTTATCAAAGCTTATTGGAGTTCATAACATTACTTATCAGAAATTCTTATCGAAGCATGGTATTTGAGTTCATATCTTTTAGAATATTTGCCTTGGATCACATTTAGACATATGTGGCATTGGTCTAAGATTCACTTAGCACAAAGCACAAAGCAATGGCTAGTTTATAGCATAACAAACCTAACTTCTCTTATCTATCCATCCAATTGTTGTCAATCTCCTTACCATCTCCCCTGTTACCTCCTACTGTCGTCAATATATCACATATATAGGGTCGTCACCCTTGAGCCATAGCGCATGGACCGTAGTCTCGAATTATACATTTGCACTATGCCAAAGTGTCCAAGACTTCCATTGTTTAGGCAACTAAAATATTTTATGCTTTAAAGTTAGGAGAGGTATCTTATGACATTAAAGAGCTTACTTGTCTTTTCTTAGTATCTTATGGCACATATGAGCTACTAGCTCTGGAGAACTTAATAGTTCAAAGGCTTATAGTATTAGAATTCATATTTAGTTTATTTAAAATTTTATGGCTTTAGAGATTATAGTTCATTTCTTGAAGTCTTATAACATTAGGGATTAAGGTTTTTAACTAGCTTCAAAGCTTCCAAACAATGTTTAATATCGTATACCATATCATTACAAAGTATGACATAACCAAAATACTACAAGATGTATAAATTATGCAATCATAATCAAATGTAATTATTAAAAATGTCATGCCATGTATGAACCCACTCAATGTGCTCTAAATGAGCCATATTAATAATGAAATGATCAAATGCAACCATACATGGGCATCATGTACTTCAAATTCAAAGAGACAATAATCGGAATGACTCCATGTCATTTGATACAAATGCAACTACACTCATTTGATATCCCGAAATTACGGGATAGCTGAATCCATAATTAAAACTTTCTTCCTAATATTCCTTCCTCCTTAGCTTTCCTTAATTTAATTTCCAAATCTAGGATTGAACTTTAATGAATTTCTTGTCCTCAAATAATCTCACACACAAAAAATAAAAATAAAAAACAAAAAAAAGGCATTAGAACACATTCCAATATTCCTAGATTCAAAAGTATACATACATTTGGTCGTGTATTAACTCTTAATACCTATAAGGTATTCCCTACACTATCTTCTATTTCCATATAATCAAACATTAACTTCTTAGTGTACTTAAGATTTGTCTTGTTTTTGAATTACTTCTATTAATTACTTAAGGTAGTCAAACCATTCTTATATTGGAAGCAAGGAGATCTTAACATAGCCTCCAAAAACTCCTATGTCAACTTACTTTAACTATGAAGCTGTATGCATTTTTCTAATTCAATTTCCAAACTGTTTTATAGCTCACTGAATTAATCAAATAATCAACAAACTGCACTATAAATTACAGCAAACTACATTTAAGTTAAACATGCAAAATATGTGTAAAATTGCATCAACAGAACTGCATATTCATGATAACTTTTAGAACATAAAAACTGTACTGTTTTACAACTTATTAAACTGCATTGCAGTATAACATACAAACTGTATTTTTAGTTACGCATTCTAAAATATTCATTCAAATTGTTATTATTTAATCTGTGTTTCATAAATCCATACTGCACTACACTGTTTTTTTTATTTAATTCCAACCCTAAAATTCTTCATTTACACCTTTCCGCATACATTCTGCACTACTTCAAAATTTGCACTCTGCATTTATATATATATATATAAATTGTAATTCTGCATTCACTTTAAAGACTGCGTATTATAAGAATTATGTACAACATTTTAACCTTTTCACTCAACCTTTTATGCCATAAAGCATGCTAAAACCATTTGCTACTAATCATAATTAACCACAGCCTTTATTCACAAACATTACTTATCTTATCACTTTACTCAATGTCACACTATAATTTAAACAATAAAGATAATGTGAAACATATTAAGTTTAACTCCCTCATCAACAACAAAATCACCAGATTCATAATTTATCAATTCTCCAGGTTTAATCTATTATTAGTACAAGCATAAGTTTATATAGTAGCTACTATTCCATTCGGTATTTCATAAAGCTGCTACAACAATAATCACACTTTCATTTTGCTTCAGTTAACTTCAAAACAGTCCTAAAAGCTTGGAACACAACTCAATTCAATTTCCTTAATTCTTTCTTGTCTTAACAGTTTCACAAACCATAGTAATCACTAAGAAAGAGCTATTCATCTATCTTTCGATTAATTCTTAACTAAAATTCAGATTGCCAACAACTTTATTAGACTTCCTTACTATGTTCCATCACATATAAAGCAGTATTCAAGTCTAATCGATAAAATAAATTAGAACTCTATCATCATACTGTGAAATTTTACGAATTCTAGGCATTAAAACAGACTTTACAACTGAAAATGCACTTACTCTGAATAATTCCTTGAAGAGATTCATAAGAATGACCCAATCCTACCCATTAGAAAGCTCAAGCTTCCAATTATCATATCCAATAAAAATTACATTAAGTGAAACGGATGTAAAAACTAGCACCGCTATCTCCATTAGCTATACATACAACCTAGTTAACTACATTTTTTTCACAGCAAGAACACATTAGAACCGAATTTTTGAAAAACTAAAAAAAAACACAGTCACCGAAAATCTTTTTAAAAAAGTGTGATTGGATCACTTTAAAGCAGATTTATTTTAATAAAACGTTTTATTTTATTAAAACAACAGCTTTGGACTATGAAAACAAAAAAATAGGTTCGGGGTCGGTTACGCGTGGGGAAGGGTTAGCACCACACAACGCCCAAAATTGGTACCTCGTTGATTTCAAAAATGTTTTCAAAAATTGGAACTTGCAAGTTCACGAAAATTCGATTTTATTTGTCTGTTTAATTAATATAAATCTATTTTAACATCCTTATCACCCGAGAAATAAACTCTAATCACCGCCAACACTTCTGACGCTAACCCGTCGTTCCCGTTTGATAAGACTCCGCATTAATTAAGTTCTGCTTTTCAAACAATAAATAAATTTAAATGTGTTGAACATTTTTATTTACTCTAAATTAAAGTTTATTAGTTCTAAAGAGAGTATAAGTCTTTTATTCTTAATTTAGAGTTTAAATTTTATTAAGTCTATTTTATTTTTTCTGAAGAGAGTTTTTCCTCAAACGAGTCTCTAGTCTAAGCTCAAAAGATCTTAAACCCTAAAGGTCAACATATACTAAAAGCTAATAAGAAATTCGAGACTCAAATTTGTACTAATTTTATTTTGAGAATTTCCTAAGAAATCTTCTTTTACTTTTTATACTTTCGTTTTTGTTTTTTGTTTTTTTTCTTTTATTTCAAATGTTTTTTGTTTTTAAACTTTAATTATTTTTATATTTGAAAATTTTTTCTTTTTATTTGTAATACCTTTGGGAAAAGGGTATCGATACGCCCAAGCCCGTATCGAAATGGCCTTCAAACATTTGCCTAGGCGTATTAATACGCGGGCAGATCGTATCGGTACACCTAAGTTGAAATGCCTGAAAATGGCCTTGGCGTATCGATACTCAACCCCTTGTATCGATACGCATACCAGAGATGCACTTCCAAAATCCATTTAAACACATTTAACAGCACCAAAACATACTTAAAACATGCATACGTGTTGTAAACAACTTACCTTATATATGAACATCAACAAGCAGTATAACATACTAATCAAGCACATCAAACCATGGTGGATTATTAGCTACTCAAGCATGCTTAAGAAAATAAGCCATAGCATAGTCAAAACACTACAAGCAAAGCCATAAACCAAATAGAGGCCATTTACAAGTCCACAAACATAAACCAAACATGCTCCAAGTGTTTAACATCACCAACAAAATCAAGAGTAGAAATCCTACCCATTGCTTCTTATCACACTAAGGTAAAACCACAAACATTGCTTAGTCAAAAATGCTTGGATTCCACTTGATTTCTTGCTGCCTCAATTGCTTAATTCTCTGCATTGATGAAACAAATGAGCGTAAGGATAAAGCTTAGTGAGGATTGCTAAAACCAAACATTCATTAATGCATTTTATAAAACCAAGATATCATCATTTGCAAACTCATGCCTTCCTTTAAAACATGCTCTCTAAAAGCATCAATGCACTTTTAAAACCACATGCTCATAGCATCTTTAAAACAACAACAAAATCCTTTGCTCATGCTTAAACCAAGCTTCACATGCATTCTAGCATAATTCCCAAGCATCTCATGCATAATCATTAATCATCAACATTATATTGGCTCGCAAGTGATCAATATCAAACCATATCATAACCAACACAAATGACACAATCAGATACGCGGATTACAAGCGTTGTCCCATACGCTTCATACACACTACCGGACTACACAAGGCTCACACACGGGATTACACCATCAACCGTTGTGACACCCGTGGTGGAGTTTAAAGGTACAATCACAACCGCACAACACCACTCATCGATAGTTGTATAATTCCACTAACGAGAGTACGGGACACAAACCACAAGATCCACACACGAGATTAAACCATCCACCGTTGTGATCTTAGTCTCAATCGTTAGGGTACTTGGATGGAGTATACGGTACAATAACAACCCCTCGACATCCAAGGTGACTTTATTCACGGTGCACCCAATCCTATAGTCGGCTAACTATATCCTATTAAAGTAACCAAAAATCATTTCCATCACTTGCCAATATAATCATTTAACATCATTATTTCACTATTTTACAAGCATAAATCACAATGCCATTTTCACAAGCTTAAACATGCTTAAACTCAAATGCATACATCTCATAAATACAAGGATAACCTACCAAGTGCATCTTTAACAAAATGGCATTAAAACCATCATCCTCAATGCTTAAAAACATGCTTTAAAACAATAATTAAACCACATTAAGTTCATGTGCATTTCCAACAAAATCATAGCACATTCCGAGAGAGACTTTTGAATCACTTACTCTTGAGCTTAGCTAAGTGTTTCAAACTTACACTAAGCTCCCAAGACCACGCTCAAAGCGTTACAAAGCTGGAAAATCCATTTCAACTCACCGATACACGAAACTTCGCTTGCCGACGCGTAGATCACCACTTCGAAGCCTCCAAAAATGCTTCGTTTGCTTCCGGATCAAGATCCCCTGCTTTTAGATCACCAGAACAAAGATCCAAATGCATTAAAATGCATTTCAACACCAGCAACTAAATACAAACTCGTTGCTCCCCAAAATCACACCAATTTACCCATCCGGAACAACCGAAAACTCAACCGATTGCTTCCTAAACCAAGCCTAGCCAACATACATCACTTCCAACCATTATTAATCAACAAAACATACCTAAAAACTACCTAAACCCTTCCTTATACCTCCAGCAATCATAACACCATCATTACACCTAAAAAACCCAACTAAAACCATCAAGAAACTCAAGGATTTCGGGATCTATATTATCAAAACCCTTTTCAACATAATAATCAACTCAAAACTCAATTAAAACCAATCCAAAATAGAGCTCATCAATACCAATCCGAAATCAAGATTTAAATTATAATTTTGCAAGATTTTGATCTTAAATCAAAACTATTATCAAAACTCAGCCAAAAAACAACATTTAGAAGTCAAAGATCTTGGGAATTTCAATAAAGAACCTAGATTGAAGTTTGAGAACGGGATTTACCTCCAATCCTTGCCTTCCTTAATGATTGACAAGTTTTTTTCTTCACAAAGCTTGAAGAATTGAAGAGAACTTGTGAAACCGATAAATTGATTTTGATATAACTAAAGAATTTAAGGACTAAATTGAAAAAGAGAAAACGAATTTTTAAGTCCTCAAAACCTCTCTATATATTTAAAGAAAAATGTTTAAGTCAAAACCTCAACTTGTCATATGTTTTCTAAGTGTTTATCAAGCCAAAACAATGATTTTCGAGTCATCGTTTCGGAATGGCCTTTGGGCGTTCTGGAACAGTTTTGAAACTGTTAACCTCTATTTCGAAACGGATGAAGAACAACAGAACGGTTTGACCCGTTTCGATACGGTAGTATCGAAACGACCTCAAACGTTTCGAAACAGAATTCAAACTTGGTTTTAAAAATATGACCGTTGAAGTTTTTAATTGATTTTAAGATTGTCGTTAAGACGTGTCGAAACACTTCTAAGTCGTTTCGATACAGGCTTTGACAGTGGCAAAGTGTTTCGAAATGAGTTTCGAAACGGGCTCTTAGCGTATTGAAACGATCGTGCTCGTTTTAGTACGGTCTATTTATTACACCCCAACGGCTCTTTCTATTTTGGTCTGTTTCGAAACAGGATCGGGCGTTTCGGAACGGGTGGTTGCAGACAACATTTTTGGAGGGAAGATAACATCCCAACGGCTCTATTGATGAATGCAACAACCCCAACGGCTAGAATTCAATGAGAATGTATAAAAGGGACCTCTAGAAGCTCCAACAACAACTATTGATCTCAAAAGCATTATCTCAAAAGCATTATCCAAACGGCTAGAAATTTTGACCGGTATTGTAAAGGTTACCTTCTTAGCCTAGAAAAGGGGAAGAACAATTAGTGGATTGTTGGAAAATCCTTAGTGAAGCTAAGGTAGTGGATGTAGAGTTCGATTGGAACTTGAACCACTCTAAATTCTCTTGTCTATCATTTTTAATTTTCCATTCCACCACCAATGTTCTAGAAACCCAATTCAACCACCTCGTGGCTTATATTGTTTCATTGATCCACTCAACAGAACTCTTGAAGATGGTTTAGAAATCAAAGAGAGAGTGTTTGGGAGAAAAGAATTCTGGAGAAAATGTTGAGAAAATGATTTTTGCTGAATAATGAAAGTTAGTTACGTGAAAAACTTCTCATTATTCTATTTTAACATTCTAATTAAATAAAATCCATTTTATTTAATCATCTAAAAATCCTTTTAAAACACATGTCAATTTAATAAATGTGTAATTGTACCATAGCTCCCTAAAGATTCTAAGATTTTTGACTCCTCTTTGAAAATTACATTTTCCACAGTTTTGAAACTTTACATTTTGGTCACCACCCAAAATGTACCTCTTCCAAAGCTTATTTTGTAAAATTAATTTGACCAACCACTAAAACACGATTTTAGAGGATTTTAGCAATTTTTACTATATTTTTATCCTTTCTCGATCCTTGATTTCCCTAAACCTCCTAATACGTTTCGAACAATTTTCGACCGATCCGACGTCTAAAACATCTAGGCCCAAAACCAGGGCATTACACGAGTAGGGCCGTATAGAAATGGGTGAGACCGTATAGAAACGGGTGAGGCCATATAGAAATGGCCGTATAGAAACGAGTGAGCCGTATAGAAACGAGTTTTGACAGTTTCAAAACGTTTCGAAACAAATTATGCATGTATCGAAACGAGTACATTAAAAGTACTAGTTTGGCTACTTAAAAACGTTTCAAATATTACCAAAACCATTTAAAACATCCATAAACTTATTTTCAATTTGTTTGGACTTAAAAGGCATTTTTGAAATCTTTTCAATTTAGTCCAAAGCTATTTTCAATTATTATATCAAAACATTAGTTCTACAATCTCTCCCTTTTTGATATAATAAAACCAACTTGAAAATTGTTTGGGATTCCCCCGCCCCCTTTTTATTTTAAAATTTTAAATAAGAGATTTCAAAAAATAAAAGAAGTTAAAGCTCCCCCTTATTCTCTTGAAAAATCAAATTTTCAAATCATTCATCCCCTTTTTGTTATACCAAAAAGATTTTAAATAACTTTAAGTTCAAAATAACTTAGGAGGTTAAAAAATGACGCAAATAAGAATTTTTGTTTTAAAATGGTTCCCCTTACTCAAGCATCATTGTTAGGCTTAACAAATAATTCAAGACTTTAAAACGAAAATTAGATAACCAAAGATAAAAGAAAATAAAAGCAATAAGCTTAGAGGTTACCCAATTTCTTCACTTGTGTGACTAGAGCATTTTCATGTCTTTGCATTTCTTCTCATTGCTCCAACACACCTACAAAAGACATTCACTTGATTTTTGGTATCCAAATTGCTTTGGATTCATTTACGTTAGTCACAATGTCTTTGGTTCCCTTAGGAACCCATACTTGTTTAATCCTATAAGATTTTCTCTTCTTAATAGGACAAGTATGTAAGGAATGACCATGATAATAGCAATGTGAGCATTTTGCCATTATGTGACAAGATGAATTATGAAAAATGATTTCTTTTTCTTTTGTTAAGCTTTTGATCTTAACTTTCAAATCAAGATTTTCTTTTTTTAAAACATCTTTACTTGTTTTTGAAAACTCTAAATCATTTTCAAAATTTTATTTTGGTTTTCAAAATCCAATTTTGTTTTCAAAAGAAAATCATTTTCAAATTCAAGTTTTGAAATCATTTTCTTAAATTTGGAATTCATGGTCTCAAATTCCAAAAAAAAATCATTGAAAGCATCTTGCAACTCGTCGAAAGAGTAAAAATAAAGCTCACTTGAGTTAGAAGATACCTTAGGCTCATCGAGAGTCAAAACACCATCGACCTTTGGATTGGAAAGAAGGTTTGCACATGATTGATAATCATCTTTCTTTTCTCCCTTCTTGTTGCCACAAAGCTTCTCAAGTTTCTCCTACAATTCTTTGGCACTTTTGCATGAAGAGATCCTCTTGGAAACTTCTTCGTTAAGGCCATAATAGAGAATGTGCATCGCCTTGGTGTTTAACTTCGCCTTTGTCTCGTTGGCACTCCTTTGCTTTTTCTTCTTTTTCGGAGCTTCCAAATACCCGTCTTCAATGATGTCCCAAACCTCATAGTCTTGAGACTTAATGAAGAATTTCATGATATTTTCCCATTGAAAGTATGTTTCTCCTTCAAAGAGAGGATGACATGAGATAGAGCGGCCTTATTCAAATCTTGCCATTTTCTTGAACGGTGGACTTCGAGCAAATGATCTTTCTCCCGGATGTTAGTCCTTCGATGAAGACGAGGCTCTGATACCAATTGTTGGGGTTTATAGCACGCTCGAATCGATCACCAAAGCCGTCAATGAGGGTTGTAAATGTTTGGTGGTTGAATTGGCTAAAATCGAAATAAAGGTAGACAAGTGACACAATGATTTTAGAGTGATTCGAGCTATTAACTAAGCACCTACATCCACTACCTTAGCACACCACTAAGGATTTCCCAATTCAGTCAACAATGAATTCGTCCCATTTTCTCGGATTAGGAGGAAACCGTTACAACCCTATCTTTTGGACTTGGCTAAGATAGAACCAACTCTAGTTTTTCTCTCAAGGCTAAACTAGAACCTCTCCTTTTTCAAAGGATTTGTTTGGTAAACTTAATACCTCACAAGGTGGGTGTTTACACAATATTAAGCTTACAAGAATACAAGAATTTACAATAAAGCTCACTCTCTAAAGACTATGTACAAGAGAATAGTAAAATAAGGATTTAGACTATAATTCTCTTGACCATATTGCTTGGATGTTGTCTCCTAACCTTCTTCAAGTGTTCTAACCTTCAATTTATAGTCCCAATTGAGTTTGTGGCCGTTACTAGCCGTTATAGATGTTTTGGAGCCGTTGGGGTCTTTATTTCCCGCGATAAATGTAGTTCTGCAACTACCCGTATCGAAACATGTGTCCCTGTTTCGAAACAGTCTCAAAATAGAAAGAGTCGTTATATGAAATAAGGAGACTGTATAGAAATGGGTAGGGCCGTATAGAAACGGGTGAGGCCGTATAGAAACGGGTTTTGACAGTTTCAAAACGTTTCGAAACAAATTATGCCTGTATCGAAAAGGGTACATTAAAAGCACTAGTTTGGCTACTTAAAAACGTTTCAAATATTGTCAAAACCATTTAAAACATCCACAAACTTATTTTCAAGTTGTTTGGACTTAAATGCATTTTTGAAATCTTTTCAATTTAGTCCAAAACTATTTTTCAATTATTATATCAAAACATTAGTTCTACACTTTATTATCTTATTTAATATTTATAAAATTCTAATCATATTTTAATACATCTTTTTAGAAAATCATAAAAATTTATATAATTATATTTAAGTTTTGACCCAGTTTTTTGGGTGTTACAATTCTTCTATTAACTTTTTGATGGTGTCCATTTATCGGCGAACATAGAAACTTCTCCAAGATTCGAATGGTGGAAAGCTCACAAAGGAAGCAATATACTGAGAAACGAGCTCCATCCATCGATGTAGACAGAAGATCGGCGAAAGCAAAACCAAAATTTTTTTGCCCAATTCATGGACTTCGGGGCACTTTCTCGCGAAATGAAGGTTTGATTCAGACTCATGGGTGAGACGAAGCAATTGGAGAAGTCTAGTACCAAACGAACACCATCTATGGTGCACGTCCAAAGACGGTGAATGGTGAAGTGAGCAAAAACATTTAATGTCTAAACTTTAGTGATAAAAAACATTTAATATCTAAACTTCAAAGACCAAAATAAATTTGAGAGTAAAGTTCAGTGAAGATTTACATAATTTTATTTTTCAAATATAAACTTTTTCACTTTTGAAATTTTAAGGTCAAATTGGTGGCGATTAAGGACGGGTTTAATGACTAGATTGGGCCCATTTTACCCTTACAGGCTCAACATGTTTAAATGAATAAAGCCCACTGGAGAACGAAAGGTAGATCTTTATCCCCAGCTTGGCCTCCATTTCTTAAACCACAGTTTGCTGAAAGTAAAACAAAACATATTTTTTACAAAAATGCCACACCTTCTCAATATTAAAAACAATTTTCAAAAGGATTTTTTTTAAGTTTCAAAAAGATTTATATTCATCAACTTTCCGTACATAATTTTATATACTATCAGTGAATCAATTGATTATATATCATAAAACAAATCGAATCATATAATATGTTTTATCTTCTAAAAGAATTTAATGGAGAAATATTCGTTTTATTAGTAGTATATAAAATTATACACATTAAAATTATCATATATATATTTAAGATTAATTATTTAATTCAATGAAATTAAACTTCCAACATAATCTCTTGCCTCTCACAAATCTCAACTTTAACAATTTTTTTAGCAATTCTCAAATTTAATATTAAAGAGAAAGGGTTAGGAATTAAAAAGAAAAACAAAAGAAAAAGGGAAAAAAAAATCAGCTTTGCCTTTTCCCTACCCTTTGCCACTTTTTAAAAGCATTTTCTTTTTACCTATGATTTTCACGCATTACTATGGAAAATTATTTGATTTATAGGTTGTTTCAACTTAGATTGATTATTTATTTTAATATTTAATCTGATTTAGAGTATAAGATTTTAAGATTTAAAGTTTTTTGTCAAATTATTTTAAGGTTTTTAAATTGAAACGTGTAAAATTATGTAGTTTAATAGAATATAGGGTTTAAAATTAGGCATAATGCTAAAAAATACCCCCAGCGTTTGACTGGATAATCACTTCAGCTTCTATTTTTTTGAAACACTTTAACCCTCAACGTTTCATTTTAGGCGAACATGGCCTCTCCGTGGATGAAAATTGTTAGTCAACTAACGCCAAATGACTTGAAATGACGTGGCAAACATATACGACAGTGCACGCTAACATAATATTGTGATATAGAAAAAGACATCGACTTAACAAATGGCACATCGGTCAAAAAATAATTTTATAAAATAAATTTTCTAATGATGTTTCATATTTTCGAGTTATATCTTTAGTTGACTAACAATTTTCATCTACGGCGTGGTTCATTTTAATCCAAAATAAAACGTTAAGTGTTAAAATACTTTAAAAATAAAAACCAAAAATAGTATCCAAACAAACATTTTTTTATTAAATAAAGAGGTATTACGTTCTCATGTCATGATTCAAATCCATACAAAATGGGACGAGATGAACATCCTTAGCCACTAGGCCAATTAATGAATCTTCTATCCAAACAAACATTGAGAGTTTTTAATTTTCACATAATACTTTATAATCAAAATAAACTAAATTAAGTAATCTAAATTTGACATAAATAGATGTCATATTAAACATATAAAAAGAATATTTCAATATATATATATATATATATATATATATATATATATATATATATATATATATATATATATATTAAACAAATGGGAATGAAAAGCTCTTCAATCTTATTGTAAACATCAAATCATGTGTCAGAGATACTGATTAATGTTGCTCTCTTATCCTTTTGTTATATAATAGAGGAAAGCAAAATTAATATGTGTTTGGAATATATGAGCAAACCCCTAAGAAGGTATGTTTGCCTACAAACTATATGTCCCTATATGTTAGTAAAAAGAATTATATGCCCTCTTCATATAGTTTGGAGAGTCTTGAATTGAATGGTTGTCCTCTATACCCCTGCTTTTTGTCTTGCTTTACTAATATTCAATGCCAAACTCACCCTTCTTCTAACGCCCGAGTTTAAGGTCTGGAAGATAATTAGATTCAGTCTAAGCTCGGTTTGGGTTAGTTGGTTGGTTAAGTCTAATTTCGGGAACCCCTTTCTAATAAAATGATTTTTAAAATATATTTGGGCAAAAAAAGGTTTTTGAGTGGAAATTTTTTTTTTTTCCAAGTGAAAATAAAAAGTATATTTTGAATAAAAAAGACCATTTTCACTAAAGGCTATCATCTTCATTTTAAACAAAAGGGTTTTCACGTTGGTTTTCCTCCCTTCAATCCAAAAGCTTTCCTTCATCAAGGATTTCAAGGAAACTTCTCCTTAACTTTGGTTTTACTTATTTGACTTGTCATCAATGAAATCTTTCTTCTAAACTCATTATATTTCATTTTGGTTTTGGGTTGGAGAATGGGTATTTTCACTTGATTTTTGTGGGATTGATTACCCATGGTTTTACATGTGCTTTAAGCTAAGTTTTGAATGGTTAGATATGTTGGAATATTGGCTTGATAATGGGAAACCCGAAATTGGTCAAAAATGGGATTTTTAAGTTGAAAATATGGAGTTTTTGGCTTTGCTTTGGGTTGATTTCATGGCTGTTGGTTTTTTAGTTGTTGGGGGATGTTTTTAGATTATATTTGATGTGTTTTGATGTTTCAAATCGATGGGTTCAGTTTGGGGTTTTGTTAGAACGAAATTGGTGAGGTTTTGGGTAAAGTTTGGGTTTGAATCGATGTGTTTTCGTTGCAAGATGTTGGATTCTGATTTGTTGCTGGTTTACATGTATTATAACATCCTAATGTTCTGTTTTGGGTTGCCTAAAGCAGAGGAAATTGAATTGGGCACTTCAGACACGAGATCGGGTAGTTTGGAGGCTTGAGTCGTTGTTTCGGCCAACGTTGGTGTGTTGGCTGGTGAATGGAAATGTTTTCTAAGCCTTAACTTGGATAAGGATATATTTTGGGGGTTTAGATTGAGCTTGATAAGCCAATCTAAGCTCAATAGTAAGTTTTAATGCGTTTTAGTCTTTAATTTCGATAACTTCTACTATGTGTTATAAATGATTTCCATAGTGTTTGTTGCCATGAGTATCCTTGTGTTATGCATATGATTGCTTTAATTGATCCCGTGTTGGTTATGATATTGACCATGAGAACCAAAGGTAAGAGTTGGTTGGTGGGTTATTGACAATGCGAAATCTTATTACCAGATATAGTTGGTCGACCAATAGGATGTGAGTGCACTTGGGGTAAAAGTCGCGAGTGGCCTTAGTGATGCTAGATTCCACTAAGGAGGAGTACGGTGATGTGAGATTCCACCGAAAGCTATGCTTTACTAGACGAGTGAGTACGGTGATGAGAAATTCCACCAGAAGTGCCTAGTGGGTTTGAGAACTATCCGCATATCCGAGTAAAAGTGTTGAATGTCAATATACCCATGGTGCTCTAAATTCTCATGTTAAGCATGTTATATTGTTCTTTTCCATTTATGCTTATGCATGTAGTTGGTTACTTTTCTTGTATGACGAGAATGAGCATGAGGTAAGCTCGTGGCTTGTGGATGCATTCGGTAAATGCACGAAATGTTAAATGCATGTTTGTTATGTGTTCAAGTGTTGCGTGTAAAAGTGTCTATCGCAATGTAGTGCAAGTGTACACGATGCAAGTAGTCAAGTGATACGTAAGTATCAGATATCATCTCCACAGGGACTTAGCTAATAGCTTTAACCTGGAATTACTGCACGAGAGGGAAAAGAAATAGTTTAAATGTTTGTCACGAGATAATAAAGAATACTGAAAATAAAGGAGTAAGAAATCGAGATAGAGAGAATGGGCCGGTATTGAATTGCTCAGTAGTGTAGGTGCTGCAAAGTCTAGGAATCTCTGCTCTGTCGTTGCGCCTGTCGCGGCAGCAATCTGTTATTTGTCGCGGCAACGATCACACAACTCTGTACTTCAAGCTTGGCAAGAATCCCTGTTGTGCCTTGGCCTATCTTTAGGTCCAAGTCTATCGATGAACACGTCTTTGATGATACCTCCCGGCGTGAACCGAAGGATGAACACTGATGTTGTTGAATTCTTCCTTAGCCACTTAACCTCGTCCTATAACTAGGTCCGAGATAGTTCAACCATAAACTGGAGAACCCGTGCTTATTCCTTTCGTATACTTAACTCTCCTGATATTAAGTAAATGTGTAATCTCACAATGCTCTCCCGATACTCTTGCAAGATGTTGAAAACCAGAATAAGCAAACTTGAAGTCTATTTTATAGAACAGAAAAATTCCTAAAACAAATGCAATCCTTGCAACTACTTTATAAATCAACCCTTAGCCCTAGGGGAAGTTTAGAACATGATGAGAAAGGGAAAACGACTAGGGTTTAGGGGAAGAAGGCTAGAGAGTAAGATATCCTTCCCTAGGTCGAATTACATGCCTTTATATAGGCCTTGGGTTCAAGTTTTCTAATATGGCAAGAATACAAGTTTAAACTAAAGTACAACTCTATTAAAGACTAAATCTTCAGAGCATATATCTTTAATTCGTCCTTCCTTCTTGCTTGGAGTTTCTTCCTTGATCTTTGGGCTTGGCCTTCATTATGATCTAGGGCTTGGAAAAATATAAGGGCGCTCCACGACAGACCGACTTAATTTTCTCTTTCTGTCGAGGCCCACTTCACTTCTTCTCATCACCATTGCTGTCGTCCTTGGCTGCCACGACAGCGACCATGGCAACATCATCCTTCTCGTCTGCAGTCCAGTTCCAGCTCTGCTTCTTTACTGCCCTCCATCTGCTACAGCAGCTACCTGCAAAAGCAACCAATTTCAGTAGAAACTGTGCCATTTGATATAATTGTGATGTATAAATGAAATCTAATCTAAATGCAATGAATTATGCTTGAATGCAGCAGAAATATGGGTTAAATAGAGGGTAAAATATAGAAGTTTTACACACTCAACACACTTCCAAACTCAAGTTTTTGCTTGCCCTCAAGCAATTCAAACCTAAAAAAGAAATAATTTTTTTTTGTTTGGCTTAAAGCAGTGAACTTTTCCTTACCTACCATTCATTCCCTATTGTGAGCAACACCTTGTTGGATAATTCATGATTCATCCGGAACCTTGCTATAACTCTTGTGTAGTGTGTGCATGCTTGTGAACAATTATATGCCAAGACTCCCTTAGTTTACTAGAATAGTTGAGCTTCTAACTTGAATTTTTTTTCTTCCAATTTTCATCTTTTTGGAGGCAATTCTTAGGCTCCTTTAGTTTTTATGCAGACTCGATTCTATTTTCTCAAGCTTAAGTTTGACTAGAGCCGGTTTCGGGCACCTCTAGCTAACTTCCTAGAGCCGGTTTCTGGCACCTCTAGGTGTATTGCGTCTATTTTTCTTAACTTCTTTTCCTAGAGCCAGTGTTAGGCACCTCTAGGGGCAACTCAAGTATTAAGCTTTCTATTCTTGTTTACTAGTAGAGTTCTAGACAATATAAAAGTCACAAATGGTGTTTAAGATTTAGAACTATAGTAAGGCTTTAAACTGCTCCTAAAACTATCCTAAAGGAACTGCCACGACAGAGGCTGTCACGGTAGGTAAGTTCATTTCAAAGACTTAAGCCAAATTTTCATTTTCATCATTTTTTTAAGCAAAAATAAACTAAGTAAAAGACACAAGTTTTAAACTTAAAGACACTTCATTAATGGAGGGATGCCACCCCCAAACTCGAGGGTTGCATTGCCCTCAATGCACATGACATAAATGAAAAAAAAAGAAAAATAGAAACAACATCATAAAGTATAACAAAAATGCATACATCAATATAAGATAAATAACTTAAATTTTTAAGCGTTGTTGTCGTCGCTACTGCTGCTGAGTTGAATCTACCGACGTGCAGTGACTTTCCTTGTCGGTGCTGGCAAATGGATGGGAGAGGCAGAAGTGTTCTTGGTCTTGGCTTCCTGTAGAGGTTGGATGCGGGTAGGGGAGATATGGGGTGGTTTCTCCAATACCTGAACCTCCTCGGAGCTGCTGCTGCTCCTGCTACTGCCACCGTCAGATTTTTCTTTATCGGCTGGTTCGACTCCGGGGCCTGTTTTCTGTCGTTTCTCCGGGGTGAACTCCTTGGACAAGTTCCTCTTGATAGAGGGCTCGTTATCAGAGGCCGCCCAAATTTTAGAGGAGGAGAAGCCAACAAAATACATGTCCAGGTCAGAAATAGGCTCCTTTCTCTTGGCTCCCCGAGCAGATGTTTAGGTTGTGCGGCTGCCGCCTGCAGCTGTTGTGGCGGGGTCGAAGTGGACGCGCCAGATGGCGTTTTTGGTGTGGCAGCAGGGGTATGGGTATGGGCAGGGGTGGGGGCAGCAAAATAATGGTTGGGGAAAGCAGGGAATAGTACATCAGGGAAATTAAGAGAGGTGTGGATGAAATGTACCGTGGCGGAGGTGAAGTCTCGGATGAAACTCATCAGGCCTAGCTGTCATTCCTCCATTTTCTGTAGGGCAACGAGTATTTGTGTGGAGGTGTCTGTTGGAGGAGCTGTTGCGGTGGGTTGTCTGGGTTCTGTGGCGGCATGCCCGGTTTGGGTGGGCTCTGTAGGCTCACCTGCCGCGGCAGTGGGGTCAAAGGATGACAGGGGCGTGGCAGCTTTGAGTTCCATCAGGTTGGGGATGTTCTTGTCTATCCAGCCTTTTCCTCAGACTCGTAAATCCTCGGCAGCTTTCGGTACATTGTGGCCGCGGCAGAGGGCAGTAATGAGGTAAGGGTAGAAGAGTGGTCCTGACGGCCGGTATGCACAATCCAATGTTCCCTCCCGAACGTATCTGCCAATGTTAATAGGCCAGTCATTTAAAATAGAATGGATAAGGGCTAACCTTGGTTGGTCGACTGTTGTGTTGTGCGAGGAGGGCATAATCCGCTTCTTGATAAATGCATTCCAAAGTTTTGCCTCCGGAGTGAGTTGAACTCGTTTTACCGTCCTTGGATGTTTAGGATCGGTATTCCACTCGGTACCCTCATCTGTAAGTTCTGCCATCACAACATCGTAATCTGCCGGCTCCAAGCTTTCTATAAATCGTTGATGGTCATCTTCCTTTCTCCCAACATAGAACCCGTATAGTGTGTTGATGTATTCGGGCTCAAAAGGTACCTCTTTTCCTCGGACCGTAACTGCTGTCGCTTCCCTGCTGTCAATGGAAGCATAAAATTCCTGTACGAGGGTCACGTTCATTTCCTCTAGCTGCTCGGCAAATATCTGCCACTGCAGGTCTCTTATTTTCCAGGCTATGAATGGTTGCAGCCCAAGGTTCTCCGTTTTGGAGGTGTAAATGAAGCCTTTCTCCTTCCACATATCTCGGATCTGGAAGGAGCTGGGAGTGGATGCTGTTGTGGCAAATCCTAAGGCAGCGCTTCGGTGGGTATTTCTGGTACTCATGTTGCAAGGACTGTGGAAAGAAAATGAAAGCAAGTAAAATTCTAGAGGAAACAAGTAGAGAGAGTAAAAGTGGGTGAAAAATGAATAGTAAAACAGGGTTTATATAGGTGGGGAGTTTGCTGCCCGTTGGAGCTGTAACGGCAGGCGCGAATAATGGGGCCAACTGTTACACAGTTTCCGACGCGTCTGTCACGCATTTCTGTGTCTGCTGTGCATCTGTTATGCGTTTGCGTGTCTGCCGCGACATCGTGTTGACAGGCTGGATTTTCCACGTCTGTCGCGGCAGCTGTAAAGGCAGACTCCAAAGTTTGGCTTTTTGGGTTGATGGAAAGATGGTGGGCTGAATTCACTTCTCCTCTTCTCATTGTCTCCTTGATTTCCTGAAAATAATAAAAATAAAAACTTTAGTTCCTAAAAATAAAATAATTCTAATTACCTAATATATAATAATAATAATAATAATAATAATAATAATAATAATAATAATAATAATAATAATAATAATAATAATAATAATAATAATAATAATAATAATAATAATAATAATAATAATAAAATTAGGTTAAATTAGGGATGCTAGGAGGGGCATCTCCTAAAGTAACCACTTCCTGCATTCTTGGGGCTTCAGTCCCTTGATAATGCTTCAATATTTGTCCGTTGTCTTTAAATTGGTGCCCGTCTGTTAAAGATCTGATTGTGATAGCACCATGGGGAAAAACTTGCACCACTTGGAATGGGTCGGACCACCTAGATTCCAGCTTCCCTGGGAAGAGTTTCAACATAGAATTGAACAACACAAGCTCCCTCGGCAGAACTGTCGTGGCAGCAACTTTTTGTCATGCCACTTCTTTGTCGTGTCCTTGTAAATCCTTGCGTTGTCATAGGCCATTGCTCGAATTTCATATATCTCATTCAAATCAAGTAGCCTTTTCTGTCCTGCCTTCTACAAGTCCATATTCACTGCCTTGATGGCCCAATATGCTATGTGCTCAATCTCAATAGGTAGATGGCATGTTTTCCCATAAATCAGCCGGTAAGGTGACATTCCCAATGGAGTTTTGAATGTTGTTCTGTAGGCCTATAATGCATCATTGAGGTGTACGGACCAGTCCTTCCGAGTTGGCTTAACCATCTTTTCAAGAATGTTCTTAACCTCTTTATTGGATATTTCAGTCTGTCCATTGGTTTGAGGGTGGTATGTTGTTGTGATCCGATGTTTGACACCATACTTTTTTAAGGCAGCATCTATAACCCTATTATCGAAATGCCTCCCTTCATCACCGATGATTGCCTTGGGGATGCCAAATCTGGAAAATATGTTTTTATGCAAAAACTTTTGAACCGTCTTGGCATCGTTTTTCTGAGTAGCGATCGCTTCAACCCATTTGGACACATAGTCCACTGCTAGGAGGATATATAAGTTCCCACATGAAGTTGGGAATGGTCCCATAAAATTAATCCCCCAAACGTCGAAGATCTCAACTTCTAGAATGTTTTGCAGTGGCATCTCATGTCTCCTTGAGATGTTTCCAGTCCGTTGACATTTGTCACAATTTTTGTAGAATGTCTGGGCATCCTTAAACAGTGACGACCATAAAATCCCGCTTGCAAAACCTTGGCAGCAATTTTGTTACCACCTAAATGTCCTCCATATTGTGAAGTATGGCAGTGATGAAGCACAACTTCCTGTTCATCCTGTGGTACACATCTCCTGATAACCTGGTCGGTACAATATTTGAAAAGAAAAGGTTCGTCCCAATAATAATGCTTAACATCATTTTGGAACCTCTTCCTAGCTTGAGAGTTAAGGTCAGGAGGAGTTATTCCGCTAACTAAATAATTAACGGAATCAGCATACCAGGGGAGTTCAGAAAACTTACATGCTGCCATGGCTGTCGCGACAGTGCTTGTGGCAGCGAACAACTGCTCGTCAGGGAAGGTCTCCAGTATTTGTGCTTCGTCTGTGGGGAGACTCTTTCCCTTCTCTAGTCTTGACAAGTGATCTGCAACTTCGTTCTCTGTCCCCTTTTTGTCCTTGATCTCAAGGTCGAACTCTTGCAGTAGTAGAATCCAACGTATCAGTCTAGGCTTTGCATCCTTTTTGGCGAACATATACTTTAATGCAGAGTGGTTTGTGTGGACAATGACCTTCGTTCCAAGTATATATGAACGGAACTTGTCAATCGAGAACACCACAGCTAACAGTTCATTCTCTGTTGTGGTGTTGTTTACTTGGGCGTTGTTCAGTGTTTTGCTGGCGTAGTATATAACATGAAAGAGCTTGTCTTTCCTCTGCCCAAGTGCTGCCCCGACAGCATAGTCACTAGCATCACACATGATCTCAAATGATAGTTTCCAATCTGGTGGCTGTACTATTGGGGCTGTTACCAGCTTTTCTTTCAGAACCTTGAATGCCCCAGTACATTCAGCGTTGAAGTCGAAGGGATGCTTCTGCTCCAGAAGATGGCATAAGGGTTTTGTGATCTTCGAAAAATTTGAAATAAACCTCTGATAAAAATCAGCATGCCCTAAAAAACTCCTGATTCCCTTGACTGTGGTGGGTGGTGGTGGCTTTTCAATTACCTTGATCTTAGCTCTTTCGTCTTCTATGCCGCGGCAGCTTACTTTGTGGCCTAGGACTATCCCTTTATCCACCATGAAGTTACATTTCTCCCAGTTCAATACCAAGTTTGCTTTCTCACATCTCTCGAGTACTTTCTGTAGGTTGCCTAGGCAGCTTTCAAAATTGTCTCCAAAGACGGAGAAATCATCCATGAATATCTCCAGGAAATCCTCCACCATATCGGAGAATATTGCCATCATACACCTTTGAAAGGTTGTTGGTGCATTGCAAAGTCCAAATGGCATCCTTCGAAAAGCGTAAGTACCGTATGGGAAATTGAACGTCGTCTTCTCTTGATCTTATGGTGCAATGACTATTTGATTATAACCTGAGTATCCATCAAGAAAACAATAGTAAGGCTTTCTTGCTAATCTATCAAGCATTTGATCAATAAAGGGCAGGGGAAAGTGGTCCTTTCGGGTAGCTTTGTTAAGCTTCCGGTAGTCCATACAAACCCTCCAACCGGTCACAGTCCTGGTTGGGATTAACTCATTTTCTTCGTTGGTTACCACGGTTATTCATCCTTTCTTAGGAACGCACTGCACCGGGCTCACCCACTTGCTATCCGAGATGGCATAGATTATTCCAGCATCTAGCCATTTTATGATGTCTTTACGCACCACCTCTCGCATAGCATCGTTTAGACGTCTCTGTGCATCAATGGTCGGCTTATGATCATCCTCTAAGAGGATTTTATGCATGCATAGTGCCGGACTGATGCCTTGGATATCAGCTATCGTCCATCCAATAGCTTTTTTGTGCTGCTGCAACATCCTTATCAGCTAATGTTCCTGTTCCTGCATCAACTTGGAAGAGATGATTACGGGCAACGTATCATTTAAACCAAGGAAAACATATTTAAGTTGCCCTGGCAGGGGCTTAAGATCTAGAACATGTGGCTCTACAGTTGATGGCTTTTGGACTATATGTTCATCCGAGGTATAGTTTAAGGGCTCGAATAACTTACATGGACGATTGCCTATCCAGTTTACCTCCTCTTGATCTTCAGTATTAGATATGTCAGATTCTGAGGAGCTGATGTCGTCAACGCTGCCGTGACAGTCTTCTAAATTGCTGCTGGGGCAGTGGCCAATTTTGATGTCGTTGCAGCCCGACCTGATGCAGGGTTGGTCAAGGATAACTTCAGTGATAGCCTTGCATTCTTCTTCTACATCAGCATGTTTTATTGCCTGGAGAACATTCAGCTTGATCTCTTGATCGTTCACTCTCATAGTGAGTTATCCTTTTTCCACATCAATCAATGATCTTCTTGTGGCTAAGAAGGGTCGCCCCAGGATGATTGGTGCATTCTCATCTGCTTCACAATCTAAGACAAGAAAGTCAGCATGAAAAATAAATTTATCTACTCTTACTAGAATATCTTTAATTTTCCCTTCTGGATGAATGTAAGAGCGGTCTGCCAGCTGTGGTACTACTGTTGTGGGCCGAGCTTTTCCAATAACTAATTTATGAAAAACAGATTTGGGCATTAAATTTATACTAGCACCAAGATCACAAAGTGCCTTACCCACAAATTTATCTTCGATTATGCACGGTATGATGAAGCTCCCAAGATCCTTCTTCTTTTGGGGTGGATGCTTGTGCAGAATACTCATGCACTCCTCTGTCATTTTGACCGTTTCAAATTCCCCAAGTCTAGATTTCTTCGACATGGCATCCTTGAGAAATTTGGCATAACCAGGCATCTCCTTTATAACATCCAACAACAGAATATTGATATGGACCTGCTTAAAAATATCGTAGATCTTCTTAAGCTAGGATTCCTGTTTCAACTTTTGTAAACGCTGAGGAAAAGGAGGTGGGGGACGAGAATCAACAATACGTCCTTCCCACTGCATTCAGATCTGAGGAGGCTTAGGTTCTTCATTTTTCTCCTCTGTCTCTTCTGTTGTCGTGACAGGTTCATCGGCAGCAGGCTGTTTGTCGTCTACCGGGGCAGCGTTCTCGGCAGTCGACTCCAAGGCTGGTTCCTTAACTGATTCAGCTTCCTTCTCTGGCCCTGGTAATTTCTTCTCACTCCTTGTCGTGACGGCTTTACACTGCTCATGTGTGGGTTGTCTAGCGTTTTCAGTATCGCTAGGAAATCCTCCATTCTACCTCAGTTTAATATGCTGGGAAACCTGACCCATCTGTGTCTTCAATGATTTCAGAGTAGCTTCATGATTAGTCATCCGCATCTCCATTTTATCCATGAATGACTCAGTTTTCTTGACAAAGTGATTCATATTCTCAAAGTAAGTTCCTGTTTGAGACATAAACGTAGCCCAGGTCTGCTCCAGTATACTAGTCGTGGCAGCTAGTGGCTATTGCTGCTGCTGTTGCGGTTGCTGCCGAGTCAGTAATCTAGGTCCCCCTGATTCTGAGTGTTTTGTGCTTGAGGATTCAGGGTATTATTAGGGTTGCTCCAAGAGAACTTGGGATCTTTTCTCCAGTTGGGATTGTAGTTGTTGGAATTGTAGTTCTATTTATTGTAGTTCCCAACATACATCCCTTCTTCTAACTGTAGCGGACAATCTTTCGAACTGTGACTCTCATCACAAGTTTCGCATACGTCTTCAACAGAGTAGGCAGGTTGTGAATCTTCTTTCAAGAGCTTTTTCATTGCCTTAGTGAGATATGCCACCTGTGTTTTTAGAGAACTGCCGGCCTCATAATCTTTCACAACTAGTACTCGTTTACCCCTCTTCTAGCTGTAGGAAATTGTTCCTCGTTCTTCGCCAGTTTTTTCAATACTGCCATTGCATCTTCTGGATCTTTGTCCAACAGCAATCCATTCGCTGCTGAATCAATTCTCATACGAGTCTGTAAGTTGGCAGCATTATAAAATTTAGTTACTTGGTTCCAAACAGGGAATCCATGCATAGGGCAGTTTCTCAAAAGAGTGGTAAATCTATCCCATGCCTCGTGCATCGGCTCGTCATCTTCCTATTGAAAAGTAGCAATTTCGTTACGTAATCACTCAAATAAATGTGAAGGCTTAAAACGAGACAAAAATTCACGAGTTAAATCTGCCCAAGTTCGTATTAAACCCATCGTTAGTTTATTCCACCAAGTTTTCACCCTGTCCCTCAATGAATGAGGAAATAACCGAAGCCTCAGTATCTCTGGATTAACTTCTAGTAGTCTAAACGAACCACAAATTTCCTGGAATGTTTTCAGATGCTCCCTAGCATCCTCTGTAGCAGCACCACTAAATTGGCCAGTGTTGTTAATCATGCTGAACATAATAGGTTTCAGCTCAAAATTTTCAACTTCTACGTCTGGTAGGGTTGTTTCTAGTTCCACATGATCATTGAGCATGTAGTCTTGGCATGACCGGCGTGCGGCAGCGGCAGGAGGATCGATAGGTTGTCTGTTCCTTCCATCTCCGGCAGGATTTTCAGCATCCTGGGGATTGCTTTGGTTGTTCATAGCCTCTAACTATTTTTCAAGGTATTCGTTTCTAGCTAACACGAAGCGAAGTCGGTTCTTAAGATTGTACGAGCGTTCGATTTCAGGGTCTAGTGGATACTCAGGTTCCTCTCCTCGTCTCGATCTACGCATAAACAGAAAACCTTGTGAAAAGCACAGGTTGAACAATCCAAGAAAAAAAATAGAAAAAAATAAAAAAAAATGTGCAGTAAAATGGTAGGGTAAAGATATGTTGCCAGTCCCTGGCAACGACGCCAAAAACTTGTTGAGTGTAAAAATGTCTATCGCAATGTAGTGCAAGTGTACACGATGCAAGTAGTAAAGTGATACGTAAGTATCGAATATCGTCTCCACAAGGACTGAGCTAATAGCTTTAACCTGGAATTACTGCACGAGAGGGAAAAGAAATAGTTTAAATGTTTGTCACGAGATAATAAAGAATATTGAAAATAAAAGAGTAAGAAATCAAGATAAAGAGAATGGGCCGGTATTGAATTGCTTAGTAGTGTAGGTGTTGCAAAGTCTAGGAATCTATGCTCTGTCGTTGCGCCTGTCGCAGCAGCACCTGTCGCGGCAGCAGTCTGTTGTTTGTCGCGGCAGCGATCACACAACTCTGTACTTCAAGCTTGGCAAGAATCCCTGCTGTGCCTTGGCCTATCCCTAGGTCCAAGTCTGTCGATGAACACCTCATTGATGATACCTCCCGGCGTGAATCGAAGGATGAACACCGATGTTGTTGAATTCTTCCTTAGCCAGTTAACCTCGTTGTAACACCCCAATTTTGGGCTTAGAAGTTTAGGGTTTGAACCAGACCGGTCTGATTTTCGGTTCGAATATAAAAGGAGGTTTTAGGAAAAACCTAGTTCGGGATGCTTTAAAAATATGGAAAATATCTAAAAATCCTCTTTTAATATATATATATAAGAGAGTGGTGAAATCAATTTTACAAAATACGGTTTGGAAATACAACATTTTGAAATAGTGACTAAAATGCGATTTTTGAAAAGTTCAGTGGTGATTGTTTTGTAAGGATTGAAACTTTGAATCTTTAAGGAGCTAATTTACCCAAAAATGATTTCTCTAGATTTTTCTTTAATTTGAGTGGATTAATTAATGTTTTAATTAATTAGAACAGAAGAAAAACTACCTTTTGATAAAATCATAACTAACTTTTTCTAAAATTTTCTCAATTCATTTTCTCTCAAAATTCTCTTATCCAAACACTTTTCTCCAGCAACTTTTCCATTGATTTCACTCCAATTGATGAGATTTCAATCATGAATTAGTTCCTAATCCATCTCACATCAAATCCTTTTGTTTTGCTCATTGGATTTTCAAGAAAATTGGCTCAAATCAAGGAGAAATCACCATTTATAGGTAAGGTTGTTCTTCTCCTCTAAAAACTCAGTTCTTTACCGAAATTCCCAAGTTATCAATCCTTAATTTAAATTTTATAAATGGTTTTAATGATATGAACTTGATTTTGGCTTAAAACTCAAGATTTGGAGGAAATCTTGAAGAATTTCGTTGTGATTGTTTGGGCTCTGTTTTGAAATGATTCTTAAATGTATTTTGGATGTCTAATGATGTGTAAATGAGGTTTTAGCAATGCAATCCCAAATAGGTTAAATTTCCTAAGTTTTTGCTTATGAAAATGGTGGTTTTTGAGGTGATCTTGGTGTTATGTTATAGCTGGAGGTATAAGGACGAGTTTAGGTTCATTTTGGATGTTGATTGATGTGTAGAAATGGTTAGAAGTGATGGATCTTGGCTTGGTTAAGTTTTGGAAGAGTTTGGAGGTGATTTCGGTTGTGGTTGGTAGCCGAAATGTTGGCTTTAGGAAGAACAACGAGTTTAAGTGTGTTGGCTGAAGATTTCAATGCATGATGATGCATTAATCCTATGCTTTGTTGTGTTTAAAACAGGGGAGACATCTTCGGATACTTGTGGTGTTGATCCGGAGGCTTGATCGACGTTTCGGCAAGCTTGTGAAACGGAATTGGTGAGTGAAGTTTGGTTTTCAGCTTTGAAACAAATGTTTGAAGGTTTTGGGAGCTTAGTTTAAGTCTAAGAAACTTAACTAAGCTCAAGAGTAATTTTTCGAAAAAACTCTCTTGGATGAGCCATGAAGTGGTTTGGTGCATTGTCTTTAATTTGCATGTTTAAATTCTGTTTTGAAATCATGTTTTAGCATGGTTTATGCTGGTTTTGAAAGCCATATGTTGAAGGATGCTCAAGGTAAGAGATCCTTGGTTTGACATGTTGTAAATGTGGATTTGATGCATAGTGATGCATGAGGTTAAATGGCATTGTTTAATGCTTTAAAACAGTGAGTTGTTGATGTTATATGATGTATATTGGCAAGTGATGTAATGGTTTTAAAGTACTTGAATCAGATATAGTTATCCGGCTATAGGATTGGGTGCACCGTGAATAAAGTCGCCTTGGATGTTGAGGGGTTGTAATTGTACCGTAAACTCCATCCAAGTACACTAACGAGAAAGGTAAGATCACAACAGTGGTTAAAAGTCCGTGTGTGGATCTTGTGTTATGTGTCTCGTGTTCTCGTTAGTGGTCTTATACAACTACCGATGAGTGATGTTGAGGGGTTGTGATTGTACCGTTAAACTCCATCACGGGTGTTGAGGGGTTGTGATTGTACCGGTAAACTCCACCTTGTGTGTTCGGTAGTGTGTATGAAGCGTATGGGACAACGCTTGTAATCCGCGTATCCGATTGTGTTTTGTGTTGTAAATGGTTATGGATTATCACTTGGAAGCCAATATGACTGTTGATTTTAATGAAGCATGAGATGCTTGTTATGTATGCAAGGTTGCATGAATAATTATGATTATGTGATGGAAGGCTTTGTTAAAAGTGTTTTATAAAAAGCATTATTGTGTTGTTTCTTTAGAGGATGCCTCACTAAGCAATTGTGCTTACGCTCTCCCTCTTGAACCAATAATGCAGATAATTGAAGTGTTTGAGGGCAACAAGGAGGCTAAGAGTCCAAGGGAAACTAAGCTCATGTATGGTGATGTTTTCATAACACTATTAGTTTTTGATATTTTGGCAATGGGAACTTAAGATGTGTTTTGGGAGATGTTTTGGACTCCCTGTGATGTGAGCACGTTTATGCCACCCAACGATGCAACTTCAAACATTCAGGGAAGTTTGCTTTTTCATTTGTTACATACTAATGTGTAACATTTCTTATACTTATATTATTTATATCTGTGTGTTTACTATGTATATAGTATGTTTGGTGTGTTTTGAATAAGTTTGATATAACTTATGGTGTGTTTATATTTGTTTGTGTGTTAATAAATAATTTAGCACTTGTTTACGATTTGTATTATTGTTTCCATTAAGTTTACAATGCTTTGATGGAAGTTTGTTGCCTTTTGACATAGGTACGTAGGAGGACAGTAGCTCAAGTGAGTATATGCACCTCCACTCCAGCTCAAGTGAGCATATGCAGCTCAAATCCAGCTCAGGAGAGTGCAACCAGCTCATTTTCAGCTCATCACACTTTCAGCTAGTTCGTTTCAGCTCAGCTCATTTCCAGTCAGCTCAACTTTAGCTCCACTAGCTCAACTTCAGCTGACAAGTCCAGAAGTAGCTGAAAAGCGTCTTGCATATCGGGGAGTGTGCTAGTGCACATGTGGCAGCCTAGGTGGCATTCGGTCATCTCCAGCACCCACGTGGCAGCTTGACACATGTGTGTGAATGTGCAGCCGAATCAGCTCGTTTTCTCCTTCATTATGTGCCATTTGCAAGAAAGGATAAGCCCGAGTGGTTATGTTTGAATTTCAAACATAAAAATCACATGTTAAATGTGATTTTCATGTGTTTTGGGAGCTTAAACTTGTGGCTGCCAATTGAGTCCACCCAAAAGGAGTTATTTTCACTCAAATTCAATTTTTAAACTCCTTTTAATATCGGCCACACAACTTAAACGAATTTGGCAGCCCTTGTACCTATATATATGTGTTTAAACAATGTAATTTAGATAGAGATTTTGGAAATAAAATTTTTGAGAGAGTTTCTCTTGTTTGGTTCTTTTTAGAACTATCTTTTGACATTTCAAACTGAGTTTTGTTGTGTCAAATTTTACTTGATACTTCGGGTTCCTAGATCGCTATCTAGTGGGTCCAAGTCCTCCGACGAGAAGCATATTCGATTCGGGTTTGCTCAGTAGATTGTGCAGGTTCTTTCGAGCTTTCCGTCTTTGACGTTAGACAGATTCAATTCGAGTTCGTTCAGTAGATTGTTCGAGTTATTTCGAGTTTAATGTTGCCAAACTTTCGCTGATTTTCCAGCAACGTTTCTGCCATATTTTGGTCTCTGTAACAACCATTAAATTCCGTTGAAGCCTTCATCTTGTTCGAGTCCAAATATGTCCAGAAATTCCTACAACTTTATTCTATCCTTTTTTTGTTTTTTTTCTTCTTTTTTTTTATTTTAACTATCTAAAAATATCCATTCTTGTGTTTTATTGCAGAGAAATGTTTGCTACGATCCTAGATCCGTTTACGAACAAGGAGCGTTGTTTCTGAAGCAACGTACTTCCTTTATCATATGGTAATCAGAGCTTTGGTCGAATTATAGCACTTTTTGAACTACAAGAAATAAAAAAACACAAAAGTAAAAAAAAATTCGAAATTCTGGAAAAAAAAGTCAAAGTCAATGTAAAAAAAAATTCGGAAAAATTTAAAAAAAATCAAAAATATCAGATTCGAATATTTGGTGTATTTTTACGTTCATATATGATGTTGGTTCGTGAAAATGATGAAGGATGATCAAAATTTCCATGGAATGCTTCGAAATCACCCGAAACAACTTCTTCTTGTTTGTTCGGTGATAGGGTCGCTGCAAGCATTCCTATTGCAGTAAGTTCTTTGTTTTCGTTCCTTCATTTCATTTTTCGGCCTTGTTCTTCGTTTTATCACCAAATTTCCAGCCACCTTTCTTTTATTCTCTATCCTTTTATTTTTATTTTAACAGCCCCTAAATTATTCCTAAGCTTTGTTTTCTTCACCTCTTTAAGTTTTCTTGAAAGTTGACACAATTAACATGTATGAAGGATCGAGTTAGTTCCTTACAGAACTGATTACGAGAGATCGAGTGGAAAAGGCATTTGAGCGTGTGAGAACAGAAAGGGGAGACAAAAAGAGCCATTCAAGCATTCTCCCGAGTGAAACACGAGCGTTGAGTGCAATTGTTGAGTGATCTTTCCTTGGAGTGATCCGTGAGAAAATTTGTTGAGTGTGTTGCTGTGAGGCCCTTTTTTATTTTATTTCACTAACATAGTGTGTTTTTTTGTTTGTTGTTTTTGTTTTTCAACATGGTAGGTTCTGATGATAATTCGGGTGAACAACAACCACCGAATCTTCAGATGCAAGCCTTAGAGCGTATGATGCAACGAGTGATTGCAAATGCATTGAAACCTATACATTCTCAATTGGATAGATTAGATGGGGGTGGTTCCCATTCTATCCATGAAGAGATAAATGATGACAATGTGCGGACATTTGCTACCGGTGAAGCACTTGTTGACAAGAGAAGTCTGAATGATCATCCAGCACAGGATGAACCGCAATGAAACAACCTCTTTCATACGAGATGCAACGTGAACGACAAGGTATGTATTGTGATTATTGATAGTGGTAGTTGTGCTAACATTGCTAGTACTCTCATGGTTGACAAGTTAGGACTGAAGACGACCACGCATCCCATTCCGTACAAGTTACAATGGTTGAATGATGGTGTTGAAATCAAAGTTACCGAACAAGTTGTTATAACATTTTTTATTGGAAAATACAAGGATGATGTCACTTGTGATGTTTGTTCTATAGATACTTGTCATTTGTTGTTAGGAAGACCGTGGGAGTATGATAAGAGAGTTTTGCACGATTGTTACACCAATTGATACTCTTTTACTCATGAGGGCAAAAAGGTAACTTTGGCACCTATGACTCCAAGTGAAGTATATGAAGACGAAGTTCATTTGAAAGAGAGTACTGCAGCTTCGAAAGCCAGCAAAGAGAAGAATGACTGTGATAAAGAAGAAGTGAACTCAAAGGTTTTATCTGATTCTACGTTTTCTTCTATTTCTTCTTCTAACTTGTAGGTTAATAAGGTGATGCCATGTGAAGTTCCCAAGGTTGCTATTGTTGGTATGTCTAGTGCATCTATGTCCTTTTCAGAAATTCAGCAACCTTCTTTACCACGGTTTGACGTTCCTTTCCATTGTACTATTGATTTTTCATTTTTATATGATGATTTCTTTGGTTGTACATTGGATTGTGAACAACCTTATGTTGTGATTCTGGATGATCGTCGAGATTCTTGTTGTTCCTTGGAGTTGCCTTTGTATGTCATTGTTTGCAAGATTACGAATGTGCAATGAGCATTGACTGACTATATGTTGTGCATTATTCGGAAAGGTACAAGAAAGAAGGCATTTCCATTTGTGTTCTTTGTAAAAGAACATGGTTCGAGAGGATGGCATACATGCCGAGCAAGACGACTGAAGAAGTTCCCTGCCAAGCGAAAGTAGAAATTGTTCCCTTTTGTAATGAGGCTCGATTTGGGGACAAATCGCATTAAAGAAGGGGGGATGATGTGAGCACGTTTATGCCACCTAACGATGCAACTTCAAACATTCAGGGAAGTTTGCTTTTTCATTTGTTACATACTGATGTGTAACATTTCTTATACTTATATTATTTATATCTGTGTGTTTACTATGTATATAGTATGTTTAGTGTGTTTTGAATAAGTCTGATATAACTTATGGTGTGTTTATATTTGTTCGTGTGTTAATAATAATTTAGCACTTGTTTACGATTTGTATTATTGTTTCCATTAAGTTTACAATGCTTTGATGGAAGTTTGTTGCCTTTTGACATAGGTACGTAGGAGGACACTAGCTCAAGTGAGTATATGCACCTCCACTCCAGCTCAAGTGAGCATATGCCGCTCAAATCCAGCTTAGGAGAGTGCAACCATCTCATTTTCAGCTCATCACACTTTCAGCTAGTTCGTTTCAGCTCAGCTCATTTTCAGTCAGCTCAACTTTAGCTCCACTAGCTCAACTTCAGCTGACATGTCTAGAAGTAGCTGAAAAGCGTCTTGCATATCGGGGAGTGTGCTAGTGCACATGTGGCAGCCTAGGTGGCATCCGGTCTTCTCCAGCACCCACGTGGCAGCTTGACACATGTGTGTGAATGTGCAGCCAAATCAGCCCGTTTTCTCCTTCATTATGTGCCATTTGCAAGAAAGGATAAGCCCGAGTGGTTATGTTTGAATTTCAAACATAAAAATCACATGTTAAATGTGATTTTCATGTGTTTTGGGCGCTTAAACTTGTGGCTGCCAATTGAGTCCGCCCAAAAGGAGTTATTTTCACTCAAATTCAATTTTTAAACTCCTTTTAATATCAGCCACACAACTTAAACGAATTTGGCAGCCCTTGTACCTATATATATGTGTTTAAACAATGTAATTTAGATAGACATTTTGGAAATAAAATTTTTGAGAGAGTTTCTCTTGTTCGGTTCTTTTTAGAACTATCTTTTGACATTTCAAACTGGGTTTTGTTGTGTAAAATTTTACTTGATACTTCGGGTTCCTAGATCGATATCTAGTGGGTCCAAGTCCTCCGATGAGAAGCATATTCAATTCGGGTTTGCTTAGTAGATTGTGCAGGTTCTTTCGAGCTTTCCGTCTTTGACGTTAGACAGATTCGATTCGGGTTCGTTCAGTAGATTGTTCGAGTTCTTTCGAGTTTAACGTTGCCAAACTTTCGCTGATTTTCCAGCAACGTTTCTGCCATATTTTGGTCTCCGTAACAGCCATGAAATTTCGTTGAAGCCTTCATCTTGTTCAATTTCAAATCTGTCCAGAAATTCCTACACCTTTATTCTATCCTTTTTTTCTTCTTTTTTTAACTATCTAAAAATGTCCATTCTTGTGTTTTATTGCAGAGAAATCATTGCTACGATCCTAGATCCGTTTACGAACAAGGAGCGTTGTTTCTGAAGCAACGTAGCACTTTATCACCCTAGTTGTTGATTGATGCTTTGATGTTTTGGGATTTGTAATTGGCCTTTTTATGCTTGATTTGTCGTTTTGTTGGTTGTCTGGTTTTGGATATTAGGATGCATGCCTATAGACTAGTGGAATTCCATGTTTGATGCTATGAATGTGGTTTGAAGTTGCAAACATGTACCTTAAATGTATGATGACTTGTTGGCATGGTTAGGAAGTCATTAGGATGTGTTTGAGTGGTTTAATGTATGAAAAACCAGCAAATTATGCAACTTCTGGGCAAACCGTATCGGAACGGGCACTAGTGTTTCGAAACGGGGGCCTATAATGGCCTTCGTGTATCGAAACGAATAGGGGCCGTTTCGAAACGATTTGGCCACTGGAAGGCCCTGTTTCGAAACAAGTCTCGAAACGAACCCGTGTTTCAGAACGGTCAACACCGTTTCTAAACAGGTGACCGTTGGGCACTAATTTGAATGTTGTTCAAGTTTGCAAGCTTTACGTTTTAGTCCCGAAAATTGTATTTGCAGTTGCATGAGTTTGAGATGTCCGATTAAAGTGAAATTTGACAGGGAAGCATGAAATATGACTAATTAAATATTGGTAACCTTAAAATCAGTTATGACCTCCTAATTTCCAGATTTTACATTTTGGACCCTATAATTTGTATGTTGTGCAATTGAGTCCCTCATGTTGTTTGATCGATGAGCTTTTCACCTGTAAGTTTCATGCGTGTTCACATAGGGTTAATGTGTAACTACATAAGACTAAAAAGAAAAAAAGGGTTGTTAATCAAGGTTGTGTAACCCCCTTAACCCGGCCTAGACGGTTGACCCGAATTAAGAAGATTACACGGGGAAAACCAAAGTCAACCCGAAAGTCAACCCTGATTAACGACCATTTTTTTCTATTTAATCTTGTCTAGATGCACGTTAACCCTAGATATGTTCCCAAGATCAACATACTCAAAGATCATAACAATCAAAGATCATTCAGGGACTCAATTGCACAAATTACAACTTTAGGGACAAAATTGCAAATTCTGAAAATTATGGGGACTTAACCCAAATTAAAGTTACCAACTTGAAATTAATCCTCTTTCATGCTTCTCTGCCAAATTTCAGCTCAAATGGGCATCTCAAACTCATACAATTGCATAAACAAGATTCAGGATCAAAACGCAAACATTACAGAACATATAACCATCAAATTCAGAGCCCAACTGTCGAGTGTTCCGAAACAGGGAGGACCTGTTCCGAAACGCGGGACTTTTCCGCAACGGGTTCCGAAACGAGGCTTGGTAGTGGCATTTCCGTTCCGGAACAGTTCCTCCCGTTTCGGAACGCCTAGGCCATTTCAAGCCCCTGTTCCGAAACGGTAGCACCCGTTCCGAAACGGCCTGCCCAGATTGCAGAAAATTTACTGGTTTATCACTTAATTGACCTATCAAACATGCTCCAAATGCCACCAAATTGTACCAGCAAGACATTTAACATTCAAGGTACATAATTGCATCAACCAAACATCAACATGGCATCAATTATAAAAATCCCCAAATCTATAGGCATGCTTCCTACTTAGAAACCACTCAAGCATCAATATACTTAAACCACATCACAAAGGCCAATTACAAGTACCAACATTATTAACATCATAAATCCAACTTAGGGAGTCCAAAACATCTCCCAAAACATCAACATAGGTCCCCCATTGCCAAATGCCCAAAAGCTAATAGTTTTAGGAAAATGTTCACCATACATGAGCTTAATCTCCACTTGGATTCTTGGCTTCCTTGCTGCCCCAAAATGCACTTCAATGCTCTGCATTAGTGGTTTAAGAAAAGAGAGAGAGCGTAAGCAATAGCTTAGTGAGGAATGCTCAATTTAAACCACTCAATAATGCATTCATAAAACACAATTATAAACCTTAACTCAAGGCAACATTTACTCATGCCCATAAGCATTTAAAACAAGCATATCATGCTTCAAGTTCATAACATGTCATATTGGCAACAAGTGATATATTCAACATAAGATCCACACATGGACTTTTAAACACCATTGTGATCTTACAATTTCCAAGGACCACACATGGACTTTTAAACACCATTGTGTCCTGAACAAGAATCATCCATGGACTTTTAAACACCATGACAAGGACCACACAAGGACTTTTAAACACCTTTGTGTCCTTAACAAGAATCTCCCAAGGACTTTTAAACACCTTGGAGTTCTTAAATAAACAAGGCTTACACAAGGAATTTTAACCACCTTTGTAACCTCAACCAAGAACCAACCATGGACTTTTAACCACCATGTTGTTCTTAAATACACAAGACTCACCCAAGGAATTTTAACCACCTTGGTGATCTTAGCCAAGAACCAGCCATGGACTTTTAACCACCATGTTGTTCTTAAATAAACAAGGCTCACACAAGGACTTTTAACCACCTTTGTGACCTTAACCATCACTTGCCAATATGCATCATTAACAACAATATTCCACTGTTTTAAAGCATTTAACAAAGCCATAAACATCATGCATCTTTAAGCATCAAACCACATTAAAACAATGTTCAAAAACAAGGATCTCTTACCTTGAGCATCCTTCAACACATGGCTTATAATCTCAGCAAATAAACATGGTAAATATGCTTTCAAAACATGATTTAAAACATGCAAACAAATCACATTACATACAACCAATCCATGGTTCATCATCAAGAGAGTTTTTCCGGAAACTTACTCTTGAGCTTAGCTAAGTTGCTTAGACTTAAACTAAGCTCCCAAACCTTCAAAACATTGGTTTCAAAGCTGAAAACCAAAATCCACTCACCGATTCCGTTTCGCCACTTGCTGAAACACCAATCAAGCTTCCGGATCACCACCACTAGGATCCAAAGATGACTCCCCTGTTTTAAACACATCAAAGCAGAGAATTAATGCATCATCATGCATTAATAGCTTCAATGAAAGCACCTAAACCCGCTGCTCTCATCCACACTCCATTTTCGGCTAACAAACACAACCGAAAATGCATCCAAACAACTCTACAACACTACCCAGCCAAGATCCATCAAATCTAATCGTCCTTAAACATCAATTAACATCCAAAAAGGATCTAACCACGCCCTTATACCTCCAGCTATAACAGATCATCAAGATCACTCCAAAGTCAACCAAGAACTCAAGCAAAACTTAGGAAATTTAATCTATCCGGGATTGCATTAATTAAACCTCAACTTCTCATCAATTTTACATTCATTTAACATCAAAAAGACACCTCAAATCACTGCTCAAACAGATCATACGAATTTTACCAAAAATTAACCAAATCTTGCATTTTAAAGCCAAGATCAAGAATTCAATTGTAAAACCTTTAATAAAACATAAATCAAGGATTGAGAACTTGGGAATTTCAGTAAAGAACTGAGAATTTAGAGCGGAAGGACGTTCATACCTCTAAACTTGAGTTTCTCCCTTTTTGGAATCAAAAAGCTTGAAGATCCAATTAGCAAATGCAAAGGTTTTGATGAAGAGATGATTGAAGATCAAAAGGAAATTGAAATGTGATATTTAGATGACAAAATCAGAGGGAAATGCTCTGGAGAAATGTGTTTGGTTTGAGAGAAAAGATGAGAGAAAATGAAAATGGAAAATGTGGAAAGTTAGTTGGAAACTTAGGAAAATATCTTCCCTCCCTTTTCCTTTATTTTAAAACCATTAATAAATCATTTAATATTTAGGAAAAATCTGGAGAAACTCCCATTGGGTAAATAGCTCCTTAAAGATTCAAAGTTTCAATCCTTTTTAAAACAGTCACGCAGTTTTCAAAAATTACATTTTGGTCACTAACCCAAAATGTCACCCTTCCAAACCTCATTTTGCAAAATTGACTTCACCATTCTCTTATATATAATAAAAGAGGATTTTAAGACATTTTTCCATATTTTTAATGCAACCCGAACTAGGCTTCCCTAATTTCACCTTTTTATATTCGAACCGCACTTCGACCGAACCGGTCCAACCCAAAACTTCTAAGCCCAAATATGGGGCGTTACAACTCTCCCCCCTTAAGAAATTTCGTCCTCGAAATTTACCTGAAGGAAAGAGGTACGGAAACTGCTTCAGCATGTCATCCTTTCGTTCCCACGTGGCTTCTTCAACGCCATGATGCTTCCACAACACCTTTACCAACTCAATGGTCTTGCCTCGAAGAACCTTGCTATCCGAATCCAGAACCTTCACCGGTTCCTCATCATAGGTCAAATCCGGATTCAATTCCACTTCTTCCACAGGCATCACATGTGAAAGATCCGATCTATACTTCCGAAGCATTGAAACATGAAACACATCATGAATCTTTTCCAACTCTTGAGGTAACCTCAACTTGTACGCAACAGGACCCACACGCTCAATCACCTCGTATGGTCCAATGTACCTAGGGCTCAACTTACCCTTCCGGCCAAATCTCATCACCTTTTTCCAAGGCGAAACCTTCAAAAACACACGATCACCCACCGCATACTCAATCTCCTTACGCTTCAAATCCGCGTAAGACTTTTGCCGATCGGAAGCTGCCTTCAAACGCTCACAAATGAGCTTCACCTTCTCGGTGGTTCCTTTCAACAAAGCCGGCATCGAAACCAACTTCTGACCCGTTTCAGCCCAACACAAAGGAGTCCTACACTTCCTCCCGTACAAAGCCTCATAAGGTGCCATTTGAATACTTGCTTGATAACTATTGTTATAAGCAAACTCCACCAAAGGCAATTGTTTCTCCCAAGAGCCTTGGAACTCAATCACGCAGCACCTCAACATATCCTCCAAAATCTGGATAACACGCTCGGACTGACCATCCGACTGAGGATGATAAGATGTACTGAAGTTCAACCGTGTACCCAAAGCTTGATGCAAACACTACCAGAAACGCGATGTAAACCTCGGATCCCTATCCGACACAATCGACTTAGGCACACCATGCAGCCGCACAATCTCAGCTATGTACAGCTCCGCAAGCTTATCCAAAGAAAACGTAGTATGCACAGGCAAGAAATGCGCACACTTCGTCAGGCGATCTACAATCACCCACACCGAATTCTTTTTCGATGGTGACAAAGGTAAACCAGATACAAAATCCATGGTAATCCTTTCCCACTTCCATTCAGGGATTCTCAACGGTTGCAACAACCCTGAAGGAACCTGATGCTCAGCCTTAACTCGCTGACACACCATACACTTGCTCACAAACTCTGCAACATCTTTCTTTAATCCCACCCAATAGTACTCATCACGAAGATCACGATACATTTTAGTACTACCAGGGTGCATAGCAAAAGGACCACTATGACCTTCAGTCAGAATAGCACGCCTCAACTCAGCATCATTGGGCACTACTATCCGACTCCCAAAACACAACACTCCATCATCATTAAAGCAGAAATCCGAAGGCCTACCCTCCGCGATATCCTGAACATGCGGTACCAAGGAATCATCCAGCAACTGCTTTTCCTTAATCAACTGAACCAAAGATGGTTTCACTTGCAACTCAGCCACAAGACCACCATCGCGCGAAATACTCAAGCTGGCAAACATAGCCCTCAGCTCAACAGCTACCTTCCTACTCAAGGCATCAGCTACCACATTAGCCTTTCCAGGGTGATACTCAATCGTCAAATCATAATCCTTGAGCAACTCCACCCAACGTCGCTGCCTAAGATTCAACTCCTTCTGAGACATCAGATACTTCAAACTCTTGTGATCCGTGTACACAGTACACTTCTCACCATACAGGTAATGTCTCCAAATCTTCAAAGCAAAAACCACCGCAGCCAACTCAATGTCATGCGTAGGATAATTGCGCTCATGTACTTTCAACTGCCGAGATGCATAAGCCACCACCTTACCCTCTTGCATCAACACACATCCCAAACCAACATAGGATGCATCACTATACACCACAAACTCTTTCCCTGATTCAGGTTGAACCAAGATAGGAGCTTGCGTCAAAGCTGCCTTAAGCTTCTCAAAAGCCTGCTGTCTCGCTTCCGTCCACTCATACTTAACATCTTTCTGCAACAACTTTGTCAAAGGTGCAGCAATCTTAGAAAACCCATCCACAAACCTCTGGTAGTATCCCGCCAAACCAAGGAAACTACGAACCTCATGAACAGACTTAGAAACCTTCCAATTCATCACCGCCTCAATCTTCTGAGGATCAACGCGAATCCCCTCAGCAGAAACCACATGCCCAAGAAACACCACTTCACTTAACCAGAACTCACACTTGCTCAGCTTAGCATAAAGCTGATTCTCCAACAAAGCTTGCAACACAATCCTCAGATGTTCTTCATGCTCCTCCTCCGTACGCGAGTACACGAGGATATCATCAATGAACACCACAACAAACTTATCCAGGTATTCATGAAACACACGATTCATCATGTCCATGAAAGCCGCAAGAGCATTTGTCAAACCAAACGGCATCACAAGGAACTCATAATGCCCATACCTTGTTCTGAAAGCTGTCTTAGGCACATCCACATCCTTCACCTTCAACTGGTAATACCCTGACCTCAAGTCAATCTTAGAGAACACAGCTGCTACCCGAAATTGATCAAAGAGATCATCAATTCTCGGCAAAGGATACCGATTCTTGATAGTCAACTTGTTCAGCTGACGATAATCAATGCACATCCTCATAGTGCCGTCCTTCTTCTTCACAAACAAGACCGGTGCACCCCAAGGTGATACACTTGGCCGAATGAACCCACGATCAAGCAATTCTTGCAATTGCGTCTTCAGCTCCTTCAACTCTTTAGGTGCCATTCTATAAGGGGTAATGGACACAGGAGTTGTATTCTCATACAGCTCAATCCCAAACTCCACCTCGCGATTAGGAGGCATTCCAGGCAACTCCTCAGGGAACACACCAGGAAACTCTTTCACAATCCTGATATCTTGCACACGCAACTCCTTAGAGCTAGGATTCATCACAAAAGCTAGATAAGCTTCACAACCTTGCCTCAGCATCCTGCTCGCTTCCAATGTAGATACCACATTGGCAAGAAACTTCACATTCTCACCAACCACAACAACCTCATAATCATCTGCAAGCTTCAACGAAACTCGCTTATTCTCACAATCCACTACAGCACGATGCTCAGCAAGCCAATCCATACCAAGGATTACATCAAAACCATAGAAAGGCAACTCCATAAGGTCAACATGAAAAACATGATCTTGAACAACCAAAGGACATCTTCTATATAGCTTTCGAGTCACAACAGTCTCACCAAGAAAACTAGTGACACGCACACCAACATCCAAAGACTCAACAGGTAAACCAAGCAATTCTGCATGCTCACGCAATATGTATGAGTGCGTAGATCCAGAATCAATCAAGGAAAGTAATGACAAGGATTGCAAAGTAAAGGTACATGCGATCACATCCGCGTCATTCCTCCCTTCCCGCTGAGCATACACCCTGGCTTGGCCGCCACCCTCAGGCTCAATAGCCACAACATGGGCCACACCCCCAACAACCTTCCTCTCTCCGCTGAAAGTTACCACGGCCGCGCCCACGACCTCTCTGTGGTGCAACAGCAACAGGAGCACGCACTTGGCCACCAGCCAACATAGGACACTCTCTCCTCAAATGATCTGCAGATCCACAGTTCCAGCACGCATTACCAGCTGCCACAACAGGAGCCTGCACCTCCCTCACAGCACGAGGACAATCACGTTTCATATGGCCACGCGAACCACATGTCCAACACGCACTCGGATCAACTCTAGCATTGCCTCCCCGAGAAGGCGCACCACCACCTCGCTTAGCTGAGGACTGATACTTCTGATCACGCCCCCTCTTGTTCCGTCCACCACCGGAACTATATTCAGCCGCTCGCTTACCAGCACTTGACCCAGCACTTCTAGCAGATAAACCCAAGTTCATCTCAATATCCTTGGCTCGGCCCACCAGCACATCAAAATCACTATACTCGGTAGCCAGCACATACATCTTCACATCCGTCACTAAACCATAACGGAACCTTTCACACCTCCCCCGCTCATCCGGAACAAGCTCAGGTGCGTATTGACTGAGTCGAACAAACTGAACTTCATACTCAGCTACAGACATGCTCCTCTGGGTAAGAGACATGAATTCCCTCTTCTTTTCATCTAGGTACCTCACACCTAGATACCTTCTCTTGAACACGTTCTGAAAGAACGTCCAAGTTACATCAGCCTCTGCCATCCCAGAAATAGTGGTTGTCCACCATGTGTACGCATCATCTTGCAGCAATGATACTACACAGCCCAGCTTCTGCACATCAGTGCAACTCATCTGCCCCAAGACTCTCTTGGTACTCTCTAACCAAGACTCAGAACCTTCAGTCGACAAACCCCTGAACTCAGTCCCTCCCAGACTGCGTAAGCGTTCCAAGGGTAGTCTAACTCCAGCATCTCCTTGATGCCCAGCTCCTTGAGCTCCAGCTACCGCTTCTCGAAAAGCACCAGCAATAGCTTGTACTAGCATCGTCATGTCAGGAATAGCTTGCCCCTGACCAGCTTCAGGTCCAGCGACCCCAGCACCAGCTGCAACATCAGCTCTTTCACCCTCAGCACCACCACCACCCGGCGGAGGAGGTAAATCCATAGCATTCTCAACGTTCTCTTCATTTTCATTTTGAGCCATAGCTCGCGTATTCACCCTTACTTCTCTACGAGGTGCCATACACTAACAATACAATCACAATGCAATAAAACCAAGTCAGGCTCAGCAAGGTAAGAAATCCAAGTACTCAAGCTCATTTTCATTTAAAAACAACATCATTACATTAGCTTTGATTTGGCAATGGGTACCCACAACATGCTTCACCCCAGCATACACCACAATTGCAACATTTTTACAATTCAGTCAACATGCTTTCACTCAACAAGCATACAAAGCACACATACTTAAATCATTCACATAATCATTCCCAATTACTCAAGAACTCAGCTCTGATACCACCAAATGTAACCCCCTTAACCCGGCCTAGACGGTTGACCCGAATTAAGAAGATTACACGGGGAAAACCAAAGTCAACCCGAAAGTCAACCCTGATTAACGACCCTTTTTTTCTTTTTAATCTTGTCTAGATGCACGTTAACCCTAGATATGTTCCCAAGATCATCATACTCAAAGATCATAACAATCAAAGATCATTCAGGGACTCAATTGCACAAATTACAACTTTAGGGACCAAATTGCAAATTATGAAAATTATGGGGACTTAACCCAAATTAAAGTTACCAACTTGAAATTAATCCTCTTTCATGCTTCTCTGCCAAATTTCAGCTCAAATGGGCATCTCAAACTCATACAATTGCATAAACAAGATTCAGGACCAAAACGCAAACATTTCAAAACATATAACCATCAAATTCAGAGCCCAACGGTCGAGTGTTCCGAAACAGGGAGGACCTGTTCCGAAACGTGGGACCGTTCCGCAACGGGTTCCGAAACGAGGCTTGGCAGTGGCATTTCCGTTACGGAACGGTTCCTCCCGTTTCGGACGCCTAGGCCATTTAAAGCCCCTGTTCCGAAACGGTAGCACCCGTTCCGATACGGCCTGCCAAGATTGCAGAAAATTTGCTGGTTTATCACTTAATTGACCTATCAAACATGCTCCAAATGCCACCAAATTGTACCAGCAAGACATTTAACATTCAAGGTACATAATTGCATCAACCAAACATCAACATGGCATCAATTATAAAAATCCCCAAATCTAAAGGCATGCTTCCTACTTAGAAACCACTCAAGCATCAATATACTTAAACCACATCACAAAGGCCAATTACAAGTACCAACATTATTAACATCATAAATCCAACTTAGGGAGTCCAAAACATCTCCCAAAACATCAACATAGGTCCCCCATTGCCAAATGCCCAAAAGCTAATAGTTTTAGGAAAATGTTCACCATACATGAGCTTAATCTCCACTTGGATTCTTGGCTTCCTTGCTGCCCCAAAATGCACTTCAATGCTCTGCATTATTGGTTTAAGAAAAGAGAGAGAGCGTAAGCAATATCTTAGTGAGGAATGCTCAATTTAAACCACTCAATAATGCATTCATAAAACACAATTATAAACCTTAACTCAAGGCAACATTTACTCATGCCCATAAGCATTTAAAACAAGCACATCATGCTTCAAGTTCATAACATGTCATATTAGCAACAAGTGATACATTCAACATAAGATCCACACATGGACTTTTAAACACCATTGTGATCTTACAATTTCCAATGACCACACATGGACTTTTAAACACCATTGTGTCCTTAACAAGAATCATCCATGGACTTTTAAACACCATGACAAGGACCACACAAGGACTTTTAAACACCTTTGTGTCCTTAACAAGAATCTCCCAAGGACTTTTAAACACCTTGGAGTTCTTAAATAAACAAGGCTTACACAAGGAATTTTAACCACCTTTGTAACCTCAACCAAGAACCAACCATGGACTTTTAACCAACATGTTGTTCTTAAATACACAAGACTCACCCAAGGAATTTTAACCACCTTGGTGATCTTAACCAAGAACCAACCATGGACTTTTAACCACCATGTTGTTCTTAAATAAACAAGGCTCACACAAGGACTTTTAACCACCTTTGTGACCTTAACCATCACTTGCCAATATGCATCATTAACAACAATATTCCACTGTTTTAAAGCATTTAACAAAGCCATAAACATCATGCATCTTTAAGCATCAAACCACATTAAAACAATGTTCAAAAACAAGGATCTCTTACCTTGAGCATCCTTCAACACATGGCTTATAATCTCAGCAAATAAACATGTTAAATATGCTTTCAAAACAGGATTTAAAACATGCAAACAAATCACATTGCATACAACCAATCCATGGTTCATCATCAAGATAGTTTTTCCGAAAACTTACTCTTGAGCTTAGCTAAGTTGCTTAGACTTAAACTAAGCTCCCAAACCTTCAAAACATTGGTTTCAAAGCTGAAAACCAAAATCCACTCACTGATTCCGTTTCGCCACTTGCCGAAACACCAATCAAGCTTCCGGATCACCACCACTAGGATCCAAAGATGACTCCCCTGTTTTAAACACATCAAAGCAGAGGATTAATGCATCATCATGCATTAATAGCTTCAATGAAAGCACCTAAACCCGCTGCTCTCATCCACACTCCATTTTCGGCTACCAAACACAACCGAAAATGCATCCAAACAACTCTACAACACTACCCAGCCAAGATCCATCAAATCTAATCATCCTTAAACATCAATTAACATCCAAAAAGGATCTAACCACGCCCTTATACCTCCAGCTATAACAGATCATCAAGATCACTCCAAAATCAACCAAGAACTCAAGCAAAACTTAGGAAATTTAACCTATCCGGGATTGCATTAATTAAACCTCAACTTCTCATCAATTTTACATTCATTTAACATCAAAAAGACACCTCAAATCACTGCTCAAACAGATCATACGTATTTTACCAAAAATCAACCAAATCTTGCATTTTAAAGCCAAGATCAAGAATTCAATTGTAAAACCTTTAATAAAACATAAATCAAGGATTGAGAACTTGGGAATTTCAGTAAAGAACTGAGAATTTAGAGGAGAAGGACGTTCATACCTCTAAACTTGAGTTTCTCCCTTTTTGGAATCAAAAAGCTTGAAGATCCAATTAGCAAATGCAAAGGTTTTGATGAAGAGATGATTGAAGATCAAAAGGAAATTGAAATGTGATATTTAGATGACAAAATCAGAGGGAAATGCTCTGGAGAAATGTGTTTGGTTTGAGAGAAAAGATGAGAGAAAATGAAAATGGAAAATGTGAAAAGTTAGTTGGAAACTTAGGAAAATATCTTCCCTCCCTTTTCCTTTTTTTTAAAACCATTAATAAATCATTTAATATTTAGGAAAAATCTGGAGAAACTCCCATTGGGTAAATAGCTCCTTAAAGATTCAAAGTTTCAATCCTTTTTAAAACAGTCACGCAGTTTTCAAAAATTACATTTTGGTCACTAACCCAAAATGTCACCCTTCCAAACCTCATTTTGCAAAATTGACTTCACCATTCTCTTATATATAATAAAAGAGGATTTTAAGACATTTTCCCATATTTTTAATGCAACCCGAACTAGGCTTCCCTAATTTCACCTTTTTATATTCGAACCGCACTTCGACCGAACCGGTCCAACCCAAAACTTCTAAGCCCAAAGTTGGGGCGTTACAGGTTGACTTTCGGGTTGACTTTGGTTTTCCCCGTGTAATCTTCGTAGATCGGGTCAACCGTCTAGGCTGGGCTAAGGGGGTTATACTCGTCCTATCCTTAGGTCCTAGATAGTTCAACCCTAAACTGGAGAACCCGTACTTATTCCTTTTCGTATACTTAACTATCCCGATATTAAGTAAATGTGTAATCTCATAATGCTCTCCCGATACTCTTGCAAGATGTTGAAAACCAGAATAAGCAAACTTGAAGTCTATTTTATTGAACAGAAAAATTCCTAAAACAAATGCAATCCTTGCAACTACTTTACAAATAAACCCTTAGCCCTAGGGGAAGTTTAGAACATGATGAGAAAGGGAAAACGACTAGGGTTTAGGGGAAGAAGGTTAGAGAGTAAGATATCCTTCCCTAGGTTGAATTACATGCCTTTATATAGGTCTTGGGTTCAAGTTTTCTAATATGGCAAGAATACAAGTTTAAACTAAAGTACAACTCTATTAAAGACTAAATCTTCAGAGCATACATCTTTAATTCGTCCTTCCTTCTTGCTTGGAGTTTCTTCCTTGATCTTTGGGGTTGGCCTTCATTTTGATCTAGGGCTTGGAAAAATATAAGGGTGCTCCACGACAGACCGGCTTAAATTTCTCTTTCTGTCGAGGCCCACTTCACTTCTTCTCATCACCATTGATGTCGTCCTTGGCTGCCACGGCAGCAGCCATGGCAGCATCATCCTTCCCGTCTGCAGTCCAGTTCCAGCTCTGCTTCTTTACTGCCCAACGTCTGCTTCTCCACTGCCCTCCATCTGCTACAACAGCTACCTGTAAAAGCAAGCAATTTCAGTAGAAACTGTGCCATTTGATATAATTGTGATGTATAAATGAAATCTAACCTAAATGCAATGAATTATGCTTGAATGCAACATAAATATGGGTTAAATAGGGGGTAAAATATAGAACTTTTACACACTCAACATCAAGCATGAGGGAAATGATTTTTGGTTTCAAGCAAACTTTGGTTTTAAAACTATATTGTTGTAGCTACTGTTTTGAGCACCGCTCGCTAAGCTTAAATGCTTATGCTCCCTTTTCCAACAATGCAGGTCCTTAGACTTTTGAAGCAGCTCGGGGAACAAGGGGAAAATTCCAAGGGGTTGATTTGCTCAAGTATGATTTTTAGACTTCAATAATTAGTATTAAGCAATGGGATGTGACCTTTTGGTTTAAGGGGTTGATGTTATGTCTCTTACTTTAAACAAGTTTTTTTGGCTTGTAATGCCTCTTAACATGTTGAAACAAGTCATGGGTTGGCTTTTGACCTTTTTGGAAAATGTTAAGTATGAATGTTTTCCTTTATGAATCTTGCCATGTTGAATCTTGTCTCGTGGAATGTTTATCTTGTCTTAAATGAGTATACATAGCTGCCTTATGTTGCATGTGTGTTTATGAGTTGAATGAATGCTTGCTTAGGGTAGTTTGTACTGGCTTCCTTGTGCTTAAATCTGTAGAAATATGTTTTTTGGGGCATGGGGTATCGATACGCTGAAGGGAAGTATCGATACGGTCCCATGTTTTAAGCATATCGTACCGATACGCGGGGCGTAACGATACATGTTTTGATCACTAGAATTATGAGATTTTTGTGAGAAGTTGGGGCATCGATACGGGCTTTAAGTGTATCGATATGGTCCCTGGTGTGTTGACTTTTGGAATTTGACCATCAAGGGTATATAGATACCAGCCTTGAAAGGTATCGATACGGTCTCTTAAAGTGACTTTTGGGTTTTGACCGTAGAAGGCGTATCGATACCTGGTATCGATACGGCCTGTAGTAAAATCATTAAAAGTTAACCTCTAATGTCTGTATTGTTTGGTTCATGTTCGTGTTTGCTTTTTCGCTGCTTGTCTCCTCACATAGGTTTCCTAATGGCATTTGGACAAGATATAATAAAAAAATAGGGTTGCTAATCAGAGTGAAGCTTGAACGTGTTTCTCTACGGTTTTCCCCGTGTAACCCGTTCGATGCAGTTTGGTGGCTAAGCCGGGTCGATGGGGATACATTTGTTGTTATCAAAGCCTAAGTTTCACCTAGGTTCGTTGAGTTTCTGTAAAACCGAGAGATAAGTGTGGTAAGTTTTATTGTGTATGGTTGTTTGTTGTGATGCACGGTGATTGTAAGCATGCTTATGGCTTTCTTTTGTGTTGGTTGGGATATAGTTAAAGGCACCCATTGTTAGTATACTGTTATTGAAGTGATTTTAAGTTTAAAGACTTGAGCACCTTGGATCTTGTTCCTTGCTGACGCCAAATGATTTCACTTGTTGTGTTTATTGTTTAGTTTTGCATCTGTTAGCATGGTGAGACTGAGGGGAAGGACTAGAATGGATAATCCGAGGGTTGAGCGGATTGAGAACGTTGAGGAAGTGTGAGGGGAGAACTTGCCTCCTCCTCTGGGTGGTGGTGAAGCAAATGTCGGAGGTGTTGGACCCCATGTTGGTCAGGGACAGGATGGCATTGATGTGAATCCGTTGATTCAAGCTATAGCCGGGGCTATCTAGACAGCTTTAGCAGGAGTTCAGGTTGTAGCACCGCCTCATGGTGCAAGTTTTGGTATGCCGTTAGAACGACTTTGTAGCTTGGGCGGAGTTGAGTTTTAGGGATTGTCGCCCGAGGGTTCAGAGGCATGGTTTGAAAGCACAACTCGTATTTTGGGATAGATGGAGTGCTCTGGTGCACATAAGCTAGGTTGCACCGTCTTTTTTCTTCAAGGAGATGCATATAATTTGTAACCCTCTTAGCCCGGCCTAGACGCTAGACCCGAACTACGAAGATCACACGAGGAAAACCAAAGTCAACCCGAAAGTCAACCTTGATTAACAACCTTTATTTTATTTTTATCTTCTCTAGATGCGCAATGAACTTATATGAAAGCTTAAGAACCTTGGGAGAGAAGAGCACATCGATCGGAAAACGTTTAAGGACTCAATTGCAAGAAATACACTTTTAGGGACCAAAATGTAAATTTTGGAAAATAAAAGGACTTTGAAGATTTTAGTTTTACCAAACCTCAATTAATCGTATTACGAGCCTCTTTGCCAAATTTCAGCTTAAAAAGACATTCCAAGCTCAAAAAATTGCAATTACAACTTTCAGGACTAAAATGTAAAGCATGCAGAATCTGTGTCCAACGATCACCCGTTTCGAAACACTGACACCCGTATCGAAACACCTGTGTCGAACGCCCGTATCGAAACGGTGTTGACTGTTTCGTTACGCGGGTATGTTCCGAAACAAGTTCCGAAACGGACACTTCCAGTAGCCAAAGTGTTTCGAAACACTTCTAGCCGTTCCGAAACACCCAGGCCATTTCAGGCACCCGTTTCGAAACAGCTAAGGGTGTTTCGATACACCCTGCCCAGAAACAGCAGAAACTTCTGGTTTTTCACATTAAATCACCCTCAAACATACTATAAATCATTCCATAACATTTCAACAACATGCTAAGCATTAAAATCATCAAATTGCATCAAAGGCTAGGTACAAAACAATCATTAGGCACACCAACACCCTAATCTCATTCAACACAAGATCTTACCTTTAACCAAAGAACATAGCTATATCAACATATGAAGAAGAAGATCCAAATATTGCAAAACGATCATCAACAAGTATTAAACCATAAACCGAACTTGGTCATGATAAACAATCTCATTACACAGCAACATAAAAGTTTCCCCCCATTGCCTTTATTATCAATAGCTATAAACCAAACATACTTCTCAACTGGAGCTCTTCTTGAATCCCTTGCTTCTTGCTATCCCAACTTCAATTATCTGCATTGATGGACAAAAAGGAGCGTAAGCACTTAATGCTTAGCGAGGAATGCTCAAAACCAAAACACCATCAATGCAGCGAATCATAAAACCTTCTTTAAATGTAGACACAATTCAATAAACCAAAGTATTGTTTGAAAATCTCCTTTGAAACATCATTGCTATAAATCATGCATTGCTCAACAAGAAACCAACATTTAACTTTGGTGCACTAAACAACTCACCCCAACAACATCCTTGCAATTACTATCATTTAAACCTTTCCATGCACAAACACTTCATACAAAGTTTAAACCAACTTCCTTGAAAATCACTTCCACTTCACACTATACCTTTCTCATGCTTGATAATCGTTTCAAAGCAAAATACCTTTTGGAAACCATATGTTCCTTCTATCTATCTCATGCATTCAACAAATGCAAAACTCATGGCAAAGCCACACATACTTGTTACTCAAAAGCATTTTATAAACTCAAAACCTCATTTGCATAAGCAAATCTCAAATTTGAAAACCACAAGTACCATCTAGCTAACACATGCATACTACCTATGCAAATCTCATGGCAAGGCAACATATGCTTGATACACAAAAGCATTTCATAAAATTGTTATCTCATATGCATTTCTCATTACATACAACATCTCAAGCATTGGTACATGTGACACATTTCATTCTCATATATTGGCATTTTTCATATTCTATTGTACACGGATATGCGGACAGCTTGACTCGAGGTCAAGTCCTACCCCGGTGGGATCTCGCCACCGGCTCTAATGGCGGTATCTACCCTCGCCACTAAGCTTGGGTATTTCACGAAGTCCTACTATGATGGAATGCCCCTCATCGATTTCACATGGCAATAACTCTTGTTGCCAAAAAGCTTGGTCTCTCACCAAGTCCTACTCCAATGGAATGCACGTCATCGGGCTCATGGCAATAACTCTTGTTGCCAAAAAGCTTGGATAATTCACCAAGTCCTACTCAAATGGAATGCCGATCATTGGTCTCTCTCTTTGGGATGACACCCAAGAGCACGTACGAATTTTTAGTTTATAGTGCACTCTACATCCTATTGATCGATCAATATATCCGGTAATCTTTACATCATCTATGCCAATATATATCGTGTTAAACATCAACACATTCGCTGTTTTTAAAGCATGCAACACCTTCAAGGCCAAAAAGCCGAACAAAGCATTTGAGACACAAATTGACAACTCATACTCACAAGGAATATCAATTTCATGCATCTTTCCTTAAACCAAGTTTGACAACCAACTCACATGCTTTAAAACCATGCTCAAACAACAAATTAAACCATATTGTCAAATCAATCACATCAAACCCCATTTTAATAGTTTTCAAAACAATAATAGCACAATTGAGAGAGAATTCTACTTTACTTACTTCCGAACTTAAACCGGCGTTTCAAGCCTAAATTTAAGTTCCAAAACCTCTTTTCAAAACCATTCCAAAGCTAAAAAACATGATCTCACTCACCGATACACAAAACTATGCTAGCCGACAAGCGTCTGAAACCTCCAACGCCACCTCTATCGCTTCTGGATCATTCTCCCATTTTTTAACACATAACAACAGAGGATTAATGCATCACCATGCATTAAAATCACCAGCAATACAACCCAACTCGCTGCTCTACCCAAGAACCTCATTTCGGATACCAAAACAACCGAAATTACCTCCAAACTCTCCCAAAATAAAGCCCAGCCAAGATCTATCAATTCTAACATTTTATAAACATCAATTAACATCAAGAAGCAACATAAACATGACCTTATACCTCCAGCAACAACAGATCACCAAAACCACCCCAAAGACCACCATTTCCACAAGCAAAAACTTAGGAAAAACAACCTATTCGGGTTTGGATTGATAAAACCTCATTTCTAACATCATTTAACATCCAAAATACATTATAAAACCATCTCAAAATAGAGCCCAATCAATTACCACGAAAATCTCCAAGATCTCTTCCAAAATCTTGAGTTTTAAGCCCAAATCTTGAGTTTTAAGCCAAAATCATGTTTCCAACATTAAAACCATTCATAAAACTTTAATAAAGGATTGACAACTTGGGAATTTTAGTAAAGAACTGAGTATTTAGAGGAGAAGAACAAGCTTACCTCTAAATGCTGATTTCTGCTTGATTTGGGCAAGTTTCCATGAAAATACAATGTAGAAATCAAGTGGATTTGTTGAAAGATTGATTAGGAATCAATGAGTGATGAAAATCTCATCAAATGAAGTGGAAATCAAAGTGAATTTTGCTGGAGAAAAAGTGTTTGGTTGAAAGGAATTTGAGAGAAAATGAAGAGAGGGAAAATTTGTGAAAAGTAGTTATAAATAGTCAAAGTTAGTTTCTCATTTAATTAACCTCCATTTCCTTTAATTAAAACATTAATAAAATTACCCAAATTAAGGAAATATCTGATGAAAACATTTTGGTAAAATTAGCTCCTTAAAGATTCAAAGTTTCAATCCTTTACAAAACAGTCACTATTTCACTTTTGCAAAAACTGCGATTTGGTCACTACACCGAAATGTAGTACTTCCAAACTCCATTTTGTAAAATTGATTCCACCATTCTCTTTTATATAATAAATGAGGATTTTTTTAGATATTTTTCTATATTTTTATAGCATCCCGAACTAGGTGTTCCCTACAACTCCCTTTTAGATTTGAACCGATTTCCAGGCCGATCCGGTTTAGACCCTAAACTTCCAAGCCCAAATTTGGGGTGTTACAACTCTCCCCTCTTAGGAAACTTCGTCCTCGAAATTTCAACATGCGAAGAAAACACAATACCAAACCTCCCAAAGCAATACACATTGTAACACAAGAGACTTAACCATCACGAAAACTTCCTCAACCCAAAACACAACGAAACCAACACATCCTCAAATCAAACTTACTCTATTCCAAAATCCAACACCACTACTTACGGTGCAAGACTTCCATAATACTCGGTTATTAGTCTCAGCTTAACTTTTCACACTTTCGAACTGTGCATAGCCCCAACAACCCGAAGAACTCTTAAATCTTTACAACATACTCCGCCTTATCTCATAACTCCCTCAACAAAACTCGCACACACGGTGACACCAACCCATCCATTTTCCAGCCACCATGTGACCCACAACCTACTCTGTTTCTAAAACCCCTTGCAAAACCGCTCAATTCTTTTCAAAGACTACCACAACAAGCAAAAATTTCTTAAGCAACAACTGCTTACTCAAACTTCTAAAAGTATTGATAACATTCCTTCACATCCGCCACTATCACTACCATAACAACTCATCAAAACTACTCACACAACATCCGAAATCCACGTCACAAACTCCAACCTTAACTCCACCGGCTGTTCCACTTACCCCCAACTGACATAGGAAAGATTTACTTATACTCAACTAACAAACTGTAGAACTAATGTTTTGATATAATAATTGAAAAATGTTTTGGACTGATTTAAAAAGTATTTAAAACATTTCCAAAGTCCAAACAACTTGAAATAATATTTAAGGAATTTTTCATAAAGGTTTTTCATGTTTTCAAAAGCCAATTTTCACAAAACTGACCAAGTGTTTCGAAACACCTTAGGGCGTTTCGAAACAGGTGCCTCCAGTGGCCAAAACGTTTCGATACTCGTATCGAAACGGGGCCAGCGTTTCGAAACAGGCTAGGCCGTTTCGATACGCCCACGTGGCACTGACCACAACGGTCATAAACCCCAACGGCTCTTTCCCAACTAACTTTTAAATGCAGGTCGTTTCGATACGGGCTAAGGGCGTTCTGATACGCGTTCCGAAACGGCAAGGGGGTGTTCCGAAACGGGTATCCTGACAGACTGCAACGACTCTTTCTATATTAAGAGCGTTTCGAAACGGCTTCGAGCGTTTCGAAACGGGGAGCTGCAGAACTGCATTTATGGAGGGAATTAAAGGCTCCAACGACTCTATTTCAACTCCAACGGTTCTAAACGGCTATAAACTCAATTGGGAGTATAAAAGGGACCTCCAAGCATCAAGAGAAGACTAATGCTTCAATTGTCAATCAACAAATGATCAAGATATTGTCTTAGCACTTTAAGTGTCAATTATTGTATAGACAAACACTAGTGAGCCAAAATTATCAAATTTGCTCAAGTGTTTTAGGTTTTGGGTGAGTGCTTTATTGTGCAAACAAACGCCTATTAGAGGGTTTAAGTTTGCTTTATTTATCTCTTTGTAAAAGAGGGTTTTGATCAAGGCTTGGGTAGAAGCTTGACCGGTTGTAAGGGTTTCCTCCTAATCCTAGAAAAGGGGATGAATCAATTAGTGGATTGATTGTGAAATCCTTAGTGGGAAGCTAAGGTAGTGGATGTAGGTGCTTGTTAGAAGGCCGAACCACTATAAATCATTATGTCTTTAATCTTTCTAGCTTCCACAACCCTTCCACCCAAATATCCACCTCTCCACCACTTGGTGAGCAAAATTGGTTGATCGAATCGAGCCCCAAACATCCCAACACAAACCACTTCTCACAAGAACCCGACCAACCAACAATGGCCCCTGAACTTACACTGCCTTTCCATGTCAAGCTTTGACCATAACACTAACCTTAACGTGATACCACCCATTCCATACAAACATATTAAGATTACGAAAACTCTACTCATCCCAAGCCAAACCTTATCTAAAGCTCTCAACATAACCTCCTCCCAACACCTCTAAGGTTACTACGAACCGTCACCTACATAAACAACCCTCATATTGCAACCATCAACACCAAGACGCCTCAACACTCCACTCACCAATTTCGTTTCGCTAGCTTGCCGAAATGCCAATCAAGCCTCCGGATCAACTCCAAAAGTGTCCGAAGATGTATCCCATGTTTTAAACACATCAAAGTAGAGGATTAATGCATCATCATGCATTGAAATCTTCAGCCAACACACCTAAACTCGCTGCTCTACCTAAAATCAACATTTCAGCTACCAAACACAACCGAAATCACCTCCAAACTCTTCCAAAACTTAACCCAGCCAAGATCCATCACTTCTAACCATTTTTAAACATCAATTAACATCCAAAATAAACCTAAACTCATCCTTATACCTCCAGCTATAACAAAACACCAAAAAAACCTCAAAACCCACCATTTTCTTGAGCAAAAACTTAGGAAACACAACCTATTCGGGATTGCATTGATAAAACCTCATTTCTATCATCATTTAATATCCAAAATACATTAAAGAACCACCTCAAAACAGAGCCCAATCAAACTCAACGAAATTCTTCAAGATTCCTTCCAAATCTTGAGTTTTAAACCATAATCAAGTTTCTAACATTAAAACCATTTATAAAACTTAAATCAAGGATTGACAACTTGGGAATTTCAGCAAATAACTGAGTATTTAGAGGAGAAGAACAATCTTACCTCTAAATGGTGATTCCTCTTTGATTTGGGAAAAATTCCATGAAAAATCAATGCGGAAATCAAAAGATTTTGTTGCTAGATTGATTATGAAACAGTGAGTGATGGAAATCTCATCAAATGAGATTCATATCAAAGTGATTTGTGCTGAGAAAATGTGTTTGGATGATGGGTTTTTGAGAGAAAAAGAAATGAGAGAAAATTAGGAAAAGATAGTTATGAGAATCTAAAAGTAGTTTCCATTTTATTTCTTTTAATTAAAACATTAATTAAATCACCCAAATTAAGGAAAGATCTGGAGAAAAACATTTTGGGTAATTAGCTCCTTAAAGATTAAAAGTTTCATTCCTTTACAAAACAGTCACCACTAAACTTTTCAAAAATCGCATTTTTGTCACTACACCAAAATGTAATATTTCTAAACCTTATTTTCTAAAATTGATTTCACCACCCTCTTATATATATATTAAAAGAGGATTTTTAGATATTTTCCATATTTTTAAAGCATCCCGAACTAGGCTTTCCCTAAAACCTCCTTTTATATTCGAACCGTTTCTCAGACCGGTCCGACAAAACCCTAAACTTCTAAGCCCAAAATTGGGGTGTTACAACTCTCCCCCTTAAGAAAATTCGTCCTCGAAATTTACCTGGAGTAAAAAGGTACGTAAACTGCTTCTTCAGGTCATCCTTTCTTTCCCACGTGGCTTCCTCAACACCACGATGCTTCCACAACACCTTAACCAATTCAATGATCTTGCCTCGAAGAACATTACTGTCTGAATCCAAAATTTCAACCGGCTCCTCATCATAGGTCAAATCTGGATTCAACTCCACTTCCTCCACAGGCATAACATGCGAAGGATCCGATCTATATCTCTGAAGCATAGAGACATGAAACACATCATGTATCTTTTCCAACTCTTGCGGTAACCTCAGCTTGTACGCAACAGGACCCACACGTTCAATCGCCTCGTATGGTCCAATATACATAGGGCTCAACTTACCCTTCCGGCCAAACCCCATCACCTTCTTCCAAGGCGAAAACTTCAAGAACACTCGGTCACCTACCGCAAACTCGATCTCCTTACGCTTCAAATCCGCGTAAGACTTATGTCGATCAGAAGTTGCCTACAATCGCTCACAAATGAGCTTCACCTTCTCGGTGATTCCCTTCAACAAAGCCGACATTGAAACCAACTTCTGACCTGTTTCTGACCAGCAAAGAGGAGTTCTACACTTCCTCCCATACAAGGCTTCATAAGGTGCCATTTGAATACTTGCCTGGAAGCTATTATTATAAGCAAACTTCACCAAAGGCAAATGCTTCTCCCAAGAACTTTGAAACTCAATCACACAGCACCTCAACATATCCTCAAGCACTTGGATAACACGTTCAGACTGTCCATCCGATTGTGGATGATAAGAAGTACTGAAATTCAATCGTGTACCCAAAGCTTGATCCAAACACTCCCCAAAACACGATGTAAACCTCAGATCTCTATCCGACACTATAGACTTTGGCACACCATGCAGTCGCACAATCTCAGCAATGTACAGCTCTGCAAGCTTGTCCAAGGTATACGTAGTATGCACATGTAAGAAATGCGCACACTTCTTAAGGCGATCCACAATCACCCACACTGAATTCTTCTTCGATGGCGACAAAGGCAAACCAGACACAAAGTCCATGGTAATCCTTTCCCACTTCCACTCTAGAATCCTCAACGGTTGCAACAACCCTGAAGGAAACTGATGCTCGGCCTTAACTCGCTGACAAACCATGCACTTACCCACGTACTCCGCAACATCTTTCTTCAATCCCACCCAATAGTACACATCCTTAAGATTACTATACATCTTTGTACTACCAGGGTGCATAGCAAAAGGACTACTGTGAGCTTCAGCCAGAATAGTATGCCTCAACTCCATATCATTCGGCACTACTATCCGACTTCCAAAACATAAAACTCCATCACCATTAAAACAGAAGTCCGATGGTCTATCCTCAGCAATATCCTGAACATGTGGCACCAAAGAATCATCCAACAAATGCTTATCCTTTATCAACTGAACCCAAGATGGTTTCACTTGCAATTCAGCCACAAGCCCTCCATCTTGCGAAATACTCAAACTGGAAAACATAGCCCTTAACTCCACTGCCACCTTTCTACTCAAGGCATCCGCTACAACATTAGCTCTTCCCGGATGGTACTCGATCGTCATATCGTAATCTTTAAGAAACTCCACCCAACGTCGTTGCATAAGATTCAACTCATTCTGAGACATCAGATACTTCAAGCTCTTGTGATCCATGTACACAGTACACTTCTCACCATACAGATAATGTCTCCAAATCTTCAAAGCAAAAACTACCGCAGCTAACTCTATATCATGCGTAGGATAATTGCGCTCATGCACCTTCAACTGTCACGATGCATAAGCCACCACCTTACCCTCCTGCATTAGCACACACCCCAAACCAACATAGGATGCATCGTTGTACACCACAAACTCTTTCCCTGATTCAGGCTGAACCAAAATGGGAGTTTGCGTCAAAGCTGCCTTAAGCTTCACAAAAGCTTGTTGCCTTGCTTCTGTCCACTCATACTTGACATCCTTTTGCAACAACTTCGTCAAAGGAGTAGCAATCTTCGAAAATCCATCCACGAACCTTCGATAATATCCTGCCAACCCAAGGAAACTACGAACTTCATGAACAGACTTAGGGGGCTTCCAATTCATCATCGCCTCAATCTTCTGAGGATCAACACGAATCCCCTCAGCAGAAACCACATGACCAAGGAAAACAACTTCCCTAAGCTAGAATTTGCACTTGCTCAACTTAGCATAAAGCTGATTCTCCAACAGCGCCTGCAACACAATACTCAAATGCCCCTCATGCTCCTCCTCAGTACGAGAATACACAAGAATATCACCAAATGAGCACTACAACAAACTTGTCAAAGTATTCATGGAACACTCTATTCATCATGTCCATAAAAGCTGCAGGAGCATTTGTCAAGCCAAACGGCATCACAAGGAACTCATAATGCCCATACCTCGTTCTAAAGGCTGTTTTTGGCACATCCACATCCTTCACCTTAAGCTGGTAGTATCCTGACCTTAAGTCAATCTTAGAGAACACAGCCGCTCCCCGAACCTGATCAAAAAGATCATCAATCCTCGGCAAAGGATACCCATTCTTGATAGTCAACTTGTTCAGCTAACGATAATCGATGCACATTCTCATAGTGCCATCATTCTTCTTCACAAACAAGACCGGTGCACCCCAAGGTGACACACTCAGCCGAATGAAACCACGATCAAGCAACTTCTGAAGTTGCGTCTTCAACTCCTTAGGTGCCATGCGATAGGGAGCAATGGACACTGGAGTTGTGTTTTCATACAGCTCAATTCCAAACTCCACCTCTCGACTAGGAGGGAATCCAGGTAACTCCTCCGGAAACACTCCAGGAAACTCTCGCACAATCCTGATATCTTGAACGTGCAACTCCTTAGAGCTAGGATTCATCACAAAGGCTAAATAAGCCTTGCAAACCTTGCCTCAGCATTCGACTCGCTTCCAACGTAGACACCACATTGGCAAGAAACTTCACATTCTCACCAACCACCACTACCTCATAATCATCCGCCAGTTTCAATGAAACTCGCTTGTTCTCAAAATCCACTACAGCTCGATGTTCAACAAGCCAATCCATACCAAGGATTACATCAAAATCATAGAATGGAAATTCCATGAGATCAACTAGAAAAACATAGTTTTGCACTTCCAAGGGACATCTTCTATACAACCTCCGTGTTACGACTGTCTCACCAAAGGAACTAGTCACACGCACACCAACATCCAAAGACTCAACAGGTAAACCAAGAAATTGATCATGTTCGCACAATATGTATGAGTGTGTAGATCCAAAATCAATCAAGGAAAGTAATGATAAGGATTGCAAAGTAAAGGTACATGCGATCACATCTGTATCATTCCTTCCCTCACGCTGAGCATACACTCGAGCCTAGCCACACCCTCAGGTTGAACAGCCACCACATGCGCCACATTCCTCCCACCATCATCTCTACGCTGAAAGTTACCACGGTCGCGCCCACGACCTCTCTGTGGTTCAACTACCCCAGGAGCACATCCCTGACCACCACCGGCCAACAAAGGACACTCCCTCCTCATGTGGTATGCGAACCACAATTCCAGCATGAATTACCAGTCACTGCTACAGGAGCCTGAACCTCTCTCGCTGCTCAAGGACAATCTCGCCTCAAATGGCCACGAGATCCACACGGCTAACACGTGTTCTGATCAGCCCTCATCCTATCTCCCTGAACAGGCGCACCATGCCCTCCATTACCACGCCTAGCAGAAGACTGATACCTCTTATCCCGTCCTCTCTTGTTCCGTCCACCACCGGAACTATAATCAACAGCTCTTTTGCCCGAGCTAGAACTAACACCTCTGGAAGACAAACCCAAGTTCTGCTCGATGTCCTTCACTCTACTCCCAAGCACATCAAAATCTGTATACTCAGCAGCAAGCATAAAAGTCTTCACGTCCGTCACCAAACCATAACGGAAGCGTTCACACCTCTCCCGCTCATCAGGGATTAGCTCAGGTGCGTACTGACTAAGGCGGACAAACTGGATCTCATACTCAGCCACCGTCATGCTTCCTTGCACAAGAGACATAAATTCTCTTTTCTTCTCATCTAAGTATCGTACACCCAGATACTTTCGCTTGAACGTGTTCAAGAAGAACGTCCAAGTCACATCATTTTCCTCCATTCCAGAAATAGTGGTCGTCCACCACGTATAAGCATCATCATGCAGTAGTGATACCACACAACCCAACTTCTGCACATTGTTGCAGTTCATTTGCCCCAAAATCTTCTTGGTGCTTTCCAACCAAGATTCAGATCCCTCAGGAGATAAACCTCTAAACTTAGTCCCTCCCAGACTGTGAAGACGTTCCAAAGGAAATCTCACATTAGCATCACCCTAATGCGCAGCTCCCTGAATCAACACAGTCATGTCAGGAGCAGCTTGCCCCTGCACACCTTCAGGTCCAGCGACCCCAGCACCAACACCAGCATTATCACCTCCAGCACCACCACCACCGGATGGTCCACCACCATGAGGAGGAGGTAAATCTACATCATTTTCAGCATTCTCCTCATTCATATTCTGAGCCATAGCTCTCGTTTTCATTCTCATCTCCCTACGCGGCCCCATTTACAAGTAAACAATGCACTGACACAAACACAATAAACATAATTAGGCTCAACGAGGTAAGTAATCCAAGTACACAAGCTCTCTTTTTCGAAAACAATTCTTTTTATTAGTTTTGATATGGCAATGGGATCCCCTAACACATTCCAACATAGTATACCATCACAATTGAACCATGCGTCACAATTCAACAACATTCTTTCATCCTAAAGGCATATCATGCAATTGCACATACATATCACCCACATAACCATTCCCATTTACACGAGAACTCAGCTCTGATACCACCAAATGTAACCACCTTAGCCCGGCCTAGACGGTTGACCCGAGCTACGAAGATTACACGGGGAAAATCAAAGTCAACCTTGATTAACGACCCTTTTTTCTTTTTAATCTTGTCCAGATACATGTTAAACCTAGGTGAACACTCGAGAAACATATATGTATAAAGCACAGCGATCGGATTTCAAAAAGGAACTCAATTGCACAATATACAAATGTTAGGGACCAAAATGTAAATTCTGCAAATTAGAAGGTCATAATTGATTTTAAAGTTACCATTATGTAATTAGTCATATTACATGCCTCCCTGTCAAATTTCACCTTAATTGGACATCTCGAGCTCGTACAATTGCAAACTCGACTTTCGGGACTAAAACGTAAAGCTTGCAAACATCAACACCATTCAAATCAGTGCCTAACTGTCACCTATTTCGAAACGGCATTGACCGTTCTGAAACGCGGGTTGGTTCCGAAACAGGGCATTCTAGTAGCCAAAACGTTTCGAAACAGCCTCCAGCCGTTTCGAAACACGAGGCCATTACAGGCCCCCGTTTCGAAACGCCAGTGAGTGTTCCGATACGGTTTGCCCAAAAGCTGCAGATTTTGTTGGTTTTTCATACATGAAACCATCCAAACACTACCTAATGACTTCCTAGACAAACCAACAAGTCATCATACATATATGGCGCATGTTTATATCTCCTAAACACATTCATAGCATCAAACATGAAATTTCACATGTCTATAGGCATGCTTCCTATTATCCAAATCCAAGCAAACAACCAAACTTCAAAACAAGCATTAAAAGGCCATTTACAAATTCAAACCATCAAAAGCAGCATGCCACAACCTAGGGAGTTCAACACATCTCCCAAAACACGTCTTAGGTCCCCATTGCCAAATTACAAAAACTAATAGTGTATGAAAACATCACCATACATAAGCTTGGTTTCCCTTGAACACTTTTAGCTCCCTTGTTGCCCTCAAACACCTCAATTATCTGCGTTATTGGTAAGAGAGAGAGAGAGTAAGCACAATTTCTTAGTGAGGTATGCTCTAAAGAAAACAACACAATAATGCATTCTTAGAAAACACTTTCAACAAAGCTTTTAAAACACATGCTCATCTCTTTTCATGCAACCTTGCATACTTTACAAGCATCTCATGCTTCATTACATTCAATACATCATATTGGCTTTCAAGTGATAGTTCATAACCATTTGCAAACTCAAAACACAATCGGATACGCGGATTACAAGCGTTGTCCCACACGCTTCATACACACTACCGGCTTAACAAGGTGGAGTTTATCGGTACAATCACAACCCCTCAACACCCGTGATGGAGTTTAACGGTACAATCACAACCCCTCAACATCACACATCGGTAGTTGTATAATTCCACTAACGAGAATATGGGACACACAACACAAGATCCACACACGGACTTTCAACCACCGTTGTGATCTTACCTTACTCGTTAGGGTACTTGGATGGAGTTTACGGTACAATCAGAACCCCTCCACATCTAAGGCAACTTTACTTACGGTGCACCCAATCCTATAGCCGACTAACTATATCCGATTCAAGTACTTTAAAGCCAATTCATCACTTTCCAATATACATCAAATACCTTCATCAATTCACTGTTTTAAAGCATTAATCAAAGCCATTAAACATCATGCATCTCCATGCATTATTACCAAATTAATAACATGCCAAAACAAGGATCTCTTACCTTGAGCATCCTTCAACAAATGGCTTTCAAAACCAGCATTAACCATGCTAAAACATGCTTTCAAAACAGAATTTAAACATGCAATTTATAACCAATGCATCAAACCACTTCATAGCACATTCGAGGGAGTTTTTCCGAAAACATACTCTTGAGCTTAGCTAAGTTGTTTAGACTTAAACTAAGCTCCCAAAACCTTCAATTAATCATTTCAAAGCTGGAAACCCAACTCCACTCACCAATTTCGTTTCACTAGCTTGCCGAAACGCCAATCAAGCCTCCTGATCAACTCCAAAAGTGTCCGAAGATGTCTCCCCTGTTTTAAACACATCAAATCAGAGGATTAATGCATCATCATACAGTGAAATCTTCAGCCAACACACCTAAACTCGTTGCTCTACCTAAAATCAACATTTCGGCTACCAAACACAACCGAAATCACCTCTAAGCTCTTCCAAAACTTATCCCAGCCAAGATCCATCACTTCTAACCATTTCTAAACATCAATTAACATCCAAAATAAACCTAAACTTGTCCTTATACCTCCAGCTAAAATAGAACACCAAAAACACCTCAAAAACCACCATTTTCTTGAGCAAAAACTTAGGAAACACAACCTATTCGGGATTGCATTGATAAAACCTCATTTCTAACATCATTTAATATCCAAAATACATTAAAGAACCACCTCAAAACAGAGCCCAATCAAACTCAACGAAATTCTTCAAGATTCCTTCCAAATCTTGAGTTTTAAGCCATAATCAAGTTTCTAACATCAAAACCATTTATAAAATTTAAATCAAGTTTCTAATATCAATGTGGAAATCAAAAGATTTTGTTGCTAGATTGATTATGAAACAATGACTGATGGAAATCTCATCAAATGAGATGAAGATCAAAGTGATTTATGCTGGAGAAAATGTGTTTGGATGATGGGATTTTGAGAGAAAAAGAAATGAGAAGATATTAGGAAAAATGTAGTTATGAGAATCTAAAATTAGTTTCCATTTTATTTCTTTTAATTAAAACATTAATTAAATCACCCAAATTAAGGAAAGATCTGTCGAAAAACATTTTGGGTAATTAGCTCCTTAAAGATTCAAAGTTTCAATCCTTTACAAAATAGTCACCACTAAACTTTTCAAAAATCACATTTTTGTCACTACATCGAAATGTAATATTTCCAAACCTTATTTTGTAAAATTAATTTCACCACCCTCTTATATATATTAAAAGAGGATTTTTAGATATTTTTCCATATTTTTAAAGCATCCCGAACTAGGCTTTCCCTAAAACTTCCTTTTATATTCGAACCGTTTCTCAAATCGGTCCGACCAAACCCTAAACTTCTAAGCCCAAAATTGGGGTGTTACAAGGTCAGTACCCACAGCTCTTTTGCTTATACTTTTCTCACCATCAAAATCTGAAGCCACACCCCCGCGTGGATATTCGTTGCCACCGCCACAGATGTCCACCAAGCACAAGCATCCTCCAACATTAACGAGACAACACTTCCCAACTTACAGGCGTTGTCACACCCTTCCTAATCCAAAATCAGGATTATACTGGCTAACCAAGCCTCGAACGCCTCAGATGTCGAACCACTATACTCCACAGCTCCCAAATAATATAAACGTTGTTTTGACAAACTCGCATATCCCACAGTCGGCACGTATATAGGCCTCAATTTAACTACGTCCTGAGATGTTCAAGACACCTCTTGAACCACAGGTGATGAATCCTTCATCACAGAACCAACTCTCACCTCCTGTCTTACTACCTCAACTCCAGGCACTGTAGACTGAAATGATACACTCCCACCAAAAAGTGAATTCCACCCTTTACAACTTGCTCTAAAGCAGCAACCATCGTACCCAACTGCCATTCTCTCATCGATCCCATTGTGCTATTATTAAAAAAGCAATAATAACAAAACAAACAAAACGATCAGGCCAGCTTCAAGCAATGATTCAAGACTCCAACTCCAACATAACACAATAGCTATAATAATAAGGCAATGGGTATCCCGAATTCTCCCCTTTTATATGACATAACAATCAATAAAAACATTGATATCACAAACATCGAGCATATCAATCAGCAAACTTCAATCATGCTTTCATCAAACAACATTCACCCTCAACAGCATTACATCAACATATCATACCCATCACATTTTCATTATTCAGAAAATCAAATCACAACACCAGCATGTCACCAACACATGTTCACATTAGCTTACAGAAGAATCATAACCACAAAGCACAATAAAAACATCAACAATTCACTCAAAAACGTATTTTCAACCAACTTTCAACCACACATCAGAATAAACATCCAACACTTACCATAACAACTTACCACAAACTTACCATCGCCCCAAATATTAGCAACCTGGCTCTGATACAAACAAATGTAACCCCCTTAGCCCAGCCTAGACGCTAGACCTGAACTACGAAGATCACACGGGGAAAACCAAAGTCAACCCGAAAGTCAACCTTGATTAACGACCCTTTTTATTTTTATCTTCTCTAGATGCGCAATGAACCTATATGAAAGCTTAAGAACCTTGGGAGACAAAAGCACAGCGAGCGCAAAATGTTTAAGGACTCAATTGCAAGAAATACACTTTTAGGGACCAAAATGTAAATTTTGGAAAATAAATGGACTTTGAAGAATTTAGTTTTACCAAACCTCAATTAATCGTATTACGAACCTCTCTGCCAAATTTCAGCTTAAAAAGACATTCCAAGCTCAAACAATTGCAATTACAACTTTTAGGACTAAAATGTAAAGCATGCAGAATCTGTGTCCAACGGTCACCCGTTTCGAAACACTGACACCCGTATCGAAACACCCGTGTCGAACGCCCGTATCAAAACGGTGTTGACCGTTTCGATATGCGGGTATGTTCTGAAACCAGTTCCGAAACGGACACTTCTAGTAGCCAAAGTGTTTCGAAACACTTCTAGTCGTTCCGAAACGCCCAGGCCATTTCAGGCACCCGTTTCGAAACAACTAAGGGTGTTTTGATACACCCTTCCCAGAAACAGTAGAAACTTCTGGTTTTTCACATTAAATCACCCTCAAACATACTTTAAATCATTCCATAACATTTCAACAACATGCTAAGCATTAAAATCATCAAATTGCATCAAAGGCTAGGTACAAAACAAGCATTAGGCACACCAACACCCTAATCTCATTCAACAAAAGATCTTACCTTTAACCAAAGAACATAGCTATATCAACATTTGAAGAAGAAGATCCAAATATTGCAAAACGATCATCAACAAGTATTAAACCATAAACTGAACTTGGTCATGATAAACAATCTCATTACACAACAACATAAAAGTCCCCCCCATTGCCTTTATTATCAATAGCTATAAACCAAACATACTTCTCAAGTGGAGCTCTTCTTGAATCCCTTGCTTCTTGCTATCCCAACTTCAATTATCTGCATTGATGGACAAAAAGGAACATAAGCACATAATGCTTAGCGAGGAATGCTCAAAACCAAAACACCATCAATGCAGCGAATCATAAAACCTTCTTTAAATGTAGACACAATTCAATAAACCAAAGTATTGTTTGAAAATCTCCTTTGAAACATCATTGCTGCAAATCATGCATTGCTCAACAAGAAACAAACATTTAACTTTGGTGCACTAAACAACTCACCCCAACAACATCCTTGCAATTACTATCATTTAAACCTTTCCATGCACAAACACTTCATACAAAGATTAAACCAACTTCCTTGAAAATCACCTCCACTTCACACTATACCTTTCTCATTCTTGATAATCGTTTCAAAGAAAAATACCTTTTGGAAACCATATGTTCCTTCTATCTATCTCATGCATTCAACAAATGCAAAACTCATGGCAAAGCCACACATACTTGTTACTCAAAATCATTCTATAAACTCAAAACCTAATTTGCATAAGCAAATCTCAAATTTGAAAGGCACATGTACCATCTAGCTAACAAATGCATACTACCTATGCAAATCTCATGGCAAGGCAACATATGCTTGATACACAAAAGCATTTCATAAAATTGTTATCTCATATGCATTTCTCATTACATACAACATCTCAAGCATTGGTACATGTGACACATTTCATTCTCATATATTGGCATTTTTCATATTATATTGTACACGGATATGCGGACAGCTTGACTCGAGGTCAAGTCCTACCCCAGTGGGATCTCGCCACCGGCTCTCATGGCGGTATCTACCCTCGCCACTAAGCTTGGGTATTTCACCAAGTCCTACTACGATGGAATGCCCCTCATCGATTTCACATGGCAATAACTCTTGTTGCTAAAAAGCTTGGTCTCTCACCAAGTCCTACTCCGATGGAATGCCCGTCATCGGTCTCATGGCAATAACTCTTGTTGCCAAAAAGCTTAGATAATTCACCAAGTCCTACTCCAATGGAATGCCCATCATTGGTCTCTCTCTTTGGGACGACACCCAAGAGCACGCACGAATTTTTTGTTTATAGTGTACTCTACATCCTATTGATCGATCAATATATCTGGTAATCTTTACATCATCTATGCCAATATATATCATGTTAAACATCAACACATTCGCTGTTTTTAAAGCATGCAACACTTTCAAGGCCAAAAAGCCTAACAAAGCATTTGAGACACAAATTAACAACTCATACTCACAAGGAATATCAATTTCATGCATCTTTCCTTAAACCAAGTTTGACAACCAACTCACATGCTTTAAACCATGCTCAAACAACAAATTAAACCACATTGTCAAATCAATCACATCAAAACCCATTTTCATAGTTTTCAAAACAATAATAGCACAATTGAGAGAGAATTCCACTTTACTTACTTCCGAACTTAAACCGGCGTTTCAAACCTAAATTTAAGTTCCCAAACCTCTATTCAAAACCATTCCAAAGCTGGAAAACATGATCTCACTCACCGATACACAAAACTATGCTAGCCGACAAGCCTCCCAAGCGTCCGAAACCTTCAACGCCACCTCTATCGCTTCCGGATCATTCTCCTCTGTTTTTAACACATAACATCAGAGGATTAATGCATCACCATGCATTAAAATCACCAGCAATACAACCCAACTCGTTGCTCTACCCAAGAACCTCATTTCGGCTACCAAAATAATTGAAATCACCTCCAAACTCTCCCAAAATAAAGCCCAGCCAAGATCTATCAATTCTAACCTTTTATAAACATCAACTAACATCAAGAAGCAACATAAACATGACCTTATATCTCCAGCAACAACATATCACCAAAACCACTCCAAAAACCACCATTTCCACAAGCAAAAACTTAGAAAAAACAACCTACTCAGGATTGGATTGATAAAACCTCATTTCTAACATCATTTAACATCCAAAATACATTATAAAACCATCTCAAAATAGATCCCAATCAATTACCACGAAAATCTCCAAGATCTCTTCCAAAATCTTGAGTTTTAAGCCAAAATCTTGTTTCCAACATTAAAACCATTCATAAAACTTTAATAAAGGATTGACAACTTGGGAATTTCAGTAAAGAACTGAGTATTTAGAGGAGAAGAACAAGCTTACCACTAAATGATGATTTCTCCTTGATTTGGGCAAGTTTCCATGAAAATACAATGTAGAAATCAAGTGGATTTGTTGAAAGATTGATTAGGAATCAATGAGGTATGGAAATCTCATCAAATGAAGTGGAAATCAAAGTGAATTTTGCAGGAGAAAAAGTGTTTGATTGAAAGGAATTTGAGAGAAAATGAAGAGAGGGAAAATTTGTGAAAAGTAGTTATGAATAGTCGAAGTTAGTTTCTCATTTAATTACCTCCATTTCCTTTAATTAAAACATTAATAAAATTACCCAAATTAAGGAAAATCTGATGAAAACATTTTGGTAAAATTAGCTCCTTAAAGATTCAAAGTTTCAATCCTTTACAAAACAGTCACTATTTCACTTTTACAAAAACTGCAATTTGGTCACTACACCGAAATGTAGTACTTCCAAACTCCATTTTGTAAAATTGATTCCACCATTCTCTTTTATATGATAAATGAGGATTTTTTAGATATTTTTCTATATTTTTAAAGCATCCCGAAGTAGGTGTTCCCTAACACTCCCTTTTAGATTCGAACCGATTTCCAGACCGAACCAGTTCAGACCCTAAACTTCTAAGCCCAAATTTGGTGTGTTACATACTTGGTGGACTACCATCACAACAGGTATGCCAGAGGCCGATGTTACATGGGAATTCTTTAGGACTGCTTTTCGTAAGAGGTATCTAGGTCCTCGATACCTAGACGAGAAGAAGAGAGAGTTCATGGCTCTAGTTCAGGGTAGCTTGACCGTGTCCGAGTATGAGGTACAGTTCGTACATCTTAGTCAGTACGCTAGGGCCAAGGACATTGAACAATCTTTGGAACTTGCTGATCGTAGAGGTGGATCTAGTTTAGGAAAATTGATCATCGAGTGGGATAGAGACCGTACCAAGAGGCACAAGGATATGAGACCTCATCATGATCATAGGCGTGGAGGTGAGGCCATCACGACCAAGGGGCTGAAAAACATACTCCTTAGTGTACCAATTGTGGTAGAGGTCATTTCGATGAGTGTTGGGGCACTTATGGCTGATGTTGGAACTGAGCGTCTAGATCGCACTTGAAGCTTAATTGTCCAGATTCGGCTAGGGATGGACAGGCTCCTGCACGAGCTGTCGAGCATCAGAGAGGTCGTGGGCGCAATCGAGCTAAATTTTAGCCTAGGAATAATGGTCGGAGGAATGTGGCTCATGTCGTGGTAGTTTAGCCCGAGGGAGGTGGACCGACTAGAGTGTATGCGCATCGTGAGGACATAAATGACACAGATGTGATTGCAGGTAATTTCTCATTACAGTCTTTGACTTTGCTTTCATTGATTGATTACGGCTCTACACATTCATATATATTGAGTGAGCATGCGAAGCTGTTAGATATTCCGATTGAGATATTAGATGTGGGTATGAATGTCACGAGTTCTTTTGGTGAGACATTTGTAGTTAGAAGGATGTACAGAAGATGCCCTTTGATAGTTCAGGGTCATATTTTTCCTGTGGATATGATGGAATTGTCGTTTTATGGTTTTGATGTAATTTTGGGCATGGATTGGATTGTGGAACATAGGGATATGGTAGATTTCGAGACAAAGCGTTTGTCCTTGAGACTTTCTTATGATGATGAGGTGGTAGTAGTGGGCGAGAACATTAATTTCTTGTCCAATGTTGTTTCAGCTTTAGAGGCTCAGAAGTTAATGGATGTTGGTTGTCAGGCATACTTAGCCTATGTTATGAATCCAAATATGAGTGAGGCACGACCGCAAGATATTAGAACTGTTTGTGAATTTCCCGAGGTATTTCCGAAAGAATTGTTTGGTTTGTCGCCTGATAGAGAGGTGGAGTTTGCTATAGAGACTTATGTTGATTCCGCTCCAGTACCGATTGCTCCATATCGAATGGCTTCTAAAGAAATGAAAGAGTTGAAGACACAACTTTAGGAACTGGTAGACCTAGGGTTCATTCATCCGAGTATTTCACCTTGGGGTGCACCAGTGTTGTTTGTGAAAAAGAATGATGACAGTTTGAGAATGTGTATCGATTACCGACAGTTGAGTAAGTTGACAGTTAAGAACAAATATCATTTGCCGAGGATTGACGATCCGTTTGATCAGTTGAGCGGTGCTTTAATGTTTTCGAAGATAGATTTGAGATCATGTTATTATCAGTTGAAGGTAAGAGATCAAGATGTACCGAAGACAGCTTTCTGCACTCATTATGGACATTATGAATTCTTAGTGATACCCTTTGGTTTGATGAACGCACCAGCAGATTTTATGGATATGATGAATAGGGTGTTTCATGAGTACTTGGATCAGTTTGTGGTAGTATTCATTGATGATATCTTAGTGTACTCTCGTACCGAGGAGGATCATGATCAACATTTGCGTTTAGTATTGCAGAAATTGTTAGACAATCAGTTGTATGCCAAGTTAAGCAAATGTGAGTTTTGGATTAGGGAAGTAGTCTTCCTAGGTCAATTGTATCAGCCAAGGGAATCCGAGTGGATCCTAAGAAAGTTGAGGCATTTGTGAATTGGAAGCACCCGAAGTTTGTGATCGAAATTCGTAGTTTGTTAGGTTTTGCCATTTACTATAGATGTTTTGTTGAGAGTTTCTCAAAGGTTGCAGCTCCTTTGACTCAATTGTTACATAAGGATGTTCAATTTGAGTGGACTGATTCAAGGCAACAATCAATTGAGAAATTGAAAGAAGCCTTGACAAAAGCTCCTATTTTGATTCAGCACGTGTCAGGGAAAGAGTTCGTAATCTACATTGATGCATCGTAGGTTGGTTTAGGTTGTGTGCTTATGCAAGAGGGAAGAGTAGTGGCCTATACGTCTAGATAGTTTAAGACTCATAAGCGTAATTACTCTACGCACGAAATGGAATTGGCTGCAGTGGTTTTTGCTTTGAAAGTTTGGAGACATTACCTTTACGGTGAGAAGTGCACAGTGTACACCGATCTTAAGAGCTTAAAGTATTTGATGACCCAAAAGGAATTGAACCTTAGACAACGTAGATAGCTTGAATTACTTAAGGACTATGATCTCACGATTGAGTACCATCTGGGTGAAGCCAATGTAGTGGTCGACGCTTTGAATAGGAAGGTGGAAGTGGAATTGCGAGCCATGTTTGCTAGGTTAAGTTTGTCTAAAGATGGTAGTTTAGTGGCCGAGTTGCAAGTTAAACCTTTGTTGATTCAGTTGATTAGAGAGAAATAGTTGCAAGATAGATCATTAGCATCTCATGTCCAAGACATAGCGGAGGGAAACCGACATATTTCTATTTTAGTAGTGATGGATTCTTGTGTTTCAAAAGTAGAGTAGTTGTTCCAGAAGATGTTGACTTGAGACTCACCATTCTAGTTGAAGCTCCAAGTAGTCCATTTTCTATGCATCTAGGAAGTACGAAGATGTACCGCGATTCGAAAGATGAGTACTTCTGGGTTGGTTTGAAGAAAGACGTTGCCGAGTTTGTGAGTAAGTGTATGGTTTGTTAGCGAGTTAAGGCCGGACACCAGTTTCCTTCAGGTTTGTTACAACCATTCAAAATTCCCGAGTGGATATGGGAGAGAATTGCCATGGATTTCGTATCAGGTTTGCTATTGACACCTTCTAAGAAGAATTTGATTTGGGTAATCGTTGACCGTTTTACGAAATGTGAACACTTCTTGGTTGTTCACACTACTTACACCTTAGATAAGTTGGCCGATTTGTATATCGATGAGATTGTGAGATTGCATGGTGTACTGAAGTCTATAGTGTCAAACAAAGATCCGAGATTCACAGCTAGATTTTGGGAGAGTTTGCATAGTGTGTTGGGAACTAGATTGAATTTCAGCACTTTGTATCATCCTCAAACCGATGGTCAGTCGGAGAGAGTCATACAAGTGTTGAAAGACATGTTGAGATGTTGCATTATTGAATTTCAGGGTTCGTGGGAGAAGCACCTGTCGTTAGTAGAGTTTGCGTACAATAACAATTATCAAACGAGTATTCAGATGGCACCTTATGAAGCTCTGTATGGTAGAAAATATAGAACACATGTTTGTTGGGTCGAAAGGGGACAGAAATTGATACCCTTGCCTGATATGCTTAAAGGTACTACCAAGAAAGTGCAGTTGATATGTGATCCTTTGAAGGCATCTTTATATAGACAAAAGTCTTATGCTGATTTGAAAAGAAGAGAGATAGAGTATGTTGTGGGCAACAAAGTGTTCTTGAAAGTCTCACCTTGGAAGAAGGTGATGAGATTTGGTAGGAAGGGTAAGTTGAGTCAGAGATTCATTGGTCCTTATGAGATAGTTGAGCGAGTTGGTCCCGTTGCTTATAGATTGAGATTGCCGACCGAGTTAGAAAAGATTCACAATGTGTTTCATGTTTCGATGCTTCGGAGGTATAAATCATATCCATCACATGCTATGCCAGTTGAAGAGATAGAATTGAATCCAAATTTGACCTACGATGAAGAACCAGTTGAGATTTTGGTTTCGGACAGCAAAATGTTGCAGGGAAGGACCATTGAGTTGGTCAAAGTGAAGTGGCGACACCGAGGAGTGGAAGAAGCCACTTGGGAGAGGAAAGATGACATGAAGAAGCGGTTTCCGTATCTCTTTTCGACATGTAAATTTTGAGGACAAAATTCCTTAAGTGGGGGAGAGTTGTAACGCCCGAGTTTAGGGTCCAAAAAATAATTGGATCCGGTCCAAGTTCGGTTTGGGTTAGTTGGTTGGTTAAGTCTAATTTCGGGGACCCCTTTCTAATAAAATTATTTTCAAATTATTTTTGGGAAAAAATGAGGTTTTTTAGTGGAAAAGAGGAATTTTTCCCTTGTGAAATTAAAAAGCCTATTTCGAATCAAAAAGACCATTTTCACTAAAGGCTATCATCTTCATTTTAATCAAAAGGGTTTTCACGTTGGTTTTCCTCCCCTCAATCCAAAACCTTTCCTTCATCAAGGATTTCAAGGTAACTTCTCCTTCACTTTGGTTTTACTTATTTGACTTGTCATCAATGAAATCTTTCTTCTAAACCCATTATATTTCATTTTGGTTTTGGATTGTAAAAATGGGTATTTTCAATTGATTTTCGTGGGTTTGATTATCCATGGTTTTACATGTGCTTCAAGCTAAGTTTTGAGTGGTTAGACATGTTGGAATATTTTCTTGATAATGGGAAACCCGAAATTAGTCAAAAATGGGATTTTTGAGTTGAAAATATGGAGTTTTTGGCTTGGCTTTGGGTTGATTTCGTGGCTGTTGGTTCCTTAGTGTTGGAGGTTGTTTTTAGATGGCATTTGATGTGTTTTGATGTTTGAAATCGATGGGTTCAGTTTGGGGTTTTGTTATAACGAATTTGGTGAGGTTTTGGGTGAAGTTTGGGTTTGAATCAATGTGTCTTTGTTGCAAGAAGTTGGATTCCAGGTTGTTTCTGGTTTACATGTATAATATCATCCTAATGTTCTATTCTGGGATGCCTAAAGCTGATTAAATTGAATTGGGCACTTCGGACGCTAGACCGGGTAGTTCGGAGGCATAAGTCGGTGTTTCGCTAGCGTTAGTGTTTTGGCTGGTGAATGGAAATGTTTTCTAAGCCTTAACTTGGTTAAGGGTATGTTTTGGGGGTTTAGATTGAGCTTGATAAGCCAATATAAGCCCAAGAGTAAGTTTTAATACGTTTTAGTCTTTAACTTCGATAACTTCTACTATGTGTTATAAATGATTTCCATAGTGTTTGTTGCCATGAGTATCCTTGTGTTATGCATATGATTGCTTTAATTGATCCCATGTTGGTTATGGTTGTGACCATGAGAACACGAGGTAAGTGTTGGTTTGTGGGTTATTGACAATGCGAAATCTTATTACCGGATATAGTTGGTCGACCAATAGGATCTGAGCGCACTCGAGGTAAAAGTCGCGCGTGGCCTTAGTGATGCTAGATTCCACAAAGGAGGAGTACGGTGATGTGAGATTCCACTGTAAGCTATGATTTACTAGACGAGTGAGTACGGTGATGTGAAATTCCACCGGACGTGTCTAGTGGGTTTGAGAACTATTCGTATATCCGAGGAAAAGTGTTGAATGTCAATATACCCATGGTGCTCTAAATTCCCATGTTAAGAATGTTATATTGTTATTTTCCATTTATTCTTTTGCATGTAGTTGGTTACTTTGCTTGTATGACGAGAATGAGCATGTGGTAAGCTTGTGGCTTGTGGATGCATTTGGTAAATGCACGAAATGTTAAATCCGTGTTTGTTATGTGTTCAAGCATAAGGGAAATAATTTGGAAATGGTTTTTGGTTTCAAGCAAACTATGGTTTTAAAACTGCATTGTTGTAGCTACTGTTTTGAGCACCGCTCACTAAGCTTAAATGCTTACGCTCCCTTTTCCAACAATGCAGGTCCTTAGACTTTCGGAGCAGCTCGGGGAACAAGGGGAAAATTCCAAGGGTTTATTTGCTCAAGTATGGTTTTTAGACTTCAATAATTAGTATTCATAGATGCCTTAAGTTGTATGTGTGTTTATGAGTTGGATGAATGCTTGCTTAAGGTAGTTTATGCTGGCTTCCTTGTGCTTAAATCTGCAGAAATATGTTTTTATGGGAATGGGGTATCGATACGCTCAAGGGTAGTATCAATACGGTCCCATGTTTTTAGCCTATCATACCGTTACACGGGGGCGTACCGATACCTATTTTGATCACTCGAAATCTGAGATTTTTGCGACAAGTTGGGGTATCGGTACGAACCTTAAGTGTATCGATACATTCTCTGGTGTTGACTTTGGGAGTTTGACCATCAATGGCGTATCGATACCAGCCTTGAAGGTTATCGATACGGTCTTCTGAAGTTGACTTTGGGGGTTTAACCGTAGAAGACATATCGATACCAGCCTTTGGGGTATCCATACGGCCTGTACTAAAATCATTAAAAGTTAACCTCTAATGTTCGTATTGTTTGGTTCATGTTCGTGTTTGCTTTTCCGCTGCTTGTCTCCTCACATAGGTTTCCTAATGGCATTTAGACAATATAGAATAAAAAAAATTAGGGTTACTAATCGTAGTGAAGCCTTAACGAGTTTCTCTTCGGTTTTTCCTGTGTAACCAGTTCGATACGGTCTGGTGACTTGGCCGGATCGAGGGGGTTACACTTATTTTTTGGGTTTCCTTCACTCTACTCTCTCTTCTTGTTATAATTACACACTTGTCCATTTCTTTTTTTAAAGCTGTGTGAGCAACCATTTTTATCTCCATATGCAATTTCAATATATACATATACATATATATATACATATACATATATATATATATATATATATATATATATATATATATATATATCCTCTACCATAATGTAAAATTTTAAAGTTTTACATCTTTTTTGGACGTTAGATGAAGGTAAACAGATGACTGAAATTAACTGTAAGAAGTAAATGGGTTTTGTCGCAACCATTTTTGAAAGCCCGCTTTTTAATTGTTTGGAATAAAAAACAACCTGACGATTGAAATCTGGAAAATTAGGTTTTTTAACCAAATTTATCTTTTTAATTAATTAACCTTCCATTTTTATCAAAACATCATTTATTTTTGCTTAAAAATCATATTGGAGTCGCCACCGGCCACTTTGGTAGGTCGGACACCATAAAAACGCACCACAGATTCTTTTTTTAAAAAAAAATTCGGGTTCGGGAGTCGGTTACGTGTAGGGAAGGGTTAACACCCCTACAAACGCCCGTTATCGGTACCTTATTAATTACACGTGGCATTTTGGCATTTTTAACATTAACCTGTATTTAATTAAATCTTTTAACCGTAAAACGAATTTATTCCGAATGGGAGTATCCTTCTGTAAGAAAATATATTTTGATCGAATATAATTATGTAACATCCAATTACATTAGGACAGTCCAACTTATATTCGAAAAACGCGCCTCAACACAAAAGGTTTAATGCATGATTTATTATCTTCTTGTCATTTTTAAGTAAACCCTAATTAGGCTCCATTAATTAATTTAATTTAAAATCTATGAATGTTATTAATTTTGGACATAAAAGAAAACACCCAAAATAATATTGGGCACTTTCTTTATCAAGCCCAAAAGTAATAACATTCCTAATTAGAATGTCACTAATTATCAATCATATTTTATTTTATTTGTTAAATTCTCCTAGTTAGTGATTTATTTCCATTTTCTAAGTTAAAGTAGAAAATTGGAACTTTTATCGGAAAGCCCATTGGTTAATATCACTCTACATTGTGACACTAGCCAATATTGAGTATGCTAATATTGTTTCAAATATCTACCTATTTTCTATAATGACCTCCCTATTCAATTATAATTAGGTGAACTAAACTAATGGCTCTAATTTAATTTAGCACGTGATTAATTTTCCAAACAATATAATGGCATGATATTTTTGAAACATTCAAGCATGTGAATTAATTACACAATTAAAGTAAAACAATTAATTAAAGCAATTAAATTCTGGAAAGGACTGAATTGAATTAAATTGCATCTTTGGTGACCAAATTACAAAGCAAAGGGTGGTTGATTTGTAAGGGGATTAAAAGTTAAGAACCCAAACCCAAAGACCCTAAAAGACTAAGCTCAGACCCATTAACAAAACCCAAACCATTTTCCTAGGCCCAAACTATTGACCCAAGCCCAAACCAAATGTTTTAGGTCGACCGGGTCACAGACCCATATCCAAACCCGTATTGAAACGCATAGATCCTCTGTGACCCGGCTCCCCAAAACGACACCGTTCCCAACTCTGTATAAATAGCTCTGAACTGAGTTGGAACGATCATTTGATCCATTCTCTCTCTCCTCAACTCTCTCTCACTCTAAATACTCTAAACCCAAACACCAAAAATCCAAAAACCCAAAGCCCATCTCGATCAAAACCCTTGTTTTTGCCCCAGTTCTTCTTTTGTTCTTCAAATCACTCTCATTCGATCTTCAAAAACACCAAAACACTCTCCCAAAAGTGTTATTGAAGATCAAAAATCACTTTTTTTTCAAGAACAAACCTAGAACACGTCGAAATCCTTTGGTTTAATCTTCAAAAACACCTAAACTTTCTCAAACCTTGTTTTTCTAAGATCAAAATTCATTTTTTTCATCAACACGCTATGAACCCTTCGAAACCCTTAATTTTGATCCTCATTTCCCCAACACACTTCTCTGGTCTATTTCTTGGCTGCCGGGGTGATATCGACCACCGGATATCATCTTTGGTCTCCTCTTTCCTTCTTCCGATGACCGGACCTTCTCCGACATACCTGCAACCTCCGACCACCGTCCGACCTTCTTCTACCTTTTTGTGATTACCGGACTTTCTCTGGTCATCTTCTCCGGCCAGGCCTGGCTTTTCCGGTCACCGCCTCCGCCATCGCCAAAACCCTAAATCTACCCAAAAAGTTTCTTTTTTTGCCCTAATCCTAGATCTAGGTCATGGTTCATCAGAAACACCCATCTTCACCCAATCCTAGGCTATCTACCCAAAACCACTAACATTCCTCTCTGTTTTTCGACTCCGACAATGACTCTAACACTCGGTTTTTCACTCCGACGGCGTTTCCGACAACAGTGAAGCAAGATAAGCTCTCGATCTCTCCTCTTTTACTTTTATTTATTATATTTTTTTATGTTTTTTTAGTTTCGAAGTAGATATGATATTTAGAGATCTAGATCTTTTTTATTTCCCTTAGATCTAAGCATTTACATGTATTATGGATCTATTTTATGATTAGAATTCTGGTTTAAGGATATTTTATGTTCGAGATCTAGTTTTAGACAGGTTTGGCTTCCTGTTTTTAGAGATCTAACTTGTTTTTGCGTTTTTCGAACAGGTAAAGATGGGAAAATGAGAAGGACAGAGGTAGAAATACCTCAGTTCGGTGTTCGGACGGTTCTAATGAGCTTCCGGTGAGTTCTCCGTGTCTAGTTGTCTTCTCCGATCGGTTCAGACTCCTCAGGTAATTTCTCTCTCTCTCTGTCTTTTTGATTTCTTTTTTTAGTAATTATTGGTGTAATTATGGCTACATTAATTACGTTTTCTCTCTCTTCGTAGGTATTTATACCTGCGTTAGGAGTGATGTCATCCTTGCACGGCTGGCGCTGCCAGCTGGTCCCAGCTTGGTGAGAGTCCGAGTTAAATGGGATGGGCCAATGCCATGTTGACACGTTTCCCTTTGGGCTTGAATTCGAGCGGGAAAAAGAAACCCAAAGGGGTTCGAAGGGGTTTTTGTATTTGTTGGGCTGGTTATGGGTTGTTAAAAGTTGTAATGGGTTGGTCTGAGTTGTTGTGGGTTGTCAATAGTTGTAATGGGTTTTGGCTTTTGGTTCGTGCCTTTTGTAAATGTGTTGGGCTCTAGAAAATATTTGGACCTTGTATTATTTGGACTTTAATATATTTATTTTTTTGTTATTATCTGTTTTATTATTATTATTATACTATATATATATATATATATGTAATCCCGGACAAAAATCCGGATCTACATCTGCCCCTCTTTGCTCATTTCTGTGGAACATGAATAGGGCAAAGACTGAAAAGACATGGATTTTGTCCGAAACATCTGCTCGTCAAAGTTTGAAGTCGTTCTTCTCATTATGAATTTCTTCAATCTTCGATAATCTAGCATCGTTCCATCTTCTAAGGTCTGAAGTTGTTCTTTTTATTATGAAATTCTTCATTCTTCATTCCTCGTTCTTTCACTGGTCTTTTCTGCAAAACAACACTGAATAAGTAAGCTCTTCTCATTTGGAACTTCCTCATTCTTCAACGTACAAACTCTTCTCATTATGAATCCTTCTTTGTTGGGTGGACTCTTCTCATTACGAATCCTTCTTTGCTGGGCGGACTCTTCTCATTATGAATCCTTCTTTGTTGGGCGGACTCTTCTCATTATGAATCCATCTTTTTCATTTTTCTGTTAAAACAAATGTAATATGCAGGTTAACATGATCCTAATGTTCTATATCATGCATGAACTATGGTTTGCTCAGATCCATCAATCAGCTCCTGCTCTTTTAGGTCCTTTTTCTGGATGCTCCTCGTTTAACTTCATCCCACACCAGGACTTGGCCATTGCAATCTCTTTTCTGCGTTTCTGGCCCTTCGCTATAAAGCGCCCTTTCGGGTTTTCACTTTAGTTTGCTTTTCTCAAAGCGCCCTTTCGGGTTTTCACTTTGGTTTTTTTTTCTTTTTGCTTTTCTTTTTCCTTTTTTTTCTTTTTCCGAAAGATGCCTTTTCAGGTTTTCAACTCCCTTTTTTTATTTTTTATTTTTTTCATTTTTTCTTTTCTCTTTTTTTTGAAAGTATTACGGTCAATGAACTTTTGCTTTGATCAGCCAAATACTACTTCGATTAATGATGAAATTTTACTAAACCTGTGAGTTTCTACTTAGCTACAAACGCTTCTTCTTCTCAGTTCCTGCCAAATTGACCCAGAGGAACCCTGTAATGCTTTGTCCTCATATTTCTGATCATCTCATTATAGATAAATCATTGTTCTTCGGGTGACAGTCTCTGTTGCGTCACTCATGATCAACCTTCAGTTTTGCACTGCCTCATCTTGTGCACTCTTCTTCAATTCCTAGAGTGACAAGGTCCGCCTACATGTCTAAAACAAAGTAATACCAAGAAATTATTTGCTTTTTCATTATATCAGCCATTTTAAGATGCTTTGGAATAAAAATAAAGCTCGGAAGTGAATTCATGAATTTTATTGAAGCTTATAAATTGGAATACAACAGATTTTTAAATAGTCATGGCAAACAAAAATTGAGAAACATAATCAGATCTCCGGGTATCCAAGGCATGAAGGATACAACCACCCTGTCAACCAGAAGTAGGGCTGAGTTTTCACTCATGTCCGACGGTCTTCAAATGTTGCTGAAATGCTTTCGAATGTGAAACCCCTTCCGAAATACCGGGTGTCTTAGAGGTCTTGATTATCGGATGCCTAATTTCACTCATCTGAGCTGCCTTTTCAGGTTTTCAACTCAGATCCGCCTTTGGTTTCAAGAAGCCCTTTGCGGGTTTTCATCTTGAACCCCCTTATTTATTTTTTATTATTTTTTCTTTTGATATCTAATGTAACCCCCTTAACCCGACCTAGACGGTCGACCCGAATTAAGAAGATCTTTTCGGGGAAAACCAAAGTCAACCCGAAAGTCAACCTTGATTAACGACCCTTTTTTTTCTTTTTACTCTTGTCTAGATGCACGTTAACCCTAGATATGTTCACAAGATAAACATATTCAAACATCATAACAATCTGAGAACATTCAGGGACTCAATTGCACAAATTACAACTTTAGGGACCAAATTGTAAATTCAGAAGATTATAAGGACTTAATCCAAATTAAAGTTACCAATATGAAATTAGTCAGGTTTCATACTTCTCTGCCAAATTTCAGCTCAATTGGACATCCCAAACTCATACAATTGCATAAACAAGTTTCAGGACCAAAACGCAAACATTGCAAAACATATAACCATCAATTTCAGTGCCCAACGGTCGAGTGTTTCGGAACAGGGAAGACCCGTTCCGAAACGCGGGACCGTTCCGAAACTGGTACCAAAACATGGCCTAGCAGTGGCCAAACTGTTCCGAAATAGTGCCTCCCGTTTCGGAACGCCCAGGCCATTTCAGGCCCCCGTTCCGATACGGTCGCACCTGTTCCGAAACAGACTGCCCAGATTGCAGAAATTTTGCTGGTTTATCATGCAATTGACCTATCAAACATGCACCAAATGCAACCAAACTTTACCAGCAATTCATTCAACATACAAGGAACATAATTGCATCAACCAAACATCGATATGGCATCAATTATGAAAAGCCCCAATTCTATAGGCATGCATCCTACTTAACAAACCATTCATGCATCAAACCACCAAACCAACCACATAAAGGCCAATTACAAGTACCAACATTAACAACAACATAAATCCAACTTAGGGAGTATAAAACATCTCCCAAAACAACAACATAAGTTCCCCATTGCCAAATGTCAAAAGCTAATAGTGTTTAAGAAACCTTCACCGTACATGAGCTTTGTTCACCACTTGGATACTTGTCCCCCTTGCTGCCCTCAATGCACTTTAATGCTCTGCATTATTGGTTTAAGAAAAAGAGAGAGAGCGTAAGCAAAAGCTTAGTGAGAAATGCTCATTAAAACCACACAATAATGCATTTACAAAACACATTTATGAACCTTAAATCCAATCATCCTTTATACATGCTCATAAGCATTTAAAACAAGCAATTCATGCTTCAAGTTCATAACATGTCATATTGGCAACAAGTGATACATTTCACATAAGATCCACACATGGACTTTTAAACACCATTGTGATCTTACAATAACCAAGGACCACACATAGACTTTTAAACACCATTGTGTCCTTAACCCCATGGACTTTTAAACACCATGGCAAGGACCACACAAGGACTTTTAAACACCTTTGTGTCCTTAACAAGAATCATCCAAGGACTTTTAAACACCTTGATGTTCTTAAATAACAAGGCTTACACAAGGACTTTTAAACACCTTTGTAACCTTAACGAATAATCTCCCAAGGACTTTTAAACACCTTGGAGTTCTTAAATTCACAAGACTCATCCAAGGAATTTTAACCACCTTGATGATCTTAACCAAGAACCAACCATGGACTTTTAACCACCATGTTGGTCTTAAATAAACAAGGCTCACACAAGGACTTTTAAACACCTTTGTGACCTTAACATCACTTGCCAATATGCATCATTAATCAACAATATTCCACTGTTTTAAAGCATTTAATCAAGCCATAACATCATGCATCTTTAAGCATCAAACCATATTATAACAATGTTCAAAAACAAGGATCTCTTACCTTGAGCATCCTTCAACACATGGCTTATAATCTCAGCAACTAACATGCTAAATATGCTTTCAAAACAGAATTTAAATCATGCAAACAACCACATTGCATACAACCAATCCATGGTTCATCATCAAGAGAGTTTTTCCGAAAACTTACTCTTGAGCTTAGCTAAGTTGCTTAGACTTAAACTAAGCTCCCAAACCTTCAAATCAATGGTTTCAAAGCTGGAAACCAAAATCCACTCACCGATTCCGTTTCGCCTCTTGCCGAAACACCAATCAAGCTTCCGGATCACCACCACTTGGATCCAAAGATGACTCCCCTGTTTTCAACACATCAAAGCAGAGGATTAATGCATCATCATGCATTAATAGCTTCAATGAAAGCACCTAAACTCGCTGCTCTCATCCACACTCCATTTTCGGCTACCAAACACAACCGAAAATGCATCCAAACAACTCCACAACATTACCCAGCCATGATCCATCAAAACTAAACCTCCTTAAACATCAATTAACATCCAAAATGGATCTCAACACATCCTTATACCTCCAGCTATAACAGATCAACAAGATCACTCCAAAAACCATAAAAAACACAAGCTAAACTTAGGAAATTCAACCTATCCGGGATTGCATTAATTAAACCTCAATTCCTTATCAATTTAACATTCATTTAACATCAAAAATACACCTCAAAACACTGCTTAAACAGATCATACGAATTTTCATCAAAATCAATCAAATCTTGCAATTAAAAGCCAAGATCAAGATCACATCTATAAAACCTTTTATAAAACACAATTTAAGGATTGAGAACTTAGGACGTTCTTACCTCCAAACTTGAGTTTTCTCCCTTTTTGGAACCAAATTCTTGAAAAACCACTTAGCAAATGGTGAGGTTTTGTTGATGAGATGATTAGCAATCAAAAGAGAATTGAAAAGAGAATTGAAAAGAGATATTTAGGTAGCAAAATCAGAGGAAAAAGCTCTGGAGAAAGATGTTTGGTTTGAGAGAAAATGAGAGAAAAGGGAAAATAGAAAATATGGAAAGTTAGTTGGAAATGACAAAATATCTTCCATCCACTTTTATTTTATTTAAAAACCTTTAATAAATCATTTAATATCTTAGAAAAATCTGGAGAAACTCCCTTTGGGTAAATAGCTCCTTAAAGATTCAAAGTTTCAATCCTTCTTAAAACAGTCACACAGTTTTCAAAAATTACATTTTGGTCACTAGCCAAAATGTCACCCTTCCAAACCTCATTTTGTAAAATTGATTTCACAGTTCACTTATATATATTAAAAGAGGATTTTAGGACATTTTTCCATATTTTTAATGCAACCCGAACTAGGCTTTCCTAATTTCACCTTTTTATATTCGAACCGCACTTTGACCGAACCGGTCAAAACCCAAAACTTCTAAGCCCAAAACCGGGGCGTTACAACTCTCCCCCCCTTAAGAAATTTCGTCCTCGAAATTTACCTGAAGAAAAGAGATACGGAAACTGCTTCAGCATGTCATCCTTCCGTTCCCACGTGGCTTCCTCAACACCACAGTGCTTCCACAACACCTTTACCAGCTCAATGGTCTTGCCACGAAGAACCTTGCTGTCCGAATCCAGAATCTTCACCGGTTCCTCATCATAGGTCAAATCCGGATTCAATTCCACTTCCTCCACAGGCATCACATGCGAAGGATCTGATCTATACTTCCGGAGCATAGAAACATGAAACACATCATGAATATTCTCCAACTCTTGAGGTAGCCTCAACTTGTACGCAACAGGACCCACACGCTCAATCACCTCGTATGGTCCAAAGTACCTAGGGCTTAACTTACCCTTACGGCCAAACCTCATCACCTTCTTCCAAGGCGAAACCTTCAAAAACACACGATCACCCACCGCATACTCTATCTCCTTACGCTTCAAATCCGCGTAAGACTTTTGCCGATCAGAAGCTGCCTTCAAACGCTCACAAATGAGCTTCACCTTCTCGGTGGTTCCCTTTAACAAAGTCGGCATCGAAACCAACTTCTGACCCGTTTCAGCCCAACACAAAGGAGTCCTACACTTCCTCCCGTACAAAGCCTCATAAGGTGTCATTTGAATACTTGCCTAATAACTGTTGTTATGAGCAAACTCCACCAAAGGCAAATGTTTCTCCCAAGAGCCTTGGAATTCAATCACACAGCACCTCAACATATCCTCCAAAATCTAGATAACTCGCTCGGACTGACCATCCGACTGAGGATGATAAGATGTACTGAAATTCAACCGTGTACCCAAAGCTTGATGCAAACACTGCCAGAAACGCGATGTAAACCTCGGATCCCTATCCGACACAATCGACTTAGGCACACCATGCAGCCGCACAATCTCAGCAATGTACAACTCCGCAAGCTTATCCAAAGAAAACGTAGTATGCACAGGCAAGAAATGCGCACACTTCGTCAGGCGATCCACAATCACCCACACCGAATTCTTCTTCGATGGCGACAAAGGTAAACCAGATACGAAATCCATGGTAATCCTTTCCCACTTCCATTCAGGGATTCTCAACGGTTGCAACATCCCTGAAGGGACCTGATGCTCAGCTTTAACTCGCTGACACACCATACACTTGCTCACAAACTCAGCAACATCCTTCTTTAAACCCACCCAATAGTACTCATCACGAAGCTCACGATACATCTTAGTACTACCAGGGTGCATAGCAAAAGGACTACTATGACCTTCAGTCAGAATAGCACGCCTCAACTCAGCATCATTGGGCACTACTATTCGACTCCCAAAACACAACACTCCATCATCATTAAAGCAGAAATCCGAAGGCCTACCCTCCGCGATATCCTGAACATGCGGTACCAAGGAATCATCCAACAACTGCTTTTCCTTGATCATCTGAACCAAAGATGGCTTCACTTGCAACTCAGCCACAAGACCACCATCACGCGAAATACTCAAACTGGCAAACATAGCCCTTAGCTCCACAACTACCTTCCTACTCAAGGCATCCGCAACAACATTAGCCTTCCCAGGGTGATACTCAATCGTCAAATCATAATCCTTGAGCAACTCCACCCAACGTCGCTGCCTAAGATTCAACTCCTTCTGAGACATCAGATACTTCAAACTCTTGTGATCCGTGTACACGGTACACTTCTCACCATACAGATAATGTCTCCAGATCTTCAAAGCAAAAACCACCGCAGCCAACTCAATGTCATGCGTAGGATAATTGCGCTCATGCACCTTCAACTGTCGCGATGCATAAGCCACCGCCTTACCCTCTTGCATCAACACACATCCCAAACCAACATAGGACGCATCACTGTAGACCACAAACTCTTTCCCTGATTCAGGTCGAACCAAGATAGGAGCTTGCGTCAAAGCTGCCTTAAGCTTCTCAAAAGCCTGCTTTCTCGCTTTCGTCCATTCATACTTAACATCTTTCTGCAACAACTTCGTCAAAGGTGCAGCAATCTTAGAAAACCCATCCATAAACCTCTGGTAGTATCCCGCCAAACCGAGGAAACTACGAACCTTATGACCAGACTTAGGAACCTTCCAATTCATCACCGCCTCAATTTTCTGAGGATCAACACGAATCCCCTCAGCAGAAACCACATGCGCAAGAAACACCACTTCACTTAACCAGAACTCACACTTGCTCAGCTTAGCATAAAGCTGATTCTCCAACAAAGCTTGCAGCACAATCCTCAAATGCTCTTCATGCTCCTCCTCATTACGCCAGTACACGAGGATATCATCAATGAACACCACAACGAACTTGTCCAGGTATTCATGAAACACACGATTCATCATGTCCATCAAAGCTGCAGGAGCATTTGTCAAACCAAACGGCATCACAAGGAACTCATAATGCACATACCTTGTCCTGAAAGCTGTCTTAGGCACATCCACATCCTTCACCTTCAACTGATAATACCCTGACCTCAAGTCAATCTTAGAGAACACAGCTGCTCCCCGAAATTGATCAAAGAGATCATCAATTCTCGGCAAAGGATACCGATTCTTGATAGTCAACTTGTTCAGCTGACGATAATCAATGCACATTCTCATAGTGCCATCCTTCTTCTTTACAAACAAGACCGGTGCACCCCAAGGTGACACACTCGGCCGAATGAAACCACGATCAAGCAATTCCTGCAATTACGTCTTCAGCTCCTTCAACTCTTTAGGTGCCATTCTATAAGGGGTAATGGACACAGGAGTTGTATTCTCATACAGCTCAATCCCAAACTCCACCTCGCGATTAGGAGGTAAACCAGGCAACTCCTCAGGGAATACACCAGGAAACTCCTTTACAATCCTGATATCTTGCACACGCAACTCCTTAGAGCTAGGATTCATCACAAAAGCTAGGTAAGCTTCACAACCTTGCCTCAGCATCCGGCTCGCCTCCAATGTAGATACCACATTGGCAAGAAACTTCACATTCTCACCAACCACAACCACCTCATAATCATCCGCAAGCTTCAACGAAACTCGCTTATTTTCACAATCCACAACAGCACGATGCTCAGCAAGCCAATCCATACCAAGGATCACATCAAAACCATAGAAAGGTAACTCCATAAGGTCAACATGAAAAACATGATCTTGAACAACCAAAGGACACCTTCTATACAGCTTTCGAGTCACAACAGTCTCACCAAAAGAACTAGTGACACGCACACCAACATCCAAAGACTCAACAGGCAAACCAAGCAATTCAGCATGCTCACACAAAATGTATGAGTGCGTAGATCCAGAATCAATCAAGGAAAGTAATGACAAGGATTGCAAAGTAAAGGTACCTGCGATCACATCCGTGTCATTCCTTCCCTCCCGCTGAGCATACACCCTAGCTTGACCACCACCCTCAGGCTGAATAGCCACAACATGGGCCACTCCCCGACCACCTTCCTCTCTCTGCTGAAAGTTACCACGGCCGCGCCCACGACCTCTCTGTGGTGCAGTAATGACAGGAGCACGCACTTGGCCACCAGCCAACATAGGACACTCCCTCCTCATATGATCCGCAGATCCACAGTTCCAGCACCCATTACCAGCTACCGCAACGGGAGCTTGCACTTCCCTCACAGCTCGAGGACAATCACGTTTCATATGACCACGTGAACCACATGTCCAACATGCACTCGGATCAACTCTAGCATTGCCTCCTCGAGCAGGTGCACCACCACCTCGCTTAGCCGAGGACTGATACTTCTGATCACGTCCCCTTTTGTTTCGTCCACCACCGGAACTATATTCAGCAGCTCGCTTTCCAGCACTAGAACCAGCACTCTTAGCAGATAAACCCAAGTTCATCTCAATATCCTTTGCTCGACCCACCAGCACATCAAAATCATCATACTCAGTGGCCAGCACGTACATCTTTACATCCGTCACTAAACCATAACGGAACCTTTCACACCTCTCCCGCTCATCCGGGACAAGCTCAGGTGCGTACTGACTGAGTCGAACAAACTGTACTTCATACTCAGCCACAGACATGCTCCCCTGGGTAAGAGACATGAACTCCCTCTTCTTTTCATCTAGGTACCTCACACCTAGATACCTTCTCTTGAACACATTCTGAAAGAATGTCCAAGTTACATCAGCTTCCGCCATCCCAGAGATTGTGGTCGTCCACCACGTGTAAGCATCGTCCTGTAGCAATGATACTACACAGCCCAGCTTTTGCACATCAGTGCAACTCATCTGACCCAAGATTCTCTTGGTACTCTCTAACCAAGATTCTGAACCTTCAGCTGACAAACCCCTAAACTCAGTCCCTCCCAGACTGCGCAGACGCTCCAAGGGTAGTCTAACTCCAGCATCTCCCTAATGCCCAGCTCCTCGAGCTCTAGCTACTGCGGCTTGAAAAGCTCCAGCAATAGCTTGTATCAACACTGTCATGTCAGGAACAGCTTGCCCCTGACCAGCCTCAGGTCCAGCGACCCCAGCATCAGCTGCAGCTCCAGCTCCTTCACCCTCAGCACCACCACCACCAGGTGGAGGAGGTAAAACCGCACTTTCAACATTCTCTTCATTCTCATTCTCATTTTGAGCCGCAGCTCGCACATTACTCCTTAACTCTCTACGAGGTGCCATACTTTAACAATGCAATCACAATACAAATAAACAAAGTCAGGCCCAGCAAGGTAAGTAATCCAAGTACTCAAGCTCATTTTCACTTTAAAAACAACATCATTTCATTAGCTTTGATTTGGCAATGGGTACCCACAACATGCTTCACCACAGCATACACCACAATTGCATCACATATACAATTCAGTCAACATGCTTTCACTCAATAAGCATACAAAGCATACATGCTTAAATCATTCACATACTCATTCCCAATTACTCGAGAACTCAGCTCTGATACCACCAAATGTAACCCCCTTAACCCGGCCTAGACGGTCGACCCGAATTAAGAAGATCACACGGGGAAAACCAAAGTCAACCCGAAAGTCAACCTTGATTAACGACCCTTTTTTTTTTCTTTTTACTCTTGTCTAGATGCACGTTAACCCTAGATATGTTCACAAGATAAACATATTCAAACATCATAACAATCAGAGAACATTTAGGGACTCAATTGCACAAATTACAACTTTAGGGACCAAATTGTAAATTCAGAAGATTATAAGAACTTAATCCAAATTAAAGTTCCCAATATGAAATTAGTCAGGTTTCATACTTCTCTACCAAATTTCAGCTCAATTGGACATCCCAAACTCATACAATTGTATAAACAAGTTTGAGGACCAAAACGCTAACATTGCAAAACATATAACCATCAATTTCAGTGCCCAACGGTCGAGTGTTTCGGAACAGGGAAGACCCGTTCCAAAACGCGGGACCGTTCCAAAACTGGTACCGAAACATGGCCTGGCAGTGGCCAAACTGTTCCGAAATAGTGCCTCCCGTTTCGGAACGCCCAGGCCATTTCAGGCCCCCGTTCCGATACGGTCGCACCTGTTCCGAAACAGGCTGCCCAGATTGCAGAAATTTTGCTGGTTTATCATGCAATTGACCTATCAAACATGCACCAAATGCAACCAAACTTTACCAGCAATTCATTCAACATACAAGGAACATAATTGCATAAACCAAACATCGATATGGCATCAATTATGAAAAGCCCCAATTCTATAGGCATGCATCCTACTTAACAAACCATTCATGCATCAAACCACCAAACCAACCACATAAAGGCCAATTACAAGTACCAACATTAACAACAACATAAATCCAACTTAGGGAGTACAAAACATCTCCCAAAACAACAACATAAGTTCCCCATTGCCAAATGCCAAAAGCTAATAGTGTTTAAGAAACCTTCACCATACATGAGCTTTGTTCACCACTTGGATACTTGTCCCCCTTGCTGCCCTCAATGAACTTTAATGCTCTGCATTATTGGTTTAAGAAAAAGAGAGAGAGCGTAAGCAAAAGCTTAGTGAGGAATGCTCATTAAAACCACACAATAATGCATTTACAAAACACATTTATGAACCTTAAATCCAATCATCCTTTATACATGCTCATAAGCATTTAAAACAAGCAATTCAAGCTTCAAGTTCATAACATGTCATATTGGCAACAAGTGATACATTTCACATAAGATCCACACATGGACTTTTAAACACCATTGTGATCTTACAATAACCAAGGACCACACATGGACTTTTAAACACCATTGTGTCCTTAACCCCATGGACTTTTAAACACCATGGCAAGGACCACACAAGGACTTTTAAACACCTTTGTGTCCTTAACAAGAATCATCCAAGGACTTTTAAACACCTTGATGTTCTTAAATAACAAGGCTTACACAAGGACTTTTAAACACCTTTGTAACCTTAACCAAGAATCTCCCAAGGACTTTTAAACACCTTGGAGTTCTTAAATTCACAAGACTCATCCAAGGAATTTTAACCACCTTGATGATCATAACCAAGAACCAACCATGGACTTTTAACCACCATGTTGTTCTTAAATAAACAAGGCTCACACAAGGACTTTTAAACACCTTTGTGACCTTAACATCACTTGCCAATATGCATCATTAATCAACAATATTCCATTGTTTTAAAGCATTTAATCAAGCCATAACATCATGCATCTTTAAGCATCAAACCACATTATAACAATTTTCAAAAACAAGGATCTCTTACCTTGAGCATCCTTCAACACATGGCTTATAATCTCAGCAACTAACATGTTAAATATGCTTTCAAAACAGAATTTAAATAATGCAAACAACCACATTGCATACAACCAATCCATGGTTCATCATCAAGAGAGTTTTTCTGAAAACTTACTCTTGAGCTTAGCTAAGTTGCTTAGACTTAAACTAAGCTCCCAAACCTTCAAATCAATGGTTTCAAAGCTGGAAACAAAAATCCACTCACCGATTCCGTTTCGCCTCTTGCCGAAACACCAATCAAGCTTCCGGATCACCACCACTTGGATCCAAAGATGACTCCCCTGTTTTCAACACATCAAAGCAGAGGATTAATGCATCATCATGCATTAATAGCTTCAATGAAAGCACCTAAACTCGCTGCTCTCATCCACACTCCATTTTCGACTACCAAACACAACCGAAAATGCATCCAAACAACTCCACAACATTACCCAACCATGATCCATCAAAACTAAACCTCCTTAAACATCAATTAACATCCAAAATGGATCTCAACACATCCTTATACCTCCAGCTATAACAGATCAACAAGATCACTCCAAAAACCATCAAAAACACAAGCTAAACTTAGGAAATTCAACCTATCCGGGATTGCATTAATTAAACCCCAATTCCTTATCAATTTAACATTCATTTAACATCAAAAATACACCTCAAAACACTGCTTAAACAGATCATACGAATTTTCATCAAAATCAATCAAATCTTGCAATTAAAAGCCAAGATCAAGATCACATCTATAGAACCTTTTATAAAACACAATTTAAGGATTGAGAACTTAGGAATTTCAGTAAAGAACTGAGAGTTTAGAGTAGAAGGACGTTCTTACCTCCAAACTTGAGTTTTCTCCCTTTTTGGGACCAAATTCTTGAAAAACCACTTAGCAAATTGTGAGGTTTTGTTGATGAGATGATTAGCAATCAAAAGAGAATTGAAAAGAGATATTTAGGTAGCAAAATCAGAGGGAAAAGCTCTGGAGAAAGATGTTTGGTTTGACAGAAAATGAGAGAAAAGGGAAAATAGAAAATATGGAAAGTTAGTTGGAAATGACAAAATATCTTCCCTCCACTTTTATTTTATTTAAAAACCTTTAATAAATCATTTAATATCTTAGAAAAATCTGGAGAAACTCCCTTTGGGTAAATAGCTCCTTAAAGATTCAAAGTTTCAATCCTTCTTAAAACAGTCACACAGTTTTCAAAAATTACATTTTGGTCACTAGCCAAAATGTCACCCTTCCAAACCTCATTTTGTAAAATTGATTTCACAGTTCACTTATATATATTAAAAGAGGATTTTAGGATATTTTTCCATATTATTTGTAACGCCCCGGTTTTGGGCTCAGAAGTTTTGGGCGTTGACCGGTTCGGTCAAAGTGCTGATCGAATATATAAGAGTGAATTTAGGAAAGCCTAGTTCGGGTTGCATTAAAAATATGGAAAAATGTTCTAAAATCATCTTTTAATATATATAAGTGAACTGTGAAATCAATTTTGGAAAATGAGGTTCGGAAGGTTGACATTTTGGCTAGTGACCAAAATGTAATTTTTGAAAGTTGCGGGACAGTTTTATAAAGGATTGAAACTTTGAATCTTTAAGGAGCTATTATTCCAAAAAGGATTTCTCCAGATTTTTCTAAGATATTTTAAGGCTTTATTCTGATTTTTAAAGATTATGAAAGGGAGGGAAATCATTTTAACCAATTTCTTAACTAACTTTCAATTTTCTCTCAATTTCCCTTTTCTCTCATTTTCTCTCAACCCAAACACAATTCTCCAGATTTCCTTCTCTGATTTTGACATCTAAATCTCTCATTTCAACTCTCGTTTGATTCCTAATCATCTCATCAACAAAACCTCTCAATTTGCAAGTTGTTTCATCAAGCTTTTTGGCTCTAAAATGGAGAAATTCAAGTTTGGAGGTAAGAACGTCCTTCTCCTCTAAACTATCAGTTCTTTACTGAAATTCCTAAGTTCTCAATCCTTGATTTATGTTTTGTTAATGGCTTTTCAATTGAGATCTTGATTTTTGGCTAAAATGCAAGATTTGGTGATTTTGGTGAAATTTTCGTGTGATTTGTTTGGGCAGTGTTTTGGAGTGTCAAAATGATGTTAAATGAATGCTAAATTGATTAGAAGTTGAGGTTTAATCAATGCAATCCTGGATAGGTTGAATTTCCTAAGTTTGGCTTGAGTTTTTGGTTGTTTTTGGAGTGTTTTTGGTGATCTGTTATACCTGGAGGTATAAGGATGTGTTTGTGATCATTTTGGATGTTAATTGATGTATAAAAATGGTTAGAAGTGATGGATCTTGGCTGGGTTAAGTTTTGGAAGTGTTTGGAGGTGATTTCGGTTGTGTTTGGTAGCCAAATTGTTAGATTTGTGATGAGCAGCGAGTTGTGTTGTTGTTTCTGGTGTTTTAATGCATAAGGATGCATTAATGTTCTGTTTTTGTGTGCTTGAAACAGGGGAGTTTGATCCGTGAGCTTTAGAGGTGTTGCGGAAGGTTTCGGAAGCTTGGAAGGCTTGTTGGCTAGTCTTGTTTTGGTTATCGGTGAGTGAAGTTGGGATTTCAGCTTTTAAAACAAGGTTTGAAGTTTTTGGGAGCTTAGTGTAAGTCTAAACAACTATGCTAAGCTCAAGAGTAAGTAAAAGGATTTTTGCTCTTGAATTGTGTGTGATTTGGTTTTAAAAGCAAATGTGGTTGATGATTGTAATGCATGTGTTTTGTATGGTTTAATTCCATTTTGTAAGCATATTTTAGCATGGTTTAATGCTGGTTTTGAAAGCCATTTGAGAAGGATGCTCAAGGTAAGGGATCCTTGGTTTTGCGCATGGTAATTGTGGTTTTGATGCATAGTGTTGCATGTTGATCAATGGCTTTGTATGATGCTTTAAAACAGTGAATTGATGATGGTAAATGTTACCTTTTACATATTGGTTATGCATGTGAATCATTGGATTAATGAGGTAATGGTTTTGCATATTGGTTATGCATGTGAATCATTGGGCTAATGTTGTGAGGGTTTTGCATTATGTTTATGCATGTGGAACATTGGATAAATATGGTAAGATGGTTATGTTGGCAAGTGAGGTAAATGGTTCTTGGTTTGTTGATCGGATATAGTTAGCCGACTATAGGATTGGGTGCACCGTGAATTAAGTCGCCTTGGAGGTGGAGTGGTCAAGAGTGGACCGGGAAACTCCCTTCAAGTATCCTAACGAGATGAGGTCATAATGGAGGTTGTTGCCCATTCGAGGACCTTTGTTAAGCAAAGGTTATATGGTGGTTAAAAGTCCATATGTGAGAACCTTGTGCTTGTTAAGATCATAATGGTAGTGTTAAGTCCATGTGTGGATCTTGTGTGGGGTGTCCCGGATCTCGTTAGTGATTTATACAACTACCAGTCGGTTATGCAAAGGTTGTATGGTGGTTAAAAGTCCATACATGGAAACCTTGTGCATGTTGAGGTTGTATGGTGTTTAAAAGTCCATGCATGGGAACCTCGGAAAAAGCTAAGGTTGTATGGTGTTTAAAAGTCCATACATGGGAACCTTAGGCTTGTAAGGTCAAATGGTGTTTAAAAGTCCATTTGGGAGACCTTGGATTGGTAGGGTGTATGGAGCGTAGGGACAACGCTCGGAATCCGCGTATCCGATCGGGTTGTTGAGTTGAAAAGTGAATGTGGTTGATCACTTGGAAGCCAATGTAATGTTCTTGATCATAGAGAAGCGTGAGATGCTTGGAATGATGCATGGTTGCATGTGAAGCATGAGATGCTTGGAATGATGCATGGTTGCATGTGAATCATGAGATGCTTGAAATGATGCTTGATTGCGTGTGAAGCATGAGATGCTTGAAAAGATGCATTGTTGCATGAAAAGTGTATAATGCTTGTGAATGCATGTTTACTTGTTAGGTTGAACAAGTGTTGGTTATCATTTGGTAAATGATGCATGTGAGCATGAAATATCTATATTGCATTGGAGTCTTGTAAGACTTGTTTTTAAAGGCATGTGAAGATGATGTTATGGTTTTTATGTTGCCTTGGTTAAATGCATGTGATAGAATATTTGAGCTATGGTTTTAAAAGGTTTCTTGCTTGATATGGCTTTCAAGTTTAAGAAAGGTATGTTGTGAAATGGGAGTGTTTTCCATGGTTTTGTTTAAGCTTGGCATATGGTGTTTATGCATGGTTTGAGCTTGATGTTGAAAAGGGTTTTCAAACATGGCTTTGGTAAACAAATCGGGTTTGTTTTAAAAGTGGTTTAATGACCCGCTGCATTGATGGTGTTTTGGTTTTGAGCATTCCTCACTAAGCATTATGTGCTTACGCTCCTTTTTGTCCATCAATGCAGATTCTTGAAGCTTGGACATCAAGGAGCAAGGGATTCAAGGTGGACTCCAATGGAGATGTATGTCTCGGTGAATAGCTATAGTTAATAAGGGCAATGGGGTAGAATCTCTCGGGTTTATGTGTATGTGATCGTGTATGTTTGATCAAGAATGTTTAAATGTTGTTGCTAATGTTGTTGGAACATGAATTGGCTTAAATGAGATTGAATTGGAAGGTTTGTGCCTAAATGGTTGCTTGTGTAGGAAGCATGCCTATAGATTTGGGGCTTTCCTTATATGTTGTGTTTCTGTTGAATTGTTGATGCAAGTATGTCTCATTTATGTTGAATTGCATGCTGGTAAAGTTTGGTGGTTTTTGGAGCATGTTTGGATGATCAATTATGTGTTTGAGTGAGCAAAATGCAGCATTCTGGGCTAGGCGTTTCGGAACAGATGACACCGTTTCGGAACGGGTGCCCTGCATGAACCCAGGCGTCCGAAACGGGTGCCACCGTTCCGAAACGGAAAGCATTCTGCCAGACCCCTGTTGCGGAACGCGTTGCGGAACGGCCCCGTGTTTCGAAACGGGCTTTGCCTGTTTCGGAACGGGTGACCGTTGGGGGCTGACATGGGCGGTTAAATGTTTCAAAATGTTTGCATTTTGGTCCTGAAACTTGTTTGTGCAATTGTATGAGTTCGGGATGTCCGTTTGAGCTGAAATTTGGCAGGGAAGCATGAAACCTGATTAATTTAAAGTTGGTAACTTAAAATCTGGTTAAGTCCTTAAAGTTTTCAGAAATTACAATTTGGTCCCTAAAGTTGTAATTTGTTCAATTGGGTCCCTGTTTGATCTCTGATGTTTGTGATCTTTGAGTATGGTGTTTGTGTGATCACATCTAAGGCTAACGTGCATCTAGACAAGTTTTTAAAAGAAAAAAAAGGGTCGTTAATCAAGGTTGACTTTCGGGTTGACTTTGGTTTTCCCCGTGTAATCTTCGTAGTTCGGGTCAACCGTCTAGGCCAGGCTACGGGGGTTACATTTGGTGGTATCAGAGCTGAGTTGCGAAGGTTGGGGAAAAACGGTAAGTTGATGTGATGTGTGTTTGATGTTTACCTTGTTGTGTGGTTGAAAGTTGGTTGAAACATGTGTTTTTGAGTTTGCTGTTGATGTTTCTGAGCATGTTGCTGATGTATGCAAGCATGTTTTGTGGTTATGAATCTTGGTTGAGTTTATGTGGATATGTGCTGATGCTATGAGCTGATGTTATGCATGGTGAATGTGTTTTGAGCATGGTATGTTGCTAATATGCTGGTGCAATTGGATGTTGTTTGGTGTAAGCATGATCAAGGTATGTTGTTGATATGCTTGATGTTGTGATATCCATGTTGTGTTGACTGTTATGTCATGGAAAGGGGAGGATTCGGGATACCCATTGCCTTATTAATATAGCTATTGTGTTATTTGGAGTTGGAGTTTGAATCCTTGCTTAATGCTGGTCTAACTGGTTTGTTTGCTTGTTGTGATTGTATGTTTGTTGTTGTTAGTGGTATGGCAAAGTCGATGAAGGAATGGCGGTTGAGTGAGATGGTTGCTGCCTTGGGGCAGGTTGTTAAGGCAAGGAATTCACCCTTTAGTAGAGGTGTTTTGTCTCAGTCTTCTGTGCCTAGTGTTGAGGTGGTAAGGCAAGGGAAAGAAGCTGGTTCTGTGATGAAAAGTTCATTATCTGTTGAGCAGGAGGTGTTGGGAACATCTCAGGCTGTGGTAGAGATAAAATCAGTTGATGTGCTGGCTAGATGTGAGGGTTTGCCGAAGCAGCATTTGCTTGATTTGGGTGCTGTGGAATATCATGGTTCTACACCGGAGATGTTTGAGGCCTGGTTGGCTAGTGTGATTCTGATCTTGGATCGGGAAGGCTGTGATTATGCCTGTAAGCTGGGGAGTGTTGTTTCTCTGATGTTGGAAGATGTGTGTGCCTGGTGGACATCTGTGGCTGTGGCGTCACATATTCCTGATATTGATTGGGATTTCTTTGTATCGACTTTTTATGAAAGGTATCTTGGAGAGAAGTTTCCAGGGGTTAAGCAAGGCGCGGGTAGTGCTGTTGCGGGGCAAGTGTTGCTTGGGCAAGGAGTGGAAGTTCAGCCACCGGTATGTGACCGTTGTGAAAGGCAACATGTTGGAAGTTGTTGGGGCGCAGGTGTTTGCTAGAATTGTGGTTCTAAGGTGCATGTTAAGCGTGATTGTCCACATGGAGTGAAGTCAGCTTTGGTGTTAGCCAAAGGGTCTCAGAAAGGTCGTGGGCACGGCCGAGGCGAGGTTCAGAGGTGGCAGAAAGAGCAGGAAGTTGTGAAGAGTGTGGGAAAGGAGAGTTGCTGGAAATGTGGGTCTGCTGGACACATGAGACGTGATTGTTTGATGTTGGCTCGGAATAGCCAAGGTTCTTTATTGCAAGGAGTTGGTGGTGACCCTGGTGTGTTAGCTAGTGCTGCAATGGTGCGGCAGGAGGATGATGGTTTCGCAAGGAAGAGAGCTCGTCTGATGAAGCTTCAGGGTGGTGTTGTGCTTTCAGGTAACCTTGTTAAGTGATCTTTGCTTTAGTTACCTTGGTTTGGTTTCTGTTGGTTTTCCTTGTGTGGTAAGTCTAGTCTTGTTGCTAGTATGTTTGGGGTAATGGTAGTGGTGGTTTGGTAATATCTTGGGTGTGAAGAAGGCTTGGGTGAGTATCTTGTGGGTAATGGTTGTTGGTATGATGGAGTTAGATAAGTTAAAGGTGAGTTAGGAGGTTGTTCTTAGACAGATTTTGAGGATGTTATTGGAGGGTGTGAACTGGCATTCATGCACAGTTAAAATCATTGTTATATGCTATATTATATATGTTGGTCCATGCATACATGTGGCATGACACTAGAGGTTTTGCATACATGTACATCAGGCTTTGATAGAGCATGTAGGTGATCATGCATATGATGTTCACGCTCGCTAATAACTAATCGAATCTGTTAGTGTTGTGGTTGGATTAGGTGAGATGATGGGGTTTTTTTAGAGGTTGTTTGGTACTGAGTGAGAGCTAGAAGTGTTGGAGTTTGGTAAACTAGTTGCTAGTAATAGTGACAGTGGTATAGCCGGTTGGTAGAAGGATAGTGTTTGATGTTCAGAGAGTTTAGTGGTTTGGTGGTGAAGGGTATCGGTTGAGGTTAGTATCGGTTAAGTGGTTTGTTTAGCTAAAGGAAGTGGTAGTTCCTTGGTGCTAAGTGATGTTGCAGCTTAGTGGTTGAGTTTCCAAGTGCTGAGGTAGTTTAGCTTTTAAGTTGTTGTGAAAGGGTTGTGTTGGTTCTTAGCAACCTTTGAGGAGATCAGAAGCTGTTATGTGTGTTTTGGTTAAGTAATGTTCTGGTAATGCAAGTGTTCTAGTTGAAGTTTGTAGTGAAAGGGCTGTGAAAGATCGAAGGCTTTTGTTGGTTGTTTGGGTTCTTGTGAGAAGTGGTAGGCTGGTTGTGGTTAAGAAAGTTCCATTTGAAGTCAGTTGGTGGTGTGTGGAGCGGCTGACGGACTCAAGTTGGGGTTGTGATGTAATTTTTGGTATTTGGGTGAGTAGTCCTGGTGAGCTGTTGTGGTAATGTTTTTGGCGGATGTGAAGGATTGTCAGCTTCGTTGAAGAGCTTGAGTAAACAGTTGATGTTTAAGGATTTTTGCTTGTTGGGAAAATCTTTGGAAGAGGTTTGGGAGTTTGCAAGAGTTTTAGAAGCAGAGAGGTTGCCTAGTGGCTGAGTTGGATTGGTTGTTGTCTCTGTGTGAATAAGTCTTGGAAGTTGTGTGCTACAGTGTTGTTTGCTGTAAGAGCTGAAGTTCTTCAGGTTGATGTTGGGGTTGTGTATAGTTCGGTTATGTGGAAGGTTAAGTCGTGGTTACCTTTGAGAGTTTGGATTTGTGAACAGTGTATGGTGGGGGTTTTGTGTGGAATGTGTTCTGTGAGGTTGAGGCGGTTGTGTTGTCTTGTGTGTTGCTTTGAGAAGGTTGTGGTTCTCTTTTGGCCAGTTGAAATTTCGAGGACGAAATTTCCTAAGGGGGGGAGAGTTGTAACGCCCCGGTTTTGGGCTCAGAAGTTTTGGGCGTTGACCGGTTCGGTCAAAGTGCTGATCGAATATATAAGAGTGAATTTAGGAAAGCCTAGTTCGGGTTGCATTAAAAATATGGAAAATGTTCTAAAATCATCTTTTAATATATATAAGTGAACTGTGAAATCAATTTTGGAAAATGAGGTCCGGAAGGTTGACATTTTGGCTAGTGACCAAAATGTAATTTTTGAAAGTTGCGGGACAGTTTTATAAAGGATTGAAACTTTGAATCTTTAAGGAGCTATTATTCCAAAAAGGATTTCTCCAGATTTTTCTAAGATATTTTAAGGCTTTATTCTGATTTTTAAAGATTATGAAAGGGAGGGAAATCATTTTAACCAATTTCTTAACTAACTTTCCATTTTCTCTCAATTTCCCTTTTCTCTCATTTTCTCTCAACCCAAACACAATTCTCCAGATTTCCTTCTCTGATTTTGACATCTAAATCTCTCATTTCAACTCTCGTTTGATTCCTAATCATCTCATCAACAAAACCTCTCAATTTGCAAGTTGTTTCATCAAGCTTTTTGGCTCTAAAATGGAGAAATTCAAGTTTGGAGGTAAGAACGTCCTTCTCCTCTAAACTATCAGTTCTTTACTGAAATTCCTAAGTTCTCAATCCTTGATTTATGTTTTGTTAATGGCTTTTCAATTGAGATCTTGATTTTTGGCTAAAATGCAAGATTTGGTGATTTTGGTGAAATTTTCGTGTGATCTGTTTGGGCAGTGTTTTGGAGTGTTAAAATGATGTTAAATGAATGCTAAATTGATTAGAAGTTGAGGTTTAATCAATGCAATCCTGGATAGGTTGAATTTCCTAAGTTTGGCTTGAGTTTTTGGTTGTTTTTGGAGTGTTTTTGGTGATCTGTTATACCTGGAGGTATAAGGATGTGTTTGTGATCATTTTGGATGTTAATTGATGTATAAAAATGGTTAGAAGTGATGGATCTTGGCTGGGTTAAGTTTTGGAAGTGTTTGGAGGTGATTTCGGTTGTGTTTGGTAGCCAAATTGTTAGATTTGTGATGAGCAGCGAGTTGTGTTGTTGTTTCTGGTGTTTTAATGCATAAGGATGCATTAATGTTCTGTTTTTGTGTGCTTGAAACAGGGGAGTTTGATCCGTGAGCTTTAGAGGTTTTGCGGAAGGTTTCGGAAGCTTGGAAGGCTTGTTGGCTAGTCTTGTTTTGGTTATCGGTGAGTGAAGTTGGGATTTCAGCTTTTAAAACAAGGTTTGAAGGTTTTTGGGAGCTTAGTGTAAGTCTAAACAAATATGCTAAGCTCAAGAGTAAGTAAAAGGATTTTTGCTCTTGAATTGTGTGTGATTTGGTTTTAAAAGCAAATGTGGTTGATGATTGTAATGCATGTGTTTTGTATGGTTTAATTCCGTTTTGTAAGCATATTTTAGCATGGTTTAATGCTGGTTTTGAAAGCCATTTGAGAAGGATGCTCAAGGTAAGGGATCCTGCGTTTTGCGCATGGTAATTGTGGTTTTGATGCATAGTGTTGCATGTTGATCAATGGCTTTGTATGATGCTTTAAAACAGTGAATTGATGATGGTAAATGTTACTTTTTGCATATTGGTTATGCATGTGAATCATTGGATTAATGAGGTAATGGTTTTGCATATTGGTTATGCATGTGAATCATTGGGCTAATGTTGTGAGGGTTTTGCATTATGTTTATGCATGTGGAACATTGGATAAATATGGTAAGATGGTTATGTTGGCAAGTGATGTAAATGGTTCTTGGTTTGTTGATCGGATATAGTTAGCCGGCTATAGGATTGGGTGCACCGTGAATTAAGTCGCCTTGGAGGTGGAGTGGTCAAGAGTGGACCGGGAAACTCCCTTCAAGTATCCTAACGAGATGAGGTCATAATGGAGGTTGTTGCCCATTCGAGGACCTTGGTTAAGCAAAGGTTATATGGTGGTTAAAAGTCCATATGTGAGAACCTTGTGCTTGTTAAGATCACAATGGCAGTGTTAAGTCCATGTGTGGATCTTGTGTGGGGTGTCCCGGATCTCGTTAGTGATTTATACAACTACCAATCGGTTATGCAAAGGTTGTATGGTGGTTAAAAGTCCATACATGGAAACCTTGTGCATGTTGAGGTTGTATGGTGTTTAAAAGTCCATGCATGGGAACCTCAGAAAAAGCTAAGGTTGTATGGTGTTTAAAAGTCCATACATGGGAACCTTAGGCTTGTAAGGTCAAATGGTGTTTAAAAGTCCATTTGGGAGACCTTGGATTGGTAGGGTGTATGGAGCGTAGGGACAACGCTCGGAATCCGCGTATCCGATCGGGTTGTTGAGTTGAAAAGTGAATGTGGTTGATCACTTGGAAGCCAATGTAATGTTCTTGATCATAGAGAAGCGTGAGATGCTTGGAATGATGCATGGTTGCATGTGAAGCATGAGATGCTTGGAATGATGCATGGTTGCATGTGAAGCATGAGATGCTTGAAATGATGCTTGATTGCGTGTGAAGCATGAGATGCTTGAAAAGATGCATTGTTGCATGAAAAGTGTATAATGCTTGTGAATGCATGTTTACTTGTTAGGTTGAACAAGTGTTGGTTATCATTTGGTAAATGATGCATGTGAGCATGAAATATCTATATTGCATTGGAGTCTTGTAAGACTTGTTTTTAAAGGCATGTGAAGATGATGTTATGGTTTTTATGTTGCCTTGGTTAAATGCATGTGATAGAATATTTGAGCTATGGTTTTAAAAGGTTTCTTGCTTGATATGGCTTTCAAGTTTAAGAAAGGTATGTTGTGAAATGGGAGTGTTTTCCATGGTTTTGTTTAAGCTTGGCATATGGTGTTTATGCATGGTTTGAGCTTGATGTTGAAAAGGGTTTTCAAACATGGCTTTGGTAAACAAATCGGGTTTGTTTTAAAAGTGTTTTAATGACCCGCTGCATTGATGGTGTTTTGGTTTTGAGCATTCCTCACTACGCATTATGTGCTTACGCTCCTTTTTGTCCATCAATGCAGATTCTTGAAGTTTGGACAGCAAGGAGCAAGGGATTCAAGGTGGACTCCAATGGAGATGTATGTCTCGGTGAATAACTATAGTTAATAAGGGCAATGGGGTAGAATCTCTCGGGTTTATGTGTATGTGATCGTGTATGTTTGATCAAGAATGTTTAAATGTTGTTGCTAATGTTGTTGGAACATGAATTGGCTTAAATGAGATTGAATTGGAAGGTTTGTGCCTAAATGGTTGCTTGTGTAGGAAGCATGCCTATAGATTTGGGGCTTTCCTTATATGTTGTGTTTCTGTTGAATTGTTGATGCAAGTATGTCTCATTTATGTTGAATTGCATGCTGGTAAAGTTTGGTGGTTTTTGGAGCATGTTTGGATGATCAATTATGTGTTTGAGTGAGCAAAATGCAGCATTCTGGGCTAGGCGTTTCGGAACAGATGACACCGTTTCGGAACGGGTGCCCTGCATGAACCCAGGCGTCCGAAACGGGTGCCACCGTTCCGAAACGGAAAGCATTCTGCCAGACCCCTGTTGCGGAACGCGTTGCGGAACGGCCCCGTGTTTCGAAACGGGCTTTGCCTGTTTCGGAACGGGTGACCGTTGGGGGCTGACATGGTCGGTTAAATGTTTCAAAATGTTTGCATTTTGGTCCTGAAACTTGTTTGTGCAATTGTATGAGTTCGGGATGTCCGTTTGAGCTGAAATTTGGCAGGGAAGCATGAAACCTGATTAATTTAAAGTTGGTAACTTAAAATCTGGTTAAGTCCTTAAAGTTTTCAGAAATTACAATTTAGTCCCTAAAGTTGTAATTTGTTCAATTGGGTCCCTGTTTGATCTCTGATGTTTGTGATCTTTGAGTATGGTGTTTGTGTGATCACATCTAAGGCTAACGTGCATCTAGACAAGTTTTTAAAAGGAAAAAAAGGGTCGTTAATCAAGGTTGACTTTCGGGTTGACTTTGGTTTTCCCCGTGTAATCTTCGTAGTTCGGGTCAACCGTCTAGGCCGGGCTATGGGGGTTACATTTTTAATGCAACCCGAACTAGGCTTTCCTAATTTCACCTTTTTATATTCGAACCGCACTTTGACCGAACCGGTCAAAACCCAAAACTTCTAAGCCCAAAACCGTGGCGTTACATCTAAGGCGCCCTTTTTGGGGTTTTCACAATAGATATTTTCTTTTGTGAGAGCGCCCTTTCAAGTTTTCACTCCGCCTTTTTTCTCTTTTTTAATCTCTTTTTTTATTCTTCAAGCATAATACTTTTTGACCGAATCTGAATTCACCGCTTATGTAGCTCTTTGTCGTCCATTTCAGCCAGTATTAATGCTCCTCCAGAGAAGGCTTTCTTGAAAATATATGGCCCCTCCCAGTTAGGCATCCATTTCCCGCAATCATCTCGATGTATTTGTAGGACCTTCCTTAACACAAGATCCCCCTCTCGGAACTCCCTCGGGTGCACCTTTTTATCATATGCCCACGTTATCCTCTTTGGGTACATCTGGCTGTGACAAATTGCCCTCAATCTCTTTTCCTCAATGAGATTTAACTGGTCGAATCGAGCCTGTAGCCATTCCGCATCATCTAGCTTTGTTTCTGACAATACCCGGAGTGACGGAATTCCAACTTCAATGGGTAGCACCGCCTCTGTCCCATAAACCAAGGAATAAGGCGTTGCCCAGTCGAGGTTCGTATTGATGCCCAGTATGCAAATAAGGCGAACGGTAGCTTTTCATGCCAATCCTTGTAAGTTACTCTTATCTTTGATATGATCTTCTTTATATTTTTGTTTGTCGCTTCCACTACCTCATTCATCTTTGGGCGGTAGGTTATTGAATTGTAGTGAATGATTTTGAATTGTTCACACACTTCCATTATCACTTTGTTATTGAAATTTGTAGCATTATAAGTAACAATTCTTTCTGGCAGTCCATATCGACATGTTATCTCTTTCTTCATGAACTTACTAACTGTGGTTCTAGTGATATTAGCATAAGAAGCTGCTTCTACCCATTAGTAAAATAATCTATCGCCACAAGGATGAAGTGATGTCCGTTGGAAGCTTTGGGATGAATTTGTCCAATAACATCCATGCCCCAAGCAGCAAAAGGCCATTGTGAGTTCATGGTATGTAGAGGGACTGGTGGAGAATTGATCTTGTCACCATATATCTGGCACTTATGACACTTCTTTGCGTATTCAATGCAATCCCCTTCCATGGTTGTCCAATAATAGCCATATCTCAAAATCTTCTTGGCTATTGAGAGCCCATTTGCATGTGTGCCACATATCTCGTCATGTACCTCTGCCATTATAGTCCTTTCTTTGTTGACATCAACACATCTCAGTAGAATCTGATCTCTGCTTCTTTTGTATAGGATTTCCCCGTCGAGTACTTATCCTAAAGCCATTCTTCTGATAGTTCTTTTTCCATTATCATTTGCCCCCAGAGGATATGTATGATACTTTAGGTATTGAAAAATATCATGGTACCAAGGATGTTGATCAATTTCTTCTTCTATGTTGTAGTAGTGAGCATAGGTTTCATATCTCTGCATTCGGATAGGCACCATATCTTCTGATTTGTTTGCTAGGAATACCAAAGCCAGTGTAGCTAAGGCATCCGCCATTTAGTTATCTTCCCTAGGGATGTATATAAAGGTTATTTCTTCAAATTCTTTTATTAGCTCCAGGATCAATTTTTGGTACTCGATCAATTTTACATCTTTCGTTTCCCATTCTCCACGAAGTTGGTAAATCACCAACGCTGAATCTCCATACACTTTTAAGACTTCTATTTTTCTTTCGATAGCAGCTCGCAGGCACATCACACATGCTTCATATTCTACCATGTTATTTGTACAAAGAAATTCTAGCTTACTTGTGGACGGGTAGTGTACATCATCGGGTGAGATCAATACTACTCCAATTCCTCGTCCAAGGGCATTAATTGCTCCATCAAAATACAATTTCCAAGTTTTTCTTTCTGGAATCCTAGCTTCTATCATGGAGGCATTCATCACGTCTTCATCTGGGAAATCAAAGTTCAGGGGCTCATAATCCTCCATCACACGACTGGCTAGGAAATCTGCTATAGCACTTCCTTTTATTGCTTTTTGACTTACGTACACAATGTCAAACTCTGAAAACAACATTTGCCAGTGTGCTAGTCTTCCAGTCAAGGTTGGTATTTCCATCATGAATTTTAACAGGTCAAGATGAGAGATCAACCATGTTGTATGGTATAACATGTATTGCCTGAGCCTTCGGGTTACCAAAACCAGAGCACAACACAGCTTTTGAATAGATGGGTACCGCACTTCGCATTTAGTAAACTTCTTGCTCAAGTAATAGATAGCTCTTTCTTTCTTTCTTGTGTCATCATGTTGCCCCAATACACACCCCCATTGAATTCTCGTAGACCGTCAGGTAAAGGATTAGTGGCCTGCCAGGAACCGATGCTACTAATATGGGAGCATTGGTAAGATATTTCTTGATTTTTTCGAATGCTTCTTGACACTCTTTGTTCCACTCTCCAGGGTTATTCTTTTTCTACATCTTGAAGATTGGATCACATTTATCGGTCAATAGTGATATGTACCGACAAACATAATTCAATCTGCTGAGGAACCCCCGAACTTCTTTTTGTGAGCTGGGTGGCGGTAGGTTCCGAATAGCCTTCACTTTATCGGGATGTATCTCGATTCCCCTTCTACTGACAACGAAACCAAGAAGTTTTCCAGATGTTACTCCAAAGGTGCATTTATTAGGATTGAGCTTTAGTTGGTACTTTCTCAATCTCAAGAATAACTTTCTCAGATTTTGGATGTGCTCCTCCTCAGTATGGGACTTGGCGATCATGTTATCTACATACACTTCGACTTCTTTATGCATCATGTCGTGAAACAAGGTCACCATCGCCCGCTGGTATGTTGCCCCGGCGTTCTTTAGTCCAAAGGGCATCACCTTGTAATAATAGGTGCCCCATAAGGTTATAAAGGTGGTCTTGATCATATCTTCTACACTCATCTTGATCTGATTATATCCTGAGGAGCCATCCATAAAGGAAAACCAGAAATGCCCTGACGTATTGTCGACCAAAATGTCTATATGTGGCAGAGGAAAATTATCTTTTGGACTGGCCCGATTCAGGTCCTTCCAGTCAACACACATTCGTACTTTCCCATCTTTCTTTGGTACATGCACTATATTAGCCACACATTCTAGATACTGAGATACCTTGAGGAAACTGACATCGATATGTTTCTGCACCTCTTCTTTTATCTTTATCACCATTTCCGGTCTCAACCTTCTAAGTTTATGTTGAACTGATATGCATTCAGGTCTAATGGGCAATTTGTGTACCACTGTGTTAGTGTTCAATCATGGCATGTCTTGCTAAGACCAAGCGGAAACATCTTTGAACACGCGCATCAGATCAATTAATTCTTGCTTCTTTCTGGGCGAAAATGATGCCCTGATCTTTACTTCACTTTAGTTTCTTCTGTTACTAGATTGAGAATCTCCAATTCTTCTTTGTGGGGCGGGATCTGCTTATCTTCTTTTTCCACCAACCTCAGTAATTCTTCAGGGATTTCATATTCTAGTTCATCCTCAACTTCACTGATTTCCGCTAGACATACTGGTTGTTCAGGTCCTACCCTAGGATCGGGTTTATGATCATTCATGTAGTCGATAGTTGAAGACCTGTAAAGAAAATAATAATATATTTTGAAAATGATGCGAAAAAATAAAAAAACTCATTTTCCATTTGTGAATCAGCATGGAAAGCATCTTTATTAAAATGATTGTATAATGGCCCTTTACAGATAATCCCCTTATACCCGCGGACAAAGGTATAAGGTGGTCCCAGTATTTACTCTGTTTTAACTTTGGTTACAAAGAAGTATCTTCAGTTGTCCAGTTCTTCAATGTCTCGCTTAGGGCAAAGGGACGGATCAATCTAAGATAATTGCCAGGATAAGCATTCTCGAAGATTCCTCCAACAAAAAGTTCATCTAGATCATTGCCGAAGATTTCCTCCTCATGTAGTTTTATTGTTTCTTGATTGACCCCCTCCAGCTGTTTTTCAACATTGGTGAACCCACGTGATTTGAAGATCTTTGTCATGTCAAAAGATGTCACCAGGCTGGACGACGTCTCCTTTCCTTGTATGCGGGCTCTCCTTTGTTCTCTCTGCTTCTTTAATTCTCGCAATCGGTCCTTTATTATAGGAGCAAACCCCAATCCAAAATGATCTTTCTTCATCAGAAAAGGCCTTGGTCGTAAACTTCCCTGTAAATGTTTTCCGAGCCCCTTCCTTGTCTTTGCACCTCTTCCAAGTGTCTCTCGAACACTCATCTTGGTGCAGTTTGACAGTCTTGGCCGTGGAACTGGTTTCCCCTCAGCCACGAAGGTAGCATTTACAAATTCCAGCGCCCGGAAAGAGCACTCCAAGGCATTTTCATCTGTCTGGATGTAGGGTACATCAGTTGTTATAGAGGCAATGATGTCTTCCTCTGCTCCAACACTAACCAACTTTCCTTCTATGACAAACTTTAGTTTCTGGTGTAGAGAGGATGGGATTGCCCCTGCTGAGTGAATCCAGGGTCGTCCAAGCAAGCAATTATAAGTTGGTTTAATATCCATCGCCACAAAGTCAATATTGTAAACTATTGGTCCTATCAACAATGGTACTTCTATCCTCCCAAGCACATCTCGTATTGTTCCATCAAAGGCTGTTACAGTGTTCTGATATGCCTTCATATGGGAGTCACCGATAGGCAACCTTTGCAAAGTCGCGATCGACTTAACATTCAGGGCTGCTCCATTGTCAATTAGGACACCGAACAACACATATCCTTTACAATGCGTTGTGATATTCAAAGCTTTCACTGACCCCATTCCTTCTTCTGGAATTTCATCATCAGTAAATGTTATGTAATTGTCGGCTGCAATATGATTTACAATTTTGTCCAACTTATCTACTGAGATATTGTTTGGCACAAATGCCTAATTTAGCACCTTCATCAAAGCATTTCGGTGCCCCTCAGACCTTAGTAATAACTCTAGGACCGGAATCCTTGTATGTTGCCGCTTCAATTGTTCTATAATTTTGTACTTGATGTGCTTTAAAAACCTCAGAAATTCCCGGGCTTGCTCCTCCGTCACCGGTTCATTTATATTTGGAGCAGGGTCTTCCTCAAAAATCTTTTCAGGGGCAGTAGATACCTTTTCCTTAGCTTTCTCAGCTTCTTTCATGACTTCTTGGAAGGAGTAACATCTGCCACTTCGAGTGAAATGGCCTACTTCGTTTACTGCCTCCGAATTTGTTTTCTCTTTCTCTGGTACTTCCTTTGTCTCTTCATTCGGTTTTGTTTCTTGCAACTTCTCTTTTTCGTGTATTGACACACTGGCCGCGTAATTCCAAGGGGCTGCAATGGTAATTTTGAAAGCAAACGGAACTGGTGTTGAAATTACTATCTTTGGTGTCACCATTGGCTTCGCATTTGCAACCTTCGGCTTAACTGTCACAACCAAAGGTTTGTGCACCCCATATTTTACTCTAGAGTTTTCCGAAGCACACACTTCAACCTCTCTCCTTGTACCAACCTTTTCAAAGAGTTCAATTTCTTTGTTATCCATCATTTTTTGAACTAAGTCCCTAAACTCATGGTAGTGCTGAATTTCATAATCACACTCTTGGTGATATTCACAATACACCTTAGCAGGTATTTCCATCTCAATTTTCATGCCGACTTTAATCATCTTGGCATTATATAGATGTTCAAACACCCATCTCAACGGAGACTGAATCTCTGAAACATCAGTCTTTCGCCTCTTCGCCTCATCATATTCTTCTATCATGTTCACCCCACATCCTCCATGACTCGGAAGGGGATTAGCAGCGATATTGGGCTTATCAAACTTCAATATCCATGTATTGATCAAATTCTGCACCACCTTCTTGAATGATGTGCATGTTTCGATTAAATGTCCCGATATTCCAGCATGGAATTCAAAATGGGCATCAGCTTTGTACCACGGAGGGTAAGGAGGCTGTAGAGGTGTCAGATGATACGGTCTCACTAGATCTGCCTCATGCAGCTGAGGGTATAATTCTGCATATGACATTGGTATGGGTGTAAAGTTCATTTTATCATTTCTCGGTCCTCGGGAATCCCTCTTGTTTAAATTTTGAGAATTTCTAGCCGAGGTTCCGAGTGATGTAATGGTCACGTTTTTCGATACCTCATAAGTGCTTGCATTATTCACTTCATTATCTTTCCTATTGTAGTTCATGCGAGAACTCTCTCCACTTTCAATCCTTCCACTCTTTATCACGGCTTCTATCAACTCTCATGTCATCACAATGTCAGCAAAATTCTGGGTGGCATTGCTAATAAGCCTTTCAAACAGCGGTCCTCTGAGAGTCTGTAAGGACATGTGAGCAATCTCGCTTTCCATTAGTGGGGGTTGTACTTGCGCTGCAATATCTCTCCATCTTTGGGCATATTTTCGGAGCGTTTTGTCACTTCTCTACTCCATCCCCTGCAACTTTACTCGGCCCGGGATCATTTCTATGACATGCTTACAATGCTCTACAAAAGCTCCTGACAGGTCCTTCTAGGATCGGATATTCACCCGGCTTAGTTGGGTATACCAGCGAGCAGTTGAACCAGTTAGACTGTCCTGGAAGCAGTGTATCAGCAACTTTTCATCTCTCAGGCAAGCATCCATTTTTCTGCAACACATCGTCAAATGGGCCATGGGACAAGAAGTTCCATCGTATTTCTCAAAGTCTGGGACTTTGAACTTGGGGGGAAGTACCAAATCAGCTACCAGGCTCATTTCAACAGCTCCTGGTCCCATCTCATTAGCTTTCTACAGTTCCAGTAAGTGACCCTCTAGAGCTTTGCAGTGCTCCTCGTACTTGCGCTCAATTTTAGCACGTATTTTTCCGATCTCACCAAGTGCATTCAAGTCTGGCACCTCTTCAGTATTCTCAAAGTTTGCACCAATGTGTAGTGGTGATTTGGTGTTACTCCAGCTAGGTTGATATGGACCTTCTTCGTTGTTGAAGGTTTTTTCTGGCTGCATCCTGATGTGGGAGGTTGTCTCTGCTTGATCATTCACCTCGTTGGAAGCTCCTTCGGCTGCTTTGGCCTTCCTAGATTCCTTAAGGCCTAAGAGAGCACTCAACTGGTTGATGATTTCTGCCTAGGTTTGAGTAAAGCAATCTTTAATTGATTGTTCGATCTTGTCGAAACGATTATGTGTTTCCACGCCTTCGATTTCGAGATTGGCAAGCTGATCCTCAAAAGCCATGGATCGTGAACGCATGCGAGTTCCGTTAAATGTGGAATATTTACGACTTAAAGCGGATTTTGTCATTAAACCTTTCTCTTATTAAATTCCTTATTTATCATAAGATTTCAAAATGAATAAATGTATGCATGTATGCATGAATGTATGAATGTAATAAAAGAACATCGAATTTAGGAACCACTCTTCCTTAGAAACACCACATCTATCCGGAAGTTTAATTACACAGAGGGGATAAACTTGCTATATAAAAACGCTAGCCCTAACTCCTAAGTTGACTAACTCGTGCAACAGCCGCACAATAGCTTCCCTGTGTTCCTCTTCAATGTTAGGCTGCTCCAACAGGCTTGTAGCTTGCCTTGATAGGATTTGAACATACGAAGCAATACTTCTGACTTGGGCTTTGAATCTCACTAGTTCATCATTCTGACACTAGACCGTCCGCCGGGCTGCCTCATATTTATCTTTCCATGCTCCGCTCTCTGCCATTAGTGCTCCTTCATATGCAGCCAACTTGTCCTTTAGGTCTTGAACAATGACTTCCAGCTCAGTTATTCTTTTCTGCATTCTTTCTTTTGCTATCTCTGCTTCGACTTTATCCTCGTTGTGATACTTGGTGATTAATTCTTCAAGCTGTGACACCTGGCTAGTCAAGTCGAAATTTCGGGCTTGTTTTTCCTCTAGCTTCTTCTTCGCTTTGTCGTTCGATTCCTTACTTGCTCGTGTCTTTCTGTCATACATCTTTTTATAATCATCCATGTCTCGAGTCATTGCATCCAATTCCTCTTATAGATTCTTTATTATCTTGCTTGTTCCACCCTTTTGTTTGTCTTTGTAGTCATTGTGCAATTCCTGCAGTTCTTGATTCACTTTCTTGTTCTGTTCCACCAGCTCCTTCTCCTTTCCTTTGTGGATCTCTACTTGCAACTGTTCCATTGTTAATTTCTCCTTAAGGTCTTGGACTCTTTTTTCATACTTTTCAAGTCTTGCTCCCGGTCATGTCTGAGTTTCTCTAAAGCTAAAGGTGACTCCTGGATTGCCTGTGTTGAAGTTCCGGCTCTTTGGGGCTTTTCTTGAAATGTAGTGTCATTGATTCTCTGGGCCCTCCACTCATCGTACCTTGCCATTACTTCTAATCCTGGATAAGGCTGAACCCTTCTTGGTGTTTCCCAAGCTTTTGAGGTTTGCAGAATTAGCCCTTTGTAGTCATTTGTCTTTTGAGCATATTCGAACTTAGCCATCCCAGCAGTAGCAGCCACAAATTGCCTTGAGACTAACAACGGGCAATAAGATGTTCCTCCCCAAAATCCTGGTAAAGGAACCCAATCCCTGTTTCAACAGCGATATAGAAAGATTGTACCCGTATTCAGCCAAGGAGCTTTCCATACTATATTCGTATCCTTCAAGTCTTTGGGATATGTAACCCCCTTAACCCGGCCTAGACGGTTGACCCGAATTAAGAAAGTCACACGGGGAAAACCAAAGTCAACCCGAAAGTCAACCTTGATTAACGACCCTTTTTTTCTTTTTAATCTTGTCTAGATGCATTTTAAACCTTAGATATGATCATACAACAGCATACTCAAAGATCATAAACAACAGCGATCAAACAGGGACCCAATTGAACAAATTACAACTTTAGGGACCAAATTGTAATTTATGATAAATATGAGGACTTAACCCAAATTAAAGTTACCAGATTTTAATTAGTCAGATTTCATGCTTCACTGTGAAATTTCAGCTCAAAAGGACATCCCAAACTCATACAATTGCACAAACAAGATTCAGGACCAAAATGCAAACAATTCAAAACATTTAACTGCCAGTGTCAGCCCCCAACGGTCACCCGTTCCGAAACAGGCAGAGCCCGTTTCGAAACGCGGGGCCGTTCCGCAACGCGTACCGCAACACGGGCTGGCAGTAGCCAAACCGTTTCGGAACGGTCTCTCCCGTTTCGGACGCCTGGGCTTGTTTAAGGCACCTGTTCCGAAACGGGTGGCACTGTTCCGAAACACCCTGCACAGATTGCCCCAAAATACATTCTTAAACATGCAATTAAACATCCAATCATGCTCCAATTGCCACCAAACTTTACCAGCATGCAATTCAACATATTTGGGACATACTTGCATCAACAATTCATCAAGACAACAACATATACGAAACGCCCCAAATCTATAGGCATGCTTCCTACACAAGCAAGCCATACAAGCATAAACTTCCAATTCAAGCATGTAAAGGCCAAACACTAAAACCAGCATTCTCATCAACATTCAACATACTTAGGGAGTTCAAAACCTCTCCCAAAACATACACATAGGTCCCCCATTGCCAAATTACCAAAAGCTAAAAATGTACTTAAGAAACCTTCCATACTTTGAGCTTTACTTTCACTTGAATGCTTGCCCTTCTTGCTGCCCTCAAAGTACTCTAATGTTCTGCATTATTGATTTAAGAAAACGAAAGAGAGCGTAAGCAAAAGCTTAGTGAGGAATGCTCAATAAAACCATTCAATAATGCATTTATAAAACACTTTATAAATCATGCTTCAAATCAACATTTGCACATGCTCAAAAGCATACTTTAAACAAGCATCTCATGCTTCATTTCATAACATGTCATATTGGCTACAAGTGATAAATTCCATTTCTTTAAAAACAAGTTCATCAACTTTCACCCCAAGGACTTTTAAACACCTTGGCCCATGGACTTTTAACCACCATGGAAAGGACCACACAAGGACTTTTAACCACCTTTGTGTCCGTATCAAGTTTCACCCCAAGGACTTTTAAACACCTTGGCCCCAAGGACTTTTAAACACCTTGGTCCCATGGACTTTTAAACACCATGGCCCCATGGACTTTTAAGCACCATGGAAAGGATCACACAGGGACTTCTAACCACCTTTGTGTCCATAGCAAGAACCATCCAAGGACTTTTAACCACCTTGATGTTCTTAAGTAAACAAGGCTCACTCAAGGACTTTTAACCACCTTAGTGACCTTAACCTTTTCAAAACATCACTTGCCAATATACATCATTATCATCAATTTATCCACTGTTTTAAAGCATTAAACCAAGCCATATTCATCATGCATTTAAAAGCATCAAACCACATTTAATCATTGTACAAAAACAAGGAACTCTTACCTTGAGCTTCCTTCAACATATGGCTTACAAAAACAGCATTAACCATGCTAAATCATGCTTTCAAAACAGAGTTTAAAACATGCAATAAACCACATTGCACAACAATCAAATCATGGCCACCACTAGAGAGTATTTCCGAAAACTTACACTTGAGCTTAGCAAAGTTGTTTAGACTTAAACTAAGCTCCCAAGACATTGGTTTCAAAGCCGAAAACCCAATTTCACTCACCGATTCCACTTCGCCTCTTGCCGAAGCACCAAATCAAGCTTCCGGATCAACAACTCTTGGATCCAAAGATGCCTCCCCTGTTTTAACACATCAAAGCAGAGGATTAATGCATCATCATGCATTAATTGCTTCAATGAAAGCACCTAAACTCGCTGCTCTCATCCACACTCCATTTTCGGCTACCAAACACAACCAAAAATGCATCCAAACCACTTCTCAACAAAGCCCAGCCATAAACCATCAAAACCTAACATCCTTTAACATCATTTAACATCTAAAAAGAGCCTAATAACATCCTTATACCTCCAGCAACATCAGATCCACAAGATCACCTCAAAAACAAACAAGAATCACAAGCAAAACTTAGGAAACTCAACCTATCCGGGATTGCATTAATCAAAACTCAATTCCTTATCAATTTAGAGTTCAAATATCATCAAAAACACATCTCAAATCACAGATTTAACAGATCAAACGAAAATCACCAAAAATCACCAAATCTTGCATTATAAGCCAAGATCCATTTCTCAACTCAAAAGCCTTTAATAAAACATCAATTAAGGATTGAAAACTTAGGAATTTCAGTAAAGAACTGATAGTTTAGAGGAGAAGGACGTTCTTACCTCCAAACTTGAGTTTCTCCTCTTTTTGGAACCAAAAACCTTGATGAATCAAGTAGCAAATGATGAGGTTTTGTAGATATGTTGATTAGGAATCAAAAGAGAGTTGAAAGGAGAGATTTAGGTGAGAAAATCAGAAACAATTCTCTGGAAAGAAGGTGTTTGGGTTGAGAGAAAATGAGAGAAAAGAAAATAGGAAGTTAGTTATCAAAATAGCCAAAATGGCTTTCCCTCCTCTTTTGATATGTTTTAAAATCAGAATATAGCTTAAAATATCTTAGAAAAATCTGGAGAAACTACTTTTGGATTAATAGCTCCTTAAAGATTCAAAGTTTCAACCCTTTATAAAACAGTCACCAAACTTTCAAAAATTACATTTTGGTCACCAGCCAAAATGTCACCCTTCCAAAACTCATTTTCCAAAATTGATTTCACAATTCACTTAATTATATTAAAAGATGATTTTAGAACATTTTTCCATATTTTTAATGCAACCCGAACTAGCTTTTCCTAATTTCGCCTCTTTAGATTCGAACAGCACTTTGACCAAACCGGTCAACGCCCAAAACTACTAAGCCCAAAACCGGGGCGTTACAACTCTCCCCCCCTTAAGAAATTTCGTCCTCGAAATTTACCTGAAGGAAAGAGATAAGGAAACTGCTTCAGCATGTCTTCCTTCCGCTCCCACGTGGCTTCCTCAACACCTCGATGCTTCCACAGCACCTTCACCAACTCAATGGTCTTGCCACGAAGAACCTTGCTATCCGAATCCAGAACCTTCACCGGTTCCTCATCATAGGTCAAATCCGGATTCAATTCCACTTCCTCCACAGGCATCACATGCGAAGGATCAGATCTATACTTCCGGAGCATAGAAACATGGAACACATCATGAATCTTCTCCAACTCCTGAGGTAACCTCAACCGATACGCAACAGGACCCACACGCTCAACCACCTCATATGGTCCAATGTACCTAGGGCTCAACTTACCCTTCCGGCCAAACCTCATCACCTTCTTCCAAGGCAAAACCTTCAAGAACACACGGTCACCCACCGCATACTCTATCTCCTTACGCTTCAAATCCGCGTAAGACTTTTGCCGATCAGAGGCAGCCTTCAACCGCTCACAAATGAGCTTCACCTTCTCGTTGGTCCCTTTCAACAAAGCCGGCATCGAAACCAACTTTTGACCAGTTTCAGCCCAACAAAGAGGAGTCCTACACTTCCTCCCGTACAAAGCCTCATAAGGTGCCATCTGTATACTCGCCTGATAACTATTGTTATAAGCGAACTCAACCAAAGGCAGATGCTTCTCCCAAGAACCTTGGAACTCAATCACGCAGCACCTCAACATATCCTCCAAAATCTGGATAACTCGCTCAGACTGACCATCCGACTGAGGATGATAGGATGTACTGAAATGCAATCTTGTACCCAGAGCTTGATGCAAACACTGCCAGAAACGCGATGTGAACCTCGGATCTCTATCCGACACAATCGACTTAGGCACACCATGCAGCCTCACAATCTCAGCAATGTACAGCTCTGCCAGCTTATCCAAAGAAAACGTAGTATGCACAGGCAAGAAATGCGCACACTTCGTCAGGCGATCCACAATCACCCAAACCGAATTCTTCTTCGATGGAGACAAAGGTAAACCAGATACAAAATCCATGGTAACCCTCTCCCACTTCCATTCAGGGATTTTCAACGGTTGCAACAACCCAGAAGGAACCTGATGTTCAGCCTTAACTCGCTGACACACCAAACACTTGCTCACAAACTCCGCAACATCCTTCTTCAAACCCACCCAATAGTACTCATCACGAAGATCACGATACATCTTAGTACTACCAGGATGCATAGCAAAAGGACTACTATGACCTTCAGTCAGAATAGCACGCCTCAAATCAGCATCATTGGGCACTACTATCCGACTCCCAAAACACAACACACCATCATCATTAAAGCAGAAATCCGAAGGTCTACCCTTCGCGATATCCTGAACATGAGACACCAAGGAATCATCGAGCAACTGCTTATCCTTGATCAACTGAACCAACGATGGTTTCACCTGCAACTCAGCAACAAGACCACCATCTCGCGATATGCTCAAGCTAGCAAACATTGCCCTCAGCTCAACAGCTACCTTCCTACTCAAGGCATCTGCATCAACATTAGCTTTTCCAGGATGATACTCAATCGTCAGATCATAATCCTTGAGCAACTCCAACCAACACCGTTGCCTAAGATTCAACTCCTTCTGTGACATCAGATACCTCAAACTCTTGTGATCCGTGTACACAATACACTTCTCACCATACAGATAATGCCTCCAGATATTCAGAGCAAAAACCACTGCAGCCAGCTCAATATCATGCGTAGGGTAATTGCGCTCATGCACTTTCAACTGCCGCGATGCATAAGCCACCACCTTACCCTCTTACATCAGCACACACCCCAAACCAACATAGGATGCATCACTATAGACCACAAACTCTTTCCCTGATTCAGGCTGAACCAAGATAGGAGCTTGCGTCAAAGCCGCCTTCAGCTTCTCAAAAGCCTGTTGTCTCGCTTCCGTCCACTCATACTTAACATCTTTCTGCAACAGCTTCGTCAAAGGAGCAGCAATCTTGGAAAAACCATCCACAAACCTTCGGTAGTATCCCGCCAAACCAAGGAAACTACGGACCTCATGAACAGACTTAGGAACCTTCCAATTCATCACTGCCTCGATCTTCTGAGGATCAACACGAATCCCTTCAGCTGAGACCACATGCCCAAGAAACACCACCTCCTTAATCCAGAACTCACACTTGCTCAGCTTAGCATAAAGCTGATTCTCCAACAAAGCTTGCAGCACAATCCTCAAATGCTCTTCATGCTCCTCCTCAGTACGCGAGTACACAAGGATATCATCAATGAACACCACAACGAACTTGTCCAGGTATTCATGAAACACACGGTTCATCATGTCCATGAAAGCAGAAGGAGCATTTGTCAAACCAAACGGCATCACAAGGAACTCATAATGCCCATACCTTGTCCTGAAAGCTGTCTTAGGCACATCCACATCTTTCACCTTCAACTGGTAATACCCTGACCTCAAGTCAATCTTAGAGAACACATCAGCTCCCCGAAATTGATCAAAGAGATCATCAATCCTCGGCAAAGGATACCGATTCTTGATAGTCAACTTGTTCAGCTGACGGTAGTCAATGCACATTCTCATAGTGCCATCCTTCTTCTTCACAAACAAGACCGGTGCTCCCCAAGGTGACACACTCGGCCAGATGAAACCACGATCAAGCAGCTCTTGCAACTGCGTCTTCAGCTCCTTCAGCTCCTTAGGTGCCATTCTATAGGGAGTAATGGACACAGGAGTCGTATTCTCATACAGCTCAATTCCAAACTCCACCTCGCGGTTAGGAGGTAAACCAGGCAACTCCTCAGGAAAAACACCAGGAAACTCCTTCACAACTCTGATATCTTGCACCCTCAACTCCTTAGAACTAGGATTCATCACAAAAGCTAGATAAGCTTCGCAACCTTGCCTCAGCATCCTACTCGCCTCCAAGGTAGACACCACATTGGCAAGAAACTTCACATTCTCACCAACCACAACAACTTCATAATCATCCGCAAGCTTAAGCGAAACCCGCTTATTTTCACAATCCACAACAGCACGATGCTCAGCAAGCCAATCCATACCAAGGATCACATCAAAACCATAAAAGGGCAACTCCATAAGATCAACATGAAAAACATGCTCTTGAACAACCAAAGGACACCTTCTATAAAGCTTTCGAGTCACAACAGTTTCACCAAAAGAACTAGTGACACGAACACCAACATCCAAAGACTCAACAGGCAAACCAAGCAATTCAGCATGCTCACGCAAAATGTATGAATGCGTAGATCCAGAATCAATCAAAGAAAGCAATGACAAGGATTGCAAAGTAAAGGTACCTGCAATCACATCTGCATCATTCCTTCCCTCACGCTGAGCATACACCCTAGCTTGGCCTCCACCTTCAGGCTGAATAGCCACAACATGGGCTACTCCACGACCACCTTCCTCTCTCCTCTGGAAATTTCCATGGCCACGCCCACGACCTCTCTGTGGTGCAGCAATAGCAGGTGCACGCACTTGATCACCAGCCAACCTAGGACAATCTCGCCTCAAGTGATCTGCGGATCCACAATTCCAGCATCCATTACCAGCTGCCGCAACAGGAGCTTGTACCTCTCTCACAGCACGAGGACAGTCACGCTTCATGTGACCATGTGAACCACAGATCCAACAAGCACTAGGGTCAGCTCTAGCATTGCCTCCTCTAGCAGGTGCTCCACCACCTCTCTTAGCTGAGGACTGATACTACTGATCTCGTCCCCTCTTGTTCCGTCCACCACCGGAACTAAACTCAGCAGCTCTCTTGCCAGAACTTGCTCCAGCACCTTTCGCAGATAAACCCAAGTTCATCTCAATGTCCTTGGCTCGGCCCACCAACACATCAAAATCATCATACTCGGTGGCCAGCACATACATCTTAACATCCGTCACAAGACCATAGCGGAACCTCTCGCACCTTGCCCGCTCATCAGGTATCAGCTCAGGTGCATATTGACTGAGTCGCACAAACTGCACTTCATACTCAGCCACACTCATGCTCCCTTGGATAAGAGACATGAATTCACGCTTCTTTTCATCAAGATATCTCACACCAAGATATCTCCTCTTGAACACATTCTGAAAGAATGTCCAAGTCACATCAGCTTCAACCATTCCAGCAATGGTGGTCGTCCACCACGTATACGCGTCGTCCTGCAGCAAGGACACAACACAACCCAGCTTTTGCACATCCGTGCAGCTCATCTGACCCAAGATTCGCTTGGTACTCTCCAACCAAGCTTCCGAACTCTTAGCAGACATACCCCTGAACTCAGTCCCACCAAGACTGCGCAGACGCTCCAAAGGTAATCTAACTCCAGCATCTCCCTGATGCCCAGCTCCTTGAGCTCCAGCTACTGCTGCTCGAAAAACACCCGCAATAGCTTGTACCAACATAGTCATATCAGGCATAGCTTGCCCCTGACCAACCTCTGGTCCAGCAACTCCAGCACCAGCTGCAGCTTCAGCTCTTTCTCCCTCAGCACCACCACCACCAGGTGGAGGAGGAGGTAACACCGCACTACCCGTATTTTCCTCGTTCTCATTCTCATTAGGAGCCGTAGCTCGCACATTACCTCGTAACTCTCTACGTGGTGCCATACTTTTACCATGCAATCACAATGCAAATAAAACAAAGTCAGGCCCAGCAAGGTAAGCAATCCAAGTATTCAAGCTCAATTTCATTCAAAATCAACATCATTTCATTAGCTTTTATTTGGCAATGGGTACCCACAACATGCTACATCATAGCATACAACACAATTGCATCCAAAACACAAGCCACTAAACATGCTTTCAATCAACAAGCACACAAGGCATACATACTTCAATCATGCACACATTCATTCCCAATTACTCGAGAACTCAGCTCTGATACCACCAAATGTAACCCCCTTAACCTGTCCTAGACGGTTGACCCGAATTAAGAAAGTCACACGGGGAAAACCAAAGTTAACCCGAAAGTCAAACTTGATTAACGACCCTTTTTTTTCTTTTTAATCTTGTCTAGATGCATTTTAAACCTTAGATATGATCATACAACAACATGCTCAAAGGTCATAAACATCAGAGATCAAACAGGGACCCAATTGAACAAATTACAACTTTAGGGACCAAATTGTAATTTCTGATAAATGTGAGGACTTAACCCAAATTAAAGTTACCAGCTTGTAATTAGTCAGGTTTCATGCTTCACTGTGAAATTTCAGCTCAAAAGGACATCCCAAACTCATACAATTGCACAAACAAGATTCAGGACCAAAATGCAAACAATTCAAAACATTTAACTGCCAGTGTCAGCCCCCAACGGTCACCCGTTCCGAAACAGGCAGAGCCCGTTTCGAAATACGGGGCCGTTCCGCAACGCGTACCGCAACACGGGCTGGCAGTAGCCAAACCGTTTCGGAACGGTCTCTCCCGTTTCGGACGCTTGCGCTTGTTTAAGGCACTTGTTCCGAAACGGGTGGCACTGTTCCGAAACACCCTGCACAGATTGCCCCAAAATGCATTCTTAAACATGCAATTAAACATCCAATCATGCTCCAATTGCCACCAAACTTTACCAGCATGCAATTCAACATATTTGGGACATACTTGCATAAACAATTCATCAAGACAACAACATATACGAAAAGCCCCAAATCTATAGGCATGCTTCCTACACAAGCAAGCCATACAAGCATAAACTTCCAATTCAAGCATGTAAAGGCCAAACACTAAAACCAGCATTCTCATCAACATTCAACATACTTAGGGAGTTCAAAACCTCTCCCAAAACATACACATAGGTCCCCCATTGCCAAATTACCAAAAGCTAAAAATGTACTTAAGAAACCTTCCATACTTCGAGCTTTACTTTCACTTGAATGCTTGCCCTTCTTGCTGCCCTCAAAGTACTCTAATGTTCTGCATTATTGATTTAAGAAAACGAAAGAGAGCGTAAGCAAAAGCTTAGTGAGGAATGCTCAATAAAACCATTCAATAATGCATTTATAAAACACTTTATAAATCATGCTTCGAATCAACATTTGCACATGCTCAAAAGCATACTTTAAACAAGCATCTCATGCTTCATTTCATAACATGTCATATTGGCTACAAGTGATAAATTCCATTTCTTTAAAAACAAGTTCATCAACTTTCACCCCAAGGACTTTTAAACACCTTGGCCCATGGACTTTTAACCACCATGGAAAGGACCACACAAGGACTTTTAACCACCTTTGTGTCTGTATCAAGTTTCACCCCAAGGACTTTTAAACACCTTGGCCCCAAGGACTTTTAAACACCTTGGTCCCATGGACTTTTAAACACCATGGCCCCATGGACTTTTAAGCACCATGGAAAGGATCACACAAGGACTTTTAACCACCTTTGTGTCCATAGCAAGAACCATCCAAGGACTTTTAACCACCTTGATGTTCTTAAGTAAACAAGGCTCACTCAAGGACTTTTAACCACCTTAGTGACCTTAACCTTTTCAAAACATCACTTGCCAATATACATCAGTATCATCAATTTATCCACTGTTTTAAAGCATTAAACCAAGCCATATTCATCATGCATTTAAAAGCATCAAACCACATTTAATCATTGTACAAAAACAAGGAACTCTTACCTTGAGCTTCCTTCAACATATGGCTTACAAAAACAGCATTAACCATGCTAAATCATGCTTTCAAAACAGAGTTTAAAACATGCAATAAACCACATTGCACAACAATCAAATCATGGCCACCACTAGAGAGTATTTCCGAAAACTTACACTTGAGCTTAGCAAAGTTGTTTAGACTTAAACTAGGCTCCCAAGACATTGGTTTCAAAGCCGAAAACCCAATTTCACTCACCGATTCCACTTCGCCTCTTGCCGAAGCACCAAATCAAGCTTCCGGATCAACAACTCTTGGATCCAAAGATGCCTCCCCTGTTTTAACACATCAAAGTAGAGGATTAATGCATCATCATGCATTAATTGCTTCAATGAAAGCACCTAAACTCGCTGCTCTCATCCACACTCCATTTTCGGCTACCAAACACAACCAAAAATGCATCCAAACCACTTCTCAACAAAGCCCAGCCATAAACCATCAAAACCTAACATCCTTTAACATCATTTAACATCTAAAAAGAGCCTAATAACATCCTTATACCTCCAGCAACATCAGATCCACAAGATCACCTCAAAAACAAACAAGAATCACAAGCTAAACTTAGGAAACTCAACCTATCCAGGATTGCATTAATCAAAACTCAATTCCTTATCAATTTAGAGTTCAAATATCATCAAAAACACATCTCAAATCACAGATTTAACAGATCAAACGAAAATCACCAAAAATCACCAAATCTTGCATTATAAGCCAAGATCCATTTCTCAACTCAAAAGCCTTTAATAAAACATCAATTAAGGATTGAAAACTTAGGAATTTCAGTAAAGAACTGATAGTTTAGAGGAGAAGGACGTTCTTACCTCCAAACTTGAGTTTCTCCTCTTTTCGGAACCAAAAACCTTGATGAATCAAGTAGCAAATGATGAGGTTTTGTAGATATGTTGATTAGGAATCAAAAGAGAGTTGAAAGGAGAGATTTAGGTGAGAAAATCAGAAACAATTCTCTGGAAAGAAGGTGTTTGGGTTGAGAGAAAATGAGAGAAAAGAAAATAGGAAGTTAGTTATCAAAATAGCCAAAATGGCTTTCCCTCCTCTTTTGATATGTTTTAAAATCAGAATATAGCTTAAAATATCTTAGAAAAATCTGGAGAAACTACTTTTGGATTAATAGCTCCTTAAAGATTCAAAGTTTCAACCCTTTATAAAACAGTCACCAAACTTTCAAAAATTACATTTTGGTCACCAGCCAAAATGTCACCCTTCCAAAACTCATTTTCCAAAATTGATTTCACAGTTCACTTAATTATATTAAAAGATGATTTTAGAACATTTTTCCATATTTTTAATGCAACCCGAACTAGGCTTTCCTAATTTCGCCTCTTTAGATTCGAACAGCACTTTGACCAAACCGGTCAATGCCCAAAACTACTAAGCCCAAAACCGGGGCGTTACAGGATATTTGTTGCATGTAAAAGAGTCCTATCGCAAATAGTGCAAGTGTACATGATGCAAGTAGTAAAGTGATACTTGAAGTATCAGATATCGTCTCCACAGGGACTGGAAATAACTTTATCCTGGAATTGCTACACAAGAGAGAGAAAGAGTTTAAATTGATTGATGAAGTAATCTTGGAAAATAAGTAAAGTAAAAGATAAAAGAATCAGGTTTAAGAAATAGGCCGGTATTGATTTGCTCAGTAGTGCAGTTGTTGCAATGTAAGATAAACTTCTGTTCTATCGTCGTCCATGTCGCGACAACACTTGTCCCGGCAGAAGTTTGTTGATGTCGCGGCAGCGATCACACAACTCTACACTTCAAGCTTGGCAAGAATCCCTATTATGACTTGTTCTATCCCTAGGACCAAGTTTTGTTGATGAACACTTCTTAGATGATACCTCCCGATATGAACCGAAGGGTGAACACCAATGTTTTTGAATTCTTCCTTAGCCACTTAACCTCGTACTTATCCTTAAGCCGAGATGGTTTAACCATAAACTGGAAAACGCGTATTTATTTTGTTCGTATGCTTGACTCTCCCGATATCAAACAAATAGATAACCTCACAATGCTCTCCCAATACCCTTGCGAGATATGAAAACCATAATAAATAAACTTGAAGTTTTTTATTGCTTGAACAGAAAATTCCTAAAACAATACAATCCTTGCAAATACTTTACGGAATCAACCCTTAGCCCTAGAGGGAGTTTAGAATATGATGAAGTGGGGAAAGCGACAAGGGTTTTGGGGAAAGACGGCTAGGAATGAGGTATCCTTCCCTATGCATGGCTGCCACGGCAGTGGCCATGACAGCGTGTGCTGCTCGACTCTAGTTTTATGATCCAGCTCTGCTCCTTTGCTGCCCTAAGTCTGCCACAGCAGATACCTTCAAAAGTGACCAATATCAGTAGCAAATGTGTCATTTTATCTAATTGTGATGTATATCCAGAAATCTATCCTAAATGCAATGAATTATGCTTGAATGCAGCATAATTATGGGTAAATGAGGGGTTTCTGTGAACTTTTATACACTCAACACATCCCCAAACTCAAGTTCTTGCTTGCCCTCAAGCAAATACTACTTAACTAAAAATAACAACTTTTTGTTTTGGTTTAAATCAGTGAACTTTTCATTACCTACTACACATTCCCTATCACGAGCAATGCCTTGTAGGGTATTTTTGGATTTATCCGAAACAATGCTATAGTTCTTGTGCAGTGTGTGTGGGTTTTGTGAACAAATATGAGCTTAGACTTCTTAGCAATCAGAATAGTTACTTAACTTACTTCAGTTTTACTTCAAAAATAATTTTTAACTAGAGCAAATTTCGGGCACTTCTAGTTTTCTTTTAAAGTTTTTCTATTTTTACTAGAGCCAGTTTTGGGCACCTCTAGTTTAATTTCCTAGAGCCAATGTTAGGCACCTCTAGGAGTACTTCTAGAGCCAGTGTTAGGCACCTCTAGAAGTAAGACTAAATCTAAGTTTTCTTTCTAACTCAAGTGGCTAAGCTTTCTATTTTAAGTTTGCTAATCGAGTCTTAACAGTATATAAGTAACAAAAGTGTTTTCAGAGTTTAGAACTATAGTAAGGCTCTAAATATTTCCTAAAACTTCCTAAAGGCACTGTCACGACAGCGTATGTCGCGGCAGGTAAGTTTAGTTCAAAGACTTAAGCCAATTTTTTTTACACAAAAATAAACTTAAAAGTAAACTAATAATTAGACATAAATTAAGACACAACTAACATTTTCATTAATAGAGGGATGCCACCCCCAAACTCGAGGGTTGCATTGCCCTCAATGCATGACAATGATAAAAATAAAGAAAACTGAAATTACATCAGATAATAGAAAAACAGCAAAGACAACAAAATATAAGTAAAAGAACTTAAGTGGAGGATCTGCCATCGCTGCTACTGCTGACTTGGAGCTACCGGCGGGCAGTGACCTTCATGGCAGGTGATGGTAGGTTGCTGGGGAGGCAGAGGCAATCTTCTTCTTTGCCTCTCGAGGTGGCTAGACACCTGTCGGTGAGATGCGTAGGGGCTGGTCCAGGACCTCGATATCATCATCGGAGTTGTTGCTGCTGCTGCCGGCAGATTTGCCTTGGCTGGGTCCTTCGACATTCTCATTCAACTTCTTCCTTTTCATCAGAGGGAAGTCCTTGGAGATGTCTCGTGCAACGGATGGCTCGGAGTCAGAATCCTGCCAGACGGAAGAGGAGGAGAACCCTTCAAAGTATTTAGGGTCGATCTCCAGTAGGGGGTCCTTTCTCTTCTCGCCCATGGCAGTGGCAGATTGTCTACCGCCTTCGCCTGTCGTGGCAGGGGTAGGTGTGGAGGCAGCAGAGGGAGTTCAGGGGCTCGCAGCATGGGTAGGTGTGGGGGCAGCAAAGAAGTTTTCTAGGAAGGAGGGGAATTGCATATGGATAAAATGTAAATAATTTTGAATGAAATTTACCGTTGCAGCAGTGAAGTCCCTCATAAAGCCCATCAGTTCGAGCTGTCGTTCCTTCATCCTTTTCAGCATCGTCAGGATCTGGCCGGAGGTGTCTGCTGGAGGTACTGTTTCCGTTTGCTATGGGTCTACTGCGGCAGGTTCTGGGAGCTAGGGCCTGTCGTCGGCTCTGCCATGGCAGAGGGGTTGATGTACGACATGGGGTGGCAGCTTTCAACTCCATGAGACTGAAAATATTCCGTTGTGTCCACCTCATTCCTTGGACCTTGACGTCCTCCTCGATTTCCGGTACATTATTGCCCCGACAGATGGTGGTGATGAGGTAGGGGAAAATGAGGGGGCCCGACGGTCGGAGAGCACATTCGAGGATTCTGTCCCGGATGTAGCGGCCGACATTAATTTACCTCTCATTTAAAATAGAATAAACAAGGGCTAACCTCGGTCTGTCGAGAGTGCTATTGTGGGTGGATGGCATGATGTGCTTCTTGACAAAGTGATTCCACAGTTTGCCTTGTGGAGTCAGCTAGGTCTTCCTCACGATCCATCGGTGTTTGGGGTCGTCGTTCCACTCTGTTCCTTCTTCTGTAACCTCTTCCATGACAACGTCATAGTCTGCCGACGACAGACTATTCATGAACTTTCTGTGGGCGTCCTCCTTGTTGCCCACGTACAACCCGTATAGTGTGTTGATGTATGCAGGCTCGCGAGAAATTTGGTTGCCTCGAACGGTTACTGTCGAGGCATCCTTACTGTCGACAGCAGCGTAGAACTCTCGTACGAGGGTTATATTCATCTCCTCGGGTTGGGCTGCAAATCTCTACCACTTGAGGACTTGATATTTCTTGGCTATGAAACTTTCTAAGCCTAAGTCTCTCGTTGGTTGTGTGTAGATGAACCCTCATTCCTCCCACATTTCCCTCTTTTGGAAGAAACTGTAGTACCTCTTGGAAGATTCGGTTGAAGCGAACCAGTTAGGAATGGCATTGTGACTTAGGCTTGATACTGTCGTGGCAGAAGTGGAGGCAGTGCTGCGGCGGTTGTGTCTGATGGCCATTACAAGGACTGTAGAAAAATGAAAAGAAAATTTTGATCTCTAAAATAGAGGAAGCAGGTTGAGAGAATGAGAATGAGATGAAAAATGAATAGTAAGTGGGGTTTATATAGAATGGGGATTTTCTGCCCGTTGGGTCTGTAATGGCAGGCGTGAAAAACGGGGCCAGCTGTTACGCGGTTTCTGACGCGTCTGTCATGCGTTTCCGTGTCTATTGCGCGTCTGTTGCGCGTTTGCGTGTCTGTCGCGACAGCTCCGTGATAGGCTGTCTTCTCCGCGACTGTCGCGACAGTTGGTGACATGATTTGACGACAGACTCGCCCGTTGGGCTTTTTGGGCTGCTGTGAATGCGGTGGGCTGGTTCATTCCTTCTCTTTGCTTTGCTTCCTTTATTTCCTAAAACTAATTAAATAAATAAACTAAATCAAAATCTTGGTTCATAAAATAAATAAAAATCTTAATTCCTAATAAATAAATAAAATAAAATAAAAACTAAGTTAAATTAGGGATGCCTTGAGGGGCATCTCCTAAAGTAACTACTTCATGCATCCTTGGGCTTCAGTCCCCTGATAATGCTTGAGTCTTTGTCCATTGACCTTGAACTGGTGCCCATCCTTTAGGGATTTGATTGTAATGGCGCCATGGGATAAAACTTGGACAACCTGGAAAGGATCGGACCACCTAGATTTAAGCTTTCCTGGAAAAAGCTTTAACCTGGAGTTGAACAACAACACCTGCTGCCCGGGGCAGAACTGTCTTGGCAGCAGCTTCCTGTCGTGCCACTTCTTGGTTTTATCCTTGTAGATCTTGGCATTGTCGTAGGGCATTGCTCGAATTTCTTCAATCTCATTTAAGTCTAGTAGCCTTTTGTGTACTGCCTTATCCCAGTCTATATTTACTGCCTTGATAGCCCAGTAAGCTCTGTGTTCTATCTCAACAGGTAAATGATAGGTTTTCCCATATATGAGTCTATAGGTTGACATTCCCAATGGTGTTTTGAACGTTCTTCTATAAGCCCAGAGTGCATCATTGAGATGTAGAGATCAATCCTTTCGAGTGGGTTTAACCATCTTCTCAAGTATGTTCTTTAATTCTTTGTTGGATATCTCGGCTTGGCCATTGGTTTGAGGGTGGTATGTTGTTGCAATCTGGTGCTTTACTCCATATTTTTTCAAAGCATCAGCATTTACCCTGTTAACGAAGTGTCTCCCCTCATCACCAATTATCGTTCTTGGGATGCCGAATCTGGAGAAGATATTCTTGTGAAGAAATATTTGAACAGTCTTGGCATCATTCTTCTAAGTGGCGATCACTTCTACCCACTATGACACATAATCTACTGCCAGTAGGATGTATAAGTTCCCGCAAGATACTGGGAATGGTCCCATGAAGTCGATTCCCCATACATCGAAGATTTTGACATCTAATATGTTCTGCAGTGGCATCTCATGCCTTCTCGATATATTCCCGGTTCTTTGGCACTTGTCACAGCCTTTGTAGAAGGCTTGTGCATCCTTGAACAGTGTGGGCCAATAGAGACCAGATTGTAGAACCTTGGCAGCGGTTTTGTTTCCACCTAGGTGTCCTCCATAAAGGGAAGCATGGCAGTGGTGATGTACAGCTTCCTGTTTGTCCTGTGGCACGTATCTCTTGATAATCTGATATGCACAGTGTTTGAAAAGAAGAGGTTCATCCCAATAATAATGTTTTGCATCATTTTGGAACCTCTTCCTTGCTTGGTAATTAAGCTCAGGAGGTAGTACCCCACTAACAATGTAATTAACAAAATCAGCGTACCAAGGGGTTTCAGAAAGCTTACCTGTCGCTATGGTTGTCGCTGCAGTGCTGGTGGTAGCAAACAATTGCTCATCTGGGAAGGTCTCCAATATGTTGGTCCTATCTGTGGATTGACTTCTTCCCGTCTCCAGCCTCGACAAGTGGTCTGCTAGTTGGTTCTCTGTTCCTTTTTTATCCTTGATTTCAATGTCAAATTCTTGCAGCAGCAGAATCCAATGTATCAATCTAGGTTTTGCATCCTTTTTCGTGAACAGATACTTCAGTGCTGAATGGTCTGTATGGACCACCACCTTTGTTCCAAGTATGTACGGACGGAACTTGTCGATTGAGAACACCACTGCTAACAACTCCTTCTCTGTCGTGGTGTAGTTGACTTGGGCATCATTCAGTGTTTTGCTGGCATAATAAATCACATGGAAGAGCTTATCCTTCCTCTGCCCTAGTGCTGCCCCGACAGCGTAGTCACTAGCATCACACATTATCTCAAATGGCAAACTCCAGTTAGGTGGATGTACGATCGGGGTTGTTACCAGCTTCTCCTTCAGTATTCTGAATGCCTCAGTACATTCAACATTAAAATCGAAGGGATGATTCCTCTCCAATAGGTGGCATAAGGGTTTGGTAATCTTCGAAAAATTTTCTATAAATTGTCGGTAAAACCCGGCATGCCCTAAGAAACTTCGAATCCCCTTTACTGTGGTGGGTGGCGGCAGCTTTTTGATGACGTCTATTTTGGCTCTGTCCACCTCTATGCCCCGGCAGCTCACCTTGTGTCCAAGTACTATTCCTTCATCCACCATGAAGTGGCACTTTTCCCAGTTCAAAACCAAGTTCGGCTCTTCGCATCTTTCAAGAACTTTCTACAAGTTGCCTAAACAACCTTCAAAACTGTCTCCAAAGACGGAAAAGTCGTCCATGAAAATCTCTAGGAAATCTTCCACCATGTCGGAGAATATTGCCATCATGCACCTTTTGAAGGTCGCTGGTGCATTGCAGAGCCAAAATGGCATTCTCCGAAAGGCATAGGTGCCGTACGGACATGTGAAGGTAGTTTTCTCTTGGTCCTTCGGTGCAATTGCTATCTGATTATAACTTGAGTAACCATCAAGAAAATAATAGTAAGGTTTCCCCGCTAATCAATCAAGCATTTGATCAATAAAAGGTAAGGGAAAATGGTCCTTCTGGGTAGCTTTATTAAGCTTCCTGATTATAACTTGAGTAACCATCAAGAACATGTGGCTTTTCAATTGAAGGCTTCTGGATTATATGTTCATTCGAGGTATAATTAAGAGGCTCGAAGAATTTACCAGGACGAGTGCCTATCTAATTTACCTCCGCAGGACCTTCGGTGTCAGATGTTTCTGAGACGGAGGAGTCACTGTCGTCGTTGCTACCGTGACAGTCTTCCAGATGACTGCTGTGGCAGTGACCAATTTTTCTGTCGTGGCAGCTTGACCTAATGCATGGTTGGTCAAGGATTACTTCAGAGATTGCTTTGCACTCTTCTTCTGCATCAGCATGTTTAATTGCTTGGAGAACATTGAGTTTGATTTCTTGATCATTCACTCTCATGGTCAGTTCTCCTTTCTCCACATCGATCACAGTTCTGCCTGTTGCTAGGAAGGGTCGCCCCATGATGATCGGTGCGTTTTCATCTGCTTCACAGTATAAAACAAGAATGCCAGCATGAAAATTTATCCACTCTTACCAGAATATCTTCTATCTTCCTTTCTGGTTATATGTAAGAGCAGTCTGTCAGCAGCAACATGACTGTCGTGGCCTTGCTCGTCTAATACCTAATTTCTGAAGCACAAATTTGGGCATTAGATTTATGCTAGCACCAATATCACAAAGTGCCTTACCCACGAATTTGTCACCAATTATGCACGGTATGATGAAGCTCACAGGATCCTTCTTCTTATGGGGTGGATGCCTGTGTAATATAGTCATGTATCCTTCTGTCATCTTCACCGTCTCGAATTCTCCAAGTCTGGACCTTTTTGACATTGCATCCTTGAGAAATTTCGTATAACCGAGCATCTTCTTGATGGCCTCTAACAGCGGTATGTTAATGTGTATCTGCTTAAAAATATCATAGATCTTCATGAGCTGGTACTCCTGTTTCTGTTTCTGTAACCGATGTGGAAAAGAAGGTGCAGGACGGTAATCTTCAAGACGTCCTTCACAAAGTATTCGGATCTGAGGAGGTTTAGGTTCTTCAACATCCTTTTCTTGCTCCTCTGTCCCTTCTACTGTCGTGGCAAGAGTGTCGACAGCAGGTTGTTCTTCCTCTGTCGGGGCAGTGTTCACGGCAGCTGTATCTAGGGTCGGTTCATCACTTGGTATGTTCTTCATCTCCGGCCCTTGTAACTGCTTCCCACTTCTAGTTGTAATTGCTTTACACTACTCATGTGTAGGTTTTCTAGTGACCTCAGTATCACTAGGGAATCCTCCGTTCTGCCTTGGCTTGATATGCTGGGAAACTTGGCCCATTTGTGTCTCCAGAGATTTTAGAGTAGCCTTATGGTTTGTCATCCTCATCTCTGTCTTGTCCATGAATGACTCAGTTTTCTTGACAAAGTGATCCATGTTCGCCATGTAAGCTCCTGTCTGTGACATAAATGTTGCCAATGCCTGCTCCAGTATACTAGGTGCGACTGCCAGCTACTATTGTTGTGGCTGCTGTCGTGACAGAATTCTAGGTGCCCCCTGGTTTTGGTTGTTCTACATTAGAGGATTCAGTGCATTATTCGGATTGCTCTAGGAAAACTTAGGATCTTTCCTCCAGTTGGGATTGTAATTGTTGGGATCATAGTTTCTTGGCTTATTATAATTCCCAACATATATCCCTTCTTCTAACTGTAAAGGGCAGTCTTCTGAACTGTGGTTCCCACTACAGGTCTCACATACCTCTTCTACAGAATATACGGCTTTGGAATCTTTTCGCTGCAGATTTTCTACAATATTTGTGAGGTATGCAACCTGTGATTTCAGGGAATTGTCAGCTTCATAATCCTTTACAGTTATCCCTCATTTGGCCCTCTCCTAGCTGTAGGAAATTGCTCATCATTCTTTGCTAGGTTTTTCAACACTATCATTACCTCGTCTGGTTCCTTATCCAGTAATAGCCCATTTGCATGTGAATATATTCTCATACGAGTGTGTGTATTGGCAGCGTTGTAGAATTTGACGACCTGATTCCATATAGGGAATCCATGCATCGGGCAGTTCCGAAGAAGAGTTGTAAATTTGTCCCATGCCTCGTGCATTGGTTCGTCATCCTCCTGTTGAAAAGTAGCAATTTCGTTACGCAATCTTTTAGATAAATGAGAAGGATTAAAACGAGATAAGAATTCACGAGAGAGATCTACCCAAGTTCGTATTGAACCCGGCGTTAATTTATTCCACCAAGTTTTAGCTCTGTCTCTCAGCGAATGAAGAAATAATCGGAGCCTCAATACTTCCAGATTGATTCCTAGCAATCTAAACGATCCATAGATTTCTTGGAACGTTTTCAGATGTTCTCGGGCATCCTCAGTTGCAGAACCACTAAACTGGCCAGCGGAATTTATCATGATGAACATAACAGGTTTCAGCTCGAAGTGTTCAGCATCCACGTCTGGCAAGGTGGTTTCCAGTTCAACATGGTCATTAACCATGTAGTCGCGGCAGGACTGCCGTGCGGCAATGGCAGTAGGTCGTTTATTCCGAACATCTTGGGGAGGGTCATCAATAATCCTCTGGTCATTGTTGTGTGGGTCATCTACCCCGTCGTTCTGCCTTCTGTTCATCATTGCTTCTAGTTGTTCCTCAAGATAGTTATTTCTTTCTATCAAGAGTCAGGCTTGGTTCCTGAGTTGATACGTGCGTTCGATTTCGGGGTCCAGCTCGTACTCGGGTTCTTTGCCTCGTCTAGATCTGCGCATAAGCAAACAGAAAACCTTTTGAAAAGCACAGGTTAAATAATACTACTAAAAATAGTAAAATAAAAAATAAAAAGTGCAGTAATAGTAAGGGTAAAGATATATTGCCAGTCCCCGGCAACGGCGCCAAAAACTTGTTGCGTGTAAAAGAGTCCTATCGCAAATAGTGCAAGTGTACATGACGCAAGTAGTAAAGTGATACTTGAAGTATCGGATATCGTCTCCACGGGGACTAGAAATAACTTTATCCTAGAATTGTTGCACAAGAGAGAGAGAAAGAGTTTAAATTGATTGATGAAGTAATCTTGGAAAACAAGTAAAGTAAAAGTTAAAAGAATCAGGTTTAAGAAATAGGATGGTATTGATTTGGTTGAGGCTTGGCCTTTGACTCTGCTTGCCTCTACTTTTCATGTCAAGCGTACAAGTGTTGTTTAGTGGGATTTACCTTTCAAGACAGGAATTGTTTTGGCTCAGTAGTGAAGGTGTTGCACTGTAAGAGAAACTTTTGTTCTGTCTTCATCCCTATCGCGACAACACCTGTCGCGGCAGAAGTCTGTTGATGTCGCGGCAGCGATCACACAACTCTGCACTTCAAGCTTGGCAAGAATCTCTGCTATGACTTGTTCTATCCCTAGGCCCAAGTTCTGTTGATGAACACTTCTTAGATGATACTTCCCGGCGTGAATCGAAGGGTGAACACCAATGTTGTTGAATTCTTCCTTAGCCACTTAACCTCGTACTTATCCCTAAGCCGAGATGGTTTAACCATAAACTGGAAAACGCGTATTTATTCCGTTCGTATGCTTGACTCTCCCGATATCAAACAAATAGATAACCTCACAATGCTCTCCCGATACTCTTGCGAGATATGAAAACCAAAATAAATAAACTTGAAGTTTTTTATTGCTTGAACCGAAAATTCCTAAAACAGTACAATCCTTGCAACTACTTTACAGAATCAACCTTTAGCCCTAGGGGGAGTTTAGAACATGATGAAGAGGGGAAAGCAACAAGGGTTTTGGGGAAAGACATGTAGGAATGAGATATCCTTCCCTAGGTCGAATTACATGCCTTTATATAGGCCTTGGGTCCAAGTTTTCTAATATGGCAAGAATACAAGTTTAAACTAAAGTACAACTCTATTGGAGATTCAATCTTCTGAGTATGCGCCTTTAATTCGTCCTCTTTTCTTGCCTTGAGTTTCTTCCTTGGACTTTGGGCTTGGCCTTCATTCTACCTCAGGATTAGAAAAATATGTGAGTGGCCCATGACAGACCGGCTTGAAATCCTCTAGCTGTCGAGCTACACTTCACTTTTCCACCTCACCCTTCTATCGTCATGGCTGCCACGGCAGTGGCCACGGCAGCGTGTGCTCCTCGACTCCAGTTCTGTGATCCAGCTCTGCTCCTTTGCTGCCCTAAGTCTGCTACAACAGATACCTGCAAAAGTGCCCTCGAATTATTGGTAAATGAGGGGTAAAATATAGAACTTTTATACACTCAACAATATTCAATCCAGTGCTTCTCAGTTTTCTTTTCCAAGACACAGTCAGTTAAGTGCTCTTTGATCAGTGAATAGGTATCCAAGTATCTAGCTCCCTTGTAAGGTGTGTTCCATCTGTGGCCCCTGAACCATATTTCTAGCAATTGTGCACACCCTTAGAATTTTGCTTCCCTTGTCTTTTTGTAGTTGGTGAGTAACCTATAGGTTTTTGTCAGAATTGCAGGCACTGGGTTAACTTCTTTACTCAATCGTTCGAATAACCCAATAGCCGATGAATCAACATGCTCACGGGTTCTGGGAAAGATTACCAAGCCATAAATACACAAGGCAAACAAGCTTCTCATTCTAACCGGTTCGTCATGACTTGCCAATATCAGCTCTTTGAGAATTCTGCAATTAACTTGTTGTCTGTCTTCATTTTGGTCGGTGTTGTCATTTTTGGCCAATCTTTGATCCCGCCACTCCTTGGTTTTTCCTGTTAATGCTACCAACTTTTTGACGAACCCTGAATGTTCGATGTTGTTAAGGGACTTGGTGTAGATCTTGTCACTTTCTATTTTCGAGCAGTTGATCAATACCTTGTATTCCTTCAATGTCGGTGTCATATCTACTTGCCCAAAGGTGAAGCAGTTATAGGCTGGGTTCCAGAATTGAGCCATTGTCCTTAACAACTCTTGATCGACCTTTATTTCTAGTAATAGAGCTATGTCCCTGAATTCATCTCGAAATGACTTTTTCATCTCGTTATCCCATTGATCCCAAATATGTTTAAAATCTGACAAACATGCCTCCTGATTAGTGGTTAGCTTTGCATATCCCTTCATCTTTGATATTTCTCCTCTTCTAAGGCTATTCCCCTTTTCCTGTTGTGTCTGCTCAGACCAAATCCATACAGCAGTATTATCCTCTCCTAGTTTAAATCCTCGTGACATATCAACTACATATAAATTTGACTGACTCCAAATTCGATGTCGAAAATAAAAATGCAATTGATGACAAAAATAAACAAAGCAAACAAACAACATACAAAACAAAAAAACATGTGTTAGTATCTCAAATTAATATTGAAGGAAAATAAACAAGCTACGAGATTAATAATCATTCGAATTAAAATAGCAGTATTTAATGCAACAAATTAAACATAGAAATGAATTTAAACTTGCAGCACATGTCCTAGGTCCTTGTCTGGCTCTAATGGGGTGGGCTTCTAAAATAGAATGTGTGCTTTGTTCTAGACTCTCGATTCTCGAACTGTCGTTACTGCCTACTGCGGCAGAAGACATAGATTCGGTAGTATAGGTCCCTTACAACGGAGGCGTGGGCCCCACGGTGCGTAAGGTTAGTATACCGGAAGAAGACAAAAATCCAAACTCAGAGTTGAAGAGCATCACGTCGGATATTGTCTTACTCCCACTTAAAGGTGAGAAACCCATGTTTATGGTTTATGCATGAATGACAGTTATAACATACACAAAAGCTACCCCCATTCTTCCTAAGATTCATCGAATAGTTTTTTTTAGAAAAAATTAAATACAAATTAATGTTCAAAATGCCACGTGTAATTAATTATTAGGCCTGACTCTCAATTTATTCCCCAGCGGAGTCGCCAAGCTATCGCGACCGTTTTATGAAAACTCGTTTTTTAATTGTTTGGAATAAAAAATAGCATGACGATTGAAATCCAGAAAATTAGGGTTTTAACCAATTTTATCTTTTTAATTAATTAGCCTTCCATTTTTATCAAAACCTCATTTATTTTTGCTTAAAAATCATTTTATAGTCGCCACCGGCCGCTTTGGTAGGCTGGACACCATAAAAACGCACCAGAGATTCTTTTTTTAAAAAAAAAAAATTCGGGTTCGAGAGTCGGTAACGTGTAGGGAAGGGTTAGCTGTAACCCCCTTAACCCGGCCTAGACAGTTGACCCGAATTAAAGAAGTCACACGGGGAAAACCAAAGTCAACCCGAAAGTCAACCTTGATTAACGACCCTTTTTTTTCTTTTTAAGCTTATCTAGATGCACATTAACCCTAATTGTGATCACACAAACATCATACTCAAAGATCACAAACATCAGAGATCAAACAGGGACCCAATTGAACAAGTTACAACTTTAGGGACCAAATTGTAATTTCTGATAATTAAAAGGACTTAACCCAAATTAATCTTACCAACTTGAAATTAGTCAGGTTTCATGCTTCTCTGTGAAATTTCAGCTCAAAAGGACTTCCCAAACTCATTCAATTGCACAAACAAGATTCAGGACCAAAAAGCAAACATTTCAAAACATTTAACCGCCCATGTCAGCCCCCAACGGTCACCCGTTCCGAAACAGGCAGAACCCGTTTCGAAACACGGGCCGTTCCGCAACCAGTACCGCAACGGGGGTCTGGCAGAGGCCAAAACGTTTCGAAACGGTGCATACCGTTTCGGACGCCTGGGTTCAATCAAGGCACCCGTTCCGATACGGTGCACACTGTTCCGATACGCCCTGCACAAAATTGCTCCAAATGCATTCCAAAACATGCAATTGATCATTCAAACATGCTCCAATTGTCACCAAACTTTACCAGCATGCAATTCAACATATATAGGTCATACTTGCATCAACAATTCATCAAAACAACATCATATGCAAAAAGCCCCAATTCTATAGGCATGCTTCCTACACAAGCTAGCTATTCAAGCACAAACTTCCAAAACAAGCATATAATGATCCAACACAAAATCCAGCATTCATAACAACATTCAACATACTTAGGGAGTTTTAAACCTCTCCCAAAACATACACATTGGTCCCCCATTGCCAAATTACCCAAAAGCTAAAAAGTGCTTATAAAACCTTCCATACATTGAGCTTTACTTGAACTTAAATGCTTGCCCTCCTTGCTGCCCCTCAAGGTTCTCTAATGCTCTGCATTATTGAATTAAGAAAACGAAGAGAGCGTAAGCAAAAGCTTAGTGAGGAATGCTCTTAAAAAAACCATTCAATAATGCAATTGAAACCATTTATAAACATGCTTAAAATCAACCTTTGCACATGCTCAAAAGCATACTTTAAACAAGCAATCTCATGCTTCAACATAAACATAACATGTCATATTGGCTCAAGTGATAAATTTCCATTTCTTAAAACAAGTTCATCAACTTCCCAAGGACTTTTAAACACCTTGGCCCCAAGGACTTTTAAACACCTTGGCCATGGACTTTTAAACACCATGAATGAGGACCACACAAGGACTTTTAACCACCTTTGTGTCCATAGCTTGAATCTCCCCAAGGACTTTTAAACACCTTGGCCCCAAGGACATTTAAACACCTTGGCCCCATGGACTTTTAAACACCATGGAAAGGATCACCTAAGGACTTTTAACCACCTTAGTGTCCGCAACAAGAATCATCCAAGGACTTTTAACCACCTTGATGTTCTTAAGAATACAAGGCTCACTCAAGGACTTTTAACCACCTTAGTGACCTTAACTTTCTCAAAACATCACTTGCCAATATACATCTTTTACATCATTTAATCCACTGTTTTAAAGCATTAAACCAAGCCATATACAACATGCATTTCAAAGCATCAAACCACATTATTTCAATGTATAAAATCAAGGAACTCCTACCTAGAGTTACCTTCAACATATGGCTTACAACATCAGCAAAAACCATGCTAAAACATGCTTTCAAAACAGTAATTAAAACATGCAAATAACCATTTTGCATCACAACAAAATCATGGCCACCACTAGAGAGAAATTCCGAAAACTTACACTTGAGCTTAGCAAAGTTGTTTAGACTTAGACTAAGCTCCCAAAACCTTCAAACCTTGGTTTTAAAATCTGAAAACCCAACTTCACTCACCGATTTCCACTATGCTTCAAGCCAAAGCACCAAATCAAGCTTCCGGATCAACAACTCTTGGATCCAAAGATGCCTCCCCTGTTTCAACACATCAAAGCAGAGGATTAATGCATCATCATGCATTAATTGCTTCAATGAAAGCACCTAAACTCGCTGCTCTCATTCAACCTCCATTTTCGGCCACCAAACACAACCGAAAATGCATCCAAACCACTTCTAAACAAAGCCCAGCCATAAACCAGCAAAACCACACTTCCATAAACATCATATAACATCTAAAAACAACCTAACAACATCCTTATACCTCCAGCAACATCAGATCCACAAGATCACCTCAAAAACAACCTTGAAACACAAGCTAAACTTAGGAAACTCAACCTATCCGGGATTGCATCAATCAAAACTCAATTCCTTATCAATTTAGAGTTCATTTAACATCAAAAACACATCTCAAATCACAGATTAATCAGATCTAACGAAAATCATCAAAATCTTGCATTATAAGCCAAGATCCATTTCACCACTTAAAAACCTTTAATTAAACTTCAATTAAGGATTGAAAACTTAGGAATTTCAGTAAAGAACTGATAGTTTAGAGGAGAAGGACGTTCTTACCTCCAAACTTGAGTTTCTCCTCTTTTTGGAATCAAAATCCTTGTTGAAACAAGTAGCAATTGAAGAGGTTTTGAAGATATGTTGATTAGGAATCAAATGAGAGTTGAAAGGAGGGATTTAGGTGAAGAAATCAGATCCAATTCTCTGGAAAAGAAGTGTTTGGGTTGAGAGAAAATGAGAGAAAGAAAATTAGGAAAAGTTGGTTACAAAATCCAAAAATAGCCAAATGGCTTTCCCTCCACTTTTAATATCCTTTAAAATCAGATTTTAGACTTAAAATATCTTAGAAAAATCTGGAGAAACTCCCTTTGGGTAAATAGCTCCTTAAAGATTCAAAGTTTCAACCCTTTATAAAACAGCCACCAAACTTGCGAAAATTACATTTTGGTCACTAGCCAAAATGTCACCCTTCCGAAACTCATTTTCAAAAATTGATTTCACAGTTCACTTAATTATATTAAAAGATGATTTTTAGAACATTTTTCCATATTTTTAATGCAACCCGAACTAGGCTTTCCTAAATTCACCTCTTTAGATTCGAACAGCACTTTGACCGAACCGGTCAACGCCCAAGACTTCTAAGCCCAAAACCGGGGCGTTACATTAGCACCCGTATGAACGCCCGTTATCGGTACTTTATTAATTACACATGGCATTTTGGCATTTCAAACATTAATATGTATTTAATTAAATCTTTTAACCGTAAAACGAATTTATTCCGAATGGGAGTATCGTTCTGTAAGAAAATATATTTTGATCGAATATAATTACGAAACATCCAATTACATTAGGACACTCCAACTTATATTCGAAAATATATTTTAATGCGTGATTTATTATTGTCTTGTCATTTTTAAGTAAACCCTAATTAGACTCCATTAATTAATTTAATTTAAAATCTATGGATGTTATTAATTTTGGACATAAAAGATAACACCCAAAATAATATTGGGCACTTTCTTTATCAAGCCCAAAAGTAATAACATTCCTAATTAGAATGTCACTTTTATTTTATTTGTTAAATTTACCTAGTTAGTAATTTATTTCCATTTTCTTAGTTAAAGTAGAAAATTGAAACTTTTATCGGAATGCCCATTGGTTAATATCACTCTACATTGTGACACTAGCCAATATTGAGCATGCTAATATTGTTTCAAATATCTACCTATTTTCTACAATGAACTCCCTATTCAATTATGATTAGGTGAACTAAACTAATGGCTCTAATTTAATTTAGCTTGTGATTAATTGTCCAAACAATATAATGCATGATATTTTTAAAACATTCAAGCATATGAATTAATTACACAATTAAAGTAAAACAATTAATTAAAGCAATTAAATTCTGGAAAGGACTGAATTGAATTAAATTGCATCTTTGGTGACCAAATTACAAAGCAAAGGGTGGCTGATTTGTAAGGGGATTAAAATTTAGGAACCCAAACCCAAAGACCCTGAAAGACTAAGCTCGGACCCATTAACCAAACCCAAACCATTTACCTAGGCCCAAACTATTGACCTAAGACCAAACCAAATGTTTTAGGTCTACCAGGTCACGGACTCGTATCCAAACTCGTATAGCAACGCGTGGATCCTTTGTGACACGGCTCCCCAAAACAGCACCGTTCCCAACTCGGTATAAATAGCCCTGAACCAAGTTCGAACGATCATTTGATCCGTTCTCCCTCTCTCTCCTCAACTCTCTCTCACTCTAAATCCTCTAAACTCAAACACCAAAAATCCGAAAACCCAAAGCCTATCTCGATCAAAACCTTTGTTTTTGCCCCAGTTCTTGTTTTGTTCTTCAAAATTCTCTCATTCGATCTTCAAAAACACCAAAACACTCTCCCAAAATGGTTTTTGAAGATCAAAAATCACTTTTTTCAAGAACAAACCTAGAACACATCGAAATTCCTTAGTTTAATCTTCATAAACACCTAAACTTTCCCAAACCTTGTTTTTCTAAGATCAAATTTTAGTTTTTTTCATAAACACACCACGAACCCTTCGAAACCCTTGATTTTGATCCTCATTTCCCCAAAACACTTCTCTGATCTGTTTCTTGGTTGCCGGGGTGATATCGACCACCGGATATCATCTCCAGTCTCCTATTTCCTTCTTCCGATGACCAGACCTTCTCCGACATACCTGCAACCTCCGACCACTGTCCCACCTTCTTCTACCTTTTTCCGATGACCGAACCTTCTCTGGTCATTTTCTCCAGCCAGGCCTGGCTTTTCCGGCCATCGTCTACAACTCCGACCACCGCCTCCGCCATCGCTGGAACCCTAAATCTACCCAAAAAGTTTCTTTTTTTGCCCTAATCCTAGATCTAGGTCCCGTTTCATCAGAAACACCCCTCTTCACCCAATCCTAGGCTATCTACCCAAAACCAGTGACATTCCTCTCTGTTTTTCGACTCCGACAACGACTCTAACACTCAGTTTTTCACTCCGACGACATTTCCGACAACGACAAAGCAAGATAAGCTCTCGATCTCTCATCTTTTACTTTTATTTATTTATTATATTTTTTATGTTTTTTTAGTTTCGAAGTAGATCTGATATTTAGAGATCTTGATCTGTTTTATTTCCCTTAGATCTAGGCTTTTACATGTGTTATAGATCTATTTTATGCTTAGAATTCTGGTTTAAGGAAGTTTTATGTTCGAGATCTAGTTTTCGACAGGTTTGACTTCGACTTTTAGAGATCTAACTTGCTTTTGCGTTTTTCGAACAGCTAAAGCTAGGAAAAGGAGAAGGACAGAGGTAGAAATTCCTCAGTTTGGTGTTCGGACGGTTTCGATGAGCTTCCGGTGAGGTCTCCATGTCCAGTTGTCTTCTTCGATTGGTTTAGACTCCTCAGGTAATTTCTCTCTTTGTGTGTGCCTTTTCGATTTTTTTTGTTAATTATTGGTGTAATTATGGCTGCATTAATTACGTTTTCTCTCTCTTCGTAGGTATTTATACCTGCGTCAGGAGTGACGTCATCCTTGCACGGCTGGCGCTGCCAGCTGGTCCCAGCTTGGTGAGAGTCCGAGTGAAATGGGATGGGCCAATGCCATGTTGACACGTGTCCCTTGGGGCTCAAATTCGAGCGGAAAAAAGAAATACAGAGAGGTTCGAAGGGGTTTTTGTGTTTGTTGGGCTGGTTATGGGCTGTTAACAGCTGTAATGGGTTGGGTCTAAGTTGTTGTGGGTTGTCAATAGTTTTAATGGGTTTTGTCTTTTGGTTCGGGCCTTTTGTAAATGTGTTGGGCTCTGTAAAATATTTGGACCTTGTATTATTTGGACTTTAGTATATGGGTAATCTTCATTAGTGGCCCCTTTTGTTTAGGGCGTGTTTTATTTTGGTCACCAAAATTCAAAAAAGATTATTCTGGTCACTTACGTTTAGAATCGTTTCTATTTTGGTCCCTTGACCGTTAGTCTCCGTTACTTAAAAAATAAGTTTCTAATTTAACCCCAAACTTTCAAAATTTTATTTTTTACCATCTTCCTCAAAATTTATAAAACTAAACCCCCAGAAAATTAATTAAGACAGAATTTTACATGCACATATTTTCAATTCCTGGCTCAGAAGACACCCTCTTGTTGCGTCTCGCTCTCTTCGTTCTATAATAACACCATTGTGAGTTGCCCAACATGTGCTTGCGGCTGTAATAACGCAACTGACCCTAGGAGTTGTGTAAGGTAAATTTTCTCCTTTTTTGTCTCGTCCCCCATTAATTGTCCTTTTACATTTTGCAGTTGTGTTTATTTTCTTTGCTAATGGCACCTTGCAGTGAAAAGTCTTCACATTTATCTTCAGCTGTTCGGGGTCTAGGCAAATCTACCAATGCACCTCTTCTTCAGTGTACAAGTCATATGTGTACGGTTCGGATTCACTGGCATGTTAAGCTCAACTACAACAAATAATGGCGTGTGAAGGTCACGATCACCAATTTCAGTTATGCAATGAATTACTCGCAGTGGAATCTTGTTGTACAACACCCCAACTTCGACAATCTTACTCAACTTTTCAGTTTCAATTACAAGATGTTAACTCCATATGTCGGCTTAAGTAAGTCTAAGTTCGCCATTAATTATTTCATGGTAGTAGCATCATTTCATTTTCCATAATTCATGCATTAACTTAATAGAATAAAAGTTATGCAGATGATACTGTTGCGTGTAAAATAGTCTATCGCAATTGTAGTGCAAGTATACACGACGCAAGTAGTAAAGTGATACGAAGTATCGGATATCGTCTCCACAGGGATTGGGCTAATGACTTCACCTAAATTCACTGCATGAAGTAAAGGAAAGAGTTTAGAAAATTGTCACGAAAATATTAAAGAAAACTGTAAATAAAGGAATTGAGATATCAAGATAGAGAGAATGGGCTGGTATTGAATTGCTCAGTAGTGCAGGTATTGCAATGCTTAGGATCTCCAATTCTGTCGTCGCACCCGTCGCCAACAGCACCTGTCGCGGCGGCTGTCCGTTAGCTGTCGCGGCAGCGAACACTAACTCTGTACTCCAAGTTTGGCAAGAATCCCATATCTGCCTTGGCCTATCCCTAGGTCCAAGTCTGTCGATGATCACGTCTTTGATGATACCTCCCGGCGTGAATCGAAGGATGAACACCGATGTGTATGAATTCTTCCTTAGCCACTTAACCTTGCCCTATCCCTAGGTACAAGATAGTTCAACTATAAACTAGAGAACTTGCTCTTATCTCTTTCGTATACTTAACTCTCCCGATGCTAAGTAAATGGATAACCTCACAATGCTCTCCCGATGCTCTTGCAAGATATTAAAACCGAAATAAGAGAACTTGAAGTTTATTTTATTGAACTTGGAAAATCCTAAAACAAAACAACCCTTGCAACTACTTTACAAAACAACCCGTGGCCCTAGGGGGAATTTAGAACATGTCGACGACGGGTAAACGGCAGGGGTTTAGGTTATCGGTTATGGGGGTATTGGATGCCTCCTAGGTTAAAGTTATGCCCTTATATAAGCTTTGGGCTCAAGTATTCTAAGTTAACAAGGATTACAACTTTAATGAAAAGTAAGATTCTAATAAATGCTTAATCTCTAAGGATTCCTACTTTTCAGCCGCCTCCTTGTTTCATGGGAATTCTTCTCCTTGAGCTTTGACTTGACATATCTTTTGATCCGGGGCTTGGAAAATTATTTGGCTCTCACACGACAGACGAGCAGATTTTTCTCTATCTATCGAGGTCCACTTCACTTTTCCTCTTCATAAGGCTGCTGTCACCTTGCTGTCACGACAGGTCCATGGCAGCTTCGTCCTCATCGTCTACTTGTCCAGCTCAGTTCTCCTGCTTCTCTGCCCTGCGCCTGCCTTCTTTGTCAACCATGGCAGTATCCTGCAAAATAAGCCATCTTTTAGTAGAATCCGTGCCTTTAGTGAATTGGTGATGTTTTACTGTAAACTGACCTAAATGCAATGCAATGATGCTTGAATGCAGCAGAAATATGGGTTAAAAAGGGTGTAAATAATATAACTTTTACACACTCAACACACCCCCAAACTCGAGTTCTTGCTTGGCTTCAAGCAATTAAACCTAAAAGAAAAGAAAATATTTTTGTGTTGGCTTTCAAACAGTGAATTGTCCCTTACCCGTCCCTCATTCTCTGTGGCGGCAGCAACCTGTCGGAAGGTTTTAGGATCTGTCCGGAATCTCCCTATAGCTCTCGTGCAGTGTGTGCATGCTTGTGAACAGTTATATGTCAAGACTCTCTTAGTTTCACTAGAATATTCAACTCTTAACTTGAATTTTTATGCCAAAGTTTATTTTTGAATGAACTTTTTCATGCTCCTTTGATTTCTTTGTTTTGACTCAATTTTTTTCTATTTTTCAAGCTAAAGTTTGACTAGAGCCAGTTTTAGGCACCTCTAGTTAACTTCCTAGAGCCAGTTTCGGGCACCTCTAGGGCTACTGAGTCTCTTTTCTAAACTTCTTTCCTAGAGCCAGTGTTAGGCACCTCTAGGGGCTATTCAAGTTCTAAGCATCCTATTCTAGTTTGGCTAAAAGAAATCTAAGCAATATAACAGTCACAAAGGTGTTTTAAGTTTTCAGAACTATAGAAAGATTCTAAACTTCTCCTTAAATTGTCCTTAAGATGCTGCCACGACAGAGCTTTCATGACAGGTAAGCTAAATTCACAGTTTTAAGCCAACAGTTTTATATTTTCTGATTTTTTTAGAGAACTTAAATAAAAGACACAACAATAATAAAAAGATGTATTTAAGACTCCATTAATGATGGAGGGTTGCCACCCCCATACTCGAAGGTTGCATTGCCCTCAATGCAAAATGACAGATAAATGGCAGGTACGTCACAAAATAAATATAAGCAGGCAGCAGGATAATAAAAAAAAGAAAAGACTTAAATTTAATCGTTGTCCTCGCTGCTGCTGCTGACACAGATCTGGCGGCGGCGTCTGGGCTGTGGAGGAGGCTGGGCAGGTTCAGGGGCAGGTTGCTCCACGAGCTGAACGTCGGGACTGCTGCCACTGTCCCAAGTGCTGCTGGTGGTGGTGCTAGCCTTGGGCATTAATTTCCTGTCTGCCACGTGTTTGATCCTCTTGACCGGCGTAAATTCCCTCTCCAAGTTCCTCCTGATCAAAGGGTTGTCATCGGAGGCATGTCTCTTCGTTCCTCTGGCAGAGGTGTCGGCCGGTGGACTGCCTGCTGCCGTCGGGGCAAGTGAAGGGGTGGAAGCAGTAGAGTGGGAATGTGGGGAGGCAGGTGGTGTGGGTGTGTTGACAGGGGAGGGGATATGGAAAGAAGAGATAGGCGTAGCGGCTATCAACTCCATGAGGCTGTTGATGTTGTTTTCTGTCCAGCCTCTGCCCTTTATTATTTTGTCGGATGGCTCCTCGGGGACAGCAGCACAGCGGCATAGTGAAGTTATTGTGAACGGCAGGCAGAGGCGGGAGTCGGAGCGGAATGTGCAGTCCAGGATGCTGTCCCTCATATAGCGGCCCACATTGATAGGCCTGTCGTGCATGATAGAATGAATGAGGGCGAGCCGCTGCTGGTTTACCGTCGTGTGGTGGGAGGAGGGCATGATACGCTTTTTGATGAAAGCGTTCCAGAGTTTAGCTTTAGGGAGGAGCTGCCCCCTTTTTACAGAGTGGGGGTTCTTTTTGCTTGTGGTCCAGGTTGTTCCTTCCTCTGTCACTTCCGCCATTACAGTAGTATAAGCAGCAGCATCGAGGGTGTCTAGAAATTTCTGGTGGGCATCATCATCAGGGCCAAAGTAGAGGCCAAACATGTGGTTGATGCTGTCAGCTGTGAAGGGCACCTTTACTCCTCGAACGGTGACAGATGTTGCCGTTCTGCTGTCGATAGCAGCATAGAACTCCCGGACTAATGTATCATTCAGCTCGGCGGGTTGTTCAGCGAATTGCTCCCATAATTGAGCCGTGATTGCCCTTGTGATGAACGGCCGGAGGCCCATGTTGGGTGCTTGTCGGATGTAAACAAAACCTCTGTCCTCCCATAACTCCTTTGTGGCGAAGGGTGTCGCTGCTGCTGAAGAAGAGGCGTAGGCAGCGCTACGGCGGGTCTGTCTAGACGACATGTTAGTTGCAAGGGTTGTGAAATAGAGAAAGCAAATAAAAACTAGAGGAGAAAGCAAGAGAGAATAAGCAGAAGTGATGAAAAATGAAAGTGAAAACGGGGTTTTATAGCGGTCGAGGATCTGCCCATTTAATGCCGCAACGGCAGGCGTGAATAACGGAGCAACTGTTGGGATTTAGCGTGTCTGACGCGTCTGGCACGTATTTATGCGTCTGTTGTGCGTCTGCCGCACGCTTCTACGTCTGCCGTGTCAGTCTGTTGACAGTCTGTCATATCCGTCTGTGGCGGCAGCCGAAACGACAGGCTTCATAAATGGGCTTTGTTGGGCTGATGGATGGGTGGTGGGCTTGGGTCACTTCTCTTTTTCTTCTTGACTCCTTTATTTCCTAAAAACAGAAATTGGAAAAAACAAAACATTATTCGCATAAATTAAACCTAATCTCCTAATAAATAATAAATAATAAAAATAAAGTTTAGGTGAAATTAGGGATGCCTTGTGGGGCATCTCCTAAAGTAACCACTTTCTGTATTCCTGGGGCTTCAGTCCCCTGATAATGCTTGAGGCGCTGTCCGTTGACTTTGAATTGGTCCCCGTCTTTTAATGATTGAATTGTTATGGCACCATGGGGAAAAACTTGAACCACTTGGAACGGGCCAGACCATCTAGATTTTAGCTTCCCTGGGAAGAGTTTCAACCTAGAATTAAATAACAACACAAGCTGCCCTGGGCAGAACTGTCGTGGCAGCAACTTCCTGTCATGCCACTTCTTAGTCTTTTCCTTGTAAATTCTTGCATTGTCGTAGGCCATTGTCCGTAATTCCTCAATCTCATTAAGATCTAACAGCCTCTTCTGGCCTGCCTTGTCCAAGTCCATATTCACTGCCTTGATTGCCCAATATGCTTTTTGTTCGATCTCGACAGGCAAGTGACAGGTTTTCCCATAAATCAAACGGTATGGAGACATGCCCAATAGAGTCTTAAAAGCTGTTCGATATGCCCATAATGCATCATTCAGAAGTAAAGACCAATCTTTCCTAGTTGGCTTAACCATCTTCTCAAGAATATTCTTTACTTCCCTATTGGAGATCTCAGCTTGTCCATTGGTCTGTGGGTGGTATGTTGTCGCGATCCTGTGCTTGACACCATATTTCTTCAAAGCGGCAGCAATTACCCTATTATCGAAATGTCTCCCTTTATCACTGATAATCGCCTTAGGGATGCCAAATCTAGAAAAAATGTTTTTGTGCAAAAAATTTTGGACCGTCTTGGCATCATTCTTTTGAGTGGCGATGGCTTCAACCCACTTGGAGACGTAATCTACTGCTAGGAGGATGTACAAATTTCCACACGAAGATGGAAAAGGTCCCATAAAATCAATCCCCCAAACATCGAAGATCTCGACTTCTAAAATGTTCTGCAGTGGCATCTCGTTTCTCCTCGAGATGTTACCTGTCCGCTGGCACCTGTCACAGTTCTTGTAAAAGTCATGTGCATCTTTATACAGTGTCGGCCAGTAGAACCCTGACTGCAGCACCTTGGCAGCAGTTTTGTTGCCTCCTAAGTGACCTCCATATTGTGAAGCATGACAGTGATGGAGAATGTCTTCTTGCTCTTCTTGTGGTACACACCTCCTTATAACCTGATCTACACACATTTTGAAAAGAAGAGGTTCATCCCAATAATAATGCTTAACATCATTTTGGAACCTCTTCCTGGCTTGATAATTAAGATCAGAAGGAAGTATTCCGCTAACTATAAAATTAACGAGATCAGCATACCAGGGGAGTTCAGAAGACTTACCTGCCGCCATGGTTGTCGCGACAGCGATTGCGGCAGCAAAGAGCTGCTCATCTGGGAAGGTCTCCAGTATGTGTGTCTCATCAATGGGTAGACTCTATCCTGTCTCCAACCTTGACAAGTGATCAGCCACCTGATTTTCTGTCCCCTTCTTGTCCTTGATCTCAAGGTCGAATTCTTGTAGTAGCAAGATCCACCGTATCAATCTAGGCTTTGCATCCTTCTTTGCGAACAAATACTTAAGGGCAGAGTGGTCTGTGTGCACTATTACTTTCGTCCCAAGTATGTAAGAACGAAACTTGTCAATGGAGAACACAACAGCTAACAGCTCCTTTTCTGTGGTGGTATAGTTCACTTGGGTGTCATTTAACGTCTTGCTGGCATAGTATATGACGTGAAACAGCTTATCTCTGTGCTGCCCAAGTGCTGCCCCGACAGCATAGTCACTAGCATCACACATAATCTCGAACGGCTGCGTCCAATCCGGTGGCTGTACTATGGGGGCTGTTACTAACTTTTCCTTCAGAACTTTGAATGCTTCAGTACATTCTTCATTAAAGTCAAAGGGTCGGTTCTGCTCTAAGAGATGACATAGGGGCTTCGTGATTTTTGAGAAGTTAGAAATAAATCTCCGATAAAACCCAGCATGCCCTAGAAAACTCCTAATGCCCTTGACTGTGGTTGGCGGCGGCAGCTTCTCAATTACTTCTATCTTGGCCCTGTCGACTTCTATCCCGCGGCAGCTAATCTTATGGCCAAGGACTATCCCCTCATCCACCATAAAGTGGCATTTTTCCCAATTTAAAACAAGATTAGCTTTTTCACATCTTTCAAGTACCTTTTGAAGATTGCCGAGGCAGCTCTCAAAATCGTCTCCGAAGACGGAAAAATCATCCATGAAAATCTCTAGGAAGTCCTCTACCATATCGAAGAATATGGCCATCATGCACCTTTGGAAGGTGGCAGGTGCATTACAGAGTCCAAACGGCACCCTCCTAAACGCGTATGTTCCGTAGGGGCATGTGAAAGTCGTTTTCTCTTGATCTTCTGGTGCAATAGCAATTTGGTTGTAACCTGAGTACCCATCAAGAAAACAATAGTAAGGTTTACCCGCTAATCTATCAAGCATTTGATCAATAAAGGGTAAAGGAAAGTGGTCCTTTCGGGTAGCTTTGTTAAGCTTCTGATAGTCCATACAAACCCTCCAATCGGTCACAGTCCTGGTTGGGATTAACTCATTGTTCTCGTTGGTTACCACGGTCATTCCTCCTTTCTTTGGAATGCATTGTACCGGGCTTACCCATTTGCTGTCGGAGATGGCGTAAATAATACCAGCATCTAACCATTTAATTATCTCCTTACGCACTACCTCCTTCATCGCATGGTTTAGCCGCCTTTGGGCATCTATAGTCGGCTTATGATCTTCCTCTAGAAGGATTTTGTGCATGCATAACGCCGGACTAATGCCCTGAATATCAGCAATCGTCCATCCAATCGCCTTCTTGTGCTGCCGTAACATGTCGATTAGCTGTCGTTCATGTTCCTGCGGCAGCTTAGAAGAGATGATTACGGGCAACGTATCATTGGAACCAAGAAAATCATATTTAAGTTGCCCTGGCAGGGGCTTCAGTTCTAAAGCAGGTGGTTCAACAATAGATGGCTTTTGGATTAAATGGTTATCCGAAGTATAATTTAAAGGTTCGAATAACTTACCTGGACGATTGTCTATCCAGTTTACCTCCTCTTGTCCTTCAGTATCAGATGTATCGGATTTAGAGGAGTCGCTGTCGTCGGTGCTGTCGTTGTTGCTGTCGTGACAGGCCTGCAGGTGGCTGTTGCAGCAGTGACCAAATTTTATACCATGACAGCCTGACCTGATGCAGGGTTGATCAAGGGTCACCTCAATGATAGCCTTGCATTCTTCGTCCACATCAGCATGTTTCATCGCTTGGAGAACATTCAACTTAATCTCTTGATCGTTTACGCGCATGGTGAGTTCTCCTTTCTCCACATCAATCAGTGATCTTCCCGTGGCTAAGAAGGGTCGCCCAAGGATGACTGGTGCGTTTTCGTCTGCCTCACAATCTAAGATAAGAAAGTCAGCAGGAAAAATAAGCTTATCCACTCTTACCAAAATATCTTCAATTTTTCCTTCGGGGTGAACGTAAGAGCGGTCGGCTAGCTGCAGAGTGACTGTCGTGGGCCGCGCCTTCCCAATACCTAATTTCTGAAAAACAGATTTGGGCATTAGATTAACACTAGCACCAAGATCACAAAGTGCCTTACCCACGAATTTATTTCCGATTACGTAAGGTATGATGAAGCTCCCCGGATCCTACTTTTTCTGGGGTGGCTGCCGATGAAGAATACTCATGCAACCTTCTGTCATCTTTACCGTTTCAAATTCCACAAGTTTAGATTTTTTCGACATAACATCCTTGAGAAATTTAGCATAACCGGGCATCTCCCTAACGGCATCTAACAATGGGATATTAATATGAACCTGCTTAAAACTATCATAAATCTTTTTAAGTTGAGATTCATGCTTAGCTTGTTGTATCCGTTGAGGGAAGGGTGGTGGGGGACGGTAATCAGCAATGCGTCCTTCCCACTGCATGCGAATCTGAGGACGATATTCATCTGTTTTCTCCTCTGTCGCTTCTGCTGTCGTGACAGGCTCATCGGCAGCAGTCTGTTTATCACCTGTCGGGGCAGTTTCCTCGGCAAGTTTGTCTAAGGCTGGATCCTTTACTGTTTCAGCTTCCCTTTCCGGCCCTGGTAGTTTCTTCCCACTCCTAGTAGTAATGGCCTTACATTGCTCATGTGTGGGTGGTCTAGCATTTTCAGTATTGCTAGGAAATCCTCCATTCTGCCTTGGCTTAATATGTTGCGACACCTGACCCATTTGTGTCTCCAGAGATTTCAAAGTAGCCTCATGATTTGTCATTCTCATCTTCGTCTTATCCATGAAATTCTCTGTTTTCTTGACAAACTGATTCATATTTTCAATGTAAGTTCCTGTTTGAGACATAAAAGTGGCCAGAGTCTGTTCCAATATACTAGTCGTGGCAGCTGGTGGCTGCTGTTGTTGCGGCGGCGGCAGGTTCTGCGGCAGCTGCTGTCGCGACAACAGTCTAGGACCTCCCTGATTCTGATTATGTGCTTGAGGATTCAGGGCATTGTTGGGATTACTCCATGAAAACTTAGGATCCTTCCTCCAATTGGGAATATAATTGTTGGAATTATAGTTTGGCTTGTAATTTCCAACATATTTTCCCTCTTCTACATTTATTGGGCACTCATCCCTACTATGATTCCCCTCACAGATATCACATACTTCCTCAACAGCAAATCCTTGTAAACTATCATCATTCAATAACCTTTTCATTGCTTTAGTAAGGAATGCTACCTGTGATTTCATAGTGTTGTCGGCTTCGTAGTCCTTGACAACAAGTACCCGTTTACCCCCTCTTCTTGCAGTCGGAAACTGCTCCTCATTCTTGGCCAGATTTTTCAAAACTTGCAATGCCTCGTCCGGATCTTTATCCAATAATAATCCGTTTGCTGCAGAATCAATTCGAATGCGAGTTTGTAAGTTAGTAGCATTATAGAACTTAGTTACCTGATTCCAGACGGGGAATCCATGCATTGGGCAATTTCGAAGAAGAGTAGTAAATCTATCCCAGGCCTCGTGCATTGGCTCGTCATCTTCCTGTTGAAAAGTAGCAATTTCGTTACGTAACCGCTCAGCTAAATGTGAAGGATTAAAACGAGACAAAAATTCACGAGTTAAATCTGTCCAAGTCATAATAGAACCTGGTGTAAGTTTATTCCACCAAGTTTTAGCTCTGTCCCTCAATGAATGAGGAAATAACCGAAGCCTCAGTATCTCCGGACTAACTCTTGGCAGTCTAAACGAACCACAGATCTCCTGGAACGTTTTGAGATGCTCCCTAGCATCTTCGGTCGCAGCACCACTAAACTGCCCGGCGTTGTTGATCATATTAAACATGACAGGCTTAAGCTCGAAGTTATCAACATCAATATCCGGCAGTGTGGTCTCCAGCTCTACATGATCGTTCAGCATGTAGTCACGACATGACCGTCGTCCATCTGCCGCGGGCGGATTGCCGACAGGCGGTATAATTCCACCAGCGGGCTGATTACGGGCCATCTGCTCTAGCTGTTCCTCAAGGTATTCGTTTTTGTCTAAAAGTCGGCGAAGTTGTTTCTTAAGATTGAAGGAACGTTCGATTTCCGGATCTAATTAATACTCAAGATCTTCACCTCTTTTAGATCTGCGCATAAACCAGCAAACCTTGTGAAAAGCAAGAGTTGAAAGTACGAAAGAAAAAAATTAAAGAAAAATAAAAATAAAAACAAAAACGAAAACGAAATAAAAATAAAAATAAAAAAGAAAAGTGCAATAAAAGAAAGGTGTAGTTATGTTGCCAATCCCCGGCAACGGCGCCAAAAACTTGTTGCGTGTAAAATAGTCTATCGCAATTGTAGTGCAAGTATACACGACGCAAGTAGTAAAGTGATACGAAGTATCGGATATCGTCTCCACAGGGATTGGGCTAATGACTTCACCTAAATTCACTGCACGAAGTAAAGGAAAGAGTTAAGAAAATTGTCACGAAAATATTAAAGAAAACTGTAAATAAAGGAATTGAGATATCAAGATAGAGAGAATGGGTTGGTATTGAATTGCTCCGTAGTGCAGGTATTGCAATGCTTAGGATCTCCAATTCTGTCATCGCACCCGTCGCCAACAGCACCTGTCGCGGCGGCTGTCCGTTAGCTGTCGCGGCAGCGAACACTAACTCCGTACTCCAAGTTTGGCAAGAATCCCAGATCTGCCTTGGCCTATCCCTAGGTCCAAGTCTGTCGATGATCACGTCTTTGATGATACCTCCTGGCGTGAATCGAAGGATGAACACCGATGTGTATAAATTCTTCCTTAGCCACTTAACCTTGCCCTATCCCTAGGTACAAGATAGTTCAACTATAAACTAGAGAACTTGCTCTTATCTCTTTCGTATACTTAACTCTCCCGATGCTAAGTAAATGGATAACCTCACAATGCTCTCCCGATGCTCTTGCAAGATATTAAAACCGAAATAAGAGAACTTGAAGTTTATTTTATTGAACTTGGAAAATCCTAAAACAAAACAACCCTTGCAACTACTTTACAAAACAACCCGTGGCCCTAGGGGGAATTTAGAACATGTCGACGACAGGTAAACGGCAGGGGTTTAGGTTATCGGTTATGGGGGTATTGGATGCCTCCTAGGTTAAAGCTATGCCCTTATATAAGCTTTGGGCTCAGGTATTCTAAGTTAACAAGGATTACAACTTTAATGAAAAGTAAGATTCTAATAAATGCTTAATCTCTAAGGATTCCTACTTTTCAGCCGCCTCCTTGTTTCATGGGAATTCTTCTCCTTGAGCTTTGACTTGACATATCTTTCGATCCGGGGCTTGGAAAATTATTTGGCTTTCACACGACAGACGAGCAGATTTTTCTCTATCTATCGAGGTTCACTTCACTTTTCCTCTTCATAAGGCTGCTGTCACCTTGCTGTCACGACAGGTCCATGGCAGCTTCGTCCTCATCGTCTACTTGTCCAGCTCAGTTCTCCTGCTTCTCTGCCCTGCGCCTGCCTTCTTTGTCAACCATGGCAGTATCCTGCAAAATAAGCCATCTTTTAGTAGAATCCGTGCCTTTAGTGAATTTGTGATGTTTTACTGTAAACTGACCTAAATGCAATGCAATGATGCTTGAATGCAGCAGAAATATGGGTTAAAAAGGGTGTAAATAATAGAACTTTTACGCACTCAACAGATACTGCCATGTTATGGGGACTTAAGTTCTATAATGATTTCCTCAATGAAGCCAGTCCTCTTGGGAATGTGCAATCATAACTATTATTCCGAAAAGATGCATCGACTTTCACTTTCGAAAAGGGATGGGCTTTTCCACGGAGGATTTATTTCAACGGTGATAATTGTGTCATGCCACCTCCTGATGCATACCCGTGGTTGCCAAATACCGGTTTTAGGCCAGTTATCTCTCTACTACAGCCAGTCATGACAATCTTGTTATCAGCTGTCTTCTTATGGGCTTATATGTGATGAATACCATCTGCGAAACCACTACAACTATTCGTACCACATTTGTGTCTTCTTACGGGAAGCTAGTCGAAGTGTTGAAAGAGAGCGACGATCAGATTTCTTCAACCAACCATGGTAAGCTCATTTTTCTGTCCTAGTTGGAGTTCTTGTTTATTTATTTTTTTTGGATCTTTTGCCTCGAAGTTGGAACCCCTACCTGTGGAATTTATGTGCAGTAAATTTATAGGGGAGAGGAGGTAGAGGTTAGGGTTTAGAATTAATTTTCTGGGGGTTTTGTTTTATAATTTTTGGAAAATGGTGAAAAATAAAATTTTGAAAGTTTTGAGGTTAAATTAGAAACTAATTTTTTAAGTAACGGAGACTAACGGCCAATGGACCAAAATGGAAACGATTCTAAACGTAAATGACCAGAATAATCTTTTTGAATTTTGGTGACTAAAATAGAACACACCCTAAACGAAAGGGACCACTGGTGAAGATTACCCTTAATATATTTATTTTTTGTTATTATCTGTTTTATTGTTATTATTAATATATATATATATATATATGTAAGCCCGAACAAAAATTCGGTTCTATAAATTTGATGACTAAAATTATTTCCTTATCTATTTTTTTTGTGATAATCTTTTTTATTTTTTATTTTTAATCTTAATTATCATTTTACCTTCGTCCAATGGTTCAGAAAAAGATATAAAACTTTCATGATTTACAAGGTGACGAGGATCTTATATATATTCAAGGACGAGTGCCAAAATCAAAATTTTCTTGTTAAACGGACCCACTCGAATTACTAATATTTAAGAGGATCTTAAAGTACAATTTTACCGTTTTATCCAAAGAACCAATGCCCTTATCTGTTGGCTTAAACGTCAGATAGGTGCCTAGACTATACCATTTTTTCCAATTAGGTGCCTAACGTTTGTTTCGGGCCACTTAGATGCCTAACGTTTCATTCCGTAACCCATTTAAGGTTTTAGCCGTGACAGACGTTAAAATTTTCCGTTAAGGGACACGTGGCACATTTTTAGTGCTTCTGATATTAAAAATAATAAAATAAATTAATTAAATTAATTAAAAATAAAATTAACCCTTAACCCATCTTATTCCCATCACCATCCCCCAATCGCAATCCGCCAAACGACACCTCGTCAATCTCATCTTCGACCAAGACCGGGGCCTCAAAACCCAAAACGACACCACAAAACGCGATTCTATCATCAAAGCCATCGATGCCATGGCTGTCCTGGGCCGCGACACGGTCACCAGCGGCGACTCCCTCTCCGCCACGTGGCGACTCCTGTGGACCACCGAGAAAGAGCAGGTCTTCATAATAGAGAAGGCTTACCTGTTTGGTACCCAAACCGGCGACGTTTTGCAGGTCAATGACGTCCAGAACAAGACTCTCAACAACGTGATTACCTTCCCACCTGATGGAGTTTTCTTCGTTCGCTCCAGCATTGAAGTTGCGTCGTCTCAGAGAGTGAATTTCAAGTGATTGCTTCTTTAGCTCAAACTAGTTTTTTAGTTATTTCCCTTTTCAATTTTCATCTCGCTGAAGTACTTGGTCGAATTTGATTGGACCTTTTAGGTTCACAAGCGCGGTTCTCAGGGGGGAAAACTGGGAGATCCCATTGCCTCCATTTGGGCAGGGATGGTGAGTGCTTGCATCTTTTTCTGAGATTTTTATGCTGCGTGATTCAAACTTTGTTTCTAAATTTCTTGTTTGTTTTACAGCAATAAATAGTTTTAGGTCTCGGGGAAGAGGGGGGTGGCGGGGATGGTGATGATGATGGGGAAGAAGATGGGTTAAGGGTTAATTTTATTTTTAATTAATTTAATTAATTTATTTTATTATTTTTAATATCAGAAGCACTAAAAATGTGCCACGTGTCCCTTAACGGAAAATTTTAACGTCCGTCACGGCTAAAACCTTAAATGGGTTACGGAATGAAACGTTAGGCACCTAAGTGGCCCGAAACAAACGTTAGGCACCTAACTGGAAAAAATGGTATAGTTTAAGCACCTATATGACGTTTAAGCCTTATCTGTTTGATTGTACATTTGAATTCGTCCTCTTGTACATTATTAGCATATTGAATATTAGAGAACGGTTCTCTTACATTAAGTGTTTTAATGCAGTTTTATATATTTTCATTACACTTCTTTATCATCATTTTAATAATTCGGTCTTTGAATTTATCAATATAATTATATTTATTATACATAAAAAACTTTAAACTAATCCAATATCTCTATCATATCAATCTAAAATATTATTTAATAATCGGTGTTTTACAAAAATATAAGTTTTTTTTTTGGTGAATAAGTTTTACAAAGATAGAATCTTAAAAAAAAATATCATTTCAATATACAAAGAGAGTTAATCAAGAGGATAGCTATTAGGTTTAGCATATCTCTTTTAGCTCTTGATTGGCGGGAAAAAAAGTGCATCAAAATAGAATTTAACAAGGAATTGGAAATTGGGTACATTGGTACATTCCTTTTCAAAATAAATTAAACAATTATGATTTCTAATAATATTATTATGAATTTTGCTATACGCAATGCTATCAATAAGAATTAATAAGATTTTTATCATTAAGGATTATCTTATTTTTTAATAAAATTTATTATAATGTATATAATTATATTTTTAAAAAGTTGTATTTCATTAATTTAAATTGTTTAATGTAATTAATATTCATCTGAAATGGTTTAGGATTTGGATGAGTCTGTCACGCTCGACGAGCACCGATGAGCACCATTAACGACGAGTACCGGTGAGCACCATTAATTCAATTTATAAAGATTAATAAAAAGGACTCACCATATAATTTTAAATTATTTAAAAAAATCAAAAGGTAAATTAATTAAAATACATTATTTTATTTTTAATTTTCTTTTAAACATAGCTCAAAATACCTATCTACCCCTAAATTATAAAACCTTAATTTTTGTTCATTTGAAACTCAAGTCGCAGCCATTGCTGCCGCTGTTGTTTTTTTTTTTCTCTCTCTCTCTCTCGTTGATTTCAAGGGAAGTGGACCTTATAAATTAGTTTTTTTTTTCAGCTTTTATGTTTGATAATATGTTTCATTTCAAGGGAAGGGAATTCGATAGCTAACGACAGTTTTATGGCTCGTTTTATGTGAATTGATTTTTGTTCATTTGTGGCTCTCTTGTTGTTGCAGGATGTGCATTATGTGAATTTAAACAAGAGAGCACGATCCTGACGATGGTTGCGTTCTGTGAATTCAAGTTTTGTGGATTTTCCTTGAAATCAATGCGAGAAAAAATAAATAGCGTCGGCGGTGATGACTTGAATATTAAATGAATAAAAATTAGAATTTTGTAATTTATAATTATAGGTTAAAATCAAATAAAAAAAATTAACATCGGGTATGTGAGCGGCGGATGCAAATGGCCATGGAAGGGAGCATTTGTACTCCCATTAGGGGAGGGAAATTTAATCTAGTGTTGAATGTGTGATAATAAAGTCGTCATCGGTCCTTTTTTCAATTTGATAGATTGAAAATTTAAAACAAACCAGAGATTACGAAATCTCGAAGATTTAGAAGTACGTTCACGTGTGGTGAAGGATTAGCACATCCACAACGCCCGTAAAAACGACGCTCATTTGGTCACTCATATTTTCTAAAGCGTTTTGGGTTTATGCATAAGAAATTAATTAAACTTAGAATCTACATTTTTTAAGGTTTCACTTCAATTAAGGATAATTTAATTAAAGTAATATTTTTATAAAAAAAATTACTAAATTTAAGGTATTTGAGGATCTACACTACTCTTAATTAAAACCTATTAAAAACTAAAAATCTAAAGTGTGATTTACAAATTTAATTCATAGAACGTAAACCTAGAAAGCTAATTTTTATGAGATCACATTAAAGTCTAATATATGTGATATTAATATAACAAATTAAGGAATCTAACTAAGGTTTTAGTTATTTAATTAAAGAGAATGCCTAACTAAGGGAACAAATTAAATATTCTAATCCTAAGATTATTAGAGAATATATGATGAATAATAATGAATTAAATTGCACACTCAAAAAGGAACATAAAATAAATGATGTAGATCAAAACATAATTAAGCAAATAATGACCGAAACGAATAAAAGGAAAATTAAAGAACATAATTGAAAAGGAAAGGGTGGGATTGAGAAAAAGGAAACTTGAGGTGCCACGGTGCAAGATCCAACAAGGAAAGGCGTGGGTCGTGGCTCGGATTTAGATCACCAAACATTCGAAGCGAAACCCCCTTTTTTAGAACACTCCCATATTCTTCACGCAAAAGCTCACCTAGATCTTATTTAACACTAAAATTATTATCCAAACATGTTCTGTAAGATTGAACTCCTGAAATTTCAAGAACACTTCTCATAAACCAAGCATTCTTCATTCTAATTTAAACCCAAGCTCGATAGAACTTTTCCCGTTATACCCGCCCGCTCTTACCTACCCATACTTGAACCAAATCATGCATGTGGTACCGTAGTTTCGGACGTGAGCTGCACTGGTGGATGACAGCGGCTACGGCAGTGGCAGAGGTTGACGGTAGTGGCTTGCTCGACAATGACCTTTTTTCTTACCGTTTTATTTCGAACATTAAAAAAACAAAAATAGTAAAATAAAAAATAAGAGAAAACTAAACAATGTACCTCAATGAAGGCTTCAAACTTTTATTGCTCATAACTTTAAGATACAACTTCTTTGCATATTTTTTCTGTGAATGAGATTGTGTTACAATGGTGAATTGGCTTTATATAAACAAAAATAAAGAACATAAGGGAAGAATCCATCATTATTTCCCAAATTACAGTGGAATAAATAAAAAACTTAGAATTTTTCTTATATGCCTGATTTCTTCCCATTTTTCTTTGATTCTTGCTTGGGGAACATATCGGATAAGTGAAGTGCAAGCCTAGGGTTTAGCGGAGGCGGCTAGAGCGTGTGGTAGTGGCGGCGTCGATTAGGGCTAGAGTTTCGGCCGATTTGGGCCTTTGTACATGGACTCTCTTTTTTTTTTAAGTTTTTTTGGACTCTATATATTTTTTGGATTTTAATATAGTTCAATATATTTACAATCATATATTTACAAAAATAAAAGGACTGGTAAAATTAGTGAGTACATAATGTTTAAAAAAAATAATTTAACGTATTTATTGAATAAAAATAAAAATTTATATACCCATTTAAAAAATTATTTTAAATATCATTATTAAATTTCTGAATCCGTCACTGTATACGACATATTTGGTGGGGACTGATAAAATTAGACTAAAATTTGACACCCATCAATATACGCAAAATATATCAATATAAAAAGCTAAATTTGAAAACAATGACCGAACGTTCCCATAGTGGAACGAAGATAGGGAATTTGGAATTATGGAAGCCTGGGGCCACTGCCTACACTGTTGGAATTTTTGTCCCAAATCTTTGTGTTTTCCCCTCAGACCTTACATGCCTTTACACATCCACTTCATATTAATATAACTATGACTAATATAAAGCATATGCATAAAAAAAATTCAAAAACCAACAACCAATTTGTTTAATGGGATGAGACATTACATCTTTAAAAAAATTAAGGTCCGAATCTTAGGTTGTGAATGAAACAAATTGGATTGAAAGAATCGCCCCGTAACATGTTTTTGGAATACTCGATCCGAATTAGTTAACTAATTAATTAAATACATAATTAAATGTATCTACAATTTATGTATCCAGTAGAGTAAAAGAAAAAGTAAAGGCCGAAAGGACAGGGATTCCTTTATTCCTCGTCCCATTAAAAAAAGAAAGAAAGAAGAGTAAAGTACACAGACGGTCACTGAACTTTGGTAAAAAAATAGAATGATAATCAAATTTTCAAAAATCATAAAATGTCAATTAAATTTTATGTTTTATAACAAAATGGTAACTAGACATTAAATGCCGTTAAGTGACTGTTATAAAATTTGGTATAATAACACATTTAGTCCTTCGTATTTATACATTCAATCAATTTAGTCCTAATTCAAAACAATTCACTAAATTCAGCCCTCATTATTTACGTATTTTTCAATTTGGTCCTTAAAGCAAAATTCTAAAGTATGGTAACATGATAAATAATTACAATTAAATTTTTATAGGAACTCGAAAACTCGACTCGAATCGGAAAAAATTCAAATAAAGTTTGAGTTGTAAAATATGACGCGTCAACTCGAATAACTCGAAATTTTTTGACTCGACTCGATTGAACGCTCATCTCTATCTTAAGATATGACGCGTCAACTCGAATAACTCAAAATATTTGAATATTTTAAATTATTTTTTCCTTTTTTAATTGAATATTTTTTAAAATAGAATATTTAATATTTTTCATATTTAAATCACATTGAATATTTAATAACTACTTTAAATATTCAATTTAAAAGAAAAAATGATTTAAAATATTCGAATATTTAATAACTATTTTAAATATTTTTCTTTCAAATATTCGAATATTTAATAACTACTTTAAATATTTATTAAATATTCGAATATTTTAAATCAATTTTTTCTTGTAAATCGAATATTTTTAAATTAAATCGAATATTTAAAGTAGTTATTAAATATTCGATGTGATTTAAAAGAAAAATGATTTAAAATATTTGAATATTTCGAGTTACTCGAGTTAACGCATCATATCTTAAGATAGAGGTGAGCGTTCGATCGGAAATTTTTTCGATTCGAGTCGAGTTTTCGAGTTCCTATAAAAATTCAATTAAATATTAGAATACTTTAAATCAATTTTTTCTTTTAAATCGAATATTTAAAGTAGTTATTAAATATTCGATGTAATTTAAATATGAAAATATTAAATATTCTATTTTAAAAAATATTCGATTTAAAAGAAAAAAACTGATTTAAAATATTCGAATATTTTGAGTTATTCGAGTTGACGCGTCATATCTTAAGATAGAGGTGAGCGTTCGATCGAGTCGAGTCAAAAAATTTGAGTTATTTGATTTTACGCGTTCATATTTTACAACTCAAACTTTATTTGAAATTTTTTCGATTTGAGTTGAGTCGAATTTTCGAGTTCCTATAAAAATTTAATTAAATATTCGAATATTTTAAATCAATTTTTTTCATTTAAATCAAATATTTAAAGTTGTTATTAAATAATCGATGTGATTTAAATATGAAAATATTAAATATTCTATTTAAAAAAATGATTTAAAAGAAAAAATGATTTAAAATATTTGAATATTTCGAGTTATTTGAGTTGTGTCATATCTTAAGATAGAGATGAGCGTTCATCGAGTCGAGTCAAAAAATTTCGAGTTATTCGAGTTGACACGTCATATTTTAGAATCAAACTTTATTTGAAAATTTTCGATTCGAGTCGAGTTTTGAAGTTCCTATAAAAATTTAATTGTAATTATTTATCATGTTACCATACTTTGGAATTTTGCTTTAAGGACCAAATTGAAAGAATGCATTAATTATGAGGGCTAAATTTAGTGAATTGTTTCGAATTAGGATTAAATTGATTGAATGTATAAATATGAAGGACTAAATGTGTTATTATACCAAATTTTATAACAGTCACTTAACGGCATTTAACGTCTACTTACTATTTTGTTATAAAACATAAAGTTTAATTGCTATTTTGTGATTTTTTAAAGTTTAGTTACCATTTTATTTTTTTAGTAAAGTTTACTGACCGTCTGTGTACTTTACCCAAGAAAGAAACATACACTGGCTTATACACTGGCCACGGGCCCACAATCACTCTTACTCTTGTCGTGTCGATATAATTTCAAAACTTACAAATGAATAACGATACAGTTAATATTATTATGATTTCAAATTATGACATGAATATGTAATATTTTTATTTAATAAAATAATTACTATGATTTAGGAATGTATGAATATCATGATGATTAATTATGCTAACTACAATAAGTAATAAAAAAAAATCAAATTGCAAAATTAAGAAATAATATCGTATCATATTCGTATTAAATTTAAATTGTTTTATTCATAATACTTATGATTATAGAAAAATGGAATTAAAGATCGAATTTAGAACTCCCCCTTGGTTTAGCTCGGTTAGCGTGGAAACTTCCCCTTGGTTTGCATGAGTTTGTTGATTCGCCCTGTTAATACCTATAAACACCTGCCACTACGTGTCGAAACCAAAATGAGTAAGACCACGGACGGTGTAACACAAGGCGGACCACAATGTGCAGATATCTCGCGAACTGTGCGACACCTTTCGAAATATGTGGCGTGTAACACCCCTTTCCCGGCCTGGTTGATAACCGGGTCGGATAATGTAATCGGTGAACAGCACAAAAATCGGTACGATAAAATTTCATTCCATATACGAGGAGTGATCAATGTTACACAAATAAAACATTACGGGATATACATCTTAGTCCAATTTACTCTTCATGAACAATAATTCATCATTTAGGTCCAATTCATGACTATTACAAGTTTTAGGGACTAAACTAAAAATCTGATAACTTAGAGGTCCTTGGTTGCAATTGTTTATTCTAAAATAAAATTCAATACAATATTAGTAAGCATGTAAACTTTCATACTATTCAGAGTTCATTTATTCGCTCAATTGAATCATCCTAAATTCAGTGACCAATCTGTGAACATAGCAAACCTTCAATTTAGGCCTTTTAACAACCTTAACTAACCCTGTATCGAAACACCTTGGTGCTGTTTCGGTACGAGTGTACGATGGTCAACTTCGGTTGACTTTTCCCATTACCCATATCGATACGGGCAAGCCCTTTATCGGTACGAGTTGACTTTCATTGACTTTGACATGTTTCGATACTGGTTAGACCAGTATCGAAACAAGAGTTTCCAGTAGCAAAATGTTTCGATACAGCTCCAAACCGTATCGATACGCCCTGTTCCTTAGGTTCAATTATGCTTAACCGTATCAATACGCCATTACCCCATATCGATACGGTCTGACCTGTAATAACAAATTTTTGCTGGGTTTTTTAATCGAATTGATTTACCAAATGGTGTTCAAATGCTATGAAAATTTACACACAATATTTCAATGTTATAAACTACTGACATGCCAAATTTCATGATCATTTGAATATGTTTACTAGGTCTTCACCTATGTGAGCCATATATGTCATTTTTACCCACTTTTAGCCTTACCAAAAGTCATTTTAGGGCCTTTAATATCTTAACAACTTATTCACATTACAAACACACCGAAATGGGCATAAAAGACTAGTTCAACTACTTGTCCTGTAATGCCCCAGTTTTGGTCTTAAATGTTTTAGACATCGGTTTAGGATAGTCGAACCTAGAATTGAAGATTCGAGCATTTAGAAACAGTTCAGAGAAATCATGGTTCGAGATAAGGTAAAAATATGGTAAAAATTTCTAAAATTGTCTAAAAACATATAGATGGGTTTGGTAAAATCCATTTTACAAAATGGATTATGGGATGTGAACATTTTGGGCAGTGACCAAAATGTAAAGATTTAAAACTGTGGAACAAGTGTGATTTTCAAAGGACAGCCAAATTCTTAGAATCTTTAGGGTGCTTTTTGGGAATTAAGCCTTTTGTTTTAATTGGCATGTGATTATAATGTTTTAATTAAAGTTGAAGAGGGAGGTTTATTAAAAAGAGGTAGTTATTTTGTTAAATCATTTTTGACGTAACTTTTTCATTTCTCATTTTCTCTTCAGCCAACCATTCCCTCTTTTCTCTCAAATTCTAGAATTCCTTTTCATTCTTTTGCTCTTTTGATCTACAACTCTTTTCCAAATATTTTTCTCAAAGATTTACAAGATTTCCTTAAAGCTTCATGAGTTGAAAACTTGCCAATTGGAAGAAAAGCAAGGATTGGAGGTAATTTCGTGCTACTCCTCTAATCAAGGTTCTTTAATGAAATTCCAAAGTATTTGACTCTTGATTTGTGTTTTTAATTGAGGATTTAATGTTGATTTGGTAAAAATACCGAAATCTTGCTAAAAGAGGAATTAAAATGTGATTTTCGTACTTGCTTTGTTTTGGTTCAGTTGAGATTGTTTCTAATCATGTTTTGGAAGATTATTGATGTTGTAATGAGTTTTGATCATAATAATCCCGAAATCATTGAGATCTCTAATTGTCTAGGATGTTAGTTTTGGGTTTTTGCCTTAGAAATGTGAAATCTAAGTTGCTGGAGGTAGAAGGATGATATTAAGATGTTGATTTATGGTTAAAATGTGATGGAAGTTTTTGTTGATGGCTGTGTTGAGTATAGTGATCAATCGAAGGTGATTTCGGTTGTTTCAGATGGGTATTTTGGTGCCTTTGGGCAGAGCTGCGGGTTTTTAGTGTTTATTGGTGGTTTTAATGCATTGAGATGCATTAATCCCATGTTCTTGTGTGGTATAAACAAGGGAGGATTCTTTGGAAGCATTTTTCGAAGTTCTGGGGACTTCGGACGCTTGATTTTCGCGTCGGCGAATGAGGTTTCGCAAGTCGGTGAGTGGAAATGGGATTTCCAACTTTGAAACATCTTAAAAGTGGTTTTGGGAACTTAGTGTAATCTAGAAACGCTTTACTAAGTTCGGAAGTAAGTAAAGTGATTTTCTCCCTCGGATTGTGTTATTATAAGCTTGTGGATGCACTTGTTTAAAATGTGTTTACCTATTGTTTTAAAGCATGATTTGAGTAAGTGATTTGATGTTTATGATGCCATATTGTTAAAGGATGCACTAGATAAGTTGTAACCCCCTTAGCCTGGCCTAGACGGTTGACCCGAACTACAAAGATTACACGGGGAAAACCAAAGTCAACCCGAAAGTCAACCTTGATTAACGACCCTTTTTTTCTTTTTAGTCTTATCTAAATGCACATTAACCTTAAGCGTACCCTTGAGAAACACATACGTGAAAAGCACAACGGTCGACAAGCAATAAGGGACTCAATTGCACAACATACAAAAGTTAAGGACCAAATTGTAATTTCTGGAATGATGGAGGACTTAACTGATTTTTAAGTTACCAAAATCAAATTAATCATATTACATGCTTCCCTGTCAAATTTCACCTTAAACGGACATCTCAAACTCAAGCAATTGCAAAAACGATTTCCAGGACTAAAATGTAAAGCTTGCAAACCTTAAAACCATTCAAATCAGTGCCAAACGTTCAAATGTTTCGGAACGGGGTTGACCGTTCCGAAAAGAGGGTTCGTTTCAAGACCTGTATCGAAACAGGGCCTGGCAGTGGCCAAAACTTTTCGGAACGGCCTCTACCCGTTTCGATACACGAAGGCCATTACAGGCCCCCGTTTCGAAACGCTAGTGCCCGTTCCGATACGAATTGCCTAGAAAGTGCAGAATTTGCTGGTTTAACATACATTTCACCATTCAAACACATCCTAATGACTTCCTAATCATGCCAACAAGTCATTATGCATATAAGGTACATGTTTGCAACATTAAAACACATTCATGACATCAATTAGGGAAATCCACAAGTCTATAGGCATGCATCCTAACAACCAAACCAAACAATCATCAAAGCATCAAAACAAGCACCACAATGGCCAATTACAAGTCAAAATCATTTAAGGCATCATGCCACAACTAGGGAGTCCAAAACATCTCCCAATCACATCCTAGGTTCCCATTTCCAAATATCAAAAGCTAATAATGTTGTGAAAACATCACCATACATGAGCTTAGCTTTCCCTTGGATTCTTAGCGTCCTTGCTGCCCTCAAACACCTCAATTATCTACATTATTGGTTCAAGAAAGAGAGCGTAAGCACAAATGCTTAGTGAGGCATGCTCTAAAGAAACAACACAATAACGCATTTTATAAAAACACTTTCCATAAAGCCCTTTTAACACATAGACATCACTATTCATGCAACAATGCATACACATCAAGCATCTCATGCTTCTTTAACATCAACATGTCATATTGGCTTCCAAGTGATACCATAACCATTTACAACATAAAACACAATCGGATACGCGGATTACAAGCGTTGTCCCATACGCTTCATACACACTACCGAACACACAAGGTGGAGTTTACCGGTACAATCACAACCCCTCAACACCCGTGATGGAGTTTAACGGTACAATCACAACCCCTCCACATCACTCATCGGTAGTTGTATAACATCACTAACGAGAACACGGGACACACAACACAAGATCCACACATGGACTTTTATCCACCACTGTGATCTTAACCATCTCGTTAGTGTACTTGGATGGAGTCTACGGTACAATTACAACCCCTCAACATCCAAGGAGACTTTATTCACGGTGCACCCAATCCTATAGCCGGCTAACTATATCCGATTCAAGTACTTTAAAACCAACACATCACTTGCCAATATACATCAATTATCATCAATAATCCACTGTTTAAAAGCATCTAAAACAAAGCCATTTAACAACATGCATCACTATGCATCAATCCACATTTAACAAATCAAACCAAGGATCTCTTACCTTGAGCATCCTTCAACAAATAGCTTTCATAACTAGCATTAACCATGCTAAACATGCTTTCAAAAACAGAATTTAAACATGCAATTATCAACAAATGCATCGAACCAATCCATGGCTCATCCAAGAGAGTTTTTTCGAAAACTTACTCTTGAGCTTAGTTAAGTTGATTAGACTTAAACAAAGCTCCCAAACCTTCAAACATTCGATACAAAGCTGGAAATCCAACTCCACTCACCAATTCCGTTTCGCAAGTTTGCCGAAACGCCGATCAAGCCTCCGGATCAACACCACAAGAATCCGAAGATGTCTCCCCTATTTTAAACACATCAAAGCAGAGGATTAATGCATCATCATGCATTAAAATCTTCAGCCACTACACCTAAACTCGCTGCTCTCACCAAAACTAACATTTCGACTACCAAACACAACCGAAAACACCTCCAAACTCTTCCTCAACATTACCCAGCCAAGATCCATCACTTCTAAACATTCCTAAACATCAATTAACATCCAAAAAAAACTTAAACTTGTCCTTATACCTCCAGCTATAACAGAACACCAAGATCACTCCAAAAACCACCATTTTCACAAGCAAAAACTTAGGAAAATCAACCTATTCGGGATTGCATTGATTAAACCTCAATTGCACATCATTAAACATCCAAAATACATTAAAAAACCATCTCAAAACAGAGCCCAAACAATCACCACGAATTTCTTCAAGATTTGTTCCAAATCTTGAGTTTTAAGCAAAAATCAAGATCACAACATTAAAACCTTTTATAAAACTTAATTTAAGGATTGAGAACTTGAGAATTTCAGTAAATAACTGAGTATTTATAGGAGAAGAACATCCTTACCTCTAAATGTAGATTTCTCCTTGATTAGAGCCAAAATCCTTGAAAATTCAATAAGCAAATCAAGAGGATTCGATGTAGAAAGGATAAGGAATCAATTGATGATTGAAACCTCATCATTTAGTGTGAAAATCAGTAGAAATGTTGTTGTAGAAATGTGTTTGGCTGAGGGAATTTTGAGAGAAAATGAGATGAGAAAGTTTTTAAGAAAGTTATGAAATCTCAAAATTGGTTTTTTCCACTTTTCCTTTAAATAATTAAACATTAAATGAATCATTAAAATCTAAGAAAAATCTGGAGAAATCAATCTTGGGTAAATGAGCTCCTTAAAGATTCAAAGTTTCAATCCTTACAAAACAGTCACCACTGAACTTTTCAAAAATTACATTTTAGTCACTATTTCGAAATGTTGCACTTCCAAACCTTATTTTGTAAAATTGATTTCACCACTCTCTAATATATATTAAAAGAGGATTTTTAGATATTTTTCCATATTTTTAAAGCATCCCGAACTAGGCTTTCCCTAAAACCACCTTTTATATTCGAACCGCAAATCAGACCGGTCCGGTTCAGACCCTAAACTTCCAAGCCCAAAATTGGGGTGTTACATAAGTGATCCTTGAAAGTATGTGTTTATACTTGTTTTATGAAGCATGGTTTAATGCTTGGAATATGGCTTATTGTGAATGCTTAGAAAAACAATGAGGTTTGTATTAAAAGTGAATTATATTGTCAAGTGATGTTGTGTAAAGTAGTTTAGAAATGAAATCTAATATAGTTAGCCGACTATAGGATTGAGTGCACTATAAACAAATCGCCTTAGATGTTAGGGGTTGTGATTATATCGGAAACTCCATCCAAGTACCCTAACAATTGAGGAAATTGAGTTGTGTATTGTCTCTCGTTAGTGGGGTTATATATCTACCGATGAGTGGTGTTGAGGGTTGTAAGGTACCGAATATTCCACCACGAGTGTCACAACGGTGAAGGGTAGCTCCCGTGTGTGAATATTGAGATGCCGGTGAGAATGTATCAAGTGTTGGGACAACACGTGGGAATCCGTGTATCCGATACTTTTTGAGAAATGAGTATGATGATGATCACTTGTGGGCTAATATAATTGATACATTGTAATGAAATGTTTATGGATGCATAATGTGAATAAAATGCATGTTTTACCTTTTTAAGCTTTGCATATGGTAACTATGCATGGAAAATCTTGGAATGGGTTTTGTGCTTACGCTCTCTTTTGTCCATCAATGCAAATAACTAAGTGTTTGGAGGCAGCGACTTGTAAGGGGATCTAAGGAGACTTCACTTTTTGAATATATGTTTCGTTTTATGGACTAGAGTAATAAGGGCAATGGGGATCTGTGGTTTATTTGGGAGATGTGTTGAAACTCCCTCTATGAGCATGTTTGGTTACTGGTTTTATGATTGTAAAAGGCCTCTTTATGTTGGTTTAAGCCTTGTTTTGAGATTTGACTTTTGGATGCTTGATTTTCATAGGAAGCATGCCTCTAGAACACTTTGTTGATGATTTCCATGATATGATGTTGTTGTAGCCATCCATATTTGAAGGTTGTTGAATAGATGAATTGTATGTATGATTAAAAGTATGTTGGATTGCCTTTGAATGATTTAAAGTGTGTAAAAGCTACAATTTGGAACATTACAGGTCGAAAGGCATCGATACCCTTGATAGTGTATCGATACGTTCTTTGTAAAGCGTAAGGGAGTATCGATACACGAGGGCGTATCGATACAATATTTGGCTACTGGTTTATGGTGTATCGATAAGGGCTGGAAGGGTATCAGTACGACCTTGAATTTTGAATTTTTGAAATGTTGCATTTGTCGAGGGAATATCGATACCCTCTTTAAGGGTATCGACACGATGGTAGTTAAATTGGTTAAATGGTATCTTTGATTGTTCTAAATCTTTATGTTTTCGTCCCTAAATGTTGTGGATGCAATTTAATGAGTTTGAATGATTATTTTGAGCTGAGTTTTTACAGAGATGCATGTAATGAGACTAATTAAAGGTTGGTAATCTTAATTTGGGGAAAACCCTTGGAATTTGATAAGCTTACATTTTGGTCCCTAAAAGACGTTTTGAATACATTTGATGTTCGATTGATGTCATGCACGTTCCGTTGAAATTGATAAACACTTAGGGTTGTAACGAGCATCTAGACAAGAGAAAAGGAAAATATAGAGTCGTTTATTGAGGTAAGCGCTCCCGGTTTACTTCAATAATCCTCGTGTGACCTGTTCGGTTCGGTCTATCGGCTAGGCCGAGTCGAGGGGGTTACATTGCCACCTTCCTAGGAGTTTATAGAGTCAATATACACTACTCTTGTATTGTAGTGACTTATCTTGCCTCGACTTTTCCAATCTTCAACAATGGTCGATCCCTTACCCTGAAATGCATGAGATGAGACATGTTAGGCATACATCGCCTAGTGAGGTAGTTATACGCAATGTAAATATCAATGAGTGATGCATGTACATATTGTCATGCTTATCAATATCAATGTCATGTTTCAATATACAATGTTTAACATAACAAATTCATTATTAACCCTTAGATTGAATCAAGATAGTGGATACGCGAATTCTTACGCGTCACCAAATCAATGAATGGTCTAGTCCCTCTGCCTCGCCAATATGACCAATACCAAAACACATCCATCCGCCTCACCAAATCAGTATAGGCCGTAGCCTTAGGACCGTATTCCACCCGTACACTGAGCTCATGAATTCTATGGCATGCCAATTGTATCCAATGTGCGTCCAAATCCAAGGTTTCAATATTAATATCCATATTCAATATTCAATGATATTTTCGATGACCAATGACTTCAATGTTAATATTAGTAACCATGTTTCAATATCAATATTTCATGATTTCAATGTCGATGTCTATGTTCGATGATTCATTTACAATGTTTCAATAACAATAACTATATCGGTAACAATGCACGATGACAATGTCAATAGCTATGTATGATATTCATTACCAAACTTACCGAAGCTTACCAATGGATCCGTTTAACAATTCGATGCAACTTTCTTAAAAGACATATTAGTTATTTGATCAAAATCAACAATAATGAATTCGGGAAGGCTTCTCGCCTAATCCCGAGACTTTGACTACACTCACCTTGATTTTTGATGCTCTTATAGCTCTCGAATGACAACGCGCTTGTTTCTAGCTTTCGATGGAGATGGTGAAACCTCTCTCCACTTCTTAAGCTAGAAAATCAATAGGGAGATTATTAGGATCGATATTACGATATCAAAATCAATATAACGATATCAAAATCGATATCCGAATTCAATATAAACAACAACGATGAATTATCCATGGATGGTGAAAACCTAGCTTAAAATTAAGCTTGATACATCCATGGAATCCAATAATCGATTGAGGAATATTGCTTACCCAAATGATAGCAACGATTCGATGTCAATAAATCAAAGAAAACTAAGCTTAGGTTCTCTTCAATAAAGGTGTGTGCTCAGAGGAAGATGATGAAGATGGGAAATTAGGAGATGCTTGCTTGCTTGCTTTAATCTCGGGTAAGTTTTTACTCCTTTCATTCACTCAATAATATCTAGCCCAATCGATGGCTTTCCTTTACTTAAAGAAAAGCTCACAAATTAATCCACGTAAGTGGGGTTATAATTGAGGAGGGGCTAATCGCAAGGTTAGTCCCTTAACTCTTAATTCTTTATAAGTTTGCCCTCGAACTTGCAATTTCCTCAATTTAGTCATGTGTTAAGCTTCGATATTATTCGATAGAGTCTAACGATAGTAATTGAACTCAATAAAAGTCCAATATCAAATAATTAACAAGACGATACAATATTTAGACATTATCGATGTAAAATTTCCAATCACTAGAACCTAATTATGACTAGACCGGATTTTGGGGTGTTACAACTTCCCCCTTAAGAAAAACCCGTCCTCGAATTTTACCTGAACCGAAGAGATGCTGATATTGCTGTTTCATGGTTTCTTTCGGTTCCCAGGTAGCTTCTTTAACAATATGGCTTCTCCAAAGCACTCTAACCAATGGCACAGACTTATTATGATGCCTCTTTACTTACCTTGAAAGAATCTGGACTGGTTCTTCTTCGTAGGACAGATTTGGCTGAAATTCTACCGATTTCGGTTCCACAATGTGTGAAGGATCATAACGGTATTTCTGGAGCATCGATACATGAAAAACATCATGGATTTTATTCAATTCTGAGGTAACTGTAATCGATATGCCACGAAGCCAACTCTTTCAATGACTTCAAAGGGTCTAATGAATCGGGGACTCAATTTTCCTTTCTTTCCAAACCTTAAAAATTTCTTCCACGGTGACACTTTAAGAAAGGCATTTTCACCAACTTCATACTCAATATCTCTTCTTTTTGAGGTCAGCATAGGCTTTCTGCTGATCATAGGAAACCTTTAAGCGATCATGAATGATGGTAACTCGTTCTTCAGTTTCCCAAAGTAAATGAGGGCCTAACATTTTGCCTTCACCAAGTTCAGACCAACACAATGGAGTTTGACATCGTCTGCCATACAATGTCTCATACGGAGCCATTTGGATTGAAGCCTGATAGTTATTATTGTAGGCAAACTCAACAAGGGGTAGGGATTTCTCCCAAGTCCCACCATATTCGATGATGCATGCTCGAAGTATATCTTCCAAAGTCTAAATTACCCTTTTTGAATGGCCGTTAGATTTAGGGTGAAAGGCTGTGCTAAGATTAACTCTGGTGCCTAGAGCTCCTTGTAAGGTTATCTAGAACCGAGATGCAAAATGGGGATCTCGATCGGAGATAATATACTTGGGTACTCCGTGGAGTTGGATCATTTCCTTGATGTAAAAATCAGCCAATTTAGGAAGACCGTAGTCCATTCTAATCAGTATGAAATAAGCTGAATTTGTGAAACGATCTAAAATGACCTATATAGCATCATGTTTCACGGGAGTTAAAGGTAGGCCACTGACAAAATCCATAGTGATCTTCTCCCGCTTCCATTACGGTGGATCAATGGGTTGCAACAGTCCGGTAGGAACACAGTGTTCTCCTTTAACATGTTGGCACGTGAGACATTTAAATATGTAATCGACTATGGCCTACTTCATGCTTAGCCAACAATAGAGTTCACGAAGGTCCTTATACATCTTCACGGACCCAGGGTGAACAGAAAAAGAACTTGAATGAGCTTTAGAGAGTATTAGTGCGGAGAGATTCATCATTAGTTACACAGACCCGATCGTGAAAACACAAGAGCCCTTCAGAATTAATTTTGAAGTCGGGGTTGTCCGATAACTTAGAGACAATGGATTGAAGCTCAGGATCTTGCTCTTGCAAAACCTTGATTCGCGAAACAATGGTAGACTGAACTTGAAGCTCAGCTACTAGACAACGATGCTTCTGAAGCCAGAAATGAGCATTAATTGCCCGAGGGGCTACAAAGTAAAGATATTGTAGCATGTGAATGTGTCATACGGTACATATAATTCTATATTCACTTTAAATACTTACCAGGCAAAGGTTTGCGACTGAGTGCATCAACTACAATGTTGGCCTTGCCCGGATGATAATCGATGACAAGATCGTAATCTTTAAGGAGTTCCATCCACCTTCGTTGTCAAAGATTTAATTCTTTTTTGGTTAATAGGTACTTAAGGCTTTTATGATGGGTAAAGAGATAATATTTTTCTCCGTAGAGATAATGTCTCTAGATTTTCAATGCAAAGACAACTGCAGCCAATTCCAGGTCATGAGTAGGGTAATTCATTTCGTGCGGCTTAAGTTGTCTCGAAGCATAAGCGATGACTTTGCCTTCTTGCATTAATACACATCCTAACCCGAGGTGCGATGCATCACTGTAAACTGTGTAGTCCTTTTCGAACTCGGGATGGGTCAGGACTGGTGCATGAGTTAATACTTGTTTCATTTGATCGAAACTCTATTGTTGATCCTCAGTCCAAATAAGAGGAGCTTCTTTCCTCAGCAACTTAGTTAAAGTAATGACTATCATAGAGAACCCTTTTACGAATCTCCTATAATAGCCATCATGCCAAAGGAAGCTTCTGACTTCACCAATGTTCTTCGGCAGATGCCAATCTACGATATCTTGGATTTTTCTTCGGGTCCACCTGAATACCTGAAGCTGACAGAATATGTCCAAGAAAAGGAACTTCGTTGAGCCAAAACTCACACTTAGAGAATTTTGTGGACAATTGCTTCTCCCGTAAGGTCTAAAGCACGATACGAAGATGATCTTGGTGTTCCAAAACATTCTTAGAATAAATTACTATGTCATCTATAAACAACACTATGAATTTATCAAGATATGGTCTAAAGACTTGATTCATCAAATCCATAAAAGCTGCCGGTGCATTGGTTAACCCAAAAGGCATCACCAAGAATTTGTAGTGTCCATATCCTGTACGAAAGGCTGATTTAGGTACGTCACATTCCTTCACTCTCATTTGGTAATAGCCCGACCTCAAATCGATCATGGAAAAATAGAGGCATCATTTAATTGATTGAACAACTCGTCTATTCTAGGCAATGGATACTTGTTCTTAATGGTTACTTTGTTCAGTTGTCGGTAGTCAATATCGTATAGAACTATATTTCTTCTTTACAAAGAGGACCAGTGCTCCCCACGACGAAGAACTTGGTTGAATAAAGCCTTTGCTTAACAATTCTTGAATTTGAGCTTTCAATTCCTTTAATTCAACAGCTTCCATACGATATGGTGCAATAGAAACTGGAGCAGTCCCGAGTTGCACCTCGATGCCAAATTCCACTTCACGGGTTGGGAGAAATCCCGAAAGTTCACCAGGAAAGACATCAGGAAGTTCACATACAATGTCAATGTCTCGTAATTGAGATTCGTCTTTGGCTTCTAATGTCAAAGCACACAATGAAGGATTCCTCGCATTCATCAAAACAACGCTTTCCTTTCCAAGGCTCCGGAGATACAACTTCCTCTTATAATAATCTACCCAGGCTTGATGCTCACTAAGCTAATCTAAACCTAGGATAACATCGAACTCATGAATCAGTAAAACCAACAAATTGGCCAGGAAAGGAATCCCTTGGATGAATAAGGGGCAGTTTTTGCACACTACCCTTACGGTGACACCATCCCCTAAGGGAATGGTTACAGAGATTCTCGATGCTATTAGTTCGGAAGACATGCCATACTTCTTAACTACGATGGTGCTTATAAAAGAGTAAGTAGAACCATGATCAATCAATGCATATAAAGGATGTGAATGTAACTCAATGGTACCTGCAATGACATCAGGCCCGTCCTCCTCTTCCCTGCTCTTCACATGATACATCTGGGCAGGGGCTTTATAATCTTACTTATTGAATGGTTTCCTCGAGCCACTAGATCTTCCATAAGTTCTTATTGATCCTTGCTTTGATCCCTTACCTCAAAAGGATTGAGCAAGAGAGGCAACAATAGTCGGGGTGGCTGTAGACTTAGTTGCATTCAACGGGCAGTCACAAATAAAGTGACCCTGCTCACCACAGTAATAACAAGCTCCAGTCTACTTACAACATTGACCTGTTGGATGCTTATTCTAGCAGTAATTACAAATTGGATGTTGGTTGCTCCGATTTGAATCTCTAGTGCTATCAATAGATGATGCCTTAGCAAAGGACTATTTCACAGACTGAGGCCTATCAATATTTCCAGAATTGGAAGTCAGTGCATAAACATTCTGCTTAGGACCTTGATATCTCCTTTTCTTGTTCCATTTTGGAGGTTGAGAATCATCCCTAAACCTCTTCTCAGATTTACTAGACCCACCAGCTCATTGAGCTCTCCGTGCAGCTTCGATGGCCTCAACTCGGTTCACCAGGTCGTGGAAATAAACGATGCTCAAAGTAGTAAACATATGGCGTAACTCATCATTGAGCCCTGCAATGAACATCCGACATTTCCCCTCCTTCTTTTTGATGTATTCAACACTATATCTACAATACTTGCAAAAGTCATGAATGTACTGCTCGATCGGTCGTCCGCCTTGTTTGAGGTGGAGAAAGATACTTTGCCCCTCAGTGAGATAGAACCCACTGATGTACTTCTTACGGAATTCATTAAGGAAGAACTCTCAAGTCACAGTGTCCCCAGAGACCGTCATTGTAGTAGTCTCCCACTAGTGGAGTGCCTCGTCCGCCAGCAATGCGAGGGCACACTCGAGTTTGTGCTTGTCCGAGCACTGCAATAGCTTATTCAGGATTCGAAGAGTGTTGCCAAACCAATATTCAGCAGTTTCAGGATTGTCATCATCCTGGCTGATAAAGGTATAAGCTCGATAATGGGATAGCTTATCAATTGGAGCTTGAGTATGTTGGATAGTAGGAGCGATGAGTTGCATAACTTGTTCAGCCTTCATAGCAGTCATAAACTGCTAGAACATGTCAGCCATGTTCTTATAACATTCAGCTTGAGCAGTAGGTGCTACAAACTCAGTATTCTGAACATGAGGATCTTGCAGATTCGATAGATTTCCTCCTCTTATCTCCTCGCCATAAGTTGAGGAGCCGGTGGCAAACTCGTCAATGTGAGCTTCATTTGTTTCAGACATATCTATATAAAAGATCGGATTAGTCGACAAGTCACAATATATAACTCCTAGGTGGCAAGGTAACATAATAACAATGCAATGAGCTTCAGTTTAGTCCTAGAATCGACTAAACTTTAGCTCTGATACCACAAATGTAACACCCTCTTCTCGGCCTAGTCGATAACCGGGTCGGACAGTTTTACCGGTGAACAACGCAGAAATCGGTACGATAAAATTCCATTCCATATACGACAAGTGATCAATGTTACACAAATAAAACATTATCGGATATACATCTTAGTCTTATTTACTCTTCATGAATAATAATTAATCATTTAGGGCCAATTAATGACTATTACAAGTTTTAGGGTTAAACTGTAAATCTGATAACTTAGAGGTCCTTGTATGCAATTGTTTATATTACAATGAAATTCAATACAATATTAGTAAGAATGTAAACTTTCATACTATTCAGAGTTCATTTACTCGCCCAATTGAATCATCCTAAATTCTGTGACCAATCTGTGAACATGGCAAACCTTTAATTTATGCCTTTTAACCAACTTAACTAGCCCTGTATCGAAATACCTTGGTGTTGTTTTGGTACGGGTGTATGATGGTTAACCTGGGTTGAGTTTGCATGTTATCCCGTATCGATACGGGCAAGCCCTGTATCGGTACGTGTTGACTTTCATTGACTTTGACTTTGACCTATTTCGTTACTGGTTAGACCCGTATTGAAACAAGGGATTCCAGTAGCAAAATTTTTCGATACAGCTCCAAACCGTATCGATACGCCTTGTTCCTTAGGTTCAATTATGCTTAACCGTATCGATACGCCATTACCCCGTATCGATACGGCCTGACTTGTAATGAGAGTTTTTTTATGGTTTTTAATTGAATTGATTTACCAAACAGTGTTCAAATGCAATAAAACTTTACACACAATATTTGAATGTTATAAACTGCTCGCATGCCAAATTTCATGATCATTCGAATACGTTTACTAGGTTTTCACCTATGTGAGCCATATATGTCATTTTTACCCACTTTTAGCCATACCAAAAGTCATTTTAGGGCCTTTAATAACATAACAACGTATTCACATTACAAACACAACAAAATTGGCATAAAAGACTAGTTCAACTACTTTGCCACCTTTCTAGGAGTTCATAGAGTCAAAATACATTACTCTTGGCTTGTAGTGACTTGTCTTGCCTCGACTTTACCGGTATTCAACAACGGTCGATCCCTTACCCTGAAATGCATGAGATGAGACATGTTAGGCATATATCGTATAGTGAAGTAGTCGTACACAATGTATATATCAATGAGTGATGCATGTACATATTCTCCAACTTATCTATATCAATGTCATGTTTCAATATACAATGTTTAACATAACAAATTCATTATTAACCCTTGGATTCAATTAAGATAGTGGATACATGAATTCCTACGCCTCGCCAAATCAATGAATGGTCTAGTCCCTCCGCCTTGCCAATATGACCATTACCAAAACACATCCCTCCACCTCGCCAAATCAATATAGGCCGTTTCCTTAGGACCGTATTCCACCCGTTCACTGAGCTCATGAATTCTATGGCATGCGAATTGTATCCAAAGTCTGTCCAAATCCAATGTTTCAATATCAATATCCATATTCAATAATCAATGATATTTCCGATTACCAATGACTTCAATGTTAATATTAGTAACCATGTTTCAATATCAATATTTCATGATTTCAATGTCGATGTCTATGTCTGATGATTCATTTACAATGTTTCAATAACAATAACTATATCGGTAACAATGCACGATGATAATGTCAATAACTATGTCTGATATTTGTTACCAAACTTATCGATGCTTACCAATGGATCCGTTTAACAATCTGATGCAACTTCCTTAAAAGACATATTAGCTATTTGATCAATTTCAACAATAATGAATTTAGGAAGGCTCCTCGCCTAATCTCGAGACTCTGACTACACTCACTTTGATATCCGATGCTCTTACAGCTCTCGGAAGACAACACCCTTGTTTCTAGCTTTCGATGGAGATGGTGAAACCTCTCTCTCCACTTCTTGAGCTAGAAAATCAATAAGGAAATTATTATGATTGATATTACGATATCAAAATCGATATCCGAATTCAATATAAACAACTACAATGAATTATCCATGGATGATCAAAATCCTAGCTTGAAATTAAGTTTGATACATGCATGGAATCCAATAATCGATTGAGGAATATTGCTTACCCAAACGATAGAAACAAATTATTGTCAATAAATCAAAGAAAACTAAGCTTAGGTTCCTCTTCAATAGAGGTGTGTGCTTAGAGGAAGATGGTGAAGATGGGAAATTGGGAGGTACTTGCTTGCTTTAATCTCGAGTAAGTTTTTACTTCTTTAATTCTTCCTTTTATTCACTCAATAATATCTAGCCCCACCGATGGCTTTCCATCACTTGAAGGAAAGCTCACAAATTAATCCATGTAAGTGGAGTTATAATTGAGAAGGGACTAATTGCAAGGTTAGTCCCTCAACTCTTAATTCTCTATAAGTTTGCCCTCGAACTTGCAATTTCCTCAATTTAGTCACGGATTAAGCTTCGATATTATTTGATGTCTAACGATAGTAATTTAACTCAATTAAAGTCCAATATCAAATAATTAACAAGCCGATACAATATTTAGACTTTATCAATGTAAAATTTCCGATCACTAGATCCTAATTCCGACTAGACCGAATTTTGGGGGTGTTACATGGAAAATAAACAAAACCACATGTAACATCGTAGCTCGCCCAGTGGCCACATGGCTACACACGTACCTATAGCGGACTGAGGAGAACCTAGGATGTCAAATCATAGCCAGTCAAATCAATGCACCATGATAACTCCATCTTGATACATGTCCAAGTGGTATAAAAACTGGGCTTGCAGTTGAAAGGAGCCAAGGACCTTCCATTCCCAACACCATCACCACCCGAAAAGCAAAAGCAATACTTAAGCTCTAACTCAGAACAGTCATCCCTACCACTGTCTCTGACCCTTGATCATTTTGACCATCAACAATTGGTGAGGTGAGCGTGAAACGAACACATGACCTTTAGATCCTTTAGTAGGCCTGCAAATCTTAAGATGGGTAGGGGCAGCCAAGACAATTTCCATGACAAAACGACAGAGGATGATGTTCCAACATCCAGACCAACAACAATTACCAATGAAAAGGCATTGGAGGACGACATCTTAACGGGTTGGCCGATAGCGACAACCATGCAACAGCTACGACAGTTCCAAAAGGATTTTCGACAACATTTTTGGGACCAACCCCTTTTGTGGTTTGCGAAAGGGCAAGGCACACAAAAAACGAGAGGGAAGTCACAATCAGAGGGCAGCAACCAACAATTCCTAGAAATGCAAGAAAAAAATAAAGAGTATAGAGGAAGCTTTAGTGCTCTCGAAACAACAATACGAGCAATAACAAAAGTTCATGCAAGACCGAGATGAACAACATAGAATCGAAGAAGAAAAGAGTGACAAATTAATTAAACAATTGTATGGGAAAGCTAGAGGTAAAATGGTCCAAAAGGAGCAAGCTCCTCCCCAACAGGAAACCGGAGAGGAACAACCCCGGGAGTTGGGGGAGAATTATAAAGAATCAGAGGATATGAACTGTAGCCCTACATAGGATGTTGAGCAACAAGAATTAAGAGTAAAAATGGAGCAGCTAGAGAAAATTTTTCAGAGCATCCAGAGCCAGAGGCATGACGATCCTTCTTGAAATCCTCGGAGGTACAAAAATGAACCCTAATCTGTAGACATCTTAGAGCATCATGTGTCTACATCTTTCAAGGTTCTGAAGTTGATGTATAACAGAAGAGCGACCCTCAAGATCGCGTGTCCCATTTCTTGGATCACATGGATTTGTTCGACACTTCTGACCAAGTTAAATGCCTAACGTTCTCGATGACCCTTAAGGATTTGGCTCAAGCTTGGTACCTCCAACTCCCAACGAACTCAATCTCCAGTTTCAACCAGCTGGAAGAGCTGTTCATGAGTCATTTTTTAGCGAACAAGGTATTAAAAAGATCGCAAACGTACCTCTTGTCCATTATTTAGAGGCTAGATGAATCTCTGCGCGAGTTTGTCTAGCGATTTCACACCGCAACCATGCAAATTAAAGAGGCCTCCAACGAGTTTATTATCTTTGCTTTCTTTAATGGTACCTCGCACCAGCATTTCAAGCACCTCTCAATATGAGAAGGTTCAACCGTGTACTGAAAACGAGGAGGCAAACAACATTAGAGCCATGGCACATAGTTCGCAACTTGAGAGCCAAAGGCAAGATGATCGCGGTCCCAGACGTGGTAGACTGCCTTTTAATCTAGGAGTTGGTAGAGGAGTCCAAAAATTTCACCGAGGACCTTAGTATGTTCAAAGTAGTAGCCAGTTGCAGCGGCAAATGCAAGAAAGCCACCAGCATGAGACGGCCCATGAAAGTTTGTCCGCCTTGAAAACTTATCACGAATAAACGAAATCACCTTCCTAAATACTGCACCATATTGATCACACCAGAATCTTAAGATCACCATTACCGATGAGAGAGAGAGAGCGTAGGGAGGGCTCAAGACAAAGATGCGAATTTCACAAAGCTTAGGGCCACTCTATGGATGAATGTGTACATCTGAAAAACGCAATCGAGTCCGCAGTGCGCAAGGGGAAGTTGGAGAGATTTTTGGTTTCCTACTACAAACACGACGAAGGTAACATGGAGGCTGATCATCCAAGACCATATGAAAACAAAAGAAATAATCAAGATAACAGGCGAACCATACACATGATAGTCAGCATAGACAAAAAGTGGAAATAGTCGAGCTCCAAGCGTAGGACGCACATGCATAGAGTAATGTCGATTTTAGAGGCAATGATGAAAAAACTAAAGTGTAGAGACCCGTGGTGAGTCTCGTTCTTGGAAAAAGAGGAGGATAACATTCTCAACGAAGAAGGCAACGACCCTATTGTTGTTTCAGCATGGACAACAATATTTACAGTGAAGAGAATCCTGGTGGATACATGGAATTTTGTAGAAGTATTGAGCTGGAATGCATTTAGCCAAATGGGAATTCTAGGTCCAGAGTTAAAATTGGTCAGCCTAGTGTATGGCTTCAGTAATCGACCCATCAAGGTGAAGGGTTCCATTCGACTACCTGTAACATTGGGAGATGGCAATAACAAAGTCAGACATATGTCCATTTTTCTGGTTATCGATAACCTATCCGCGTTCAATGCTATCTTTGAAAGACCCTTAGTGAGGAAAGTCAGAATGATGGCAGCCCCTTTCTGCCTGTAGGTTAAGTTCCCAACACCCACATGGGAAGGCTTTATACAGGCTGATCAAAACACAAAAAGGTAATGACATATCCTCTCACTCTCTTTGGCACAGAAGAGGGAAGACCATGACATTGCTACCACAAAACTCCGCCCCAGCAACAAGGGTCTGAGGTCAATATTTTAAGCAAAACCGTAATGACTCTCGATAGTTTAAGCTTCAGAAATGAATCGAATAACTAGAGAAAAAGGGAGCTAACAGAGTTACTGTAGGGTAGCGAGGAAAGTGAAGATCTGTCCAAATGAAAGGATTTTCGAAACGTGTGATACTTAAAACCTCGTTCAAGGTCCGTTCCTTCGTTTCATACTTTTGTTTTTTCTACCAGCATTTTGTAATCTCGCGCGTTTTGTATAATCCCTTTTATATGATAGTAGCCTGCAACCTCTATAAATTTAGTTAATCATTCTATGGAATAAAAATTAGTGAGTCGTCCCAAGCGAGCTAAAGTAAACAAAGGATTGTCTCATCGTCTGCCATTTTTAAGAAGTGTGCGCACATGAATCAGCTTAACGATCGATGCTTCCAAAGCAAGCGAGCGAAAATAAAAGAAGGATCGTCTGAGCGTCTGTCGCATTCAAAAGCGTGGACACATGAATTAGCCGAATGGTCACCGCTTCCAAAGCAAGCGAGCAAAAATAAGCAATGGATCGTCTAAGCGTTCACCGCTTTCAAGAAGCGTGCACATAGGAATTAGCTCAACGGTCGCCGCTTCTAAAGTAAGAGATCGATAATAAATAAAGGATCGCCTGAGCGGCTGCCATTTCTATGCGTGCACACATGAATCAACTCAACGATCACCGCTTCCAAAGCAAGCGAGCAAAAAAAAACAAAGGATTGTCTGAGCGTCCGCTGCTTTCAAGAAGCGTGCACATAGAAATCAGCTCAGTGGTCGCCGCTTCAAAAGCAAGCGAGTGAAAATAAACAAAGGATCGTCTGAGCGTTTGCTGCTTTCAAGAAGTGTGCATACAAGAATCAACTCAAAGGTTTTCGCTTACAAAGCAAGCTAGAAAAAATAAACAAAGGATCGTTTGAGTGTCCGCTACTTTCAAGAAGCGTGCACACAGAAATCAGCTCAACGGTCCCTGCTTCCAAAGCAAGCGAGTGAAAGTTAACAAAGGATCGTCTGAGCATCCACATCTTTCAAGAAGTGTGTATACATGAATTAGCTCAAAGTTTGACGCTTCCAAAGCAAGCGAGCAATAGTAAACAAAGGATCGTCTAAGCGTCTTCCGCTTTCAAGAAGCGTGCATACAAGATTCAGCTTAACGATCGCCTTTTCCGAAGCAAGCGAGGGAAAGTAAACAATGGATCGTTTGAGCGTCCGCTGCTTTAAAGAAGCGTGCACACAAAAATCTGCCGAGCGCATCTCTCATAAAAGCGAAGCTATACTATTCGCATGAAAGAAAAATAAGCATGCCATCAAATATTCGAACATTCTAAAGCCAAGAAAAACAAAAATAATAATTATGTAGAAAAGTATCTCTATACTAAGGCACAACACATGATCCTCATTAAGAGACACGTGACCCACGGGAATAAACAAATGGTATACAATATTTTAAGAAAGTACTTACGACAGCGAACACGAATTTGTGAACAAAAGCATCATGCATTATCATATGAAATAAATAGATCTTTCAATCAAAAATTAATACAACACGCGAATAATTTAGTACAACCAAAGGAACACAATACTACAAATATTGATAGAAACGAGTTTCCCTACACAAACAATATTAACATGCATTGTAGCCATATATCCAAACAAAGCGAACTACTTGACGATTCTTCTAGGAAAACTTCGTCTAGAGAAAACCAAAGGCTAGCACCAAGTCCAACCACTGAGGTAAAACTCGCTTCAAATTCACCTTGACGGTCATCTGACACCATGAAGCAGCCACATTGATCTTGTAATCCCCCGTAGCCCGGTCTAGACGGTTGACCCGAACTACGAAGATTACACGGGGAAAACCAAAGTCAACCTGAAAGTCAACCTTGATTTACGACCCTTTTTTTTTAGTCTTGTCTAGATGCACATTAACCTTAATTGTGATCACACAGACAACATATTAAAAGATCACAAACATCAGAGATCAAACAGGGACCCAATTGAACAAATTACAACTTCAAGGACCAAAATATAAATTCTGATAAAATTAAGGGACTTAACCCAAATTTAAGTTACCATCTTGAAATTAGTCAGGTTTCATGCTTCTCTGTGAAATTACAACTCAAAAGGACATCCACAGCTCATGCAATTGATCATACAAGATTCGGGACCAAAACGCAAACATTTCAAAACATATAACTGCTCATGTCAGCCCCCAACGGTCGACCGTTTCGGAACAGGTTGACCCTGTTCCGAAACGCGGGATGTTCCGATACTGGTTCCGCAACGGGGGTCTGGCAGAGAGCATTCCGTTTCGGAACGGTGCACCCCGTTTCGGACCCCTGGGTTCATTCCAGGCACCCGTTCCGAAACGGTATGTACTGTTCCGAAACGCCTGCTCAGATTTCAGCAGAACAGCAAATTAAATCATGAAATTGACCAATCAAACATGCTTCAAACACTACCAAACTTTACCAGCATGCAATCAAACATATTTAAGTCATGTAAGCATCATCACTTCAACAAAATAACATCACATGCAAAAAGCCCCAATTCTATAGGCATGCTTCCTACACAAGCCAACTTTCAAGCAATAAGCCTTCAAAAACAAGCAATAGGAAATCGATCCAAAATCCAGCAACCACAACAACATTTAACATCCATAGGGAGTCTTAAACACCACTAATGGCTACTCATAGCTTTCTGAATCATATTATTTGTCGATACAAATAACATAGACACCGAGTAGCCCCACCCGGGTCTATAAAATATATCTTCTGCATACCGTCTGACACAACAAGCATATTCTTCTTCTTTTGCCCCTCAAGATGACATGAAAAAAATTATACAACACTAAAATCACTAAAGAAAGGGTAAACCACCCACAAATTGACTTTTGAAAACACAAACATAACAGAGCTCTATTTATAGTAAAAGGTAAAAACGCCAAGCTCTAACTTTCCAAATTGCAATACGGGAAGCTGCTACGCAAGCAATCAATTCCAAATCTGCAAATCTTAAGAAAATAACTCAAAATGCGCAACCCCAAACTTCTAATCAATAAATGCATGAATAGTCCAATACACCTACCAAAGCCAACCAAGGCTTTCTCTTTCTCCATCATGGTCTGCCCCAGTTTGTCTAAGTTGCCATAAAAGCAGCACACATCAAAATACAATACACGAATATCAGAGAGCGCAATCATAGCCAAAAAATGGCACACCTACTAAAATCATGGGGTTTAGTGAAACAAATACTGTTAATAGCCAATACAACCAAAGACTACAAATAAATTGTGTATCAAAATATAACCCTTATTTAATTGTCTACCATTTTGGGTATTTTGCAAAATAAAAACACTGCGAACTACAATTTTCACTTTTTGTATTCAAAAAGTGAGGCTCTATGATTATTGTAAATTTCATTCAGTGCAATTCCATCCAGTAAAACAAAAGAATTATAAATCTCCAAAATAACAGATAGGAATATCGCAAACAAAGTCAGTGCGATACCTATCAAAGGAGTCGTTCCCCATCTAGGGACCACCTAAGTCAGGGGCATGGACCCCCCCAATTCAAAATATGGTATGCAGTAAATATAACTCTCAAAAGAAGCGAAATCCCTTTACCCTCAAGAAGTATGTGACCATACAACAAAAGGCAGTCCGCTACTTCTGTGTACCACAAACTTTCAACACTGGCAACATATACATACAACCAAATTCCTTGCATAACCATCGAAGCAGATCTACTACAAAGTTAATCGTGAACATAATTAAAAAAGGGAAAGCAGTATCGTTCTATTAAAAACTAGGGGGTAAGAACCCACCTAAAAATTATTGTAAACATATCAGTACAACATAAAACTGCGAATTTCACAATTTAAATCCATGTTTTCTTGATAATAGTCCAAAACACCTACTTTTACCAAAAGGTTTCGCCACTCTAAATCTTTGGCTTAGGCTGTATTTGTTTATCGATATGGCACCTAACATTACAACTAACAAACGAGCGGTCGTCCTAATAATCAAGGGCAAGACGGTCAAACCTAAGCGCAAACCAATCGTTCTGGAAATATGCTCTGAATGAGTTATCCTGTCCCCCAAGATAAACACATGATCCTTAATACGGTAGGCATGAAAAATGGATATGAGAAAAGTCTCTCCCGTTTTCGACTCTAAAAACTTCAGCTCTAATCAAAGAGGGCACAGTCAAGTCCCAATGTAAATCAATTGCCTCAGCAATATGCCCCTGACTCTACTGCCCCCCACCCCGTTGTAGCAACAAGCACCAATAGTCAATGGTATTCAAAAAATCTTGCACTCATGATTTTCCGACTGCATCGCGTACTGATGCTCCTTACTACAAATGGCTAATCACTGTCTTCCGAATACTATTACTTGGTGATACAAATAGCCTAAACTACAACATTAACACCCCACCAGGATCTATTAAACATGATTTCTAAAAACTAATTCTCTCCACAAGCATATTTTTCTCTCCCTCCCCTAAAAATGGCACAAGAAAAATTGTAAAAATAAAGCCACATAAATAGGGAGTAAAAACAAACTACTAGTAAGTTAGGTCATGAAGGTGCATACCTAAAATCACCCTATTTATAGTAAGCAATGGGCATACCAAGCGACGACGTTTTATGAATCTATGTGAGGGGCCACCTATGACAACATTTAAGTAGGAAATATAAAAAAACACCGCCCCTGAACTATCTAAATCATCGCAAGCCAAAGCCAATATAAAAAAAAACATCAACACACCACAATAAAAACAGAACTGAAGAACTAGGTGTTTTAATATAATAATTGAAAAATGTTTTGGACTAATATGAAAAGAATTTAAAACATGTCTTTAAGTCCAAACAACTTGAAAATATATTTGAGGTATTTAAAAAGGTTTTTGGCAAAGTTTGGAATGCTTTAAAACAGTCAAATCTTGCTTTGTAGCACTACCGTACCGATACGGTATACCCCGTATCGATACCTTTTTACTCCAGATTTGATTCTGCCAAAATCCATACCGATACATGCTTTCCCGTATCGATACGGAAAGGGGTCGTACTGATACGCCTTTAAAGTGTACCGATCCCTGCTTTAACAACCCCAACGGTCTTTTAAAGTGTAGACCGTACCGATACGCTTCCTAGCGTATCGATACTCATAGGATGGCAAGAGCCCAACGACTAGTTCTAAAGAAGGGCGTATCGATACGCCTCCTCGAGTACCGATACAGTAGGTTGCAGAACTGCATTTATGTGGGAAATAAAGGCTCCAACGGCACCGAAACATCCCCAACGGCTACAAACTCATTTGGGAGTATAAAAGGTACCTCCAAGCATCAAGAGAAGACAAATGCTTAAATTGTCAACAACACTATGATTAAGATTTTGTCTTAGAGCTTAATTATCCGTTTTCTTGTATAGACAACACTAGTGAGCTAAACATTGTTAAATTTGCTCAAGTGTTTAGGTTTTGGGTGAGAGCTAAATAGTGCAAAAAAATACCTATTAGAGGGATTTCAAGTTTGCTTAGAATTTCTCTTGTAAAGAGGGTTTACTCAAGCTATGGGTAGAAAGCTTTGAGGGCTGTAAAGGTTACCTCCTAAGCCTAGAAAAGGGAACGAAATTCTTAGTGATTTTGTTTGAAATCCTTAGTGGGAGCTAAGGTAGTGGATGTAGGTGCTTGTTAGAAGGCCAAACCACTATAAATCCTTGTGTCCAATTCCAATCTTTTAGCTTCCACTTTAACACCCAAAAATCCAATCTTCTCCAAACTTGGCAAACACATCAGTTGAAGGAAACCGAGCACAATAAAACCCAACAATTGGTATCAGAGATTGGCTCAATTGAAGAGGATTAACATCCTATTGAGGTGATTCGGGAAGTTCGATACAACATATCAACCAACCGATCAAATGGCGCGATCCATCGACAAGTCACCCTTCTTCGACGGAACACACTATGCCTATTGGGAGACAAGATTGATGTATTTCATAAAGTCCAAGGACTACAAGCTTTGGGACATAGTAGAAGACGGTCCGTTCGTGCCACAACGAAGGAAGGCGAATTGGAGCGCGAATGATCGCAAGAAGATGGAGCTCAATTGCAAAGCGTTGCACATCATCTTTTGTGCATTGATCCCCAACATATACAAGAAGATGTCTTCTTGTGAAGATGCCAAGGAGGTATGAGACAAGCTTGAAGTCACATACGATGGAACCAACAAAGTAAAGGAGACCAAGATCGGACTCCTCAACAACGAGTATGAGAAATTCAAGATGGAACCGGATGAGGACATCACGAAGATGTTCGATAGATTCTCCACCATCACCAATGAACTCAAAGGATATGGAGAAATCATTCTAGAAGACAAACTTGTCCGCAAACTCATCTACTCTATTCCCGAGTCTTGGGACTCAAAGAAGACGACCATCATCGAAGCTAAAGATCTCAAATCCTTAAAGCTCGATGAACTCATAGGATATCTCCCCACACACAAAATCATGAAGAAAGGAAGAGAAGAGGAGAAGAAAAAGGAAGAGATAAAAAAAGACGGAGGAGAAGAAATTCAAAGAGCTAGGCATCAACGGGAGTGTCGTTGCTCTTAAATCCTCCAAATGCCGACATGTTGAATCAAGTAAGGAGGAAAGTGAAGACGAAGAGATGGCCTATCTCTTCAAGAAATCCACCCGGTTCATGAAGAATGAAATGGAAAGATCTTATCATGAATAAAAGAAGAAGATGAAGGAATCCCACAAGTCCAAAAAGAAGGGATCATCTTCAAAGCAAGCATATGTGGCCAATTGGAGTGATGAAGACTCCACAAATGATGAAGTAGCCCACCTATGCTTGATGGCCCTCAATGAGGGGGAGGTAACTTCTAACTCATCTATTTCAAATTCTTATACTTTTGATGAGTTACACGAAGGCTATGATGAATAGGTTTACGAATTCAAGGCTTCATTTTCAAAAAAATAAAAGGTTGATTTCAAAGCTGAAAAACGAAAATGATTTGCTTTTGAAAACCAATTTTGAGTTTGAAGAAAAATTAAAGGATTTTGAGCAACAAGTTTCTAGTTTACAAAACTTGCTCCAAACAATGGAAAAAGATCTTCAAAAAAGAAGTTGATGATCTTAAGGAAGAAAAGATTTTGATTTCCAAAGAACTAAAAAAGAAAAATGATTTTGGAAAATCAAAATTTTACCAAAGACAATCTAGTGCCCCTAGATTTTTAATTGCAAAATATTTTAGAAGTGTTTGGGTTCCAAAAGAACTAATCACTTCACATAAAAAGGATGAAATTGAAAAAATGGATTCCTAAGGGGACTAAATTTTGTGCAACTAACGTTTATGGATCCAAAGCAATTTGGATACCAGAATTTGTATGATTGTCTTGATTAGGTGTGATGTAGGTGTTCAACAAGTCCAATCAATGAGGGGGAGCTCCATGCACACAAGGAAGAACACTTGAAGAAGGAAGACTTCACATCCTCCCTTGGAATTCAAGTGTTGGTAAAATCTAGTTGTTTTTACTTGGTTAATTTGATTTATTTTCTTTTAATTCAACTAGATTCTCATGAGTTGGACTAACATCTTTTGATAATGCTTTGAGTAAGGGGGGGCCATTTCAAAATCAAAATCCTTATTTGTGTCAATTTTTAGTAACCTTCTAAGTTATTTTGAACTTAAAGTCATTTAAATTCTTTTTGATATAACAAAAAGGGGGATAATTAATTTTGAAAAATTGCATTTTCAAATGAATAAGGGGGAGCTTTACTTACTTATAAAATTTTCATCTAGTAGAGTGTTTACAAGTTCTATATTTTGTACACATTCTTGCCCTTATTATTGTTGTTCTTAAGCCCATTTAGACATATTTAGGTGCATTGCATGCATTATAACATTATCATCTCTTTTACCATGCTTTTATTGAATATTTTATGTTTGATTGAGAAAAGTTATTGTTTTAGTCTAGTTTATATTTTTAGGTGTTGTAGTAAAGAGAGGAGAGGAATGGACAGGAGAGCTGGAACAAAAGGATCTGTACTAAAGTAGTTTTTGATGCCGCCAAGGACGCTGCCGAAACAACATTGCCGCCAAGTGTCGCCCGGGCAGGAGATACACCGGCTTAGCCAAGATGGGTCGTGATTTAAAGAGGGCGATTTCCTAAGCCCAATGAGCCCAGTCTTGCAATTTTCTGAAGCCTGTAGCGGCCGATAGAGCCGATCCAAGACCGATAAGTAGGACCACTTATATCTACTTGTAGAAGAAAGGAACGTCCAAAGAGTCCATATTAAAGTCAAAAAGGAGTCTGTATTTAATGTAAATATACTCTAAGAACTTCTACTTCAAGGAGGACTCAAACTTAGGTCATGAGCCCTATATATACCCAATGCTTGTAAGGGTATAGGGGCATGACGAGGTGTGAGGGGATGCGTTCTTGAAATACCGTACACCGAATATGTAGCTAGATAGGTTGGAGTTGTCGGGGGTCGCAACCAAACTATCATAGGGTTTAGACGTATGTATGTAAAGTAGTTTGTGATAAACGATTGTATTAGTTTTGAGTTGCTTTCAATAAAATTCCAAAGTTTCCTTAATCTATGCTCTTCGTTATTTCAATTATTCTACATCAGTCAGTTGAGAGAAAATCCATTTGTCGGGCACAAAAGTGCAACGCGCACGAAAGGGTTAAGCACGGTCACATCATGTAAAGATGTGGATATCTTTGTGTATACAAGTCCACAAGTTTCAGTTGCTAAGAGGGATCACCAATCGAATGGACTTGTCTTTGTTATGTTTACGCTGAGATTGCTAGGTATTGCCTACATCACGTGAGTGTTCGAGCATCCTAACCTTTAAATAGGAGGGATCACTGTCGACTACCCTGCCGAACTTGGAATTTCTGCCAGACTTGCCGCCAGGACTTCTTTCCGTTCCACCTACCGAGACAGTACACTCCTGCAGTGGTAGTGACCCGATACGACCATGTGACATGGTCGTAGCCTGCCACCCGCCATACCCGTCGAGGCAGCAATTCATGGAAGCGTAAAACATACTCAAACTTTACAATGCAGACCATATGCTACTGAGTTGCATTTGTCTTACCCAATCTATTGACCAAATCTCTCCTTATCATCCCTCTCATCACTATCTTTATTTTATTTGTGTTTTTATATTTCCACATTGTGAGATTAATTACGTATTTACTAAATCTTTGTGTAGTAAACCATTCATAGGAGCTTCTCCAATCCCTGTGGGAGACGATATCTTTTATACCATAACTTGACAAGAGTGTGCACTTGCGCTCATAAATAGAGAACACCTAGACGCTCTACAAGTTTTTGGCGTCGTTGCCGAGGGTTGACAACAATAACTACGTTTGAATTTCTGCACTTCTATTTTAGTTTTTACAAATTAAATCTCTTTTTATTTATTTGCTTAAAAATGCATCTTTGTTTTCTTTGGTGTATGTCCCGCCAGGGCAGCAAGGACGACAGTAACATCCACCTGAGGAGGGGAAGGACATGCCCGGATGAATAGTCAAACATTAAGCCCTCAGGGAGTGGTTTTATGCTTGGGAAAAGTGCAACCCGACATAACCAAATTTTTTTCTTTTTTAATTTTATTTTTTTATGCATTAGGAATAGATTTAGTTTCCAGTTATTTTTATTTAATTTTTGTATTTAATTTATTTCAGGTTAGGAATGAAGGAAAGATCAAGAAAGATAAAAGAATAAAGGAGAAGCCCAACTAGCGCCCAAGGCAGCCCATAGCAGACGAGCATAACGACTAGTGGCTTCATAATGGCTTGCCGCAACGGCTATATTTGCCACATCGAGCAGAACAGATATCTGTGTAACGACTAGAATCCCGTTATTCGTGCCGCAATAATTTTCTCCCGTTGACAATGTGCCCGCCAAAGCAGTGGACAGAAGCGGCTATATAAGGCCAACTATTCTCTCCCCGTTCTTCACTTTGCTTTCTTCTTTACTTTGAATTCTTTCTACAATCTTTGCTTCCAAGATTTCCCTTTGCTTTATTTTCTTTCACATTCTTTTCTTTCTTTTCTTAGGATATACAACCATCTCACAAACTATGGCCTCATCACAACCCGCCGCCACCTCCAAACCTTCTTACAAAAGGTTCTTGAACCCAGCTGTCGAGGAAACCTACAAGAAAGACTATAGAGAGTAGTAACTATGGGAGGAAATGGGTTTTCAATATACCCAATATGATAGGGATTTTGGCTTAGAGCCCTCACTATTCGAAAGGATCCACAACATGGGCTGGGACTAGTTCACACGACATCCAGAAGGAATCAATAACAATCATGTGTGAGATTTCTACGCCCACAGATCGATACCGGCAAGCCCTTTCATTTATGCCCGCAGAGAAGGTGTCAAGTTTACTGCTGACGTGATCAACAGCTTTTACAGCATAGAAGTCAACGACAATCCACATGAGGAATGGGAGTCCTACCTAACGGCGGCTGACTACAACAAGATCAAGAAGGAGATTTGTAAGCCAAACACCAAGTGGCTAACAGAAAAAAACAACGGGTCAGTCAACCGCCACGACCTGCTGCCGGAAGAAGCCCTTTGGAGTTACTTCGTCCAACGCCGCCTGATGCACAACACACACAGATCAACAATCAACAGGCCGCAGCTTTCCCTCATCCATAGTATTATGATGGGGCGGCAGATCAATGTTGGTGAGGTGATCATAAAGGAAATCTATGCCCACGAAGAAAAGCCAAACACCAAGGGACCCCTTTTTTTCCCTGCACTCGTCACAGGCCTTTGCGCCAATTTTCGCTTGTCGCCGAACCCCAAGGACAAAATTCTTCTTGCCAAGGAAGGATGGAAAAGAAGGGTACGCCAGCAGATGATGCAAAACTCGGAGCCAGAAACACCTTCCACTGCCAAGTCGTCGTCCCAAACTGCTGCCACCCCAGCCGCAGCAGGCAATACTGAAGCTACCCCCGTCCTCCGTGATCCCCCCGTTGTGCAGCCTAGTGGAAAGTTGCCAAAGGATCGAGCACAAGCAGGTGATCTTCACCAAATATGTGGCGGACGTGTAAGCGGCCTTCGTGGCCTATCTTCTGGACAAGTACCAAGACGGTGGCCCACAATTGTGTGCTTTCTCAACGGAGTCAGTAGCCTCCAAGCTAGTTCATATTACACCCAGACCAGTTGCTGCTCCCGCCGCTGACGACCTCGAGGGGCCGCACACTTGCCCCAAGAGACGAACCTATCCAACCCCCCACGCAGCCATACGAGCTCACCTCCTCAGCCGAATCAGAAAAGGAGGAGGAAACCACCGTTGCCTCCCCCATAGCAAAAGAGGCCAATGCCAAAGATACCGGCTACTGAGACATGGAGATCTCAGACTCCCTTGTTGACGAACCGGTAGAGGCAGCCAAAAAAAGAAAGCGGCCAGTAGTAGAACCCCAGGGTGGAGGACTTGAAGGACAATCTAAGAAACCCACCCCCAGCTGCATCCAGCCGCCGTGTAGCAAGAAGAAGAGCACAACCGACAGACCATCTTCTACGCGCCGCCTTGTTCTGCCTGCCTCCTCAAAATCCTCCTCTAACGCGGTAGCAACCGAGGGGAACTCCGCCAGTTTATATCACCATTTTCTTTTCTTTTCTTTTAATTTTTTTTTATTTTTGTAGAGGCATTGAGAACAATACCAACCTTGAGTTTGGGGGGCGATAGTCCTCTTTGTTTAAAGATCATTTAGTAGCATTTAGAAACATATCTAAAATTTCCCCCTAGAACTTAATGAAATAGAAACTCTTAGTTTAAAAACTTGTGCCTATGATAGCTTAGCCGACTATTTATATTCGCACCATTCCAAAAAGTGTTTAACCTAACTATGGGAAGAAGCATGAAAAATACTTAGAAAAATTTTCTTTTTGCCAATTATCTTTACACTTGTCTATTAAATGCTGAATTTTTGCTTGAGTTTTGAGTTTAACAATGCCTGCCTTACTTAGTAAAAATTTCTTGATTGAATACAGGTTTGCCGCCACGACAACACAAGACAACACAACAAAAATGATGAAAACCCTAGAGGTGCCCCAAACAGGCTCTAGGCAGGAAGTTTAAATACCCTAGAGGTGCCCAAAACAAGCTCTAGGAAGGATCATGAGCAAGGGCACTCCGATGCTATCAAAGTACACGTATCTAAACCAAGTGACGAACAAATTAGCAGGAGTGAATGAAAGCCTTCACGGGATGACTCTATTCAAAGGGTTCAGATTTTTGTAGAGTGCATCTATCTTAGCCTCAAACCCGGAGAATAGTTGTGATGAGATGAAGCCCTTAAGGCCGTGTTCAGAAAAAGGGAACAAAAGTGCCCACTGTGCTGCCAATGAAGCAACTTGTAACCTCTTTAGTAATTTAATTATTTTAGGCATTCTTTGTTAACTTAGTCATTTCAGCATATTCAACATGAACACTGACCTGCACACACTGCACTAGCATGAAGAAAATTAAACCTAAGTTATTTCATGCCATCCCTTATCACTAACATAAAAACAGGTGCCAGGGCCTTAAGGTAAGAAATCAAGTCAAAGGCTAATGTTTCTATTAATTTTTTGCAAGGGACAGATTTACTAGCTAGGTTCCATTGTTTGAGGACAAACAATAGTTCGAGTTTGAGGGTGTGTAGAGTGTCCACAAGTTCTATATTTGTACACATTCATGCCCTTATTATTGATGTTCTTAAGCCCATTTAGACATATTTAGGTGCATTGCATGCATTATAACAATATCGTCTCTTTTACTATGCTTTTATTGAATATTTTATTTCGGTTGAGAAAAGTTATTGTTTTAGTCTAGTTTATAATTTTTAGGTGCTATAGTAAGGAGAGGAGAGGACAACAGAGCTGGAACAAAAGGAGCTGTACTGAAGCAGTTTCTGATGCCGCTAAGGACGCTGCCGAAACAACATTGCGACCAAGTGCCGCCTGAGCAGGAGATACATCGACTTAGCCAAGATGGGTCGCGATTTAAAGAGGGCAATTTCCTAAGCCCAATAAGCCCAGTCTAGCAATTTTCTAAAGCCTGTAGCGACCGGTAGAGCTGATCCAAGACTGATAAGTAGGAGCACTAATCTTTACTTGCAGAAGAAGGCAACGTCTAAAGAGTCCATATTAAAGTAAAAAAGGAGTCTGTATTTAATGTAAATATACTTTAAGAACTTCTACTTCAAGGAGGACTCAAACTTAGGTCATGAGCCCTATATATACCTAGTGCTTGTAAAGGTATATGGGCATGACGAGGTGTGAGGGGATGCGTGCTTGAACAACCGCACAACGGAGATGTAGCTAGATAGGTTGGAGTTTTTGGGGGTCGCGGCCCAACTCTCTTAGGGTTTATACTAATGTATGTAAAGTAGTTTGTAAGAAATGGTTGTATTAGTTTTGAGTTGCATTCAATAAAATTCCAAAGTTTGCATAATCTATGCTCTTCGTTATTTCAATTATTCTACACCAGTCAGTTGAGAGAAAATCCATTTGTCGGGCAAGAAAGTGCAAGGCTCACGAAAGGGTTAAGCACGATCACAAAATGTAAAGGCGTGACTAACTTAGTTCTACACCAGTCCACAAGTTTCAGCGGCTAAGAGGGATCACCAATCGAATGGACTTGCCTGTGTTAGGTTTACGCTGAGATTTCTAGGTATTGCCTACATCACGTGAGTGTTCGGGCATCCTAACCTAGAAATAGAAGGGATCACTGTCGACTATCCTGCCGAACTTGGAATTTCTGCCAGACTTGCCGCCAAGACCTCTTTCCGTTCCACCTACCGAGACAGTACACTTCTGCAGTGGTAGTGACCCACTGCGGCCACGTGGCAGGGTGGTAGCCTACTACCTGCCATACCCGCCGAGGCAGCAGTTCATGGCAGCGCAAAACATACTCCAACTTTACAATGCAAACCATGTGCTACTGAGCTGCATTTGTCTTACCCAATCTATCGACCAAATATCTCCCTATCATCCCTCTCATCACTATCTTTATTTTATTTGTGCTTTTATATTTCCACACCATGAGATTTAATTACGCATTTACTAAATCTTTGCGCAGTAAACCATTCTTAGAAGCTGCTCCAATCCCCGTGGGAGACGATATCTTTTATACTATAACTTGATAAGAGTGTGCACTTGCGCTCATAAATAGATAACACCTAGACGTTCTACACATCTCTTATTCAAATTTTAAAACTTGAAGGGGGAGAATCCCAAACAATTTTTCAAGTTGGTTTTATTATATCAAAACAGGGAGATTGAAGAACTAGGTGTTTTGATATAAAAATTGAAAAATGTATTGTTCTAATTTGAAAAGAATTTAAAACATGTCTTTAAGTCCAAAAAACTTGAAAATATATTTGAGGTATTTAAAAAGGTTTTTGGCAAAGTTTGGAATGCTTTAAAACGTCAAACCTAGCTTTTCAGCACTACCGTACCGATACGGTATGTAACCCCCTTAGCCCGGCGTAGACGGTTGACCCGAACTACGAAGATTACACGGGGAAAACCAAAGTCAACCCGAAAGTCAACCTTGATTAACGACCTTTTTTTCCTTTTTAAACTTGTATAGATGCACATTAACCCTAAGCATACTCTTGAGAACCACTTACCTGGAAAGCACAACGATCGAAATACAATAGGGGACTCAATTGCATAAAACACAAATATTAGGGACCAAATTGTAAATTCTTGAAATTTAGAGGACTTAACTGACTTTAAGTTTACCAGTATTTAATTAGTCATATTTCATACTTCCCTGTCAAAATTCATCTTAAACGGACATCTCGAACTCATGCAATTGCAAATACAATTTTCAGGAGTAAAACGTAAAGCTTGCAAACCTTAAAACCATTCAAATGAGTGCCCAACGGTCACCTGTTTCAAAACGGGGTTGACCGTTCCGAAACACGGGTTCGTTTCGAGACCTGTTTCGGAACAGAGCCTTCCAGTGGCCAAACCTTTTTGATACGATCATCAGCCGTTTCGAAACACCAGTGCCATTACAGGCCCCCGTTTCGAAATGCCTATGAGTGTATCGATACGGGTTGCCAAGAAATTGCAGAAATTGCTGGTTTAAAATGCATTTAACCATTCCAACACAACCTAATGACTTCCTAATCATGCCAACAAGTCAACATACATATAAGATACATGTTTGCAACATCAAATCACGTTCATGGCATCAATCATAGAATTCCACAAGTCTATAGGCATGTATCCTAGTGTTCAAAACCAAGCAACCAACAAATCACCAATTCAAGCACCAAAATGGCCATTTACAAATCTAAATCAACATAGGCATCATGCCACAATTAGGGAGTCTAAAACAGCTCCCAAACAACATCCTAGGTTCCCATTGCCAAATATCTAAACTAATAGTTTTATGAAAACATCACCATACATGAGCTTAGCTTTCCCTTGGATTCTTAGCCTCCTTGTTGCCTCAAACACTTCAATTATCTGCATTATTGGTTCAAGAGAGAGAGCGTAAGCACAATTGCTTAGTGAGTCACGCTCTAAAGAAACAACACAATAATGCTTTTATAAAACTCTTTTAGCAAAACCTTCCATCACAATAATCATCATTATTCATGCAACCTTGCATACATAACAAGCATCTCATGCTTCATTTGAATCAACATGTCATATTGGCTTTCAAGTGATAATCCATAACCATTTACAACACAAAACACAATCGGATACGCGGATTACAAGCGTTGTCCCATACGCTTCATCCACACTACCGAACACACAAGGTGGAGTTTACCGTTACAATCACAACCCCTCAACACCCGTGATGGAGTTTAACGGTACAATCACAGCCCCTTAACATCACTCATCGGTAGTTGTATAAGACCACTAACGAGAACACGGGACACACAACACAAGATCCACACATGGACTTTTAACCACCATTGTTACCTTACCTTTCTCGTCAGTGTACTTGGATGGAGTTTACGGTACAATCTCAACCCTTCAACATCCAAGGCGACTTAATTCACGGTGCACCCAATCCTATAGCCGACTAACTATATCCGATTCAAGTACTTTAAAACCAATACATCACTTGCCAATATACATCATTTATCATCAATAATCCACTGTTTTAAAGCATTAATCAAAGCCATTAAACCATCATGCATCACTATGCATCAAAACCATATTTACAAATATCAAATCAATGATCTCTTACCTTGAGCATCCTTCAACAGATGGCTTTCAAAACCAGCATTAATCATGCTAAAACATGCTTTCAAAATAGAATTTAAACATCCAAATTAAATACAATGCATCCAACCACCTCATGGTTCATCCAAGAGAGAGAGTTTTCCCGAAAACTTACTCTTGAGCTTAGTTAAGTTGCTTAGACTTAAACTAAGCTCCCAAAACCTTCAAACATTCGTTACAAAACTGGAAATCTAACTTCACTCACCAATTCCGTTTCACAAGCTTGCCGAAACGCCATTAAAACCTCCGGATCAACACCACAAGTGTCCGAAGATGCTTTCCCTGTTTTAAACACATCAAAGCATAGGATTAATGCATCATCATGCATTAAAATCTTCAGCCATCACACCTAAACTCGCTGCTCTAACCAAATCTAACATTTCGGCTACCAAACACAACCGAAATCACCTCCAAACTCTTCCAAAACATTACCCAGCTAGGATCCATCACTCCTAACCATTTCTAAACATCAATTAACATCCAAAATGAACCTAAACTCGTCCTTATACCTCCAGCTATAACAGAACACCAAGATCACCCCAAAAACCACCATTTTCATAAGCACAAACTTAGGAAATTCAACCTATTCGGGATTGCATTGATAAAACCTCATTTACACATCATTAAACATCCAAAATACATTTAATAATCATCTCAAAACAGATCCCAAACAATCACCACGAAATTCTTCAAGATTTCCTCCAAATCTTGAGTTTTAAGCCAAAATCAAGTTCATATCATTAAAACCTTTTGTAAAACTTAAATTAAGGATTGATAACTTGGGAATTTCAGTAAAGAACTGGGTATTTAGAGGAGAAGAACAACCTTACCTCTAAATGTAGATTTCTCCTTGATTAGAGCCAATTTTCTTGAAAATCCAATAAGCAAATCAAAAGGATTTGATGTAGAATGGATTAGGAATTAATTGATGATTGAAACCTCATCAATTGGAATAAAATTCAATAGAAATGTTGCTAGAGAAAAGTGTTTGGATGAGGGAATTTTGAGAGAAAATGAGATGAGAAAGTTTTAGGAAAAGTTAGTTATGATTTAATCCCAAGGTAGTTTCTCTCCTCATCTAATTAATTAAAACATTAATTAAATCACTTAAATTTTAGAAAAATCTGGAGAAATCTTTCTTGGGTAAATTAGCTCCTTAAAGATTCAAAGTTTCAATCCTTACAAAACAGTCACCACTGAACTTTTCAAAAATCACAATTTAGTCACTATTTCCAAATGTTGTATTTCCAAACCCTATTTTGTAAAATTGATTTCACCACTCTCTTATATATATTAAAATAGGATTTTTAGATATTTTTCCATATTTTAAAAGCATCCTGAACTAGGCTTTCCCTAAAACCAACTTTTATATTCGAACCGAAAATCAAACCGGCCTGGTTCAGACCCTAAACTTCTAAGCCCAACATTGGGGTGTTACAACTCTCCCCCCTTAAGAAATTTCGTCCTCGAAATATACCTGGAGGAAAGAGGTACGGATACTGCTTCTTCATGTCATCCTTTCTTTCCCACGTGGCTTCCTCCACACCACGATGCTTCCACAACACCTTTACCAAATCCATGGTCTTGCCTCGAAGAACTTTACTGTCTGAATCTAGAATTTCCACCGGCTCCTCATCATAGGTCAAGTCTGGATTCAACTCCACTTCCTCCACAGGCATAACATGCGAAGGATCCGATCTATACCTCCGAAGCATAGAGACATGAAACACATCATGAATCTTTTCCAACTCTTGCGGCAATCTCAGCTTGTACGCAACAGGACCCACACGTTCAATCACCTCGTATGGTCCAATGTACCTACGGCTCAACTTACCCTTTCGACCAAACCTCATCACCTTTTCCAAGGCGAAACCTTCAAAAACACACGGTCACCTACCGCAAACTCGATCTCCTTACGCTTCAAATCCGCGTAAGATTTCTGTCGATCAGAAGCTGCCTTCAATCGCTCACAAATGAGCTTCACCTTCTCGGTGGTTCCTTTCAACAAAGCTGGCATTGAAACCAACTTCTAACCTGTTTCAGCCCAACAAAGAGGAGTTCTGCATTTCCTCCCGTACAAGGCTTCATAAGGTGCCATTTGAATACTTGCATGGTAGCTATTGTTATAAGCAAACTCCACCAAAGGCAAATGCATCTCTCAAGAGCCTTGAAACTCAATCACGCAGCACCTCAACATATCTTCCAGCACTTGGATAACACGCTCAGATTGTCCATCCGACTGTGGATGATAAGAAGTACTGAAATTCAGCCGTGTACCCAAAGCTTGATGCAACATTCCCAGAAACGCGATGTAAACCTCGGATCTCTATCCGACACAATAGACTTTGGCACACCATGCAGCCGCACAATATCAGCAATGTACAACTCTGCAAGCTTGTCCGAAGTGTACGTAGTATGCACAGGTAAGAAATGAGCACACTTCGTAAGGCGATCCACAATCACCCGCACCGAATTCTTCTTCGATGGCGACAAAGGCAAACCAGACACAAAGTCCATGGTAATCCTTTCCCACTTCCACTCAGGAATCCTCAACGGTTGCAACAACCGAGAAGGAAACTGATGCTCAGCCTTAACTCGCTGACAAACCATGCACTTACTCACATACTCAACAACATCTTTCTTTAACCCACCCAATAGTACTCATCCTTAAGATCACGATACATCTTTGTACTACCAGGATGCATAGCAAAAGGATTACTATGAGCTTCAGTCAGAATAGCACGCCTCAACTCAGCATCATTGGGCACTAGTATTCGACTCCCAAAACATAGAACTCCATCATCATTAAAACAAAAATTCGATGGTCTATCCTCAGCAATATCCTGAACATGTGGCACCAAGGAATCATCCAACAACTGCTTATCCTTTATCAACTGAACCAAAGATGGTCTCACTTGTAATTCAGCCACAAGTCCTCCATCTCGCGAAATGCTCAAGCTGGCAAACATAGCCCTCAACTCCACTGCCACCTTCCTACTCAAGGCATCTTCTACAACATTAGCTTTTCCTGGATGGTACTCGATCGTCAGATCGTAATCTTTAAGCAACTCCACCCAACGTCGTTGCCTAAGATTTAACTCCTTCTGAGACATCAAATACTTTAAACTTTTGTGATCCGTGTACACAGTACACTTCTCACCATACAGGTAATGTCTCCAAATTTTCAAAGCAAAGACCACCGCAGCTAACTCAATATCGTGCGTAGGATAATTGCGCTCATGCACCTTCAACTGTCGCGATGCATAAGCCACTACCTTACCCTCTTGCATCAATACACACCCCAACCCAACGTAGGATGCGTCATTGTACACCACAAACTTTTTCCCTGATTCAGGTTGAACCAAGATGGGAGCTTGCGTCAAAGCTGCCTTAAGCTTCTCAAAAGCCTGTTGTCTCGCTTCTGTCCACTCATACTTGACATCTTCTGCAACAACTTCGTCAAAGGTGCAGCGATCTTTGAAAATCCATCCACGAACCTCCGGTAGTATCCCGCCAAACCAAGGAATCTACGGACTTCATGAACAGACTTAGGAGGCTTCCAATTCATCACCGCCTCAACCTTCTGAGGATCAACACGAATCCCCTCAGTAGAAACCACATGACTAAGGAAAACAACTTCCCTAAGCCAGAATTCACACTTGCTCAGCTTAGCATAAAGCTGATTCTCCAACAAAGGCTGCAACACAATCCTCAAATGCCCTTCATGCTCCTCCTCCGTACGAGAGTACACAAGGATATCATCAATGAACACCACAACAAATTTGTCCAAATACTTATGGAACACTCTATTCATCATATCCATAAAAGCCGCATGAGCATACGTCAAACCAAACGGCATCACAAGGAACTCATAATGCCCATACCTCGTTCTGAAGACTGTCTTTGGCACATCCACATCCTTCACCTTGAGCTGGTAATACCCTGACCTTAAGTTAATCTTAGAGAACATTGCCGCTCCCCGAAATTGATCAAAAAGATCACCAATCCTCGGCAATGGATACCGATTCTTGATAGTCAACTTGTTCAGCTGACGATAATCGATGCACATTCTCATAGTTCCATCATTTTTCTTCACAAACAAGACCGGTGCACCCCAAGATGACACACTCGGCCGAATGAAGCCACGATCAAGCAACTCCTGAAGTTGCGTCTTCAGCTCCTTCAACTCCTTAGGTGCCATTCGATAAGGGGTAATGGACACTGGAGTTGTGTTTTCATACAACTCAATTCCAAACTCCACCTCTCGGTTAGGAGGCAAACCAGGTAACTCCTCCGGAAACACACCAAGAAACTCTCGCACAGTCCTGATATCTTGAACCCACAACTCCTTAGAGCTAGGATTCATCACGAAGGCTAGGTAGGCCTCACAACCTTGCCTCAACATTCGGCTTGCTTCCAATGTAGACACCACATTGGCAAGAAACTTCACATTCTCACCAACCACCACTACCTCATAATCAGCAGCAAGCTTCAACGAAACTTGCTTGTTCTCAAAATCCACCACAACTCGATGTTCAACAAGCCAATCCATACCAAGGATTACATCAAAACCATAGAATGGCAATTCCATGAGATCAACATGAAAAACATGATTTTGCACAACCAAGGGACATCTTCTATACAACTTCCGTGTCACAACGGTCTCTCCAAAGGAACTAGTTACACGCATAACAATATCCAAAGACTCAACAGGCAAACCGAGCAATTGAGTATGTTCACGCAATATGTATGAGTGTGTAGATCCAGAATCAATCAAGGAAAGTAATGACAATGATTGCAAAGTAAAGGTACCTGCTGTTGAGTGTGTAAAAGTTCTATTATTTACACCCTTTTTAACCCATATTTCTGCTGCATTCAAGCATCATTTCATTGCATTTAGGTTAGTTTACAGCAAAACATCACAAATATATAAAAGGCACAGATTCTACTAAAAATGGCTGTTTTTGGCAGGTTGCCGCCGTCGTAGACGGTGAAGGTAGGCGCTGGGCAGAGAAGCAGAAGAGCTGAACTGGACAAGCAGACAAAGAGGACGATGCTGCCATGATGCTGCCGTGACAGCATGGTGACAGCAGTTTTGTGAAGAGAAAAAGCAAAGTGGACCTCGATAGATAGAGAAAATTCTGCTCGTCTGTCGTGTGAAAACCATATATTTTTCCAAGCCCCGGATCAAAAGATATGTCAAGCCAAAGCTCAAGGAGAGAAAATCCCAAGAAACAATGAGGACGGCTGAAAAGTAGGATCCTTGAAGATTAAGTCTTTATTAGAATCATACTTTTAATTAAAGTTGTAATCCTTGTTAACTTAGAATACTTGAGCCCAAAGCTTATATAAGGGCATGTATTTTAACCTAGGATAACATATCTCATAACCCATAGCCGATTTCCCCATAACCGACAACCAAAAACCCTCCGCCGTTTACCCTCCGTCGATATGTTCTAAAACCCCCTAGGGCCACGAGTTGATTTGTAAAGTAGTTGCAAGGGTTGTTTTGTTTTAGGAATTTTCATTTCAATAAAATAAACTTCAAGTTCTCTTATTTTGGTTGTTAACATCTTGCAAGAGCATCGGGAGAGCATTGTGAGGTTATCCATTTACTTAGCATCGGGAGAGTTACATATACGAAGGAAATAAGAGCGAGTTCTCTAGTTTATAGTTGAACTATCTTGTGCCTAGGGATAGGGCGAGGTTAAGTGGCTAAAGAAGAATTCATACACATCGGTGTTCATCCTTCGATTCACGCCGGGAGGTATCATCAAGACGTGATCATCGACAGACTTGGACCTAGGGATAGGCCAAGGCAGATCTGGGATTCTTGCCAAGCTTGAAAGTACTGAGTTGAGTGTTTGCTGCCGCGACAATCAACGGACTGCTGCCGCGACAGGTGCTGTCGGCGACAGCCGCGACAGGTGCTGTCGGCGACAGGCGCGACGACAGAATTGGATTTCCTAAACTCTGCAATACCTGCACTACTGAGCAATTCAATACCAGCCCATTCTCTCTATCTTGATGTCTCTACTCTTTTATTTAAGTATTCTTTATTATTTTCGTGACAATCTTTTAAACTACTCTTTTCCCCATGTGCAGATAGCGAAGGAAAGGGTTAGCCCAGTCCCTGTGGAGACGATATCCGATACTTCGTATCACTTTACTAGTTGCGTCGTGTACACTTGCACTACCATTGCGATAGACTATTTTACACGCAACAAGTTTTTGGCGCCGTTGCCGGGGACTGGCAACACACTTTTACCCTAGCTTCTGCACTTTTTTTTCTTTTTCTTTTTCCTTTTCTTTTTTATTTTTTTCTTTTTCTTTTTCTATTTTTATAAAAAAAACTCAGGTGAAAATACAGGTTCAAGGGCATCAACATGCCAGGAAAAACCATTCGAGAGTTGATGTGGGAGAGTTCTTGCAATTACCGTAAAGATATGCTGCCACAACAGCAACAGGGGCAACAACTACCGATGCCACAGCAGCAAAAATTTTTATGGTATGATCAAAACCCGCAAAATTTTTTATACCATAACAATTTTGCTGCAGAACCCGACATGCCCTGGCAATGTCATCATCCTCAAGAGGAGTCAAAATCCTTAGAAGACACACTACAAGCCTTCTTGGCACTCACTCAAAAAGTGTCGGCTTCTACGAACGCAAGTATCGCCAAGATGGATGAACTCTTGAGCAGACCAGTCCTCATTCATGCCACAGATGAACCTGAAATCCTGAGGCAAGATGACGAGGATGCCCATATGAAGGAATACCCAACATATGATGAGTCTGAGCAACAACTTGCCATGGCAATGATCGAGGAGCCGGAATGGAACAACACCGCGACAACGCTGAGTGAAATTCAAGAGAATGTCACGGCAGCAACCACTTCTGAGGCAGAAACCCCAGTCAAAGCAGAAACTGCCGCCTCGACAGCAACTGATGCTGAAGCAACAACCACTTCCGAGGCAGAAACCCCAGTCAAAGCGGACACTGCCGCCTCGGCAGCAACTGATGCTGAAGCAGCAACCACTTCCGAGGCAGAAACCCCAGTCAAAGCGGAAACTGCCGCCTCGGCAGCAACTGCCGCCTCGGCAGCAACTGACGCTGAAGCAGCAACCACATCAGAAGCAAATTCTCAACCCACCACCTCGATTATGCCTGACCAAGATTGCACACATCCATCCCTGTCATGGCACTCGCACGACCACCTAGAAGAGCTACCCAATGACAATGTCTCACCAATGGAATATGAACAGGTAATAAACGAACATGTTGAATTCTTCAAAAACTCACCAATTCCATTGCAGGCACTTGAGGAACCAACACCAGTGGACACAGAATCATCAAAGTCTCTACTGATGGAGATCTACGAGTGGTCAACAGAATTTAGTATAGAGAGTGACGGCACTTACCAATGTCCCATTGACCTGCAAAGTAACCTGACAACGGACTGTCAAAATAACTGGCTGCCACAACAGCAGACACGACAACAAGGGATACATTCAACCACAACAACATTCAACGAAAACAAGGTAAGTTTGTGTCCGAATTTTAAATTAATTTTTTCTAATCATATATTCATGCCCTCAGAAACATTACCAAGAAGGGAGGACTTCATGGACTACAAAGGGAAGAGAAAGAAATGAGCCTCTACCATGAGAATAATCACCAGATGGGGGGTACGGATGGACTTCAAGAAGTACCGGAAACGACCCCTCAAGCATCAATAGAACAGGGAGTAGTTACTTTAGGAGATGCCCCTCAAGGCACTCCTAATTTAACTTAACTTAATTTATTTTATTTTATTGTATTTTATCTTTATCTTATTCTATTATTATTTAGGAATTAGAAATTTGATATTAGTTTTTAGTTTGTTTTTGTTATTAGGTAAACAGAGAAAAACCCTTGCAATGATGATACAAGCAACCCGAGGAAGCTCTGCCTCCACCCCTGCCGCGGTAGCACTCATGCTCTCAGGGCAGCACCCACAGCTCCTCCGACAAAGTTCAAAAAGACTGCACGCCGACAGCTCCTCATCCAAAACTCCAGCAGCAGCGACGACATCCGCACAACTTAAGTTTTCTTTTTCTTCTTCTCTGTCGCATGCTATATATACTATCTTTTTGTGATGTTTAACTTTTCTGTCATTTTTTCTTTCTGTTTTTCATCTTTTGTGTCATGGATTGAGGACAATGCAACCCTTGAGTTTGGGGGTAGGCAGTCCTCTTAATTATTAATATAATATTGCATTTAGTTTTAATTGTGTCGCATTTATTTTTATGCAAAAAAGAAAATATTAAAAATTTTGGCTGAAAACTGTGAATTGAACTTACCTGTCGTGACAGCTCTGTCGTGGCAGCGACTTTAGGATAGTTTAAGGAGAAGTTTAGAGCCTTTCTATAGATCTGAAAACTTAAAACACCATTGTGACTGTTATACTTCTTAGACTTCTTTTAGCCAAACTAGAATAGGAAGCTTAACACTTGAATAGCCCCTAGAGGTGCCTAACACTGGCTCTAGGAAAGAAGTTTAGCAAAAGAGACTCAATAGCCCTAGAGGTGCCCGAAAACGGCTCTAGGAAGTTAACTACAGGTGCCTAAAACTGGCTCTAGTAAAACTTTAGCTTGAAAAAAAAATAAAGAAATCGAGTCAAAACAAAAAATCAAAGGAGCATGAAAAGGTGCCTTCAAAAGATAAACTTTGGCATAAAAATTCGAGTTAAGAGTTGAATATTCTAGTGAAACTAAGAGAGTCTTGGCATATAACTGTTCACAAGCATGCACACACTGTACGAGAACAATAGTGAGAGTCCGGACAGATCCTAAATTATCCGACAGGTTGCTACCGTCACAGGGAACGAACGACGGGTAAGGGAAAGTTCACTGTTTGAAAGCCAAAACAAAAATTTCTTTTTCTTTTAGTTCTTAGTTGCTTGAGGGCAAGCAAAAACTTGAGTTTGGGGGTGTGTTGAGTGTGTAAAAGTTCTATTATTTACACCCTTTTTAACCCATATTTCTTCTGCATTCAAGCATCATTTCATTGCATTTAGGTTAGTTTACAGCAAAACATCACAAATATATAAAAGGCACAGATTCTACTAAAAATGGTTGTTTTTGGCAGGTTGTCGCCGTTGTAGACGGTGAAGGCAGGCGCTGGGCAGAGAAGCAGAAGAGCTGAACTGGACAAGCAGACAAAGAGGACGATGCTGCCATGATGCTGCCGTGACAGCATGGTGACAGCAGTTTTGTGAAGAGAAAAAGCAAAATGGACCTCGATAGATAGAGAAAATTTTGCTCGTCTGTCGTGTAAAACCATATATTTTTCCAAGCCCCGAATCAAAAGATATGTCAAGCCAAAGCTAAAGGAGAGAAAATCCCAAGAAACAATGAGGACGGCTGAAAAGTAGGATCCTTGAAGATTAAGTCTTTATTAGAATCATACTTTTAATTAAAGTTGTAATCCTTGTTAACTTAGAATACTTGAGCCCAAAGCTTATATAAGGGCATGATTTTAACCTAGGATAACATATCTCATAACCCATAGCCGATTTCCCCATAACCGACAACCAAAAACCCTCCGTCGTTTACCCGCCGTCGATATGTTCTAAAACCCCCCTAGGGCCACGGGTTGATTTGTAAAGTAGTTGCAAGGTTTGTTTTGTTTTAGGAATTTTCAGTTCAATAAAATAAACTCCAAGTTCTCTTTTTTTGGTTGTTAACATCTTGCAAGAGCATCGGGAGAGCATTGTGAGGTTATCCATTTACTTAGCATCGGGAGAGTTAAGTTTACGAAGGAAATAAGAGCGAGTTCTCTAGTTTATAGTTGAACTATCTTGTGGCTAGGGATAGGGCGAGGTTAAGTGGCTAAAGAAGAATTCATACACATCGGTGTTCATCCTTCGATTCACGCCGGGAGGTATCATCAAGACGTGATCATCGACAGACTTGGACCTAGGGATAGGCCAAGGCAGATCTGGGATTCTTGCCAAGCTTGAAAGTACTGAGTTGAGTGTTTGCTGCCACGACAATCAATGGACTGCTGCCGCGACAAGTGCTGTCGGCGACAGGCGCGACGACAGAACTGGATTTCCTAAACTCTGCAATACCTGCACTACTGAGCAATTCAATACCAGCCCATTCTCTCTATCTTGATATCTCTACTCTTTTATTTAAGTATTCTTTATTATTTTCGTGACAATCTTTTAAACTACTCTTTTCCCCTTGTGCAGATAGCGAAGGAAAGGGTTAGCCCAGTCCCTGTGGAGACGATATCCGATACTTCGTATCACTTTACTACTTGCGTCGTGTACACTTTCACTACCATTGCGATAGACTATTTTACACGCAACACCTACGATCACATCTGTGTCATTTCTCCCCTCTCGCTGAGCATACACTCGAGCCTGGCCACCACCTTCAGGTTGGACAGCCACCACATGCGCCACATTCCTCCCACCATCATCTCTGCGCTGGAAGTTACCACGACCGCGCCCACGACCTCTCTGCGGTGCAACAACCCCATGAGCACGTCCCTGACCACCACCGGCCAACAAAGGACACTCCCTCCTCATGTGGTCTACCGAACCACAATTCCAGCACGAATTACCGGTCACTGCCACAGGAGCCTGAACCTCCCTCACTGCTCGAGGACAATCACACCTTAAATGACCACGCGATCCACACGTCCAACATGTGTTCTGATCAGCTCTCATCCTGTCTCCCTGAACAAGCACATCATGCCCTCCATTACCATGCCTAGCAGAAGACTGATACCTCTTATCTCGTCCTCTCTTGTTCCGTCCACCACTAGAACTATACTCAGCAGCTCTTTTGCCCGAGCTAGAACCAACACCTCTAGAAGACAAACCTAGGTTCTGCTCAATGTCCTTTGCCCTACTCACCAGCACATCAAAATCTGCATACTCAGCTGCAAGCATAAAGGTGTTCACATCCGACATCAAACCATACCGGAAATGTTCACACCTCTCCTGCTCATCAGGGATAAGCTCAGGTGCGTACTGGCTAAGGCGGACAAAATGGATCTCATACTCAGCAACGGTCATGCTTCCTTGTGTAAGAGACATGAATTGTCTTTTCTTCTCATCTAGGTATCGCACACCTAGATACTTCCGCTTGAACGCATTCAGAAAGGACGTCCAAGTCACATCAACTTCCTCCATCCTGGAGACTGTGGTCGTCCACCAAGTATACGCATCATCATGTAACAACGATACCACAGATCCTAACTTCTGCACATCGTTGCATTCATTTGTCCCAATATTCTCTTAGTGCTTTCCAACCAAGATTCAGAACCCTCAGGAGATAAACCTCTGAACTCAGTCCCTCCCAGATTGCGAAGACGTTCCAAAGGTAATCTCACACCAGCATCTCCCTGATGCGCAGCTCCGTGAGCTCCAGCTACTTGCTGCCTGAAAGGCTCCAGCAATAGCCTGAATCAAAACTGTCATGTCAGAAGCAGCTTGCCCCTGGACACCATCAGGTCCAGCGACCCCAGCACCAGCACCAATACCAGTACCATCACCTCCAGCACCACCACCACCGGACGGTCCACAACCAAGGGGAGGAGGTATATCCACAACGTTATCAACATTTTCCCCATTCTCGTTCTGAGCCATAGCTCGCGTATTAATTATCATCTCTCTACGAGGTCCCATTCACTAAAACAATTCACTGACACAATGCAATAAACATAATTAGGCTCAACAAGGTAAGTAATCCAAGTACTCAAGCTCATTTTCCAAAAAAAAAAATTTCTTTCATTAGTTTTGATATGGCAATGGGTTCCTCTAACATGCTTCAACACAGCATATCATCACAGTTGCAACATACTTCACAATTCACACATCATACTTTATAGTTACCAGTATTTAATTAGTCATATTTCATGCATCCTTGTCAAAATTCATCTTAAACGGACATCTCGAACTCATGCAATTGCAAATACAATTTTCAGGACTAAAACGTAAAGCTTGCAAACCTTAAAACCATTCAAATGAGTTCCCAACGGTCACCTGTTTCGTAACGGGGTTGACCGTTCCGAAACACGGGTTCGTTTCGAGACCTGTTTCGGAACAGAGCCTTCTAGTGGCCAAATCGTTTCGATACGGTCATCAGCCGTTTCGAAACACCAGTGCCATTACATGCCCCCGTTTCGAAACGCCTATGAGTGTATCGATACGGGTTGCCCAAAAACTGCAGAAATTGCTGGTTTAACATGCATTTAACCATTCCAACACAACCTAATGACTTCCTAATCATGCCAACAAGTCAACATACATATAAGATACATGTTTGCAACATCAAATCACGTTCATGGCATCAATCATAGAATTCCACAAGTCTATAGGCATGTATCCTAGTGTTCAAAACCAAGCAACCAACAAATCACCAAATCAAGCACCAGAATGGTCATTTACAAATCCAAAATCAACATAGGCATCATGCCACAATTAGGGAGTCCAAAACAGCTCCCAAACAACATCCTAGTTTCCTATTGCCAAATATCAAAACTAATAGTGTTGTGAAAACATCACCATACATGAGCTTAGCTTTCCCTTGGATTCTTAGCCTCCTTGTTCCCTCAAACACTTCAATTATCTGCATTATTGGTTCAAGAGAGAGAGTGTAAGCACAATTGCTTAGTGAGGCATGCTCTAAAGAAACAACACAATAATGCTTTTATAAAACTCCTTTAGCAAAACCTTCCATCACAATAATCATCATTATTCATGTAACCTTGCATACATAACAAACATCTCATGCTTCATTTGAATCAACATGTCATATTGGCTTTCACGTGATAATCCATAACCATTTACAACACAAAACACAATCGGATACGCGGATTACAAGCGTTGTCCCATACGCTTCATCCACACTACCGAACACACAAGGTGGAGTTTACTGTTACAATCACAACCCCTCAACACCCGTGATGGAGTTTAACGGTACAATCACAACCCCTTAACATCACTCATCGGTAGTTGTATAAGACCACTAACGAGAACACGAGACACACAACACAAGATCCACACATGGACTTTTAACCACCATTATGACCTTACCTTTCTCGTTAGTGCACTTGGATGGAGTTTACGGTACAATCTCAACCCCTCAACATCCAAGGCGACTTTATTCACGGTGCACCCAATCCTATAGCCGGCTAACTATATCCGATTCAAGTACTTTAAAACCAACACATCACTTGCCAATATACATCATTTATCATCAATAATCCACTGTTTTAAAGCATTAATCAAAGCCATTAAACCATCATGCATCACTATGCATCAAAACCATATTTACAAATATCAAACCAATGATCACTTACCTTGAGCATCCTTCAACACATGGCTTTCAAAACCAGCATTAATCATGCTAAAACATGCTTTCAAAATAGAATTTAAACATGCAAATTAAATACAATGCATCCAACCACCTCATGGTTCATCCAAGAGAGCGAGTTTTCCCGAAAACTTACTCTTGAGCTTAGTTAAGTTGCTTAGACTTAAACTAAGCTCCCAAAACCTTCAAACATTCGTTACAAAGCTGGAAATCCAACTTCACTCACCAATTCCGCTTCACAAGCTTGCCGAAACGCCGTTCAAACCTCTGGATCAACACCACAAGTGTCCGAAGATGCTTCCCCTATTTTAAACACATCAAAGCATAGGATTAATGCATCATCATGCATTAAAATCTTCAGCCATCACACCTAAACTCGCTGCTCTAACCAAATCTAACATTTCGGCTACCAAACACAATCGAAATCACCTCCAAACTCTTCCAAAACATTACCCAGCCAGGATCCATCACTTCTAACCATTTCTAAACATCAATTAACATCCAAAATGAACCTAAAATCGTCCTTATACCTCCAGCTATAACAGAACACCAAGATCACCCCAAAAACCACCATTTTCATAAGCACAAACTTAGGAAATTCAACCTATTCGGGATTGCATTGATAAAACCTCATTTACACATCATTATACATCCAAAATACATTTAATAATCATCTCAAAATAGAGCCCAAACAATCACCACGGAATTCTTCAAGATTTCCTCCAAATCTTGAGTTTTAAGCCAAAATCAAGTTCATATCATTAAAACCTTTTGTAAAACTTAAATTAAGGATTGATAACTTGGGAATTTCAGTAAAGAACTGAGTATTTAGAGGACAAGAACAACCTTACCTCTAAATGTAGATTTCTCGTTGATTAGAGCCAATTTTCTTGAAAATCCAATAAGCAAATCAAAAGGATTTGATGTAGAAAGGATTAGGAATTAATTGATGATTGAAACCTCATCAATTGGAATGAAAATCAATAGAAATGTTATTGGAGAAAAGTGTTTGGATCAGGGAATTTTGAGAGAAAATGAGATGAGAAAGTTTTAGGAAAAGTTAGTTATGATTTAATCCCAAGGTAGTTTCTCTCCCCATCTATTTAATTAAAACATGAATTAAATCACTTAAATTTAAGAAAAATCTGGAGAAATCTTTCTTGGGTAAATTAGCTCCTTAAAGATTCAAAGTTTCAATCCTTACAAAACAGTCACCACTGAACTTTTCAAAAATCGCATTTTAGTCACTATTTCAAAATGTTGTATTTCCAAACCCTATTTTGTAAAATTGATTTCACCACTCTGTTATATATATTAAAAAAGGATTTTTAGATATTTTTCCATATTTTAAAAGCATCCCGAACTAGGCTTTCCCTAAAACCACCTTTTATATTCGAACCGAAAATCAGACCGGCCCTGTTCAGACCCTAAACTTCTAAGCCAAACATTGGGGTGTTACACGGTATACCCCGTATCGATATCTTTTTAGTCCATATTTGATTCTTCCAAAACCCGTGTCGGTACGGGCTTGCCTATACTGATACGGAGAGGGGTCGTACCGATACACCTTTAAAGCGTACTGATCCCTGCTTTAATAACCCCTAATGGCTATTTCCCAACGATCTTTTAAAGTACGGATCGTACCGATACGCTTCCAAGCGTATCGAAACGTATACGCTGGCAAGAGCCCAACAACTAGTTCTGAAGAAGGGCGTATCGATACACCTCCTCGAGTATCGATATGGTAGGCTATATAATTGCATTTATGTGGGAAATAAAGGCTCCAACGGCTCCAAAACATCCCCAACGGTCCTCAACGGCTACAAACTCATTTGGGAGTATAAAAGGGACCTCCAAGAATCAAGAGAAGACTAATTCTTAAATTTTCAACAACACTATGATTAAGATTTTGTCTTAGAGCTTAATTGTCCATTTTCTTGCATAGACAACACTAGTGAGCTAAACATTGTTAAATTTGCTCAAGTGTTTAGGTTTTGGGTGAGAGCTAAATAGTGCAAACAAATACCTATTAGAGGGATTTCAAGTTTGCTTAGAATTTCTCTTGTAAAGAGGGTTTACTCAAGCTTTGGGTAGAGAGCTTTGAGGGTTGTAAAGGTTACCTCCTAAGCCTAGAAAAGAGGACAAAATTCTTAGTGAATTTGTTTGAAATCCTTAGTGGGGAACTAAGGTAGTGGATGTAGGTGCTTGTTAGAAGGCCGAACCACTATAAATCCATGTGTCCAAATCCAATCTTTTAGCTTCCACTTTAACACCCAAAAATCCAATCTTCTCCAAACTTGGCAAACACATCAATTGAAGGAAATCGATCACAATAAAACCCAACAAGAACCACACACAATATCCACCCTTTTAAAGTGAATCCCGTGAAGTAGGAAATATAAATCTCATGAACAGAAAAAGATAAAAGGAATAAGACTTTTTCACAATATCCACCCTTTTAAAGTTATTTTAGGTATATCATTCGTTGTAAGAAATTTGCACCAGAATACATTTCGGCTCGGGTAAAAATAGAAAAATAACCAAATCAACCCTCAAAACAAGTTTACACCCCTTACTATAATTTCCCAAAACATCACCATTGATTTTCCTATCAAGAGCACCGTCGCCAACGTTTAGGAAGGAGGATGTCCTCAGACCAAAGGAAGACGAAGATGCAATGTTCATATACTTTGCAAGAAAGCTTTTAGGAGGGCCCGCTAGGATTTCTCACGATAAAATCCGTAGTTCATCCGCAAAGAGCGCCAAAATTGTAACAATACGATTTTGGGACTAGAGGTTTTAAAGGCGGTTTAGGGATCGAGTAATCTAGATTAGAGATCTAGGTTGGTTTAGGGAAATCTTAGTTCGGTATGTGGTAAAATCATGTGAAAATTTTCTAAAATCCTAATTAAATATGTGGTGAAGGAAAGTGAAACCAATTTTAAAAAATAAGTTTTGGAAAGTCGACATTTTGGCTTGGTGACTAAAATGTAAAAAATGAAAATTTTGTTTTAATGACTAAATTGAAGGGAGCCAAAACGTAGAATCCTTAAGGAGCTATTACACCATGTTGGTATCAGCTAACTCCCTTGATCTGGTGTTTTAATTGTTTTAATAAATGTGTTTTTTTAATAAAAGGAGATTTTATTAACCAAATCATTTTCTCACGTAACTTAGTTTCTTCAAACTTTTCTCTCAACTTTCCCAGCATCCAAACTCTCTTTTCTTCACTAGAATCTTCAGAGAATTTTCTTATTTCATTAGCTTCTGATTCCTAAATGATGCCCATGGATTTCTACAACATTTAGCAAGAGTTTTCTTAAAGGATTTCACCAAAATCTTTGCAAATCAAGGGAAGGCTTGTGTTAGAGGTGTTCTTTCTTTTCTCTCCTCTAATTAAGGTTCTTTATTGAAATTTTCAAGTCTTTGGCTCTCCATTTTTGTTTATCAACAAGATTTTGTAATTGAATTGATGAAATTTGCTAGTTAAAGCTTTAAAAGATGGATTTTCAAGATTTTCATTTGGGCACTGTTTTGATTGATTTGTGAATGATTTTAATTATAGTTTGGATGTTAAATGATGAGGAAATAATTGTTTTATGATAATAATCCCGAATTGAGTTGGATCTCTAATTGTTAGATTGTTAGATTTTGGGTTGTTAATGTGAAATTTGGGTTATTGGAGGTATAATGATGATATTAGAATGTTTTTGGATGTTGATTTACGGTTAAAATGTGATAGAAGTGTTTTTTGATGTCTGGGCTGAGTTTAGTGATCAATAGAAGGTGATTTCGGTTGTTTCGGATGGGTATTTTGGTGCTTTAGGACAGAGCAACGAGATTTTTTTAAGTTGCTGTGGTTTTGATGCATTATGATGCATTGATCCTCTGTTCTTGTGTGTTACAAACATGGGATAATACTTTGGAAGCAAACAATGAAGATTTGGGGGCTTCGGACGCTTGATTTTCGCATTGACAATTGAGGTTTCGCGAGTTGGTGAGTGGAAATGGGATTTTCAGCTTTGAAACATCTTTAAAGTGGTTTTGGGAACTTAGTGTAAGCTTCAAACGCTTTACTAAGTTTGGAAGTAAGTAAAGTGATTTTCTCCCTCAGATTGTGCTATTATAGGCTTGTTGATGCACTTGATTTTATATGTGATTATATATTGTTTTAAAGTATGATTTTGAGTAAGGGATTTGTTGTTTATGATGCCATATTGCTAAAGGATGCACATGGTAAGTGATCCTTGTATGTATGTGTTTATACATGTTTTATGAATCGTGGTTGATGCTTGGAACCATTGCTTATTGTGAATCCTTTGAAAACAATGAGATTTGTACTAAATGAGAATTATATTGGCAAGCGATGTTGTGTAAAGTGGTTTACAAATGAAATCGGATATAGTTAGTCGGCTATAGGATTGAGTGCACTATAAACAATTCACCTTGGATGTTGAGAGGTTGCGAATGTACTGAAAACTTCATCCAATTACCCTAACGATTGAGGAAAATTGAGTTGTGTCCCGCCTCTCTTTAGTGGAGTTATACATTTACCGATGAGTGGTGTTGAGAGGTTGTAAAGTACCGAATACTCCACCACAGGTGTCACAACGGTGGAGGGTAGCTCCCGTGTGTAAACCTTGAGATGTCGGTGAGAATGTATGAAGTGTTGGGATAACACTTGGGAATCGGTGAATCCGATATGTTTTAGAAATGAGTATGTTGATGATCACTTGTGAGCCAATATAATTGTTATAATGTTATGAAATGATTATGGATGCATAATGTTTGGAGGCAGCAACTTGCAAGGGGATCTAAGAAGACTTCACTTTTTGAATGCATGTTTCATTTTATGGAATAGAGTAATAAGGGCAATGGGGGATCAATGGTTTATTTGGGAGATGTTGTTGCGTGTAAAAGTGTATATCGAAATTGTAGTGCAAGTGTATACGACGCAAGTAGTAAAGTGATACGGAAATATCGGATATCGTCTCTACAGGGACTGGGCTAATAGCTTCACCTAGAATTACTGCACAAGAGTAAAGAAAATAATTGAGATGTTTGTCACGAAAATAGATAAGAATACTGGAAAATAAAAGTAGAGAAATCAAGATAGAGAGAATGGGCTGGTATTGAATTGCTCAGTAGTGCAGGTATTGCTAAGTCTAGGAAATTCAGCTCTGTCATCGTCCCCATCGCGACAGCACCTGTCGCGGCGGCAGTCTATTGCTTGTCGCGGCAGCGAAGACTCAACTCTGTACTTCAAGTTTGGCAAGAATCCCTGTTGTGCCTTGGCTTATCCCTAGGTCCAAATCTGTCGATGAAGATGTCTTTGATGATACCTCCCAGCGTGAATCGAAGGATAAACACCGATGTTGTTGAATTCTTCTTTAGCCACTTAACCTCGTTCTATCCCTAGGTCTGAGATAGTTCAACTATAAACTAGAGAACTCGCACTTATTCCTTTCATATACTTAACTCTCCCGATATTAAGTAAATAGATAACCTCGCAATGCTCTCTCGACGCTCTTGCAAGATGTTAATAACCAGAATAAGAGAACTTGAAGTTTATTTTATTGAACTGAAAATTCCTAAAACAAAAGAAACCCTTGCAACTACTTTACAAAACAACCCATGACCTTAAGGGGAATTTAGAACATGATGAGAGGATGAAAACGGCTAGGGTTTTGGGAAGAAGGCTAGAGAATTGGTTCTATCCTCCTAGGTCGAAATACATGCCCTTATATAGGCTTTGGGTCCAAGTTTTATAAAATAGCAACAATACAAGTTTAAATTAAAGTACAACTCTAATAAAGACTAAATCTTCAGTGAATCTAACTTTAAATCGTCCTCCTTCTTGCTTTGGATTTTCTCTCCTTGAACTTTGGGCTTGACATTCCTTCCGATCTAGGGCTTGGAAAAGTATACTGGTTTTCCACGATAGACGGGCTTAATTTTCTCTATCTGTCGAGGTCCACTTTGCTTCTTCTCCTCAAAACTGATGTCGTCCTCTGCTGTCACGGCGGCAACCATGGCAGCATCGTCCTCCTTGACTGCTCGTCCAGTTCCAGCTCTTCTGCTTCACTGCCCAGCGCCTGCCTTTTCGTCTGCTACAGCAGCAACCTGCAAAAGCAACCAATTTCAGTAGAAACTGTGCCTTTTAATATATTTGTGATGTCTAACTGTAAACTAACCTAAATGCAATGAATTATGTTTGAATACAGCAGAAATATGGGTTAAATAGGGGGTAAATAATAGAACTTTTACACACTCAACACACCCCCAAACTCAAGTTTTTGCTTGCCCTCAAGCAATTCAGATCTAAAAGAAAAATGAAATATTTTTGTTTTGGCTTAAAATAGTGAACTTTCCCTTACCCTCCATTCGTTCTCTATGACGGCAGCACCCTGTCGGATAACTTAGGATTTGTCCGGAGTCTCACTATAGTCCTCGTGCAGTGTGTGCATGCTTGTGAATAGTTATATGCCAAGACTCTCTTAGTTTCCCTAGAATATTTCAGCCCTTAACTCGAATTTTTATGCCAAACTTTATCTTTTTGAAGGTACTTTTCTTATGCTCCTTTGATTTTTTTTGACTCGATTTCATTATTTTTTAAGCTAAAGTTTCACTAGAGCCGGTTTCGGGCACCTCTAGCTAACTTCCTAGAGCCGGTTTCGGGCACCTCTAGGGCTGTTGAGTCTCTTTTGCTAAACTTCTTTCCAAGAGCCAGTGTTAGGCGCCTCTAGGGGCTATTCAAGTTTTAAGCTTCCTATTCTAGTTTACTAGAAGAGTTCTAAGCAGTATAACAGTCACAATTGGTGTTTAAGTTTTTAGAACTATAGAGAGGCTCTAAACTGCTCCTAAAACTATCCTAAAGGCACTGCCACGCCAGAGCTGTCACGACAGGTAAGTTCAGTTCACAGGCTTTAAGCCAAAATTTTCATATTTTCATTTTTTTGAACTTAAAAATAAACTAAGTAAAAGACACAATTTGAAAATTAAATTAGACTCCATTTAATGGAGGGATGCCACCCCCAAACTCGAGGGTTGCATTTCCCTCAATGCAGATGACAAGATGAAATAAAAATGAACAATACATCACAAAGTATATAAGCAGAAAGCAAAATAAGATAAGAAACTTAAATTTTAACCGTTGTCGTCACTGCTGCTGCTGACTCTGATCTGGCGGCGGGCATGAACTTTTGGAGCTGGCTGGCGGATGAGGGAGGCAGATGTGTTCTTCGTTTTGGCCTCCCATGGTGGTTGAATCATGGTTGGGGAGATATGAGGGGGTTTCTCTACAACCTGGACTTCTGAGCTGTTGATGTTGTCTTCACCACTGCTGCCGTCACTGTTGCTGCTACCGCTGCCTTTCATGTTGTTTTTGTCTGCCACTCTTTTCTGCCGCTTGACCGGGGTAAACTCCTTTGAGAGGTTCCTCTTAACAGAGGGTTCATTGTCTCTTGCGGCCCAAACGGAGGAAGAAGAAAAGCCGGCAATAAAGGCTTCAAGCTCTTCCGATGGCATTCTGCGTTTCGTTCCACGGGCAGACGTTTCAGCACGGTTGCTGCCAGCTACTGTCGGGGCAGGTGTTGGGGTTGATGCTGCAGATGGTGTCCGTGGTGTGGGCAGGGGATGGTACATCAAAATAATGTGTAGGGAAGGTGGGAAATACAACATCATGGAAATTGAAAGAGTTTTGGATAAAATGTACCGTAGATGCAGTAAAATCCTTGATGAAGCTCATCAGACCGAGCTGTCGTTCCTCCAACTTCTGGATAGCAGCAAGAATCTGGGAGGAGGAGTCAGTGGGGGCTGCTGCTGGTTGCTGCCTGGCTTCTGTGGCAGCAGGTTCAGTCTCTGGCTGCTCTGTCGTGTCAACTGTCGTGGCAGCTGGATCAAATGATGACAGAGGGGTGGCAGCAGTCAGCTCTATTAAGCTGAGTATGTTCTTATCCGTCCATCCCTTCCCTTGGACTCTAATATCCGTGGCAGCTTCAGGTACCCCATGGCCGCAGCAGAGGGTTGTGATGAGGTACGGTAGATAAAGCGGTCCCGTTGGCCGGTGTGCGCACTCCCGGATGCTCTCTCGAATATAGCTACCCACGTTAATGGGCCTCTCATGTAAAATAGAGTGAATTAAGGCTAACCTTGGCTGATCAACAATGGTATTGTGTGACGACGGCATAATACTCTTTTTAATGGAAGCGTTCCATAATTTGGCTTCCGGCAGGAGTTGAATCCTCTTTACCGTCCTTGGGTTCTTGCGGTTGGTGTTCCACTGTGTTCCTTCATCGGTTAGCTCTGCCATGACAGCATCATAGGCAGCAGGGTCTAGGGTGTTGAGGAACTGTTGGTGGGCGTCGTCGTTGCTGCCGACGTAGAATCTGTACAGTGTGTTAATGTATTCAGCTTCGAACGACACTTCCCTTCCTCGTACCATCACAGCTATCACCGTCCTACTGTTAATGACACCGTAAAAATCTCGCACCAATGCGACGTTCATTTCCTCAGGCTGCTCGGCAAAGATCTGCCACTGTAGAGCTCGAATTTTTCAGGCGATGAACGGTTTTAGGCCCCAGTTTCCCTCCTTTGAAGTGTAAATGAATCCCCTTTCTTCCCACATATCTCTGATCTAAAATGAGCGTGGGGTGGTTGCTGTCGGGGTGGAGCTAGAGGCAGCATTCCTACGGGTATTCCTGGAAGACATTTTTGCAAGGGTTGTGAAAATAAAAATGAAAGCAAAAATTCTAGAGGAGTAAGAAAGAAGAGTGGAAGTGAGTGAAAATGAAAAAATGAAACGAGGTTTATATAGAAAAGGATTTGCTGCCCGTTGGAGCTATAACGGCAGGCGTGAATAACAGGACCAGCTGTTACGCAGTAGCATGTCTGACGCATCTCTCACGCGTTTATGTGTCTGCTGCGCGTCTTATACGCGTTTCTGTGTCTGTCGCGACAGTGTGTTGACAGCCTGTATTTTCCGCGTCTGTCGCGGCAGCTGTAACGACAGGCTCTAAAATTTGGGCTTTGTGGGCTGGTGGATAGGTGGTGGGCTGAGTTCACTTCTCCTGTTCTTCTCGACTCCTTTATTTCCTAAAAACAATAAAAATAAAAACATTATTTAAATAAAATAAATCTTATTTCCTAAAAAATAAATAATAAATAATAATAAAACTTAAAATAAAAATTAGGTTAAATTAGGGATGCCAGGTGGGGCAACTCTTAAGGTAACCACTTCCTGTATTCCTGGGGCTTCAGTCCCCTGATATTGCTTCAAGCGCTGTCCGTTAACTTTGAATTGGTGCTCGTCTTTTAACGATCTGATTGTGATGGCACCATGGGGGAAAACCTGTACAACTTGGAACGGGCCAGACCATCTAGATTTCAGCTTCCCTGGGAAGAGTTTCAATCTAGAGTTGAATAGTAATACAAGCTGCCCTGGGCAGAACTGTCGTGGCAGCAACTTCTTGTCATGCCACTTCTTCGTTTTATCCTTGTATATTCTTGCATTATCATAGGCCATTGTCCGAATTTCTTCAATTTCGTTCAAATCCAGTAGCCTTTTCTGCCCTGCCTTTTCCAAGTCCATATTAACTGCCTTAATTTCCCAGTATGCTCTGTGCTCTATCTCGATATGTAAATGGCATGTTTTCCCATAAATCAATCGGTAAGGAGACATTCCCAATGGAGTTTTGAAAGTTGTCCTATATGCCCATAACGCATCATTCAGGTGTAAAGACCAATCCCTCCTAGTTGGCTTAACCATCTTTTCAAGAATGTTCTTGACTTCCCTGTTTGAGATTTCAGCTTGTCCATTGGTCTGCGGGTGATATGCTGTTGCGATCCGATTCTTGACACCATACTTCTTCAAGGCGGCAGTAATAACCCTGTTGTCGAAATGTCTCCCTTCATCACTGATGATCGCCTTAGGGATGCCAAATCTGGAAAATATGTTTTTGTGTAAAAACCTTTGAACTGTCTTGGCATCATTCTTTTGAGTGGCGATAGCTTCAACCCACTTAGACACATAATCTACTGCCAGGAGGATGTACAAATTCCTACATGAAGATTGAAATGGTCCCATGAAATTGATCCCCCACACGTCGAAGATCTCGACTTCAAGAATGTTCTGCAGCGGCATCTCGTGTCTCCTTGAGATGTTTCCTGTCCATTGGTATTTGCCACAGCTCTTGTAGAAGATTTGCGCATCTTTATATAGTGACGGCCAATAAAATCCTGACTAGAGAACCTTGGCAGCAATTTTGTTGCCTCCTAAGTGTCCTCCATACTGTGAAGCATGGCAGTGATGAAGTATGTCTTCTTGTTCATCATGTGGTACACATCTCCTTATAACCTGATCTGCACAGATTTTGAAAAGAAGAGGTTCGTCCCAATAATAATGCTTAACATCATTTTGGAACCTCTTCCTGGCTTGATAGTTAAGGTCAGAAGGAATTATTCCGCTAACTAAGAAATTAACGAAATCAGCATACCAGGGGAGTTCAGAAGACTTACCTGCCGCCATGGTTGTCGCGGCAGTGACTGCGGCAGCAAAGAGCTGCTCATCTGGGAAGGTCTCCAATATGTTTCTCTTATCTGTCGGTAGACTCTATCCCTTTTCCAACCTTGACAAGTAATCCGCCACTTGATTTTCTGTCCCCTTTTTGTCCTTGATTTCAAGGTCGAATTCTTGCAATAGCAGGATCCAACGTATCAACCGAGGCTTTGCATCCTTTTTCGCGAACAGATACTTCAATGCAGAGTGGTCTGTGTGCACTATAACCTTCGTTCCAGGTATATAAGAACGAAACTTGTCAATGGAGAATACCACAACTAATAACTCCTTCTCTGTGGTAGTGTAGTTCACTTGGGCGTCATTCAGTGTTTTGTTGGCATAGTATATGACATGAAAAAGTTTATCTCTCCGCTGCCCAAGTGCTGCCCCGACAGCATAGTCACTAGCGTCACACATGATCTCAAATGGCTGTGTCCAGTCTGGTGGCTGTACTATTGGGGCTGTTACCAGTTTTTCCTTTAGAACCTTGAATGCTTCAGTACATTCATCATTAAATTCGAAGGGTCAGTTCTGCTCCAGAAGATGGCAAAGGGGCTTGATGATTTTTGAAAAATTCGCAATGAATCTCCGATAAAAACCAGCATGTCCTAAGAAACTTCTGATTCCCTTGACTGTGGTGGGCGGCGGCAGCTTTTCGATCACTTCTATCTTGGCTCTGTCGACTTCTATGCCACGGAAGCTAATCTTATGGCCAAGGACTATCCCTTCATCCACCATGAAGTGACATTTTTCCCAGTTCAACACTAAGTTTGCCTTTTCACATCTTTCGAGTACCTTTTGTAGGTTGCCTAGGCAGCTTTCAAAATCGTCTCCAAAAACTGAAAAGTCATCCATAAAAATCTCTAGGAAGTTCTCCACCATATTGGAGAATATGGCCATCATGCACCTTTGGAAGGTGGTTGGTGCATTGCATAGTCCAAATGGCATCCTCCTAAAAGCATAAGTTTCGTAGGGGCATGTGAATGTCGTCTTTTCTTGATCTTCCAGTGCGATAACTATTTGATTGTAACCTGAATAACCATCAAGAAAACAATAATAAGGTTTACCCGCTAGTCTATCAAGCATTTGATCAATAAAGGGTAAAGGAAAGTGGTCCTTTCGGATAGCTTTGTTAAGCTTCCGATAGTCCATACAAACCCTCCAACCGGTCACAGTCCTGGTTGGGATTAACTCATTGTTTTCGTTGGTCACCACTGTCATTCCTCCTTTCTTGGGAATGCACTACACCGAGCTCACCCATTTGCTGTCCGAGATGGCGTAGATTATTCTAGCATCAAGCCATTTAATTATCTCTTTTCGCACCACCTCTTTCATCGCATGATTTAGCCGCCTTTGAGCATCTATAGTCGGCTTATGATCATCCTCTAGAAGGATTTTATGCATACATAATGCCGGACTAATTCCTTGAATATCAGCTATCGTCCATCCAATAGCCTTTTTATGCTGCTGCAGCATCCCTATTAACTGTTGTTCCTGTTCCTGCATCAACTTGGAAGAGATGATTACGGGAAACGTATCATTTAAACCAAGAAAAGCATATTTTAGTTGCCCTGGCAGGGGCTTAAGTTCTAAAACATGGGGTTCAACAGTTGATGGCTTTTGGATTGCATGGTTATCCGAGGTATAATTTAAAGGCTCGAATAACTTACCTGGACGATTCCCTATCTAGTTTACCTCCTCCTGATCTTCAGTATCTGATGTATCGGATTCTGAGGAGTTGTTGTCGTCGGTGCTGTCGTGACAGTTTTCTAAGTGGCTGCCGAGGCAGTGACCAATGTTGCTCTCATGACAGCCCGACCTGATGCAGGGTTGGTCAAGGGTAACTTCAGTGATAACCTTGCATTCTTCTTCTGCATCAGCGTGCTTCATAGCTTGGAGAACATTCAACTTTATTTCTTGATCGTTCACTCTCATTGTGAGTTCTCCTTTTTCCACATCAATCAGTGATCTTCCCGTGGCTAAGAAGGGTCGCCCCATGATGATTGTTGCGTTTTCATCTGCTTCACAATCTAAAACAAGAAAGTCAGCATGAAAAATAAACTTATCCACTCTTACCAGAATATCTTCGATTTTCCCTTCCGGATGAACGTAAGAGCGGTCTGCCAACTACAGAATTACTGTTGTGGGCCGAGCTTTTCCCATACCTAATTTGTGAAAAACGGATTTTGGCATTAAATTTATACTAGCACCAAGATCACAAAGTGCCTTACCCACATATTTATCTCCGATTACACAAGGTATGATGAAGCTCCCCGGATCCTTCTTTTTCTGGGGGGGATGCTTGTGTAGAATACTCATGCATCCTTCTGTCATCTTAACCTTTTCAAATTCCCCAAGTCTAGATTTCTTCGACATAGCTTCCTTGAGAAATTTGGCATAACCGGGCATCTCCCTAACGGCATCTAACAACGGGATGTTGATATGAACCTGCTTAAAAATATCATAAATCTTTTTAAGCTGTGATTCTTGCTTTAATTTTTGTAACCGTTGAGGAAAACAAGGTGGGGACGATAATCAGCAATACGTCCTTCCCACTGCATACGAATCTGAGGAGGTTTGGGTTCATCATCTTTCTCCTCTGTTGCTTCTGCTGTCGTGATGGGCTCATCGGTAGCACGCTGTTTGTTAACTTTCGGGGCAGCTTCCTCGGCAGGTATGTCCAAGGCTGGTTTCTTCACTGTTTCAGCTTCTTTCTCTGGCCCTGGTAGTTTCTTACCACTCCTTGTAGTAATGGCTTTACACTGCTCATGTGTGGGCTGCCTAGCATTTTCAGTATTGCTAGGGAATCCGCCAGTCTGCCTTGGGTTGATATGCTGGGAAACCTGACCCATATGTGTCTCCAATGATTTCTGAGTAGCTTCATGATTTGTCATCCGCATCTCTGTTTTATCCATGAATGTCTCCGTCTTCTTGACAAATTGATTCATTTTCTCAATGTAAGTTCCTGTTTGCGACATAAACGTAGCCAGAGTCTGTTCCAGTATACTGTTTGTGGCAGCTGGTGGTTGTTGCTGCTGCTGCTACTGCGGTTGCTGTCGAGTCAACAATCTAGGTCCTCCCTGATTCAAATTATTGTGTGCTTGAGGATTCAGGGCATTATTAGGATTACTCCAAGAGAACTTGGGATCCTTTCTCCAGTTGGGATTGTAGTTGTTGGAGTTGTAATTCTGCTTGTTGTAGTTTCCAACATACTTTCCCTCTTCTAACTGTATAGGACATTCATCCGAATTGTGATTTCCTTCACAAATTTCACATACCTCCTCGACAGCGAATGCATGTTGTGAATCATCATTCAAGAGCTTTCTCATAGCCTTAGTAAGGTATGCCACCTGTGATTTCATTGTGCTGTCGGCCTCATAATCCTTGACAGCTAGAACCCGTTTACCCCCTCTTCTTGCTGTCGGAAACTGCTCCTCATTCTTAGCCAGTTTTTCAATACTTGCATTGCCTCGTCTGGGTCTTTGTCCAGTAGTAATCCGTTCGCTGCTGAATCAATTCGAATACGAGTTTCTAAATTGGCAGCATTATAGAACTTAGTTACCTGGTTCCAGACGGGGAATCCATGCATGGGGCAGTTCCGTAGAAGAGTGGTAAATCTGTCCCAGGCCTCGTGCATCGGCTCGTCATCTTCTTGTTGAAAAGTAGCAATTTCGTTACGTAATCGCTCAGATAAATGCGAAGGATTAAAACGAGATAAGAATTCACGAGACAAATCTGCCCAAGTTCTAATTGAACCCGACGTATGTTTATTCCACCAAGTCTTTGCTCTGTCCCTCAATGAATGGGGAAATAACCGAAGCCTCAGTATCTCCGGATTAACTCTTGGTAGTCTAAACGAACCACAGATTTCCTGGAACATGTTGAGATGCTCCCTAGCATCCTCTGTTGCAGCACCACTGAATTGATCGACATTGTTGATCATGCTAAACATAACAGGTTTCAGCTCGAAGTTGTCAACATCTATATCTGGCAGCGTGGTTTCTAATTCTACATGATCATTCAGCATGTAGTCTCGACAGGACCGTCGTGCGGCAGCGCCCAGCGGGTCGCCGACACGAGGGATAATCTCTCCATCTCTGGCAGGATTATCAACCTGGGGGTTCCCTTGGTTTTGCATCGTCTCTAACTGTTCCTCAAGGTACTCGTTTCTGGCTAATACGTGACGAAGTCGGTTCCTAAGATTGAACGAACGTTCCATTTCAGGATCTAATGGATACTCTGGTTCTTCTCCTCGTCTCGATCTGCGCATAAACAAGAAACCTTGTGAAAAGCAAAAGTTGAGCAAACCAAATTAAAACAGAAAAATAAAAAGTGCAGTAAAAGAAAAGGTAGAGTTATGTTGCCAGTCCCCGGCAACGGCACCAAAAACTTGTTGCGTGTAAAAGTGTCTATCGCAATTGTAGTGCAAGTGTACACGACGCAAGTAGTAAAGTGATACGGGAGTATCGGATATCGTCTCCACAGGGACTGGGCTAATAGCTTCACCTAGCATTACTGCACGAGAGTAAAAAAAATAATTGAGATGTTTGTCACGAAAATAGATAAGAATATTGGAAAATAAAAGTAGAGAAATCAAGATAGAGAGAATGGGCTGGTATTGAATTGCTCAGTAGTGCAGGTATTGCTAAGTCTAGGAAATGCAGCTCTGTCGTCGTCCCCGTCGCGACAGCACCTGTCGCAGCGGCAGTCTGTTGCTTGTCGCGGCAGCGAACACTCAACTCTGTACTTCAAGTTTGGCAAGAATCCCTGTTGTGCCTTGGCCTATCCCTAGGTCTAAATCTGTCGATGAACACGTCTTTGATGGTACCTCCCGGCGTTAATCGAAGGATGAACACCGATGTTGTTGAATTTTTCTTTAGCCACTTAACCTCGTCCTATCCCTAGGTTCGAGATGGTTCAACTATAAACTAGAGAACTCGCACTTATTCCTTTCATATACTTAACTCTCCCGACATTAAGTAAATAGATAACCTCGCAATGCTCTCCCGATGCTCTTGCAAGATGTTAATAACCAGAATAAGAGAACTTGAAGTTTATTTTATTGAACTGAAAATTCCTAAAACAAAAGCAACTCTTGCAACTACTTTACAAAACAACCCATGACCCTAAGGGGAATTTAGAACATGATGAGAGGATGAAAACGGCTAGGGTTTTGGGAAGAAGGCTAGAGAATAGGTTATATCCTCCTAGGTCGAAATACATGCTCTTATATAGGCTTTGGGTCCAAGTTTTATAAAATAGCAACAATACAAGTTTAAATTAAAGTACAACTCTAATAAAGACTAAACCTTCAGAGAATCTAACTTTAAATCGTCCTCCTTCTTGCTTTGGATTTTCTCTCCTTGAACTTTGGGCTTGGCATTCCTTCCGATCTAGGGCTTGGAAAAGTATATTGGTTTTCCACGATAGACGGGCTTAATTTTCTCTATCTGTCGAGGTCCACTTTGCTTCTTCTCCTCAAAACTGATGTCGTCCTCTGCTGTCACGGCGGCAACCATGGCAGCATCGTCCTCCTTGACTGCTCGTCCAGTTCCAGCTCTTCTGCTTCACTGCCCAGCGCCTGCCTTTCCGTCTGCTATAGCAGCAACCTGTAAAAGCAACCAATTTCAGTAGAAACTGTGCCTTTTAATATATTTGTGATGTCTAACTGTAAACTAACCTAAATGCAATGAATTATGCTTGAATGCAGCAGAAATATGGGTTAAATAGGGGGTAAATAATAGAACTTTTACACACTCAACAGATGTGTTGAAACTCCCTATTTGAGCATGTTTGGTTTCTAGTTTTATGATTGTAAAAGGCCTCTTTATGTTGGTTTAAGCCTTGGTTTGAGTTTTGACTTTTGGATGCTTGAATTTTATAGGAAGCATGCCTCTAGAATACTTTGATGATGATTGCCATGTTATGATGTTGTTGTTGCCATGCATACTATAGGGATGATGATTATATGAGTTGTATGTATGTTTGAATGTATGTTGGTTTGCTTTAGTGTGAGTTTATTTGGTTAAAACTAGCCAAATTTGACATTGTAGGTTGCAGGGTATTGATACCCTTCTTAGGGTATCGGTACGAGCTTGCTAAATAGGAAGGGGTACCTATACACGGGGGCGTATTGATACCAGTTTTGGTGTCTAGTTTCAGGCGTACCGATACGGGCTCGAAAAGTATCGGTGCGACCTTTGTAATTTGAATTTTGAATGATGCATCTGTTGAGGGCATATCGATACCCTCTCTAAGTGTATCGATACGCTGTTAGTTAAATTGGTTGAAAGTTATCTTTGAATGTTCTGAATCTTTACGTTTTGGTCCCTAAATGTTGTGGATGCAAGTAATTGAGTTTGTATGAATATTTTGAGTTGCGTTTTGACAGAGGTGCATGTAATGAGATTAATTTAAAGATGGTAACCTAAAATTGGGAAAATTCCTTGTAATTTGACATGTTTACAATTTGGTCCCTAAAAGTTGTTGTTGCATGCAATTGATTTTCGATTGATGTTATGTACGTTCCGCTGCCACGTTAAACACTTAGGAATTGTAACGAGCATTTAGACAAGATAATAGAAAAAATAGGGTCGTTTATTAAGGAAAACCATCCCAATTTACTCCAATATTCCTCTTGTGACCCGTTTGGTTTGGTCTTCCGCCTAGGCCGGGTCGAGGGGGTTACAAAAATCCACACCCCTAACATCAAAATGGCCTCGGGACAACTGAAAGCTATGAATGGCAGCTTCCCGAGACTTTTCCATCGCTTCGACCATAAAGGCGGAGGTTGTGCCCGCAGCTCCCTTAACTTTCTCTGCCATAACAACATCATGGGTAGCTTCTAACACCATAATCTCATTCTTTTGTGATTCTTTAAGTTCTGTTAAACTCCTACTGAAATTTTCAAAGCTCTCATATGTTGTGTTCTCCGCTTGCTCTAGTTTTTCCAACTCGAATTTCAGTTTTGAAACTCTCTACTATGTCTTCAAGCATTTTATTTTTAATCCTTAGAGAACGACCAGTTTCCTTCTTTTTCTCAGAAATCTCCTCTGTGTGTCTATTGTGCAAATCCCCTACCTTTGCCCAAACATCCGCCTCATGTTTCTTCTACAGCTCATTTAACCGAGCAGCATGCTTTTCCGCATGCTAACACAACCTCGCAGTCTTCTTAAGCAAAGAGGTAAACCTCCCACATGTGAGTACGCAACTTAGAATTTTCCTCAAGAAGGACCTTTGTGTTCCTTTCCATGTTAAGTTGAACGCAAAATAGCCCATCAAGGAGACTTAAACCCCCAACTCAACAGTCCTCCTAATACTAGAACATAGAGGAGAAGCCCCAAGACTATTCAAATACAACTCAAACTGTCTTTTGGCAGCAGATTCGGGGTAGAACCAATTCCTTGTTTTCGCCAATCCCTTCTAAGGGTAAAACGCGCTCCACGAAGCAAGGGCTTCGCAATGTCTAAAACAGACGCGAGCTCAACAAGTGCAACCCTAGAGGGTATGTCTCCGACGGAACAATGGGAAATAATAAAATCTGTACCAGTTATCCATCTAAAAAAACCTAATAAACAAAAACTTGTCATAAGCTGAGCAACAAAATTCCCAAACCCAAAACAATAATCACAATACTTAAAATACCTGAAGGCACATAAATGGCAGCAAGGCCAGCACCCGAATTAACAGAAGCAACGTTCCCAGCAACGCCACTCGCAATAGAAAAGAGGAGCTACAAATTTCGAGCGAAATAGTTGAAGTGTCACATTCTAACCCCAACAAAGTTTCAATAACCCCAACATCAGTCATTGATATCTTTCCCAACATTTTTTCTGTGGCACCCAAGAAGCATCTCTGTGAGGCATAAGCTTTCATTCGCCTTGCCACACTTTCCTTTGTCGCCTCTACAACATCCACTGACACTCTTTTAAAGGTATTTTGGTCTTTAAGGGAAATCCCCAAATAAGAAGTAACAAGAGTCTTATCCACAAGAGGCATCACCGCGATAGCTATAGCTAAAGGATAGGGCGAACTCACGTATATTTCATAACCAGTGACCCGTAAAGGAGAAACTGTTGCCCCTATAAAACACATACAAAAAAAGAAAGGAAGAGTCAACAAACCACAATACATATATAAGAGAAAGAGTCTATTCCACCCCCAAGGCCATGACAAACCGTCAATTTCTTTTTTGCCTTGCCACGACCAGATTCAATTGGAATCATGTCAGAGCAACACTTCAGAGCGATACGAGCAGATTCTTCACCAACCTTATCTAAAAGTGCGCTTTCCCCGTGATATTTTTGAGAGTGAGAACAAACGCCGATATATTCAAAAAAGGAATACTTCAGTTCACTTTCACTACCCAGAAGAATCCTAGCAACCCATTTACCCCCCCCCCCCCTTCACCAAAGGGGAAAGCTTCCACGCAAGAAGGCACGCTCGCTAGAGAACCCTTTAGAAATACATCCAAATCTCCATCATTCTAACCATTAGGGTTATTCTCCTCTAAGCAGTGCAAACAAATATTTCTAAGAGTACATACCTCTCCAAAACAAGAAGGCGGGTTATTTTCCAGCCTTCTAAGAAGATGCAACTCAATGGGAGACACGAATTTAAACATTTTAGAAAGAAAGGGTGCTACACGAAAGTCTTTCAGCTAGTCTCATCCAACTGGCCCAGTGCTACATCAAACCAATTTAACCACTTTACAAAGAAAGGGTGCAGCGGCAAATGGAACATGGCTTCAAAAGAGAACACAAGGATCGAAAACCACGATCTCCCCTAATCAAGACATGCACTCAGACGAAATGTCCCAACTGGCAAACTAAACAAATAATGAAAATGATTAATGGCAAGAAGGCCCCGACAATCCAATACCTTCAGTAACTCATCCGGGTCGGTAGTACAAAGGTATTCAATACTTGTTACAACAGACGAGCACACCATTAGCACTAAAAAGTAATCAGCAATTAAAGATTCAAAGATTCAAAAGCAGCCAACAAAATAAACAAAACAAGACCCAACAAATGTCAACTAAAGTTTATTTATAAAAAAAGAATTGTGTCTTTCTTGACACGCTCCGCAACTGGAAAAGGTTCACAATGTGATTCTTCACATACAACGGTTTTCTCTTAAATAAAACCAACCGGTTCCCCCAATAAATTCCATACCTCGACGTTTTGTAAAACACTCACGGCTCCCATATAAGCAATCTCCCCTAAAATTTTGCACTGAAATAATAATAAAAAATTAAGATAATAATATTATATAAATAATAAAATACATATATACAAAATAATAATAAACTAGCAATCCCCGCCTATCGAATCCTCTTTTGATTACTCAGGTTCGCCAAGGTAACTTTATAACATTTCCTCACCTGGGGGCAATTGTTTGTACCTATGAACTCCTACCACCACGTGTCAAAACCAAGACGAGTAAGACCACAGACAATGTAACACAAGGCAGACCACAACGTGCAGGATTTCTCGCGAACCGTGTGGCCACATGGCTACACACGTGCTCATAGCAGATTTAAAGGAGAACCTAGGATGTCAAATCATAGCCAGTCCAATCAATGCACCACAATAACCCCATCTTGACACCTATCCAAGTCGTATAAAACTAGGCATACAGTTGAGAGGAGCCAAGGACCTTCCATTCTTGACACATCACCACCCGAAAAGCAAGAGCAATACTTAAGCTCCAACCTAGAACGGTCATCCCTACCACCGTCGGACCGCCTTCTCCGACCCCTGGTCATTTTGACCATCAACACACCCACTTTAGGTTTGAACGTGGTCTAGTTAGATTTTCCTAATTAGCGGTGTGTGCATTGGTATTTTATCGAGTTAATCTCGAATGTTTCTGTAAATATTACCAGAGGTACTGTTTTTCATCCACTTAGTTTTAGGAAGGTTTTTTAACGAGGCTCGTGGTAATATTTCATTATTTCATCAAAAAAAAAAGATCAAATTTAGAGACAAAGTTAAAAGGAGATGACAGTAGCATTGACCTCTCTCGGTCGATGGAAAATCTGTATTTTTAGTCTCATTTTAATATTAAATTTGACCCTATGAAAAATTAATTATTTAATTTAAATTCTTATAAATTAATTTATTAAATATAAATCCTCTAAAATTTTATAATTTTATTCAGTCCCTCCTACCCTATGTTAAGTTCATAGCTTCTTATTCTTTTAATTATTCTATTTAATATGGGGTGAAAATTTAATATACTACCGGTTTATAATCCATGTATGTGTCACGCATGGGAAGAGGCGGGGACATTAATCCCATATCAGAAAGGAAAAGGGTGGTCTTAGGGTATATAAACAGTTGCACTGCATATCCTATCAGACATGTTTTTTGGGAAGAGGGTAATCACCCCGTGACAAGTGGCATCGGAGCGACCCTTTGACTGCCCGGTTTCACGCCGAGCTCCCATGAGTGGGGTAGGCAAGCTGAACAACCATGACAATAACCCATTAAGAGCGTGGTTAACTCGTGATGAGGGCGTCACGAGGTTGAGTGAGGGGAGAATGTCACACATGGGAAGAGACGGGAACATTAATCCCACGTCGAAAAGGAAAAGTGAGGTCTTAGGGTATATACATGTTGGCGTTGCATATCTTATCAAACATATCTTTTGGGAAGAGGGTAATGGCCTCGTGACACATGCATATGACTTGTAAAGGATGGGCGAATGGAATATATGGAGCTTGATTTGGGTTATGGTGATGGGGCCCGTGAAATGGCAACTGAAAGTCTAGGGGGATCACCAAGTGGCATTTTTAGGGTGAGTTTAGGGTTTAGTTCATATCCCTCCCGACTTAGCGTTGTGTCAACTCGTTTCCCATATATATATTGATGACAAGTTTGACATTATTTTTGAAAAGTACGAGACTAATTTTGTAACGCCCTGGTTTTGGGCTTAGATGTTTTAGACATCGGATCCGGTTCAAATCGCGTAAGATGATTTAAGGAAGTCAAGGATCGGGATAGGATAAAAATGTGGTAAAAATTGCTAAAATCCTCTAAAAATATGTTTAAGAGGTTGGTCAAGTCAATTTTACAAAACGGGTTTTGGAAATGGGACATTTTAAATAGTGACCAAATTGTTAAGTTTCAAAACTGGGGAAAATGTGATTTTTAATGTAGAGGCCAAAATCATAGAATCTTTAGGGGGATTTAAGTCAATTTGACCTTTCCTCAATATGAAATGTGTTTTAAAAGGTTTTTAATTAAATGATTTTAATTGGATTTATATTAATTAATTAAATGGTAGTTAATGTGGGATTTTCAATTACGTAACTACCAACTCTTTCTCATTTTCAGTCAAACACTCATTCCCTCATCTTTCTCCAGAATTCTTTCTCCCAAAAACTCTCTCTACATTTCCTAAATCATTTTCAAGAAATCTTTCCTAGTTCTTCAAGATTTTGCTAAGGAAAACTTGTCATAAATTGAGGGAAGCAAGGATTGGAGGTAAATCCTGTTATCAACCTCTAATCTAAGTTCTTTATTGAAATTCCCAAGATATTTGGCTTCTAAATACTATTTTTGGTTGAGTTTTCATTATAGTTTTGTTTGGAGATCAAAATCTTGTAAAAACATGGTTGAAATCTTAATTTTCGGACTTGTTGAGTTAAGCTCTGTTTTGTGTTGATTTTAATTGTGTTTTAAGTTGATTTATATGTTAAAATGAAGTGTTGATAACATAGATCTCGAAATCCTTGAGGTCCTTGAGTTTCTTGGTTGTTTTGAGTGAGTTTTTGAGGTGAAATGGTGGAATCTTTCTTGTTGGAGGTATAAGGTTGGGTTAGGTTGTTTTTAGATGTGCTTTGATGTTTATAATGCTTTGAAAGTGTTGTATGTTGGCTGGGCTTGGTTTAGGAAGCAATCGATTGAGTTTTCGATTGTTTCGGATGGGTAAAATGGTGTGGTTTGAGTGGGTAACGAGTTGTGAATTGTTATTGGTGTTGAAATGCATTTTAATGCATTTAGATCTCTATTTTGATGTTGTGAAAATAGCGGATCTTGATCCGGGAGCGAACAAGGTGTTGTTGGAGGCTCCGAAAAGGTAATTTTCGTGTCACGAGCAAGGCTTCGCGTATCGGTGAGTGGAAATGGATTTTCTAGCTTTGTAACGCTTTGAGTGTGGTCTTGGGAGCTTAGTGTAAGTCTGAAACACTTAGCTAAGCTCAAGAGTAAGTGGTTTGAAAGTCTCTCTTGGAAATGTGCTATGTTTTGATGAAAATGCACTTGAGTTAAATGTGGTTTTGTGTACTGTTTTTAAGCATGATTAAGCATGGTTAAATGCTAGATTTTAATGCCATTGTGTTAAGGATGCACTAGGTAAGTGATCCTTGGTTTTTCATGTGATTATGCATATGATGTTAAGCATGTTTTGCTTGTGGAAATGGCATGGTATTTATGCTTGTAAAACTGTGGATAAAAGTGGTTAAATGATTATATTGGCAAGTGATGGAAATGGTTTTTGGTTACTTTAATCGGAAATAGTTAGTCGGCTATAAGATTGAGTGCACCGTGAATTAAGTCGCTTTGGATAACGAGGGGTTATGATTGTACCATATACTCCATCCAAGTACCCTAACGATTGAGGTTAAGATCACAACGCTGGATGTTAATTACGTGTGTGGATCCTATGTTATGTGTCCCGTGCTCTCGTTAGTGGAATTATACAACTACCGATGAGTGGTGTTGAGGGGTTGTGATTGTACCGTTATACTCTACCACGGGTGTCACAACGATGGAGGGTTGCTCTCGTGTGTGAGCATTGTGTATTCCGGTAGTGTGTATGAAGCGTGTGGGATAACGCTTGCAATTCGTGTATCCGATTATGTCTTTTGTTGGAATGGTTTATGGATTATCACTTGTGAGCCAATATAATGCTAAAGATTAATGTGAAGCATGAGATGCTTGTAAATGATGAAAGAATGCATAAGATGCTTGGTAAAGCATGAGCAAAGGTTTATTTGTTGTTTTAAAATGTTGCATATGAGCATGTGTTTATAAAGTGCATTGTTGTTTTCAAATGATGAAAGAAGACATGTTTTATGAAAAGGCATGTGATAAAAGTGGTGGTTTTGCAAGTAATGTGAAATGCATTGATGAATGTTGTTTAGCGATCCTCACTAAGCTATATGCTTACGCTCATTTGTTTCATCAATGTAGAGAATTGAGCATTTCAAGGCAGCCCACAAGCAAGGGGATTCCAAGGCTTGTCTAAGAGATGTATGTGGTACACTCTTAGCGTAATAAGTGGCAATGGGTGGGATTTCTACTTCCTGATTTTGTTGGAGATGTTTGTTGTTTCAAGCATGTTTAGTTTCTGATTGTGGACTTGTAATTGGCCTCTAAGTGGTTCCTTGGTATTGCTTTTGGTATTTTACCTTTTCTATAGCTTGATATCATAAGCATGCTTGGATATCTTAAATGTCATCATAATATGAGGTGGTTGATGAGTATGATTTGTTGGTTGATGGTGTTTATAAGTCTAATAGATAGAGTATATCTTGTATGCATGATTTGAGCTTGTTTGGATGTGTTTTTGAATGTTTAAAAGATGTTGGATTGAGCCAATCTGGTATGTGTATCGATACTCGGGGAAGTGTATCAATACGCTAAAGCAAAATTGAGGCATCTTTGTACAGGGGAATCGAAACGGATTGCCCGCGTATTGATACGCCTAGGCCAAGTTTGAAGGTCGTATCGAGACGCGGGGAAGCGTTTCGAAACGCTCAACCCTTCTTTAGCTATTTTCTTCTCGCGTATCGATACATGCTCAAGTGTATCGATACGGGTAGTTAAATTTCAGTTAAAAGTATCTTTTTAAGTTTGGAAATGTTGCTTTTTGGTCCCTAAATATTGTGTATGCAATCGAATGAGTATGGATGATCTTTTTGAGCTGAGATTTGGCAAGTTGGCATGTTACATGACTAATTGAAGATTCGTAACTTTAAAATCTTGAGTCCCTGTATTTTATGGAAATTACAATTTAGTCCCTAAAAGTCAAATTTGTGCAATTAAACCCCTAATTGAACCTCGATCGTTGTGCCGTTTTCACCTAATCGCTTTGCTGAACATATAGGATAATAATATGCATCTAGAGAAGACAAAAAGAAAAAAGGGTCGTTAATCGAGGTTGACTTTAACGAGTTGGTTTCGGTTTTCCTCGTGTAATCTTCTTAGTTCGGGTCAGGAGTCTAGGCCGGGCTAAGGGGGTTACAAATTTGATATTACTTTTAGAAAATGCATTAACAAAGTGCTTTTGAGAAGTGCTTTTGAAATGTACTTATAAATTGTTTGATTTAAAATATGATTATTTGACATTACTTTCAAAAAGTACTTTTAAGTATATAAAATGTTTATTTTAGATATTTTTTTAAAAATATAAAAGAATTTGTGATGAAAGCGAGGATAAATGAGCAAATATACTCACAAGTGCTTTTGGAAAAGCTAAAAGCCTGAATTTTCAACTTTTGAAAAGCACATTTGACTTGAAAAGCTACATGTTCTGCATTGTTTTTTACTCCAAAAATCACTTTTAACCCCCAAAAGTACTTTTGAAAAATAATGAAGAAAGTGTTTTTGAGAAGAATAGTGAGAAAGCACTTTTAAATTATTTGGTTTAAAATAAGAGTGATTTGTATTGTTGTCATAAAGTGCTTTTAAGTATATAGAATGCCTATTTTAGATATTTTTTTAATAATATAAAATAAAATATGATATAAACGATGATAAATATATAATTTTACTCAAAAGTGCTTTGGAAAAAGTTAAATGCTATAAATTTCATATTTTGAAAACTACTTTTCAAACCAAGCTTATATGTTATGCATTATTTTCTGCCCCAAAAGCATTTTTGACCCCAAAACACTTTCGAAAAACATGCGGAAGGAAGCCTAATTGTAATGGAGATTCCTTGGGGTGTACCAAAATAAAAAATAATTAAGATATTAGAGATGAAAAATACGAACAATAGCTTTCAACAGTTCGATCAGGTTGTGATATCACCAAATTAAAAAGGTCAGATGTTTGAATTCTGGCGTTGCAATGAAGAAAACTAATTTGGGGAACCCTATATTAGACTTCTACAAAACTAAATCTAAATTAGTCGACCAATGAGTTATACAATGATGGTTAAACAAAAAAAAACTTCTTAACTTTTGTTAAAATTGTACTTATCGTTATGTTTTTTTTATTTTGATAATTTGTAATTAAAAAATAAACAACTATGTTATCGTGATATATATTAATTATTTTAATTTTTACGTTATTGTCTCTTTTATTATCTACAATCTAATGATATTTTTAGTGACTTTATTTGATCAATAAGATTGTGGCACATGTCATCATTTTATTGCAAAATAAAATTGAAGAGAAATGACAAATGTTGGGACAAGAATTATTTAATATTAATTTTATAAATGATATAAATAGTTATTCTTTTTACAAAATAAATAGTCATGTTTTATAAATAAATGAACGAAATTAAATGAAATAACCAACGGATAGGACCTAGCAACCTAAATTGTTCAATCGTTATGCATGATAGATAAAACTTCATTTGGTGGCTTGCGAAAGTAATAAAGATCAAGATCTACAGTCTTCATTAACTTTATCGTACTATTAGCAAGCTTGTTACATTTTCGAAACACATAACTAAAGGAGACTTCCCATCCACGTACCACCTCTTCAAGTAGTGGCAGAGATTAAAAATTTAAATTACAGTGTCAAAATTTAAAAAGATTAAGTTAAATTTAAGGTGTCAAAATTTAAATAAATAATATAAAAATCCTTAACATAATATTAAATTTACTTTTCTAATATTTTTATATAAAAATTTTTTATTAATTATTTTCAAGAATGTTGGGTGTCGGTTGACACCCAAGTATACATATGGCGTTGTTAGTGTCATGAAGCAAAGGTGTCACCTTGAGACAGTGGCGAAGCCAGGATTTTTATATAGTGAGATCAAAATATTCATACCACTATACTAAGAATTGTTGACCCCATACCCTAACAAATTAAGTTGGGTCAAATATAATATTTCCTATGAAAAATTCTATATTACCCCTTGAAAATTCCACAATCCAAAAAATCAAGTGGGGTCAATTGCACCCCAATAATTATTCTACATCGCCCATGCCTCGAGATTATTAAACTCGACAAACAATCCAACGCTCCCCTAACTCACAGGCATGTCTCAAACCCTCATAGACACCCATATGTCACGCCCCGCCAGGTCGCGACCCAGCCAACCGAGGGGCACACCCGCCAGGGTGCACCGAGCAGCACCGAGGTGCCCCACCTAGGTGCGCTGCACGCGCACAAGACGCCCCACTTGGGTGCTCACGAGCCAAGCAAGGCAAAATGAGAGGCCTTGAACCTTTTAAGTCCAAGGAAGATCCCAAGAAGGATCTAGAACGCCCTAGTGAGCTCCAAACGTTTCCACACCTATCCAAGGGGTTCCAGAAGCTTCCACAACCATCTAGGCTCACCCGGAGGAACCTAGAAGGCTTGAGACAAGTCGGGCAGGCTTGAGACAAGTCAGGACATCTCTGGAACAATCTAGAATACTTTAGATAAGGGTAGAACTATAAGGATCACCCTAGAATATTCTAGAATACCTTAGAATATGGTAGAGCTTTTAGACCATTTAGGATATAACTAGATATATATAGAATTATCTAGATATGTCTAGGTCCCTTAGATATTTTTGGAGGCAACTTTGTAGCCGTTGGATCAAAACGATCTTGATCGTCCGTTGAGGAGGTTGGTGCCTATAAATAGGGCTACCTCCGTCATTTGTAAATCAACCTAAGTAGCCATTCACTCAAACACTTGTAAAGCTTCCGTTGTGCAATACAAGATCCTTTCCTTGTAAACACTCTTGCTCCTTGTGTTTGCCATAGCGTTGCGACATTATGGCTGACTAGCATCGTGCCGAGAGTGCTAGTGCCGCACGGATTTAAGCTTGAAAGAATAAGTCCGTGACAGTTGGTATCAGAGCAAGTTCCGATCGCTCGGGAGCATGGCCAAGACCGCCAAGAACCAAGTAGCTAGCCCGTCCGAGACCGAGGTCACGCATGACCAAGGTGGGCAAGAAGTGAGGGCCGACCTTGCGGAAGGAAGGCCTCGTGCCAAATCCAAGGACCAACTCTCTAGCTTTGAATCGCGCTTGACTCGCGTGGAGGAAAGCATCTCGGGCATGGGTGCCCACGTGGACGACCTTCAAGAGCGGATTGAAGGCCTCGAGGCGGAGGATGTCGAGATCCACACGGCTGTGAGGGCCATGAAGATCAAGCTAGAGGAGACCCTGCGTGCGGAAATGGGTGAAGTACGCGACGCACTCATGGTAGAGCTCACAAAGGTACGTGAGACATTTCAACGAGAACTCGACAACATGCATGCTCAACTAGAAGCATTACAAGGCGACCTTGCCTTGTGCAAACGTGCTATGGCAGCCGGGCCAAGCACCACCGTGGAGGATAGAAGGGTGGAGGTGCCCAAGCCTCAAACATTTTCAGGGACACGCAACGCCAAAGAAGTCGACAACTCCGCAAAGTAGTTTTCCTTTTCTTTTATTTAATTAAAACATTAATTAAATCACCCAAATTAAGGAAAAATCTGGAGAAAACATTTTGGGTAAATTAGCTCCTTAAAGATTCAAAGTTTCAATCCTTTATAAAACAGTCACTACTAAACTTTGCAAAAATCGCATTTTGGTCACTACACCGAAATGTAGTATTTCCAAACCTAATTTTGTAAAATTGATTTCACCACTCTCTTATATATATTAAATGAGGATTTTTAGATATTTTTCTATATTTTTAAAGCATCCCGAACTAGGAATTCCCTAAAACCTCCTTTTATATTCGAACCGCCTCTCAAACCGGTCCGGTTCATACCCTAAATTTCTAAGCCCAAAATTGGGGTGTTACAACTCTCCCCCTCTTAAGAAATTTCATCCTCGAAATTTACCTGGAGGAAAAAGATAAGGAAACTGCTTCTTCATGTCATCCTTCCTTTCCCACGTGGCTTCCTCAACACCATGATGTCTCCACAACACCTTAACCAACTCAATGGTCTTACCTCGAAGAACTTTACTATCCGAATCCAGAATTTCAACCGGCTCCTCGTCATAGGTCAAATATGGATTCAACTCCACTTCCTCCACAGGCATAACATGTGAAGGATCTGATCTATACCTCCGAAGCATAGAGACATGAAACACATCATGTATCTTTTCCAACTCCTGTGGTAACCTCAGCTTGTACGCAACAGGACCCACACGTTCAATCACCTCGTATGGTCCAATATACCTAGGGCTCAACTTACCCTTCCGGCCAAACCTCATCACCTTCTTCCAAGGTGAAACCTTCAAGAACACGCAGTCACCCACTGCAAACTCAATCTCCTTACGCTTTAAATCCGCGTAAGACTTCTCTCGATCAGAAGCTGTCTTCAACCGCTCACAAATGAGCTTCACCTTCTCGGTGGTTCCCTTCAAAAAAGCTGACATTGAGACCAACTTCTGTCCTGTTTCAGCCCAGCAAAGAGGAGTTCTGCACTTCCTTCCATACAAGGCTTCATAAGGTGCCATTTGAATACTTGCCTGATAGCTATTATTATAAGCAAACTCCACCAAAGGCAAATGCTTCTCCCAAGAGCCTTGAAACTCAATCACACAGCACCTCAACATATCCTCAAGCACTTGGATAACACGCTCAGACTGTCCATCCGACTGTGGATGATAAGAATTACTAAAATTCAGCTGCGTACCCAGAGCTTGATGCAAACACTCCCAAAAACGCAATGTGAACCTCGGATCTCTATCCGACACTATAGATTTTGGCACACCATGCAGTCTCACAATCTCAGCAATGTACAGCTCTGCAAGCTTATCCAAAGTATACATAGTATGCACAGGTAAGAAATGCACACACTTCGTAAGGCGATCCACAATCACCCACACCGAATTCTTCTTCGATGGCGACGAAGGCAACCCAGACACAAAGTCCATGGTGATTCTTTCCCACTTCCATTCAGGGGTCCTCAACGGTTGCAACAACCCTGAAGGAAACTGGTGCTCAGCCTTAACCCGCTGACAAACCATACACTTACTCACATACTCTGCAACATCTTTCTTCAAACCCACCCAATAGTACTCATCCTTTAAATCATGATACATCTTTGTACTACCAGGGTGCATAGCAAAAGGACTACTATGAGCTTCAGACAGAATAGTATGCCTCAACTCCGCATCATTTGGCACTACTATCCGCCTTCCGAAACATAAAACTCCATCATCATTAAAACATAAAATCGATGGTCTATCGTCAGCAATATCCTGAACATGTGGGACCAAAGAATCATCCAACAACTACTTATCTTTTATCAACATAACCAAAGATGGTTTCACTTGCAATTCAGCCACAAGACCTCCATCTTGCGAAATGCTCAAGCTAGCAAACATAGCCCTTAGTTCCACGGCCACCTTCCTACTCAAAGCATCTGCTACAACATTAGCCTTTCACGGATGGTACTCGATCGTCAGATCGTAATCCTTAAGCTACTCCACCCAACGTCGTTGCCTAAGATTCAATTCCTTTTGAGACATCAGATACTTCAAACTTTTATGATCCGTGTACACAATACACTTCTCACCATACAGATAATGTCTCCAAATCTTCAAAGCAAAAACCACCGCAGCTAACTCAATATTATGCGTAGGATAATTGCGTTCATGCACCTTCAACTGACGCGGTGCATAAGCCACCACCTTACCCTCTTGCATTAGCACACATCCCAAACCAACATAGGATGCGTCACTATACACCACGAACTCTTTTCCCGATTCAGGCTGAACCAAGATAGGAGCTTGTGTCAGAGCTGCCTTAAGCTTCTCAAAAGCTTGTTTTCTCGCTTCCGTCCACTCATATTTAACATCCTTTTTCAACAACTTTGTCAAAGGGGCAGCAATCTTTGAAAATCCACCCACAAACCTCCGGTAATATCCTACCAACCCAAGGAAACTACAGACTTCATGAATAGACTTAGGGGGTTTCTAATTCATCACCGCCTCAACCTTCTGAGGGTCTACACGAATCCCCTCAGCAGAAACCACATGACCAAGGAAAACAACTTCCTTAAGCCAGAATTCGCATTTGCTCAGCTTAGCATAAAGCTGATTTTCCAACAGCGCCTGCAACACAATCCTCAAATGCTCCTCATGCTCTTCCTCAGTACGAGAGTACACAAGCATATCGTCTATGAACATTACAACAAACTTGTCCAAGTATTCATGGAACACTCTATTCATCATGTCCATAAAAGCTGCAGGAGCATTCATCAAGCCAAACGGCATTACAAGGAACTCATAATGCCCATACCTCGTTCTAAAGGCTATTTTTGGCACATCCACATCTTTCACCTTAAGTTGGTAGTACCCTGACCTTAAGTCAATCTTGGAGAACACAGCTGCTCCCCAAAATTGATCAAAAAGATCATCAATCCTCGGCAAAGGATACCGATTCTTGGTAGTCAACATGTTCAGTTGAAAATAATCAATGCACATTCTCATAGTGCCATCCTTCTTCTTCACGAACAAAACAGGTGCACCCCATGGTGACACACTAGGCCGAATAAAACCACGGTCAAGCAACTCTTGAAGTTGCGTCTTCAACTCCTTAGGTGCCATGCGATAGGGAGCAATGGACACTGGAGTTGTGTTTTCATACAGCTCAATTCCAAACTCCACCTCTCGACTAGGCGACAATCTAGGTAACTCCTCCGGAAACAATCAAGGAAACTCTCGTACGGTTCTGATATCCTGAACACGCAATTCCTTTGAACTAGGATTCATCATAAAGGCTAGGTAAGCCTCGCAACCTTGCCTCAGCATTCGACTTGCTTCCAACATCGACACCACATTGGCAAGAAACTTCACATTCTCACCAACCACCACCACTTCGTAATCATCCGCAAGTTTCAGCGAAACTCGCTTACTTTCAAAATCTACTACAGCTCGATGCTCAACAAGCCAATCCATACCAAGGATTACATCAAAACCATAGAATGGCAACTCCATGAGTTCAACAAGAAAAACATGGTTTTGCACTTTCAAGGAACATCTTCTATACAACTTTCGTGTTACAACTGTCTCACCAAAGGAACTAGTCACACGCATACCGACATCCAAAGAATCAACAGGTAAACCAAGCATTTGAGCATGTTCACGCAATATGTATGAGTGTGTAGATCCAGAATCAATCAAAGCCAGCAAGGATAAGGACTAAAGAGCAAAAGTACCTGCGATCACATCGGTGTCGTTGCGCTCCTCGCTCTGAGCGGACACCTTCGCCGGTCCTCCTCCCTCATGTCTAACAGCTACCACGTGAGCAATACCTCGCTGTCCCTCCTCCCTTCTCTGGAAACTCCCTCGACCACACCCACGACCTCTATGAGGTGCAACTACCCCAGGAGCACGTCCCTGACCACCACCGGCCAACAAAGGACACTCCCTCCTCATGTGGTCTGTCGAACCACAATTCCAACATGAGTTACATGTCGTTGCAACAGGATCTTGAACCTCCCTCGCTGCTCGAGGACAATCTCGCCTCAAATGGCCACGAGATCCACACGTCCAACACGTGTTCTGATCAGCCCTCATCTTATCTCCCTAAACAGGCATACCATGTCCCCCATTACCACGCCTAGCAGTAGACTGATACCTTCTATCTCGTCCTCTCTTGTTCCGTCCACCACCAAAACTATGATCATCGGCTCTTTTTCCCGAGCTAGAACTAACGCCTCTAGAAGACAAACCCAAATTATGCACGATGTCCTTCGCTCGACACACAAGCACATCAAAATCTGTATAATCAGCCGCAAGCATAAAAGTCTTCACATCCGCTACCAATCCATAACGGAAGCGTTCACACCTCTCCCGCTCATCAGGGATTAGCTTAGGCGCATACTGACTAAGGCGGACAAACTAGATCTCATACTCAGCTACCGTCATACTACCTTGCACAAGAGACACAAATTCTCTTTTCTTCTCATCTAGGTATCGCACACCCAGATACTTCCGCTTGAACGCGTTCAGGAAAAACGTCCAAGTTACATCATTGTCCTCCATTCCAGAGATAGTGGTCATCCACCACGTATAAGCATCACCATGCAGTAGTGACACCACAGAACCCAACTTCTGCACATTATTGCAGTTCATTTGCCCCAAAATCCTCTTGGTACTCTCCAACCAAGACTTAGATCCCTTCGGAGACAAACCACTGAACTTAGTCCCTCCCAGACTGCAAAGACGCTCCAAAGGCAGTCTCACATTAGCATCATCCCGATGTGCAGCTCCATGAGCTCCAGCTACTGCTGCCTGAAAGGCTCCAGCAATAGCCTGAATCAACACAGTCATGTCAGGAGCAGCTTGCCCCTGCACACCTTCAGGTCCAGCGACCCCAGCACCAGCACCAGCATTACCAGCTCCAGCACCCTCACCACCGGGTGGTCCACCACCAGGAGGAGGAGGTAAATCCACAACATTCTCAACATTCTCTTCATTTTCATTCTGAGCTATAGCTCTTGTATTCATTCTCATCTCTCTACGTGGCCCCATTTACAAGAAAACAATGCACTGGCACAAATGCAATAAACATAATTAGGCTCATTAAGGTAAGTTGTAACCCCCTTAGCCCGGCCTAGACGGTTGACCCGAACTACAAAGATTACACGGGGAAAACCAAAGTCAACCCGAAAGTCAACCTTGATTAACGACCCTTTTTTTTTCTTTTTTAAACTTGTCTGGATGCACATTAACCCTAAGCGTACTCTCGAGAAACACATACGTGAAAAGCACATTGTTCAAATGATAATAAGGGACTCAATTGCACAAATCACAATATTAGGGACCAAAATGTAAATTTTGGTAAATAAAAGGACTTTCAAGATTTTAGTTTGACCAAACCTCAATTAATCATAATCCAAGCCTCTCTGCCAAATCTCAGCTTAAAAAGACATCTCAAGCTCAAGCAATTGCAATTACAACTTTCAGGACTAAAATGTAAAGCATGCAGAATCTGTCCAACCGTCACCCATTTCGAAACACTGACACCCGTATAGAAACACCCGTGTCGTACGCCCGTTTTGAAACGTTGTTGACCGTTTCGATACGTGGGTATGTTCCGAAACCAATTCAGAAACGGACCCCTCCAGTGGCCAAAGTGTTTCGAAACACTTCTAGCCGTTCCGAAACGCCCAAGCCATTTCTTGCACCCGTTTCGAAACAGCTAAGGGTGTTTCGATGCACCCTGCCCAGAAACAACAGAAAATTTTGGTTTTTCACTTCAAAACACCATCAAACATACTCGGAACCGCTCCATAGCGCATCATCAACAAGCTAAGCATTATAACCATCAAATTTCATCAAAGACTAGATGCAAATCAAACATTAGGCATACCTACTCATTCATCATATCCAACACATGATCTTGCTTAACCAAAGAGCCTAGCATATCAATATGAAGAAGAAGATTCAAGTATGTTAAGCGATCAACAACAAGGTTCAAACCATAAACCGAACATGGTCAACACACACAATCTCACTACACATCAATATAAAAGACTCTCCCCCCATTGCCTTTATTATCTATAGCTATAAACCGGGACATACTTCTCAAGTGGAGCTCTTCTTGAATCCCTTGCTTCCTGCTGTCCCAACTTCAAATATCTGCATTGATGGACAAATAGGAGCGTAAGCACATAATGCTTAGTGAGGAAAGCTCAAAACCAATACACCATCAATGCAGCGAATCATAAAACCTTCTTTAAAAGTAGATACAATTAAATAAACCAAAGCATTGTTTGAAAAACCTCTTTTGAAACAACATGCCTTAAACCATGCATTGCTCAACATGAAATCCAACCTTTAGCTTAGAAAAGCTAAACAACTCACCCCAAAACACATTCTTGCAAAAACTATTATTTAAACCATTCCATGCATGAACACCACATGCAAGGTTAAACTCAAATTCCTTGGAAAACACTTCCACATCACAACATACTTTCCTCATGCTTGATGATCATTTCAAAGCAAAACGTTTCGAAAAAAATTTATTCCTTCTAACTATTTCATGCGTTCAACAAATGCAAAACACATGAACTACAAAAGCAACATTTGCATTACATGCCTTTTTCCAACAAGCCTTCACAAGACTTCAATGCACTAAAGAGATTCTAAGCACATATGCGCCACTCACAATAGAAGATATACACTTGCATCACTTCAAGCATCTCTCGCTTCATTTCATTCAAATACATTATATTGGCTTTCAAGCGATAAATCGTAAACCATCACAACATAAGACACAGTCGGATAGGCGGATAACAAGCGTTGTCCCACACGCTTCATACACACTACCGAACAACACAAGGTGTAGTTTACCGGTACAATCACAACCCTTCATACCCGTTATAGAGTTTAACGGAACAATCACAACCCCTCAACATCACTCATCGGTAGTTGTATAACTTACTAGCGAGAGTACAGGACACATAATACAAGATCCACACACGGACTTTTAACCACCGTTGTGATCTTACCAAGATCCACACACGGACTTTTAACCACCGTTGTGATCTTACCAAAATCCTCACACGAACTTTTAACCACCGTTGTGAGCTTACCAAGATCCACACATGGACTTTTAACCATCGTTGTGAGCTTACCAAGATCCACACACAGACTTTTAACCACCGTTGTGATCTTACCTCTCTCGTTAGGATACTTGGATGGAGTTTACAGTACAATAACAACCCCTCAACATCCAAGGCGACTTCATTCACGGTGCACCCAATCCTGTAGCCGGCTAACTATATCCGCTTAAAGTAACCAAAAACCACATACATCACTTGCCAATATAACCATTTTACCACTTTAATCCATTGTTTTTACAAGCATAACTAGAATGCCATTTCCACAAGCACCACATGCTTAAAATCATATGCATTCAACACATGCAAGCCAAAGATCACTTACCTAGTACATCTTTATCATAATGACATTAATAAACCAACATTAAACCATGTCTAAACATGCTTAAAAATAGTAATTAAAACACAACCTTCCCAAGTGCATTTAAAACCAAAACATAGCACAATCCAAGAGAGAAATTCCATTCACTTACTCTTGAGCTTAGCTAAGTTGTTTAGACTTAAACTAAGCCCCCGAAACCTCGTTCAAAATGTTCCAAAGCTGGAAAACTCTTTTCCACTCACCGATACACAAAACTATGCTAGCCGACAAGCCTCCCAAGCATCCGAAACCTCCAACGCCACCTCTATTGCTTCCGGATCACTCTCCCCTGTTTTTAATACATAAAAACAGAGGATTAATGCTTCACCATGCATTAAAATCACCAGCAACACACCTAAACTCGCCGCTCTACATAAATCTAACATTTCGGCTACTAAACACAACCGAAATCACCTCCAAACTCTTCCAAAACATAACCCAGTCAAGATCCATCACTTCTAACCATTTTTAAACATCAATTAACATCCAAAATGAACCTAAACTCGTCCTTATACCTCCAGCTATAATAGAACACCAAGATCACCCCAAAAACCACCATTTTCATAAGCAAAAACTTAGGAAATTCAACCTATTCGGGATTGCATTGATTAAATCTCAATTACACATCATTAAACATCCAAAATACATTTAAAATCCATCTCAAAACAGAGCCCAAACAATCACCACGAATTTCTTCAAGATTTCTTCCAAATCTTGAGTTTTAAGCCAAAATCAAGTTCGTAACATTAAATCCATTTATAAAACTTAAATTAAGGATTGATAACTTGGGAATTTCAATAAGGAACTGAGTATTTAGAGGAGAAGAACAACCTTACCTCTAAATGTAGATTTCTCCTTGTTTAGAGCCAAATTCCTTGAAAATTCAATAAGCAAATCAATAGGTTTTGATGTAGAAAGGATTAGAAATCAATTGTTGATTGAATCCTCATCAATTGAACTGAAAACCAATGGAAAAGATGCTGGAGAAAAGTGTTTGGATGAGGGAATTTTGAGAGAAAATGAGATGAGAAAGTTTTAAGAAAAGTTAGTTATGATTTAATAAAAAGGTAGTTTCTCTCCTCATCTAATTAATTAAAACATTAATTAAATCACCTAAATTTAAGAAAAATCTAGAGAAATCTTTCTTGGGCAAATTAGCTCCTTAAAGATTCAAAGTTTAAATCCTTACAAAACAGTCACCACTGAACTTTTCAAAAATCGCATTTTAGTCACTATTTCGAAATGTTGCACTTCCAAACCTTATTTCGTAAAATTGATTTCACCACTCTCTTATATATATTAAAAGAGGATTTTTAGATATTTTTCCATATTTTTAAAGCATCCCGAACCAGGTTTTCCCTAAAACCTCCTTTTATATTCGAACCGTTTCTCAGACCGGTCCGGTTCAGACCCTAAACTTCTAAGCCCAAATTTGGGGTGTTACATAAGTAATCCAAGTACTCAAGCTCTTTTTCGAAAACAAGTTCCTTTCCTTAGTTTTGACTTGGCAATGGGATCCCTTAATACACTCCAACATAGCATAACATCATAATTGAAACCATGCATCACGATGCACACAACATTCTTTTACTCAAAAGGCACATCATGCAATTACACATAAAACATCCACATCACTAATCCCAATTACACGAGAACCAAGCTCTGATACCAACAAATATAACCCCCTTAGCCTGGCCTTGACGGTTGACCCGAACTACGAAGATTACACGGGGAAAACCAAAGTCAACCCGAAAGTCAACCTTGATTCACAACCCTTTTTTTCTTTTTAATCTTGTCTAGATGCACATTAACCCTAAGTGAGTTCCCAAAAAACTTATTTGAGAAAGGCACAACGATCGGATAACAAATAGGGACTCAATTGCACATAATATAAGTTTAGGGACCAAAATGTAATTTCTGTAAATTAGAGGGTCTTTATTGATTTTAATGTTACCAATACGAAATTAGTCATATTACATGCTTCTTCGCCAAATTTCATCTTAAAAGGACGTCTTCAACTCAAGCAATTTCAACTTCAACATTCGGGACTAAAATGTAAAGCTTGCAAACTTCAGCACCATTCAAATCAGTGCCCAACGGTCACCTGTTTTGGAACTCCCACCTTCTGTATCGAAACCAGGATCGAAACGGTGTTGACCGTTCCGATACGCAGGTTGGTTCCGAGACTGGTTCCGAAACGAGGCCTTCCAGTAGCCAAATTGTTTCGAAACATCCCTTAGCGTTTCGAAACACGAAGGCCATTTCAGGCCCCCATTTCGAAACACTATAGGGTGTTTCGATACGGTTTTCCCAGATTTAGCAGCAAAATCTGGTTCTTCATGCATAAACCCAAACAAACTCAACCTAATGACTCTCTAATCATTCCAGCAAGTCATCATACATAAGTGGTACACACTTAGATCACACTAACACATTCCTATCATCAAACAAGAAATCTCACAAGTCTAGAGGCATGCTTCATATTATCAAAACCCAATAGACAAACAAATTTCAAAACAAGCATTTAAAGGCCATTTACAATTCAAACCAGCAAAGGCAAACATGCCACAACCTTAGGGAGTTCAACACATCTCCCAAAACAAGTCTTAGGTTCCCATTGCCAATTTTATCAAAACTAATAGTGTTTGAAAACTTCACCATACGTGAGCTTGGACTTCCTTGGATGAAATTAGCTTCCTTGATGCCCAAAGCACCTCAATTATCTGCATTATTGGTAAAAGAGAGCGTAAGCACACAAATGCTTAGTGAGGCATGCACTAATAAGACCAATACAATAATGCATTTTTAGAAAACACTTTTAACAAAGCTTTTAAACCATTTGCTCATATCTTTCTCATGCTACCTTGCATCCTTTTCAAGCATCTCATGCTTGTTACATTTAAATACGTTATATTGGCTTTCAAGTGATAGTTCATAACCATTTCAACACAAGACACAATCAGATACGTGGATTACAAGCGTTGTCCCACACGCTTCATACACACTACCGGACAACACAAGGTTCACACTCAAGAGAAATCCCTCCATTGTTGTGACACCCGTGGTGGAGTATAACGGTACAATCTCAACCCCTCAACACCACTCATCGGTAGTTGTATAATTCCAATAACGAGAGTAAGGGACACATAATACAAGATCCATACACGGAATTTACAATCACCGTTGTGATCTTACCTCAATCGTTAGGGTACTTGGATGGAGTTTATGGTACAATCACAACCCTTCAACATCCAAGGCGACTTTACTTACAGTGCACCCAATCCTATTGTCAGCTAACTATATCCGATTCAAGTACTTTAAAACCATTTCATCACTTACCAATATACATCAAATACCATCATCAATTCACTGTTTTAAAGCATCAATCAAAGCCACTTATCATCATGCATCTCCATGCATCATAACCATATTAATAACATGACAAACCAAGGATCTCTTACCTTGAGCATCCTTCAATACATGACTTTCAAAACCAGCATTAATCATGCTAAACATGCTTTCCAAAACAGTAATTAAACATGCACTTCATAACCGATGCATCAAACCATAACCTAGCACATTCGAGGGAGTTTTCCCGAAAACTTACTCTTGAGCTTAGCTAAGTTGTTTAGACTTAAGCTAAGCTCCCTAAACCTCCAAATAATTGTTTCAAGATGGAAAACCAACTCCACTCACCAACTTCATTTCGCTAGCCTGCCGAAACGCCAATTAAGCTTCCGGATAATCTCCAAAAGTGTCCGAATATGTCTCCCCTGATTTAGACACATCAAAGCAGAGGATTAATGCATCATCATGCATTGAAATCTTCAGCCATCACTCCTAAACTCGTTTCTCTTCCCAAAACCGACATTTTGGCTACCAAACACAACCGAAAACACCTCCAAACTCTTCCAAAACTTAACCCAGCCAAGATCCATCACTTCTAACCATTTATAAACATCAAATAACATCCAAAATAAACCTAAACTCGTCCTTATACCTCCAGCTATAACAGAACACCAAGAACACCTCAAAAACCACAATTTTCATAAGCAAAAACTTAGGAAATACAACTTATTCGGGATTAGATTGATAAAAACTCATTTCTAACATCATTAGACCTCCAAAATACATTAAAGAACTATCTCAAAATAGAGCCCAATCAACTACAACGAAAATCTTCAAGATCTCTTCCAAATCTTGAGTTTTAAGCAAAAATCAAGTTTCTAACATTAAATCCATTTATAAAACTTTAATAAAGGATTGACAACTTGAGAATTTCAGTAAAGAACTGAGTATTTAGAGGAGAAGAACATTCTTACCTCTAAATGATGATTTCTCCTTGATTTGGGCCAAATTCCATGAAAATTCAATGTGGAAATCAAAAGCATTTGATGGAAGATTGATTAGGAACCAATAGATGATAGAAATCTCATGAATTGAAGTGAAGATCAATGTGAATTTTTCTGGAGAAGATGTGTTTGGATGATGGGATTTTGAGAGAAAAAGGAATGAGAGAAAATTAGGAAAAGGTAATTATGAAATTCCAAAAAGTAGTTTTCTGTTTCTTTTATTTAATTAAAACATTAATTGAATCACCCAAATTAAGGAAAAATCTGGAGAAAACATTTTGGGTAAATTAGCTCCTTAAAGATTCAAAGTTTCAATCCTTTACAAAACAGTCACTACTAAACTTTGCAAAAATCGCATTTTGGTCACTACACCCAAATGTAGTATTTCCAAACCTAATTTTGTAAAATTGATTTCACCACTCTCTTATATATATTAAATGAGGATTTTTAGATATTTTTCTTTATTTTTAAAGCATCCCGAACTAGGCTTTCCCTAAAACCACTTTTTATATTCGAACCGCCTCTCAGACCGATCCGGTTCAGACCCTAAACTTCTAAGCCCAAAATTGGGGTGTTACATCACTTATCTAGTGCATCCTTAAACCACATGGCATCATCAACCTCATTTCATATATTCAAAAAATGCTTTAAAAAAGTAGGTAAATGCAATTAAATTCAAGTGAAACCAAATGCTCAACACTAGCACAATCTGAGAGAGAATTTCACTTTACTTACTTTCAAACATAATAAAGCGTTTCAAGCTCTTATTAAGTTCCCAAAACCTTTTCTAAATTTTTTCCACGCTGGAAAACCAAGTTCCACTCACCAACTTGCGAAACCACGCTTGCTGACGCAACTATCGATCGTCTGAAGCCTCCAAAATCGCTTCGTTTGATTCCAAAATATTATCCCCTGTTTTCAACACATTAAAACATGGGCTCAATGCATTAGAATGCGTCCAAAACACCATGACTCAAAAGAAATCCTGCAACCCTGCTCTAAAGAACCAAAACACCCATCCAAAATAACCGAAAACTCAATCGATTGACCTCTAACCTCATCCCAGCCATTACCCAACACCTCCAACACATTTTAGGCATTAATCAACATCCAAAAACAACTTAAAACCATCCTTATACCTCAAGCAACTCGGATTCCTCAAGAACACCCCAAAAACCAACTAAAAACACTTCAAAAATCAAGAAACTCATGGATTTCGGGATCTCTATGATTAAGACTCCACTTCAATACCAAAAACCATTCAAAACTCATTTAGAAACAATCTCAAACTAGCCAAATCAATCAATCTCCGAAAATCACAGTAAAATCCATTTTTTATCAAGATTTCAATAGTTTATCAAACTAACAACAAAACATTAATCAAAATAATTAATAAATAGTTAAATATCTTTTGGAATTTCATTAAATAACCTAGATTAGAGGGTTAGCATGAAATTTACCTCCAATCCTTGCTTCTCCTATAATTTGGCAAGATTAGCTTGAAAGAAACTTTGAGAAAATGAAAGAAATCAACAAGGAAAAGATGGAAATCAAAAGAAGAATTTACCTCCAATCCTTACTTCTCCTCTAATTTTGGAAATTGAAAGAAAATAGAGAGTGTTTGGCTGAGTGAAAAAGAGAAAATGAAAATGCTCATCAATTTTTCTTTAACTGTTTAACTACCATCTTAATTAAATCAATTAATTAAAAGCCTTTTTATTTTTAATAAACATTTAAAAGGCATGCCAAATTAGAGAAAAGGGATAATTTCCATGTAGCTCCCTAAAGATTCTAAGACTTTGACTCTTCTTGAAAAACACATTTTTCCCAACTATTAAATCTTTACATTTTGGTCACTGCCCAAAATGAACACTCGAAAACCCATTTTGTAAAATTGATTTAACCAACCTCTTAAACATAATTTTAGAGGATTTTAGAAATTTTTATCATATTTTTATCCCATCCCGAACCTTGATTTCCCTAAACCACCTTTTAATAACTCAAACTATCGACAACAGTTCCGCCGACCCAACTCGACTTGCCAAAACACCTAAGCCCAAAAACCGGGGGGTTACATTCTGGGCTATATAGACCTTTGTGATGTAACATGGACTCATATTGGACTATAAAGGATTTATTTAAACTATATATGAGTCGATATCTATTTTATTTATTTATTTGGTCTTATTTATAGTGAATATAGTGTATATTTATATATAGGTATACCCGGACAAAATACGGGTATTACAGCTGCCCCTCTTTTCTCATTGTTGTGGAATAGCAATAGGGCAAAGAGTGAATAGACACGGATTTTGTCTGAACTGACTGGCTATCAGAATTTTAAGTTCTTCCTATGATTATGAAATGCTTCAATCTCCTATCATAATATGTCTCTCTATAAAGACGTTAAATAAGAAATTTCTTCTTATTGTGGACTTTCTCATTCTTTAGAAATAGGTTATTCTAATTTGAAACTCGACACGAACTCTTCTCATTTGAAATAATTTCTTTGCCGGGATGAACTCTTCACATTAAGAGCTCTGTCTTTGCTAAGCGAACTCGTCTCATTAAGAGTTCTTCTTTCTTCTGGAAAACATGGATTTGCCTCTCTACAAAGGCATCGAATAAGCAAGCTCTTCTCATTAGGAACTTCCTCATTCTTCAGACGGTGAACTCTTCTCAATAGGAGCTCTGTGGCGAACTCTTCTCATTAGGAGCTTTGTGGGGAACTCTTCTCATTAGTAGTTCTTCAGTCTTCTGGAAATATAGATCCAACTCTCTACAAAGGTGTTGAACAAACGAGCTCTTCTAATTAGGAACCCCTTGTTCTTCTTGAGAATGTTAATATGAATTTTTGCTTCCTTTGAATCTTGAACAAGCTCTTCTTATTATGAACTTGACAATCTTTCTACATTTGCTATCTGTCAAGTCTGAACCGGTTCTTTTTAATAGGAACCCATTCATACTTCTTAGAAATGTTGAGCACCCTGTAAACAACCGAAGCTTGAAGTTGTTCTTCTGATTATGAAATTCTTCAATGTTCTGCCAAACTGTAGTGTCTGAAGCTGTTGTTGAGTGCATAAAAGTTCTATATTTCCCCCTCATTTACCCATATTTTTGATGCACTCAAGCATGATTCATTGAATTTAGGATAGATTTTTACATATACATCACAATTAGATAAAATTGCACAGTTGCTGCTGATTTTGGTTACTTTTGCAGGTATATGTTATGACAGACCTAGGGCAGCAAAGGAGCAGAGGTGGATTGCAGAGCTGGAGTCGAGAAGCAAAGGCTGTCGTGACATCTGTCGTGGCAGCCATGACGATAGAATAATGCTGAGGTGGAAAAGTGAAGTGGAGCTCGACAGATAGAGGATTTCAAGCCGGCTTGTCGTAGACTACTTCCATATTTTTCTGAGCCCTGAAATAGAATGAATGTCAAGCCCAAAGTTCAAGGAAGAAACTCAATGCAAGAAAAAAGGACGAATTCAATGCATCTACTCAGAAGATTTTTTCTTTAATAGAGTTGCACTTCAATTCGAAATTGTATTCTTGCCATATTAGAAAACTTGGACCCAAGGCCTATATAAAGGCATGTAATTTGACATAGGGAAGAATATCTCATTCCTAGCCATCTTCCCCCAAAACCCTTGTCGTTTTCCCTTCTCCATCATGTTCTAAACTCCCCTTAGGGCTACGAGTTGATTCTGTAAAGTAGTTGCAAGGATTGTATTGTTTTAGGAATTTTCTGTCAAGTAATAAAAACATCAAGTTTATTTACTCTGGTTTTCATATCTCACAAGAGCATTGGGAGAGCATTGTGAGGTTATCCATTTGTTTGATATCGGGAGAGTCAAGCATACGAAAAGAGTAAATACATGTTTTCCAGTTTATGGTTAAACCATCTTGGCTTAGGGATGAGTACAAGGTTAAGTGGCTAAAGAAGAATTCAACAACATTGGTGTTCACCCTTTGTTTCACGCCGGGAGGTATCATCCTAGAAGTGTTCATCAATAGAACTTGGGCCTAGGGATAGGACAAGTCAGAGTAGGGATTCTTGCCAAGCTTGAAGTACAAAGTTGTTGATCGCTGGCGCTGCATCAACAGACCTCTGCCGCGATAGGAACGACGACAAATAACAGAAGTTCCTCTAACAGTGCAACACCTACACTACTGAGCAATTCAATACTAGTATATTCTTTAAATTTGATTCTTTTATCTTTTTATTTAGTTGTTTCTCAAGATTATTACACCCATTCAATTAAACTATTTCTTTCTGTTGTGCAGCAATTCAAGGATAGAGTTATTTCCAGTCCCTGTGGAGACGATATCCGATACTCCAGTATCACTTTACTACTTGCGTCATGTGCACTTGCACTCTTTGCGATAGGACTCTTTTACACGCAACAGATGTTCTTCTTATTATGAAATTCTTCATCTTCCAAGGTTTGAAATTTCTTTTTGAAATCTTCATTTTTATGAAATTCTTCATTCTCTACCAAACTATAGAGTCTGAAGTTGTTCTACTTATTATGAAATTCTATATCTTCTAAAGTCTGACACTGCTCCTTGAAATTTTCCTTTCATGAGGTTTGAAGCTGTTATTCTTATTATGAAATTCTTCATTCTTCACCTTTTTGCTAGTACATCTTTGTAAAGAAAGATTTGTTGAAATATGCATCTGTAAACGGAATGTTTGAAGAAATCTGCCTTTGTAAATGGAATGTCTTGAGTTCCGCCTCTGTAAATGGGATGTCTTGAGTTACGCCTCTGTAAACGGAATTTCTTGAGATTCTCCTCTACGAAAAAAACTGAACCTGAAAAAAAAATAACATCAATTAATATGAATTCAAATTGGAGTAGTATGAAACATCTTCAATTCCCATTTTGAAGCACTGAGATCTTTAGAGTCACGACTCATTTTGCTTAAAGTATCTCAATCTTTCAGTTTGAAACTCGTATTAGTTATCTTGTTTCTCATCTTTTGTTGCTCGACCTCTTCTATGCTTGGAACATATATTACTGAGTCTACTCCACCGATCTTGAAACTGTAAGTTGAAATCTTCTATTGTTTCTTGCCGATCTTGGTAAATTTCTGCCAAAATACACAAAAAATGCTTTGGATGTTTGAGTTAGCATGCTCTTATCTTATGGATGTCTAACTATAAATGTTGCATGAATGTTTTCAATTGAGGACCACTTGGATGAGCTTAGGGATAAGTTAACACGCTCTTAGAGTAAATATGTGTTTTCTAGTTTATGGTTAAACCATCTTGGCTTAGGGATAAGTACAAGGTTAAGTGGTTAAAGAAGAATTCAACAACATTGGTGTTCACCCTTTGATTCACGTCGGGAGGTATCATCCTAGAAGTGTTCATCAACAGAACTTGGGCCTAGGGATAGGACAAGACAGAGCAGGGATTCTTGCCAAGCTTGAAGTACAGAGTTGTTGATCGCTATCGCGACATCAACAGACCTCTGGCGCGACAAGTGCTGCCGCGACAGGAACGACGACAGATAACAGAAGTTCCTCTAACAGTGCAACACCTGCAGTACTGAGCAATTCAATACCAGCCTATTCTTTAAATCTGATTCTTTTATCTTTTACTTTAGTTGTTTCTCAAGATTATTACACCCATTCATTTAAACTATTTCTTTCTCTTGTGTAGCAATTCAAGGATAGAGTTATTTCCAGTCCCTGTGGAGACGATATCCGATACTCCAGTATCACTTTACTACTTGTGTCGTGTACACTTGCACTCTTTGCGATAGGGCTCTTTTACACGCAACAAGTTTTTTGCACCGTTGCCGGGGACTGGCAACATACCTTTACCTTTTATTGCTACACTTTTCTTTGTATTTTTCTATTTTTAGTGGTGTTATTTACCCCGTGCTTTTCACAAGGTTTTCTATTTGCTTATGCGCAGATCCAGACGAGGTAAAGAACATGAGTACGAATTAGATCCAGAAATCGAACGCACGTACCAACTCAAGAACCAAGCCCGACTCTTGATAGAAAGAAACAACTATCTTGAGGAGATACTGGAAGCAATGGTGAACGAAAGGCAAGGCAATGGGATAAATGACCCCAACAACAATGACCCTAGGGTTGTTGTTGATCCTCCTTATGATGCCTGGAATGATCGGCCACCGCCCGTTGCCGCAGCAACATGGCAGACCTGTCGAGACTACATGGACATTGACCATGTTGAACTGCAAACTACCTTTCCAGATGTAAAAGCTGAGCACTTCGAACTGAAACCTGTCATGTTCATCATGATAAACTCCGGTGGCCAATTTAGTGGTTCTGCTACTGAAGATGCACGAGAACGTCTTAAAATGTTCCAAGAAATCTATGGATCATTCAGACTGCCAGGGATAAGTCTGGAAGTACTGACGCTCTGGCTATTCCCTCATTCATTGAGAGATAGAGCTAAAACTTGGTGGAACAAATTAATGCCGGGTTCAATAAGAACTATGGCAGATCTCTCTCGTGAATTCCTTTCTTGTTTTAATCATTCTCACTTATCTTAAAGATTGCGTAACGAGATTGCTACTTTTCAACAGGAAGATGACGAACCAATGCACGAGGTGTGGGACAGATTTACAACTCTCTTACAGAACTGCCCAATGCATGGCTTCCCCGTGTGGAATCAGGTTGTCACATTCTACAATGCTGCCAATGCACACACTCGGCTGAGAATAGATTCAGTAGCGAATGGGCTATTACCAGATAAGGAAACAGACGAGGCAATGCTCGTGTTGAAAAGTTAGCAAAGAACGATGAGCAATTCCCTACAGCTCGAAGAGGAGGCAAACGAGGAATATCTGTAAAGGAGTATGAAGCTGATAACTCGGTTAAAGCACAGGTTGCTTACCTCACAAAGATAGTCGAAAATCTACAGCGGAAAGATTCTAAAGTTGTATATTCTGCAGAAGAGGTGTGTGAAACCTGTAGTGGGAACCACAGTTCAGAAGATTGTCCTTTATAGCTGGAAGAAGGGATGTATGTTGGGAACTATAACAAGCCTAGAAATTATGATTACAACAATTACAATCCCAACTGGAGGAAGGATCCCAAATTTTCCTGGAGCAATCCGAACAATGCACTGAATCCTCCAGTACAGAACAACCAGAACCAAGGAGTACCCAGAATTCTTTCGCGATAGCAGCCACAACAGCAGCAACCACAGCAGCCGGCAACAACACCTAGTATACCGGAACAGACCTTGGCAACATTTATGTCACAAACGAGAGCATACATGGCAAACATGGATCACTTTGTCAAGAAAACTGAAACATTCATGGACAAGACAGAGATGAGGATGCCAAACCATGAGGCTACCCTAAAATCTCTGGAGACACTGATGGGCCAGGTTTCACAGTATATCAAACCGAGGCAGAACGGAGGATTCCCTAGTGATACTAAAGTCACTGGAAAACCCACAAATGAGCAGTGCAAAGCGATTACAACAAGGAGTGGGAAAAAATTACAAGGGCTGGAAATAAAAGAAGAACCGAGTGAGGAACCGACCCTAGAAACACATGCCCCGACAGAGGAGAAACAACCAGATGTCGTCACACCTGCCACAACAGCAGAAGGGACAGAGTAGCAGACAGAAGATGCTGAAGACCTCAAGCCTCCTCATATCCGAATTCCATGTGAAGTACGCCTTGAAGATTATCGTCCTTCACCCCCTTTTCCACATCGGTTACAAAAATAGAAACAAGAGTACCAGCTTAAGAAATTTTATGGCATTTTTAAGCAAGTACATATCAACATACCGCTGCTAGAGGCCATTAAGTAGATGCCTGGATATGCTAAGTTTCTCAAGGATGCAATATCCAAAAGGTCTAGACGTGGGGAATTTGAGACAATAAAGATGACAGAATGATGCATGGCAATCTTGCATAAACATCCACCCCAAAAGAAGGACCCTGGGAGCTTCATTATACCTTGCATAATTGGCGATAAGTTCGTGGGTAAGGCACTTTGTGATCTTGGTGCTAGCATTAATCTAATGCCCAAATATGTATTTCAGAAATTAGGTATTGGACAAGCCAGGCCCACGACAGTCATGCTGCAGTTAGCAGACCACTCTTACGTACAACCGGAAGAGAAGATCGAAGACATCTTGGTAAGAGTGGATAAGTTTATTTTTCCTACTGACTTTCTTGTTTTAGATTGTGAACCATATGAAAATGCACCGATAATCCTGAGGCGACCCTTTCTAGCCACAGGCAGAACCGTGATCGATGTCGAGAAAGGAGAACTGACAATGAGAGTAAATGATCGGCAAATCAAGCTCAATGTTCTCCAAATAATAAAACAGGCTGATGCGGAGGAAGAGTGCAAGGCATATTCAAAAGTAGTCCTTGACCAACCTTGCATTAGGTCGAACTGCCACGATAGAGAGTTTGGTCACTGCCACCGCTGTCACCCTAAAGAATGTCACGGCAGATTCGACGACAGTGACCCCTAAGACACTGAATCATCCGACACTGAAGGTCCTAAGGAGGTCAATTGGATAGGTACACGTCCGGGTAAGTTCTTCGAGCCTTTGAATTATACCTCGAATGAACATATAATCCAAAAGCCTTCCATTGACCAGCCACCTGTTCTAGACCTTAAACCCCTACCAGGGCGGCTTAAATACGTTTTTCTTGGTTTAAATGATACGTTGCCCGTAATCATCTCTTCCAAGTTGATGCAGGAACAGGAAAATCGACTGATCAAAATGCTACAATAGCATAAAAAGGCCATTGGATGGACTATAGCTGATATCCAAGGCATCAGTCCGGCGTTATGCATGCACAAAATCCTCTTGGAGGATGACCATAAGCTAATTATCGATGCTAAAAAACGACTGAACGAGGCTATGCAAGAGGTGGTACGAAAAGAAATCATCAAGTGGCTTGATGCCGGAATAATATATGCCATCTCGGATAGCAAGTGGGTGAGCCCGGTGCAATGCATGCCCAAAAAATGAGGCATAACCGTCGTAACCAACGAGGAAAACGAACTAATCCCAACCAGGGCTATGACCGGTTTGAGGGTTTTTAATGGACTACCGGAAGCTTAATAAAGCTACCCGGAAGGACCACTTCCCCTTACCCTTTATCGATCAAATGCTAGATAGATTAGCGGGGAAACCTTACTATTGTTTTCTTGATGGTTACTCAGGTTATAACCAAATAGCAATCGCACCAGAGGACCAAGAGAAAACCACCTTTACATGCCCGTACGTCACATATGCCTTTCGAAGAATGCCATTTGGGCTCTACAATGCACCAGCAACCTTCCAACGGTGCATGATGGCAATATTCTCTGACATGATGGAGGATTTCCTACAAATTTTCATGGAATACTTTTCCTTCTTTGGAAATAGTTTCGAGAATTGTTTAGGCAATTTACAGAAGGTCCTTGAGAGATGCGAAGAGGCGAACTTGGTTTTAAACTGGGATAAATGCCACTTTATGGTGGATGAAGGCATAGTTCTGGGCTACAAGGTTTGTTGTCACGACATAGAGGTAGACAGAGCCAAAATAAAGGTTATCGAAAAGCTGCCGTCACCCACCACAGTCAAAGGGATTCGAAGTTTCTTAGGGCATGTAGGGTTTTTTCGAAGATTCATAGCCATTTTTCAAAGATTACTAAGCCCATTTGCCACTTGTTGGAACAGAATCGCCCTTTTGACTTTAACATTGAATGTACTGAAGCATTCAGAATATTGAAGGAGAAGCTGGTAACAGCCCCGATAGTACAACCACCAGACTGGAGCTTGCCATTTGAGATAATGTGTGATGCCAGTAATTACGCTGTCGGGACAGCATTAGGGCAGAGGAAGGATAAACTCTTCCATGTGATTTACTATGCCAACAAAACACTGAATGATGCCCAAATAAACTACACCACCACAGAAAAGGAGCTACTAGCAGTGGTGTTTTCAATTGACAAGTTCCGTCCGTACATACTTGGAACAAAAGTGGTGGTCCATACAGATCACTCAGCACTCAAGTATCTGTTCACCAAAAAGGATGCTAAACCTCAACTGATACGTTGGATTTTGCTACTGCAAGAATTTGACATTGACGTCAAGTATAAAAAGGGGACAGAGAACCAAGTAGCAGACCACTTGTCAAGGCTAGAGATGGCAAGGAATCAAGAGAAAGACAATACCAACATACTGGAAACCTTCCCAGATAAGCAGATGTTTGCTACCACTAGCACTGCCACGACAGCCATGGCGGCAGGTAAGCTTTCTGAAACCCCTTGGTATGCTGACATTGTCAATTATATTGTAAGTGGGTTATTATCTCCTGAGCTTAATTACCAAGCAAGGAAGATGTTCCAAAATGATGCAAAACATTATTATTGGGACGATCCTCTTCTCTTCAAGCACTATGCAGATCAGATTATCAAGAGATGCATACCACAGGACGAACAGAAAGCAGTGCTTCACCACTATCATGCTGCCCTTTTGGAGGACACTTGGGGGGAAATAAAACTGTTGTCAAGGTTTTGCAATCCGGTCTCTATTGGCCTACACGGTTCAAGAATGTGCAAGCTTTCTACAAGAACTGTGACAAATGCCAAAGGACTGAGAATATATCAAGAAGGCATGAGAAGCCACTGTAGAACATACTGGAGGTCAAAATCTTTGATGTTTGGGGAATCGGCTTCATGGGGCCATTCCCAACCTCTTGTGGGAATTTATACATCCTACTGGCAGCAGACTACGTGTCAAAGTGGGTAGAAGCGATCACCACTCAGAAGAACGATGCCAAGACCGTGCAAAGATTTCTTCACAAGCACATCTTTTCAAGGTTTGGCATCCCAAGGGCGATAATTAGCGATGAGGTGAGACATTTCGACAATAGGGTAATTACTACTACATTAAAGAAAATACGGAGTGAAGCACCGAATTGCAACAACATACCACCCTCAAACCAATGGGCAGGCCGAGATATCAAATAGAGAGGTAAAGAACATCTTAGAGAAGATGGTCAAACCTACTCGAAAGGACTGGTCTCTACATCTAAACGATGCACTCTGGGCCTACAGAACAACATTCAAGACACCATTGGGAATGTCACCCTATCGACTCATTTATGGGAAAACCTGCCATTTAGCTGTCGAGATAGAACACATAGTTTACTAGGCTATCAAGGCAGTGAATATGGACTGGGACAAGGCAGGACAGAAAAGGCTATTAGACTTGAATAAGATTGAGGAAATTCGAGCAATGGCCTACGACAACGCCAAGATCTACAAAGACAAAACCAATAAGAGGCACGACATGAAATTGCTGCCACGACTTTTCTGCCCAGGGCAGCAGGTGTTGTTGTTCAACTCTAGGTTGAAGCTTTTCCTAGGGAAGCATAAATCTAGGTGGTCTGGCCTTTTCCAAGTTGTCCAAGTTTCCCCCCATGGTGCTATTACAATCAAATCCATGAAGGATGGGCACCAATTCAAGGTCAATGGACAGAGGCTGAAGCTCCAAGGATGCAGGAAGTAGTTTCTTTAGGAGATGCCCCTCAAGGCATCCTAATTTAACTTTATTTTATTTTGTTTATTTATTTAATTATTATTTAGGACTTAAGATTTTTATTTTTAGAAAATAAGATTTTAACTTAGTTTATTTACTTATCTTTAGGAAATAAAGGAAGCAAAGCAAAGAGGAGGAATGAACCAGCCCACCGCATTCACAACAGCCCAAAAAGCCCAACAGACAACTCTGTCATGACAACCTCTCATCAGCTGTCGTGACAGACGCGGAAAAGACATCATGTCACGGAGCTGTCGCGACAGACACTCAAATGCGTAATAGACGCGCGACAGACACGAAAACACGTGACAGACGCGTCAGAAACTGCGTAACAGCTGGCCCCGTTATTCTTGCCTGCCGTTACAGTCCCAACGGGCATAAAAACCCCGTTCTATATAAACCCCCACTCCCTTTTCATTTTTCATCTCATCCTCATTCTCTACTTGCTTCCCAGATTTTAGATCTCAGAAAACTTTCTTTTATTTTGCTACAGTTTCCTTGCAATGGCCACCAGATCAACCCGACGCAGCGCTGCCTCCACCTCTGCAGCAGCAGTATCCACCCCAAGCCACAACAGAATATTCAACCGCTTCGCATCCACAGATTCGGAAAAGAGAGAGATGTGGGAAGAAATAGGGTTTACCTACACCCAAAAGACGGGAGAATTAGGGCTTGAAAGTTTCATCGCCAGAAAAATCCTCGCACTAAAGTGGCAGATGTTTGCTCCCCAGCCAGAAGAGATGAACGTCACCCTAGTTCGAGAGTTCTACGCTGCCGTCCCCGACAAAGATGCCACGACAGTGACAGCTAGGGGCAAAGAGATCTCCCTCAAACCATCATACATTAACACGTTGTATGGCATCTATGTAAACAAGAAGGAAGATGCCCATCGATGGTTCATGAACAGTTTGTCGTCGATAGACTATTATGGTGTCATGGCAGAACTCACAGAAGAGGGCACCCAGTGGAACGACGATCCCAAGCACCGATGGACTGTACGAAGGACCCAACTCACACCACAAGCCAAACTGTGGAACCATTTCGTAAAGAAGCACCTCATGCCTACCTCACACAATACCACTGTTGACCGACAGGGATTAGCCCTCGTCAAGTCCATTCTAAACGAGAGGCAAATTAACGTCGGCTGATACATCCGAGACGGAATCCTCGAGTGTGCTCTCCGACCATCAGGCCCTCTAGTTCTCCCCTACATAATCACCACACTCTTCCGAGGCAACAACATACCATAGATCAATGAAGATGTCAAAGTCAGAGGGAAAGGATGGACGCAGCAGAACATCTTTAGTTTGATGAAACAAAAGGTTGCCACTCCTCTGTCTTACATGGATCCCACTATCGCGACAGATGCAACGGCAGACCCTGACCCTACCGAACCTGCCACGGCAGAACCAGAGCAGACAACGGCAGCACCACCGGCAGACACCTTCAGCCAAATCCTTAAGATGCTACAAAAGATTGAAGAACGACAGCTTATCCTCATGGGTTTTATGAGGGATTTCATTGCCACAACGGTAAATTTTATTAAGAATGATTTAAATTTTACCAATGTGCAATTTCCCTCCTTCCTAGAAAATCTTATGCCGCACCCACGCCTGCTGTGAGCCTAGAACACCCATTGCTACCTCCACACCCATACCTGCCACGACCGGAGATGGCGGTAAAAGATCTGCCACTACTCGAGGAGAGAAAAGGAAGGAACCCCTACCAGAGATCGACCAAAAATATTTTGAAGGGTTCTACTCTTCCTCCGTCTGGCAGAACGATTCCGATTCAGAGCCATCCATCGTCTGAGACATCTCTAAGGACTTCCCTCCGATGAAAAGGAAGAAGCTGAACGAGACTGTCGGAGGACCCTGCCACGGCAGATCAGACAGCAGCAGGAGCAGCAGTGATGATGATCACGAGGTCCTGGACCAGCCCCCACACATCTCACCTACTTGAGTCCAGCCACCTCGAGAGGCAAACAAGAAGATGGCCTCCCCGTCTCCCAGCACCCAGCCAGCCCCTGCCGTCAAGGTCACTGCCCGCCGGTAGCTCCAAGTCAGCAGCAGCAATGACGACAACTCCTCAACTTAAGTGGTTTTACTTATATATTTGTCGTCTTTGCTATTGTTTTATCTATTTTGTGATGTTATTTTCTGTTTTTCATTTTACTGTTGTCATGCATTGAGGGCAATGCAACCCTTGAGTTTGGGGGTGAGCATCCCTCCATTAACGAACTTGTTGTGTCTTTAATTGGTGTCTCATTTTAAGTTTATTTTTAAGTTTATTTCTGTGTCAAAAAATGAAAATAAAAACAAAATTTTGGCTTAAGTCTTTGAACTGAACTTACCTACCGCGACATCCTCTGTCGTGACATTAGGATGTTTTAGGAATTATTTAGAGCCTTGCTACAGTTCTGAACTTTAGAACACCCTTTGTGACTCTTATGTTGTCTAGATTTCGGTAGTGAACTAGAATAGGAAGGTTTACCCACTTGAGTTCCCCTAGAGGTGCCTAACGCTGGCTCTAAAAAAGGAATAAAACAAAAGAAAAAAATTAGACTCACTTTTCCCCAAAACTGCCTTACAATGACTCTAGGAAGATTTTTTTAAGTCTAAGTCAGAAAAAACTAAAGGAGCCTAAGAATTTCCTCCAGAAAAGATGAAGTCGAGTCTAAACCAGAAAAAACTAAAAGAGCCTAAGAATTGTGTCCAGAAAAAATAAAGCTCAGTCTAAATCTGAAAAAAAAAAACTAGAGGAGCCTAAGAATTGCCTCCAGAAAAAATGAAATTGGCATAAAACTCAAGTTTGTAGCATAACTATTCTGGTAAGCTAAAGGAGTCTAGGCACATATTTGTTCACAAAACCTGCACACACTTGCACAAGAACTATAGCATTGTTCCGGATAAATCCATAAACACCCGACAAAGTACTACTCTTGATAATGAAAGTGTTGTAGGTAATGAAAGTTCACTGAATTAAGCCAAGCGAAAAAGTTTTTATTTTTTTAATTAGGTTGTATTTGCTTGAGGACAAGCAAGAACTTGATTTTGGGGGAGTGTTGAGTGCATAAATGTTCTATATTTCCCCCTCATTTACCCATATTTTTTGATGCACTCAAGCATTATTCATTGCATTTAGGATAGATTTTTGCATATACATCACAATTAGATAAAATTGCACAGTTGCTGCTAATTTTGGTTACTTTTGCAGGTATATGATGTGGTAGACCCAGGGCCGTAAAGGAGCAGAGGCGGATTGCAGAGCTGGAGTCGAGAAGCAAAGGTCGTCATGACATCTGTCGTGGCAGCCATGACGACAGAAGAATGTTGAGGTGGAAAAGTGAAGTGGAGCTCGATAGATAGAGGATTTCAAGCCGGTCTATCGTGGACTACTTCCATATTTTTCTGAGCCCATAAGCAAAATGAAGGCCAAGCCCAAAGTTCAAGGAAGAAACTCAAGGCAAGAAAAGAGGACGAATTCAAGGCATCTACTCAGATGATTTAGTCTTTAATAGAGTTGCACTTTAACTCGAAATTATATTCTTGCCATATTCGAAAACTTGGACCCAAGGCCTATATAAAGGCATGTAATTCGACCTTGGGAAGAATATCTCATTCCTAGCCGTCTTCCCCCAAAACCCTTGTCGTTATCCCTTCTACATCATGTTCTAAACTCCCTTTAGGGCTACGGGTTGATTCTGTAAAGTAGTTGCAAGGATTGTATTGTTTTAAGAATTTTCTGTCAAGTAATAAAAACTTCAAGTTTATTTACTCTGGTTTTCATATCTCATAGGAGCATCATGAGAGCATTGTGAGGTTATCCATTTGTTTGATATCGGGAGAGTCAAGCATTCGAAAAGAGTAAATACGTGTTTTCCAGTTTATGGTTAAACCATCTTGGCTTAGGGATAAGTACAAGGTTAAGTGGCTAAAGAAGAATTCAACAACATTGGTGTTCACCCTTTGATTCACGCCGGGAGGTATCATCCTAGAAGTGTTCATCAACAGAACTTGGGCCTAGCGATAGGACAAGTCAGAGCAGGGATTTTTGCCAAGCTTGAAGTAAAAAGTTATTGATCGCTGGCGCGACATCAACAGACCTCTGCCGCGATAGGAACGACAACAGATAACAGAAGTTCCTCTAACAGTGCAACACTTGCACTACTGAGCAATTCAATACCAGCCTATTATTTAAATCTAATTCTTTTATCTTTTCCTTTAGTTGTTTCTCAAGATTATTACACCCATTCAATTAAACTATTTCTTTCTCTTGTGCAGCAATTCAAGGATAGAGTTATTTCCAGTCCCTGTGGAGACGATATCCGATACTCCAGTATCACTTTACTACTTGTGTCGTGTTCACTTGCACTCTTTGCGATAGGACTCTTTTACACGCAACAACTGTTCTTCTTATTATGAAATTCTTCATCTTCCAAGGTTTGAAATTTCTTTTTGAAATTCTTCATTGTTATGAAATTCTTCATTCTCTGCCAAACTATAGAGTCCGAAGTTGTTCTACTTATTATGAAATTCTTTATCTTTTAAAGTCTTACACTGCTCCTTAAAATTTTCCTTTCCTGAGGTTTGAAGTTGTTTTTCTTATTATGAAATTCTTCATTCTTCACCCTTTTGCTAGTACATCGTTGTAAAGAAAGATTTGTTGAAATATGCATCTGTAAATGGAATGTTTGAAGAAATCTGCCTTTGTTAATGTAATGTCTTGAGTTCCGCCTCTGTAAATGGAATGTCTTGAGTTCCGCCTCCGTAAACGGAATTTCTTGAGATTCGCCTCTACGAAAAAACTGAACCTGAAAAAAAAATAACATCAATTAATATGAATTCAAATTTGAGTAGTATGAAACATCTTCAATGTAACACCCCAATTTTGGGCTTGGAAGTTTAGGGTCTGAACCGGACACATTAAAAATATGGAAAATATCTAAAAATCCTCTTTTAATATTTATAAGAGAGTGGTGAAATCAATTTTACAAAATAAGGTTTGGAAGTGCAACATTTCGAAATAGTGACTAAAATGTAATTTTTTAAAAGTTCAGTGGTGACTGTTTTGTAAGGATTGAAACTTTGAATCTTTAAGGAGCTAATTTACCCAAGAAAGGATTTCTCCAGATTTTTCTTAAATTTTAATGATTCATTTAATGTTTAATTAATTAAAGGAAAAGAGGGAAACCATAATTTAGCTTTTCATAATTAACTTTCTTAAAAACTTTCTCATCTCCTTTTCTCTCAAAATTCCCTCAGCCAAACACATTTCTACAGCAACATTTCTTTTGATTTTCACACTAAATGATGAGGTTTCAAACGTCAATTGATTCCTAATCATTTCTACATCAAATCCTCTTCATTTGCTTATTGAATTTCCAAGGATTTTGGCTCTAATCAAGGAGAAATATACATTTAGAGGTAAGGATGTTCTTCTCCTCTAAATACTCAGGTTCTTTACTGAAATCTACATTTAGAGGTAAGGATTGAATCTTGAAGAAATACGTGGTGATTGTTTGGGCTCTATTTTGAGATGGCTTTTAATGTATTTTGGATGTTTAATGATGTGTAATTGAGGTTTAATCAATGCAATCCCGAATAGGTTGATTTTCCTAAGTTTTTGCTTGTGAAAATGGTGGTTTTTGGGGTGATCTTGGTGTTCTGTTATAGATGGAGGTATAAGGATGTGTTTAGGTTCTTTTTAGATGTTAATTGATGTCTAAGAATGTTTAGAAGTGATGGATCTTGGCTGGGTAATGTTGTGGAAGAGTTTGGATGTGATTTCGGTTGTGTTTGGTAGCCGAAATGTTAGTTTTGGTGAGAGCAGCGAGTTTAGGTGTAATGGATGAAGATTTTAATGCATGATGATGCATTAATCCTCTGCTTTGATGTGTTTAAAACAGGGGAGACATCTTCGGATCCTTGTGGTGTTGATCCGGAGGCTTGAACAACGTTTCGACAAGCTTGCGAAACAGAATTGGTGAGTGGAGTTGGATTTCCAGCTTTGTATCGAATGTTTGAAGGTTTGGGAGCTTAGTTTAAGACTAATCAACTTAACTAAGCTCAAGAGTAAGTTTTCAGAAAAACTCTCTTAGATGAGCCATGGATTGGTTCGATGCATTTGTTGATAATTACATGTTTAAATTCTGTTTTTGAAAGCATGTTTAGCATGGTTAATGCTGGTTATGTAAGTCATTTGTTGAAGGATGCTCAAGGTAAGAGATCCTTGGTTTGATTTGTTAAAAAAATGGATTGATGCATAGTGATGCATGTTGTAAATGACTTTGATTTAGATACTTTAAAACAGTGGATTATTGATGATAATTGATGTATATTGGCAAGTGATGTGTTGGTTTTAAAGTACTTGAATCAGATATAGTTAGCCGGCTATAGGATTGGGTGCACCGTGAATAAAGTCGCCTTGGATGTTGAGGGGTTATAATTGTACCGTAGACTCCATTCAAGTACACTAACTAGATGGTTAAGATCACAATGGTGGTTAAAAGTTCATGTGTGGATCTTGTGTTGTGTGTCCCGTGTTCTCGTTAGTGATGTTATACAACTACCGATGAGTGATATGGAGGGGTTGTGATTGTACCGTTAAACTCCATCACGGGTGTTGAGGGGTTGTGATTGTACCGGTAAACTCCACCTTTTGTGTTCGGTAGTGTGTATGAATCGTATGGGAGAACGCTTGTAATCCGCGTATCCGATTGTGTTTTATGTTGTAAATGGTTATGATATCACTTGGAAGCCAATATGACATGTTGATGTTAAAGAAGCATGAGATGCTTGATGTGTATGCAATGTTGCATGAATAATGATGTTTATGTGTTAAAAGGCTTTGTGGAAAGTGTTTTTATAAAATGCATTATTGTGTTGTTTCTCTAGAGCATGCTTCACTAAGCATTTGTGCTTACGCTCTCTCTCATGAACCAATAATGCAGATAATTGAGGTGTTTGAGGGCAGCAAGGAGGCTAAAAATCCAAGGGAAAGCTAAGCTCATGTATGGTGACTGTTTCACAACATTATTAGTTTTTGATATTTGGCAATGGGAACCTAGGATGTGTTTTTGGGAGATGTTTTGGACTCCCTAGATGTGGCATGATGCCTTAAATGTTTTGGATATGTAAATGGCCATTTTGTGCTTGCTTTGATGCTTGAATGAATGTTTGGCTTTGGACATTAGGATGCATGCCTATAGTCTTGTGGATTTCCCTAATTGATGTCATGAATGTGTTTTGATGATGCAAACATGTGCCTTATATGTATGATGACTTGTTGGCATGATTAAAAAGTCATTTGGATGTGTTTGAGTGGAAAAATGCATGTTAAACCAACAAATTCTGCACTTTCTGGGCAGTCCGTATCAGAACGGGCACTAGCGTTTCAAAACGGGGGCCCGTAATGGCCTTCGTGTATCGAAACGGATAGGGCCGTTCCGGAACGTTTTGCCACTGACAAGCCCTATTTCGATACAGGTCTCGAAACGAACCCGCGTTTCAGAACAGTCAACCCCCATTCCGAAACAGACGACCATTGGGCACTGATTTGAATGGTTTAAGGTTTGCAAGCTTTATGTTTTACTCTTGAATTTTGTATTTGCAATTGCTTGAGCTTGAGATGTCTGTTTGAGGTGAAATTTGACAGGGAATCATGTAATATGATTAATTTGATATTGGTAATTTAAAAATCAGATAAGTTCTTCAACTTTCCAGAATTTACAATATGGTCCCTAACTTTTGAATTATGTGCAATTGAGTCCCTTATTGCTTTCCGATCGCTGTGCTTTTCAAGTATGTTTTTCTCATGGGTACGCCTAGGGTTAATGTGCATCTAGATAAGATTAAAAATAAAAAAGGGTCGTTAATCAAGGTTGACTTTCGGGTTGACTTTGGTTTTCCCCGTGTGATCTTCGTAGTTCGGGTCAACCGTCTAGGTCGGGCTAAGGGGGTTACATTTGGTGGTATCAGAGCTGAGTTTTCGAGTAAATGGGAATGGTTATGTGGGTGATGTATGTATGATTACATGATGTGCCTTTTTGAATATAAGTGTGATGTATGAATTGTAAAGTATGTTACAATGGTGATGTATGCTGTGATGAAGCATGTAGAGGAACCCATTGCCATATCACAACTAATGAAATGAATTGTTTTGTTAGAAATGAGCTTGAGTACTTAGATTTCTTACCCTGCTGAGCCTGATTATGTTTATTGCATTTGTGTTAGTGTGTTGTTTTAGTGAATGGGACCTCGTAGAGAGACGAGAATTAATACGCGAGCTATGGCTCAGAACGAGAATGAGAACAATGCTGATAGTGTTATGGATATACCTCCTCCTCCTGGTGGTGGACCGCCCGGTGGTGGTGGTGCTGGAGGTGATGGAGCTGGTGTTGGTGCTGGTGCTAGGGTCGCTGGACCTGAAGCTGGGCAGGGGCAAGCTGCTCCTGACATGACAGTTTTGATACAGGCTGTGTTGGAGCCTTTCAGGCGGCAGTAGCTGGAGCTCACGGAGCTGGGCATCAGGGTGATGCTAATGCGAGGTTACCTTTGGAACGTTTACGCAGTCTGGGAGGGACTGAGTTCAGAGGTTTGTCTGCTGAGGGTTCCAAATCTTGGTTGGAAAGTACCAAGAGGATATTGGGACAAATGAACTGCAATGATGTGCAGAAGTTAGGATGTGTGGTATCGCTGTTACATGATGATGCTTATACCTGGTCTACGACCACTGTCTCCGGAATGGAGGAAGTTGATGTGACTTGGACGTTCTTTCTGAACGCGTTCAAGCGAAAGTATATAGGTGTGCGATACCTGGATGAAAAGAAAAGAGAGTTCATGTCTCTTACACAAGGGAGCATGACGGTGGCTGAGTATGAGATCCAGTTTGTCCGTCTCAGTCAGTATGCACCTGAGCTTATCCCGGATGAGCGGGAGAGGTGTGGGCGTTTTCGGTATGGTTTGGTGACGGATGTAAAGACCATTATGCTAGCCGCTGAGTACACGGATTTTGATGTGCTGGTTAGTAGCGCGAAGGACATTGAGCAGAATCTGGGTTTGTCTTCTAGGAGTGCTGGCTCTAGCTTGGGTAAGAGAGCTGCTGAGTATAGTTCTGGTGGAGGACGGAACAAGAGAGGATGAGATAGGAGGTATCAGTCTTCTGCTAGGCGTGGTAGTGGAGGGCAAGGTGCGCCTGTTCAGGGAGACATGGCGAGAGCTGATCAGAACACGTGCTGGGCGTGTGGATCGCGTGGTCATTTGAGACATGATTGTCCTCGGGCAGCGAGAGAGGTGCAGGCTCCTGTTGTAGTGACTGGTAATTTGTGCTGGAATTGTGGTTCGGCAAACCATGTAACCCCCTTAACCCGACCTAGACGGTTGACCCAAATTAAGAAGATTACACGGGGAAAACCAAAGTCAACCCGAAAGTCAACCTTGATTAACAACCTTTTTTTTTCTTTTTAAACTTCTCTAGATGCAAATTATCCCTAGATATAATCACAAGATCATCATATACAAAGATCATAACCATCAGAGAACATTCAGGGACTCAATTGCACAAATTACAACTTTGGGGACCAAATTGTAAATTCTGAAAATTATAAGGACTTAAGCCAATTTAAAGTTACCAACTTGAAATTAATCATTTTTCATGCTTCTCTGCCAAATTTCAGCTCAAACGGGCATCCCAAACTCATGTGTTCTGTAATGCCCCGGTTTTGCACATCAGTGCAACTCATCTGACCAAAGATTCCCTTGGTACTCTCCAACCAAGACTCCGAACCTTCAGCTGACAAACCCCTGAACTCAGTCCCTCCCAGACTGTGCAGACGTTCCAAGGGTAGTCTAACTCCAGCATCTCCCTGATGCCCAGCTCCTCGAGCTCCAGCTACTGCGGCTTGAAAAGCTCCAGCAATAGCTTGTATCAACACTGTCATGTCAGGAACAGCTTGCCCCTGACCAGCAGCTTCAGGTCCAGCGACCCCAGCATCAGCTGCAGCTCCAGCTCCTTCACCCCCAGCACCACCACCACCCGGTGGAGGAGGTAAAACCGCACTCTCAACATTCTCTTCATTTTCATTCTCGTTTTGAGCCGCAGCTCACACATTACTCCTTAACTCTCTACGAGGAGCCATACTCTAACAATGCAATCACAATGCAAATAAACAAAGTCAGGCCCAGTAAGGTAAGCAATCCAAGTACTCAAGCTCATTTTCACTTAAAAACAACATCATTTCATTAGCTTTGATTTGGCAATGGGTACCCACAACATGCTAGATGCAAATTATCCCTAGATATAATCACAAGATCATCATATACAAAGATCATAACCATCAGAGAACATTCAGGGACTCAATTACACAAATAACAACTTTGGGGACCAAATTGTAAATTATGAAAATTATAAGGACTTAAGCCAATTTAAAGTTACCAACTTGAAATTAATCATCTTTCATGCTTCTCTGCCAAATTTCAGCTCAAACGGGCATCCCAAACTCATACAATTGAACAAACAAGTTTCAGGACCAAAATGCAAACATTGCAAAACATTTAACCATCAAATTCAGAGCCCAACGGTCAAGTGTTCCGAAACAGTGAAGACCTGTTTCGAAACGCGGGACCGTTCCGCAATGTGTTCCGAAACATGGCCTGGCAGTGGCCAAACTGTTCCGAAACAGTGCCTCCCGTTTCGGAACGCCCAGGCCATTTCAGGCTCCCGTTCCGATACGGTAGCACCTGTTCCGAAACAGGCTGCCCAGATTGCAGAAAATCAGCTGGTTTAACATGCAATTCACCTATCAAACATGCTCCAAAAGCCACCAAACTTTACCAGCAAGTCACACAACATTCATGGAACATAATTGCATGAACTAAACATCAACATGGCATCAATTATGAAAAGCCCCAAATCCATAGACATTCTTCCTATCTAGCAAACCATTCAAGCATCAATCCTCCAAATAAACCACATAAAGGCCAATTACAATTACCAACATTATTAGCAACATCAATCCAACTTAGGGAGTCTAAAACATCTCCCAAAACAACAACATAGGTCCCCCATTGCCAAATTACCAAAAAGCTAATAGTGTTTAAGAAACCTTCACCATACATGAGCTTTGTTCACTACTTGGATTCTTCACCACCTTGCTGCCCTCAAATGCACTTTAATGCTCTGTATTATTGGTTTAAGAAAGAGAGAGAGCGTAAGCAAAAGCTTAGTGAGATATGCTCATTAAAACCACACAATAATGCATTTATAAAACACCTTTATAAATCATACTTCAAACCAACATTTAAACATGCTCATAAGCATTTAAAACAAGCAACTCATGCTTCAAGTTCATATCATGTCATATTGGCAACAAGTGATACATTCAACATAAGACTCACACATGGACTTTTAAACACCATTGTGATCTTATACTTTCCAAGGACCACACATGGACTTTTAAACACCATTATGTCCTTAACCCCATGGACTTTTAAACACCATGGCCCATGGACTTTTAAACACCATGGCAAGGACCACACAAGGACTTTTAAACACCTTTGTGTCCTTAACAAGAACCATCCAAGGACTTTTAAACACCTTGATGTTCTTAAATAAGAAGGCTTACACAAGGAATTTTAACCACCTTTGTAACCTTAACCAAGGACCAATCATGGACTTTTAAACACCATATTGTCCTTAAATACACAAGACTCATCCAAGGAACTTTAACCACCTTGATGATCTTAACCAAGAACCAACCATGGACTTTTAACCACCATGTTGTTCTTAAATAAACAAGGCTCACACAAGGACTTTTAAACACCTTTGTGACCTTAAACATCACTTGACAATATGCATCATTAACAACATTAATCCACTGTTTTAAAGCATTAAACAAAGCCATAAACATCATGCATCTTTAAGCATCAAACCACATTTAAACAATGTTCTAAAACAAGGATCTCTTACCTTGAGCATCCTTCAACACATGGCTTATAATCTCAGCAAATAAACATGCTAAATATGCTTTCAAAACAGGATTTAAAACATGCAAACAACCACATTGCATACAACCAAACCATGGCTCATCATCAAGAGAGTTTTCCGAAAACTTACTCTTGAGCTTAGCTAAGTTGCTTAGACTTAAACTAAGCTCCCAAACCTTCAAAACATTGGTTTCAAGACTGAAAACCAAAATCCACTCACCGATTCCGTTTCGCATCTTGCCGAAACACCAATCAAGCTTCCGGATCACCACCACTTGGATCCAAAGATGCTTCCCCTGTTTTTAACACATCAAAGCAGAGGATTAATGCATCATCATGCATTAATAGCTTCAATGAAAGCACCTAAACCCGCTGCTCTCATCTACACTCCACTTTCGGCTACCAAACACAACCGAAAATGCATCCAAACAACTTCACAACATTACCCAGCCATGATCCATCAAATCTAAACATTCCTAAACATCAATTAACATCCAAAATGGATCTCAACACATCCTTATACCTCCAGCCATAACAGATCATCAAGATCACTCCAAAAACCATCAAAAACACAAGCTAAACTTAGGAAATTCAACCTATCCGGGATTGCATTAATTAAACCTCAATTCCTTATCAAATTAACATTCATTTAACATCAAAAATACACCTCAAATCACTGCTTAAACATATCATACGAATTTTCATCAAAATCAAGCAAATCTTGCATTTAAAAGCCAAGATCATGAATCCATCTATAAAACCTTTTATAAAACACAATTTAAGGATTGAGAACTTAGGAATTTCAGTAAAGAACTGAGAGTTTAGAGGAGAAGGACGTTCATACCTCCAAACTTGAGTTTTCTCCCTTTTTGGAACCAAATTCTTGAAAAACCACTTAGCAAATGGTGAGGTTTTGATGAGGAGATGATTAGAAATCAAAAGAGAATTGAAAAGAGGTATTTAGGTAGCAAAATCAGAGGAAAAAGCTCTGGAGAAAGATGTTTGGTTTGAGAGAAAATGAGAGAAAAGGGAAAATAGAAATTATGGAAAGTTAGTTGGAAATGACAAAATATCTTCCCTCCACTTTTTATTTTATTTAAAAACCTTTAATAAATCATTTAATATCTTAGAAAAATCTGGAGAAACTCCCTTTGGGTAAATAGCTCCTTAAAGATTCAAAGTTTCAATCCTTTTTAAAACAGTCACGCAGTTTTCAAAAATTACATTTTGGTCACTAGCCAAAATGTCATCCTTCCAAACCTCATTTTGTAAAATTGATTTCACAGTTCACTTATATATATTAAAAGAGGATTTTAGAACATTTTTCCATATTTTTAATGCAACCCGAACTAGGTTTTCCTAATTTCACTCTTTTATATTCGAACCGCACTTTGACCGAACCGGTCCAAGCCCAAAACCGGGGCATTACAGAACACATGAGGAGGGAGTGTCCTTTGTTGGCCGGTGGTGGTCAGGGATGTGCTCCTGGAGTTGTTGCACCACAGAGAGGTCGTGGGCGCGGCCGTGGTAACTTCCAGCGCAGAGATGATGGTGGAAGGAATGTGGCACATGTGGTGGTTGTCCAACCTGAGGGTGGAGGCTAGGCTCGAGTGTATGCGCAGCGAGAGGGGAGGAATGACACGGATGTGATCGCAGGTACCTTTACTTTGCAATCCTTGTCATTACTTTCCTTGATTGATTCTGGATCTATACACTCATACATATTGCGTGAACATGCTCAATTGCTTGGTTTACCTGTTGAGTCTTTGGATGTTGGTATGCGTGTAACTAGTTCCTTTGGTGAGACCGTTGTGACACGGAAGTTATATAGAAGGTGTCCCTTGGTTGTGCAAACCATGTTTTTCATGTTGATCTCATGAAATTGCCTTTCTATGGTTTTGATGTAATCCTTGGTATGGATTGGGTTGTTGAACATCGAGCTGTGGTGGATTTTGAGAACAAACGAGTTTCATTGAAGCTTGCGGATGATTATGAGGTGGTGGTGGTTGGTGAGAATGTGAAGTTTCTTACCAATGTGGTGTCTACATTGGAAGCGAGTCGAATGCTGAGGCAAGGTTGTGAAGCCTACCTAGCCTTTATGATGAATCCTAGCTCTAAGGAGTTGCGAGTGCAAGATATCAGGACTGTACGAGAGTTTCCTGGTGTGTTTCCGGAGGAGTTACCTGGATTGCCTCCTAATCGAGAAGTGGAGTTTGGGATTGAGCTGTATGAAAACACAACTCCAGTGTCCATTACTCCTTATCGAATGGCACCTAAAGAGTTGAAGGAGCTGAAGACGCAACTTCAGGAGTTGCTTGATCGTGGTTTCATTCGGCCAAGTGTGTCACCTTGGGGTGCACCGGTCTTGTTTGTGAAGAAAAAGGATGGTACTATGAGAATGTGCATCGATTACCGTCAGTTGTTAGGATGAATTGGCTTATGCATCGCGACAGTTGAAGGTGCATGAGCGCAATTATCCTACGCATGACATTGAATTGGCTGCGGTGGTTTTCGCTTTGAAAATTTGGAGACATTACCTGTATGGTGAGAAGTGTACGGTGTACACGGATCTCAAAAGTTTGAAGTATCTGATGTCTCAGAAAAGAGTTGAATCTTAGGCAACGACGTTGGGTGGAGTTGCTTAAAGATTACGATCTGACGATCGAGTACCATCCGGGAAAAGCTAATGTTGTAGCGGATGCCTTGAGTAGGAAGGTAGCAGTGGAGTTGAGGGCTATGTTTGCCAGCTTGAGTATTTCGCGAGATGGCAGTCTTATGGCTGAATTGCAAGTGAAACCATCGTTGGTTCAGTTGATAAAGGATAAGCACCTGTTGGATGATTCCTTGGTGCCACATGTTCAGGATATTGTTGAGGATAGGCCATCGGATTTCTGCTTTAGTGATGATGGAGTTTTATGTTTTGGGAGTCGGATAGTAGTGCCCAATGATGCTGAGTTGAGGCGTGCTATTCTGACTGAAGCTCATAGTAGTCCTCTTGCTATGCACCATGGTAGTACAAAGATGTATCGTGACCTTAAGGATGAGTACTATTGGGTGGGTTTAAAGAAAGATGTTGCTGAGTATGTGAGCAAGTGCATGGTTTGTCAGCGAGTTAAGGCTGAGCATTAGTTTCCTTCTGGGCTGTTGCAACCGTTGAGGATTCCTGAGTGGAAGTGGGAAAGGATTACCATGGAATTTGTGTCTGGTTTGCCTTTGTCGCCATCAAAGAAGAATTCAGTGTGGGTGATTGTGGATCGCCTTACGAAGTGTGCGCATTTCTTACCTGTGCATACTACGTATACGTTGGATAAGCTTGCAGAGCTGTACATTGCTGAGATTGTGCGGCTGCATGGTGTGCCAAAGTTGATTGTGTCGGATAGAGATCCGAGGTTTACGTCACGTTTTTGGGAATGTTTGCATCAAGCTTTGGGTACACAGCTGAATTTCAGTACTTCTTATCATCCACAGCCGGATGGACAGTCTGAGCATGTTATCCAAGTGCTGGAGGATATGTTGAGGTGCTGTGTGATTGAGTTTCAAGGCTCTTGGGAGAAGCATTTGCCTTTGGTGGAGTTTTCTTATAACAATAGCTACCAGGCAAGTATTCAAATGGCACCTTATGAAGCCTTGTACGGGAGGAAATGCAGAACTCCTCTTTGTTGGGCTGAAGCAGGTCAGAAGTTGGTTTCAATGCCAGCTTTGTTGAAAGGAACCACCGAGAAGGTGAAGCTCATTTGTGAGCGTTTGAAGGCAGCTTCTGATCGACAGAAGTCTTACGCGGATTTGAAGCGTAAGGAGGTTGAGTATGCGGTAGGTGATCGTGTGTTTTTGAAAGTTTCGCCGTAGAAAAAGGTGATGAGGTTTGGGCGGAAGGGTAAGTTGAGCCCTAGGTACACTGGACCATACGAGGTGGTTGAGCGTGTGGGTCCTGTTACGTACAACTTGAGATTGCCGCAAGAGTTGGAAAAGATTCATGATGTGTTTCATGTCTCTATGCTTCGGAGGTATAGATCGGATCCTTCGCATGTTATGCCTGTGGAGGAAGTGGAGTTGAATCCAGACTTGACCTATGATGAGGAGCCGGTGGAAATTCTGGATTCAGGCAGTAAAGTTCTTCGAGGTAAAACCATTGAGTTGGTAAAGGTGTTGTGGAAGCATCGTCGTACTGAGGAGGCCACGTGGGAACGAAAGGATGACATGAAGAAGCAGTTTCCGTATCTCTTTCCTCCAGGTAAATTTCGATGACGAAATTTCTTAGGGGGGGAGAGTTGTAACACCCCAATTTTGGGCTTGGAAGTTTAGGGTCTGAACCGGACCGGTCTAATTTTCGGTTCGAATATAAAAGGTGGTTTTAGGGAAAACCAAGTTCGGATTGCATTAAAAATATGGAAAATATCTAAAAATCCTCTTTTAATATTTATAAGAGAGTGGTGAAATCAATTTTACAAAATAAGGTTTGGAAGTGCTACATGTAGAAATAGTGACTAAAATGTAATTTTTGAAAAGTTCAGTGGTGACTGTTTTGTAAGGATTGAAAATTTGAATCTTTAAGGAGCTAATTTACCCAAGAAAGTATTTCTCCAGATTTTTCTTAAATTTTAATGATACATTTAGAGGTAAGGATGTTCTTCTCCTCTAAATACTCAGTTCTTTACTGAAATTCCCAAGTTCTCAATCCTTAAATTAAGTTTTATAAAAGGTTTTGATGTTGTGAACTTGATTTTGGCTTAAAACTCAAGATTTGGATTGAATCTTGAAGAAATTCGTGGTGATTGTTTGGGCTCTGTTTTGAGATGGCTTTTTAATGTATTTTGGATGTTTAATGATGTGTAATTGAGGTTTAATCAATGCAATCCCGAATATGTTGATTTTCCTAAGCTTTTGCTTGTGAAAATGGTGGTTTTTGGGGTGATCTTGGTGTTCTGTTATAGCTGGATGTATAAGGACGAGTTTAGGTTCTTTTTTGATGTTAATTGATGTCTAAGAATGTTTAGAAGTGATGGATCTTGGCTGGGTAATGTTGTGGAAGAGTTTGGAAGTGATTTCGGTTGTGTTTGGTAGCCGAAATGTTAGTTTTGCTGAGAGCAGCGAGTTTAGGTGTAATGGCTGAAGATTTTAATGCATGATGGTGCATTAATACTTTGCTTTGATGTGTTTAAAACATGGGAGACATCTTTGGATCCTTGTGGTGTTGATCCGGAGGCTTGAACGGCGTTTCGGCAACCGTGTGAAACGGAATTAGTGAGTGGAGTTGGATTTCCAGCTTTGTATCGAATGTTTTAAGGTTTGGGAGCTTAGTTTAGGACTAATCAACTTAACTAAGCTCAAGAGTAAGTTTTCGGAAAAACTCTCTTGGATGAGCCATGGATTGGTTCGATGCATTTGTTGATAATTACATGTTTAAATTCTATTTTTGAAAGCATGTTTAGCTCAAGAGATCCTTGGTTTGATTTGTTAAAAAATGTGGATTGATGCATAGTGATGCATGTTGTAAATGGCTTTGATTTAGATGCTTTAAAACAGTGGATTATTGATGATAATTGATGTATATTGGCAAGTGATGTGTTGGTTTTAAAGTACTTGAATCGGATATAGTTAGTCGGCTATAGGATTGGGTGCACTGTGAATAAAGTCATCTTGGATGTTGAGGGGTTGTATTTGTATCGTAGACTCCATCCAAGTACACTAACGAGATGGTTAAGATCACAATGGTGGTTAAAAGTCCATGTGTGGATCTTGTGTTGTGTGTCCCGTGTTCTCGTTAGTGATGTTATACAACTACCGATGAGAGATATAGAGGGATTGTGATTGTACCGTTAAACTCCATCACGGGTGTTGAGGGGTTGTGATTGTACTGGTAAACTCCACCTTATGTGTTCGGTAGTGTGTATGAAGTGTATGGGACAACGCTTGTAATCCGTGTATCCGATTGTGTTTTATGTTGTAAATGGTTATGATATCACTTGGAACCCAATATGACATGTTGATGTTAAAGAAGCATGAGATGCTTGATGTGTATGCAATGTTGCATGAATAATGATGTTTATGTGTTAAAAGGCTTTGTGGAAAGTGTTTTTATAAAATGCATTATTGTGTTGTTTCTCTAGAGCATGCTTCACTAAGCATTTGTGCTTACGCTCTCTCTCATGAACCAATAATGCAGATAATTGAGGTTTTGAGCGCAGCAAGGAGGCTAAGAATCCAAGGGAAAGCTAAGCTCATGTATGGTGACTTTTTCACAACATTATTAGTTTTTGATATTTGCCAATGAGAACCTAGGATGTGTTTTTGGGAGATGTTTTGGACTCCCTAGATGTGGCATGATGCCTTAAATGTTTTGGATATGTAAATGGCCATTTTGTGCTTGCTTTGATGCTTGAATGAATGTTTTGCTTTGGACATTAGGATGCATGCCTATAGTCTTGTGGATTTCCCTAATTGATGCCATGAATGTGTTTTGATGATGCAAACATGTGCCTTATACGTATGATGACTTGTTGGCATGATTAGGAAGTCATTGGGATGTGTTTGAGTGGAAAAATGTATGTTCAACCAGCAAATTCTGCACTTTCTGGGATGTCCGTATCAGAACGGGCACTAGCGTTTCGAAACGGGGGCCTGTAATGGCCTTCGTGTATCGAAACGGATAGGGCCGTTCCGGAACGTTTTTTCCACTGCCAAGCCCTGTTTGCAAGCTTTACGTTTTAGTCCTGAATTTTGTATTTGCAATTGCTTGAACTTGAGATGTCTGTTTGAGGTGAAATTTGACAGGGAAGCATGTAATATGATTAATTTGATATTGGTAATTTAAAAATCAGCTAAGTCCTTCATCTTTCCAGAATTTACAATATGGTCTCTAACTTTTGAATGTTGTGCAATTGAGTCCCTTATTGCTTTCCGATCGCTGTGCTTTTCAAGTATGTTTTTCTCATGGGTACGCCTAGGGTTAATGTGCATCTAGATAAGATTAAAAAGAAAAAAGGGTCATTAATCAAGGTTGACTTTCGGGTTGACTTTGGTTTTCCTCGTGTGATCTTCGTAGTTCGGGTCAATCGTCTAGGCCGGGCTAAGGGGGTTACATTCAATTCCCATTTTGAAGCACTGAGATCTTTAGAGTCACGACTCATTTTGCTTAAAGTATCTCAATATTTTAGTTTGAAACTCGTATTAGGTCTCTTGTTTCTCTTCCTTGGTTGCTCGACCTCTTCTATGCTTAGAACATATATTACTGAGTCTACTCCACCGATCTTGAAACTGTAAGTTGAAATCTTCTATTGTTTCTTGCCGATCTTGGTAGATTTCTACCAAAATACACAAAAATGCTTTGAATGTATGAGTTAGCATGCTCTTATCTTATGGATGTCTAACTATGAATGTGCATGAATGCTTTCAATTGAGGACCACTTGGATGAGCTTTCATTTTCAGGGAAGCTTAAAATTTTGTTACTTCACTTTTCAAAAACTTTTTTCTTCAAAGGTAACCCATCTCACACTCAGGCTCAATCTTCATGATTTCTACATCTTTTGCTCTAAAGTGCCTTTTTAGGTTTTCACTTTAGATTACTTTTCTCAAAGCGTCCTTTTGGGTTTTCACTTTGGTTTTTTCTTTTCTTTTTCTCTTTTTCATAAACCTTGACCAGGCCGGCCACGTTACTAGAGAAATTGACCTTGATGAGTCAACTATTATTCATGTTTACATAGCATTGAAACCACCTAAAAGGCTTGATAATAAAAAGGTCTGAAACAAGCATACTATTACTTAGAATTAAAGTTTTGCCATGTCCAAGAGCCTCAAATTTCTTTCTCAGCAGATGAACATGGAGCTGTGAATATTCTCATTTCAATCTGGGAGGTTGAAGGACAATCAAAGACTCCATGTGCAGTAATACCACCATAGTTCGACAATGTCTTGAAAGCGTCTTCATAAACTGTCCCAACTGAAATACTGCAGGACAAGCGTAGCAAATGCAAGTAACAACAGAGACAATCAATGACGCTCCTATGATACACATAAAACAGAGAATGGACAAGTTCTTGCAAGCCATCTGCCGAAAAGCCATCCTAATCCAATAGTAGCTGATAATGTGTTGGCCTTGTGGATCCAATCATATCAGTGTGAGCACAAATATAAAAACCATTTTTCTTCGAATGGAAAACTTTATTGTCAATATCAGTTCCAAGTTGCACATTATATGGAGTCCCATTTCTGTATATTTGCTTCAGTGGGGTTCAACACTATATTCATTTTATAGTCTATTCTTTACTATCCACGAGTCATGGTTCCCAAAAGAGACCATCACCTTTGGAACATAACACATCCATCTTAATGTTCTTTGTAGTGTTGCCCCGCTCCTGAATTCAAATGTCATCTTTGCTCACTCTAGTATTCACAAAGCTTTCTTGTCTTGGAGTATTTCAGAAGTAATGTTCTTTTCTTTTATGAACCTTTAACTGACTGAACTTGCTATAGTTTTTGCACCGAAATATGGTCTATGCTCTCTCTTTTCCCCAAGATTACTTGTGTCACTTTCTTGCAGCTTTTGTTTAAATGTTTCTGAAACTCAGAGTTGTGTCCTTTCCTCGACATACTTTTCATCATTAAACAAGTACCGAGGTCAACTTCTATTCTGCCTGCACTTTAAGGATCACTACATCATAATAATACTTATGAAATCCTTTGCTTTTCTTGTATCTAATCAATTTATCTGCAAGATTCTTGCTGAAACGATAAGTTAAAGGCTCAAAATACTATTTTAATAAATTTGAGAAGATGGAATAACTTGATAAGTCATGGCAAACATGAGAAAATAAAATAAAACATTAGGCCCTTAAGCTCAAATGCAATATTGCCTTTCAACCAGATTGACAAAGATCAACTTAAATGTGACCCCTTCCAAATTATTAGACTACCGGGAGAAACATTTACCATATGCCTAATTTTATCCCATTTAAGTGGCACTCTTTGCCTCACTAACTCACCAACCCAATCCTTCCCTCTTTTCTGATCAGGCATTAGAAGTCTTGAAATCCTTCAAGAAAGGTTAACCCTGATAAGCGGAATGTATTTTGAAGACAAACTCTTCTTACTCCAATACTCGTATATGATCAAATGGTCTTTTGAGGATTGTAATTGGGCTATGGCTCACGCCTATGAAAGAAAGGATGTATAGGCTCAAATAAGTGTTAAAGGGTGATGAAACCAAGGATCATTTCTTCAAAGTGAAGTCTTATTTCTGTGCTCATTGATCTAATCATGCTTGAACAAATCTCTTTCTTCTTCTTTTTTCTTTTTTTTTCCTTTTCTTTCTTTTTTCTTTTTTTGTGGATCGCTCTAGACCACCGATTTTTATATTTTCACCCTATAGTTCATTTCCTTTCGTTGAATTAAAAAGTGATCAACCCTCCACTTCTCCTTTAGATAGAGATTCATTTTGAATAGAAGATCTCGCATTTGTCGCTTACTTTTCTTGCACTTTTCAACTTTGTGCTTTCTCTTTCAACTTCTTCAACTTTTATGTCGTCAATTTTCAACTTGATTAAGTTGACTTTTGAACACAAACTTTTTACAGTTCATTTTCTTTTCTTGTTTCTTTTTCTCTTCTTTCTTCTTTTTTCTTTTCTTTTCTTTTTTGGACTTGATTTTGAATATTCACTTTCATTCAACTAGCCTTTCTTGCTCTTGTACTCAAAACATCCATTTTTTATTTCTTGCCCCTAATTCTCAGGGCATTACTATCATAGCATGATCAAAAACCAAATATCTTTCACTTGCAAACAAACTTTCATCCTCTTTGCCCCCAGTGTAGGGGTGATCCTTGGTTTGTGTTGAACCGAAAGAAAATTATCAGGCTCAAAGGGGACAACAAATGATATTTTTCTTATTTTCTTTCTTTGTGAAGGGAGATGAGGAATGTCAAATTTCCTCCCATGTATGAATATCTTCGAAGAAAAGCAATCTTCAGGTGGTAGATGTTTTGGGTTATCACTTCATTAAAGGACCTTAGTCAACAATGCCTGAGAGGAAAATTCACTCGTAGTTTATATTTGGGATTCTCCTGTAATTCCTGAACACTCATTAATGTCTTCTCGTTGGCCTCAATAACATAGAAGAGAGTTACATTTCAGAATTGATCTCTGAATTTGATTATTGGTCACTCTTGCAGCTAATATTCAAGTACCTAATAGAAAATGATAGTGAAGATAGATACATATATGTATGGGAGAACAAAAACTAACCCATAGTAAAGAATAAATGAATTATAAAAAGAATCAAGGAATGCGAAATGTTTGCCATTTGGGAAAATTATGTAGGAACCAAACATCGTAAACAAATAAACCGATTAACCTCCCTTACAAAGACCCCCAATGCTCGCGGGCAAAAGCGACTGGGATGATCCAGGGTATTACTCTGTAACGGTCCTAAAACTACATACATATCTCTTGTGGTTCAACTTTCGATCATTAATCAAGGAAAACCTGAGTGAATTTCAGCCAGTCCAATTCTATCAACATTTCATTTATTTCCTTTACTGGCACGAAGGCATGCCCCTTCTTGCTTATGTTCTGATGTTCTCATCGAATCTTGAATTAAGATCATCCTGCCTATGAGTCTTCTTGTTTCTTCAATCAATTGCTTGCTCTTTTCCTTAAAATGTTCAATCATTGGCATTAACAATTTCTTCTAGTCGGTGTCTGGATGAACTTTGCTTTTTAGAATGTTGGCTGGATGTGTTGAAGCTTTTGACGAGCATGTCTGTTCGAGGCTTCTGCATTGTCAGTTTCTTATTTTCAATTAGCTTTTCCTTGCTCTTCCTTCTCTTTATTTTCTTGACGTCTTTTAGCACTTGATTTTCAGGCAATCCAATTGCATTGGCTCCGATTAGGTGACTACATCTTAAATTACAAATCTTAATGGACTGACATTCAATGTCAGCTTCCAAAATTCCTTGGTTCAAAAAGTTTTGAACTGCATTATGATACTCGCAATGATTCTCGGTGTTGTACCATCTTGGATAATGGGGCTTGGAAGGTTTTGGATGATGCAATAAAGCCTTGTGCAATTTGAAGTACATCTGACAATAAGAAACATGAATAAGATATAATTTAGTCTTTGGTTTTCCACAGACATGGTCACTTTGAGCATTTGACTTCGGAACGTTCTTCATTAAAGGAAACTTTGATGAGGTAGATGTCCAAACATTACTTCGCTTCTGGTAAACCCTGAACAATAGCGGATTGCACCTAAAAGCATGTTGTAAATTCTTCCCCTTTTCTTTTATCTCGATTCTTCTAGCAAATATTGTTCTCTTGTAGAATCGGGGTTCCCTAAATCATAAATGCTCATTTTTAATGAAATCACTATCTCTATTTTAGAACCATACACTGAAACGACTTGTATATCTTCAGAGCACTGTCATCAAAATGTTGATTCTACACAAGGTTGGGCAACAAATTTGAATACGAAATTGGAGTAGGAATAATCGTATTTCTTTTTCCTGTTGAACCATTTCATCTCTTTGTCTTGAGTTTCCGTGTTCTTTGCTCCTTTTGTAGTCGATTCCTTTGTGAGAAAAACTCAATCTTCAATTAGATCCTTAACTTTCAACATTTTAGAGAAAGGTTCTGTGATCCTTCAACTTTGCTAAAATCCCCAGGTCCTTTAACTATCACTGAACCATTGATCGACAAGGTATTTGGCATAAACTTCATAATTTGGCTTTACTCAATCCTTCCACGTCTTTTTACTGAACTACCTTCATCTCAGTATTTTCAGAGTTTCCAGTGCATTCACTTCATTATTTCCTTCTGATCTATTGGATTTTTCAAAGATGCCCTGGCTATACTGATCTGAACTTGCTCCCCTTTCCTTTTCTTTTTGTTTTTGACCATTTTTTCTCTTTTTGGTCTTTTAACTTTTATATTTTTTGACTTTTTTTCTTTTTCTTTCTATTTTTTGTGTCTTTTTTGCAGGTTGGACCCTCATGTGAGGTGTGATACCTACTTTCTTATCAATATCAGTATTTTTATTTGAAACATTCTTTTTCTGGCTTCCCTAATTCCAAGCAATACAGTAGCTTGAATTACCAACTCGTTCTGAGACTGATCAATCCTTTCCTCCACTCCACCCAAGCAGTCCTCAATAACCTTCTAAGATTGCCTTACCCTAATAAGCATATTGCCCATGCTTCTAAAAATATTAGTTTTCAACTTTCAGCCTATTATCTCAAAAATAATGCAATATTATTTAATAAAAATGTAATTATTAATATTATTATAAAAAATGATGTTATTTTTTTTAAAAAAATAGGATGATCATTCTAAAATATTTAAGCAATACAATGCATGAATGCACGAGGTATCGATTTCAAGGACTAGTCTTTAGAGCAACATTCATTAACCAAAAGGCCGAATACAAGAAATAGACAATTTGATTACACGGATCAACTTACCCTCGTCCATAGACTAATCATTTCATTCTACTTCTGAGTTAGTGTTTGTCTTAGCTTGGTGTTGATGTCAAGGTGTGGTTACAGGTTTAAGGCTTCAATGGATAAAATCTGCACAAATCGAGTGACTCCCCGCGCATGGCTTTTGAACTTGATCATTTCATGATTATGCCTTTGGATAATCTGGATAACCACTTCAACCTCACCTTTCAATACCTCATTCTTCATTTATAGTGCCCCGTCGAAACTTATAAGCTGGCTTTTCAAATCTCGTACAACACTATTCAATCCTGCCATCCTCATTTTCAGTTCTTACCTCTCTTATTCAATATCATATTTTCCTTCATTATTGTACCTTTTTTGTAATTTTCTCTATTTGTTAAATTTGGGGTGACAATTCTGTGTTGAGAGCTTAATTCTTCGCTAGTTTCAATTTGGTCCAACTGTATAAATGTTAAACCTTTGAATCTTTTTCCTCGCTTCCCTTTAAATGTCTTCTTTTAACTGCTTGCATTCTATCATATTTTGACATATAACTCCCTTGAATATTTTCCCTTTCTTAAACTGAGTCTTCTCTGACCGGGTCTACATCGTCTTATTACCTTCTCATTGTCTATCAAACTCATTGGCCATTAAGAACATCGCCTAACTTAACTGATCCTCGAATCGATACCTCTAATGAATGCAAAAATGATGCCAAGTAAAAAAAACACAAGAAAAGAAAATAAACAAAAAGAAATAGTGTTAGTATTGTGAATTAATATGGAAAAAAATAATCAAATTATTGACAGAGATAAACATATTATATTTAGCAAATAAAATAACCAGAGAAATATATTTAAACCGGCAACACCTGTCATAGATCCATGTCTGGCTCTAGCGAGTTAGGTTTCTAAAAGTAGAGTGTGGGCTTTGTTCTAGACTTTGGGTTCCTGGACTGTCATTACTATCTACTCCGACAGTAAGACATCGATTCGGTAGTATATGTCCCTTATAACGGAGGCATGGGCCCCACGATGTATAAGGTTAGTATACCGAAAGAAGACAAAAATCCAAAGTCAAAGCTGGAGAGCATCACGTCAAATATTGTCTTTCTCCCACTTAAGGGTCAAAAACTCGGGTCGAGGGTTTATGCATCAATGGAATATATATCATACACAAAAACTACCTCCATTTTTCCTGAAAATTCATCCAACAATCCTTAGAAAGAATTAAATTCAAATTATTGTTTAAAATGCCAAAATGCCATGTGGAATTAATTAATAGGTCCGACTCTCAATTTATAACTAGCGGAGTCGCCAAGCTATCGCGACCATTTTTAAAACCGAGTGTAAAAGTATCATGATGATTAGGGTTTTGAATTCGAGTTTTTCCATTTTCAATTTATTCTTGAATTTAGGGTTTTTTCATATTAAGTTGAATTTCCTTTTTTTATTCTTGAAAATCAATTTAGAGTCGTCCCTGGTCACTTTGGTAGACCAGTCACCATAGAAACGAACCAGAGACTCTCTTCTTTAAAATTTGGGTTTGGGAGTCGGTTACGTGTAGGGAAGGATTAGCACCCCTACAAACGCCCGTTATCGGTACCTTATTAATTCAACGTCACATTTTGATCAATAATTTGAATTTGATTAAACCTTTAATTGTTAATTGAATTTTATTTCGAATGGAGATATCCTTTGTAAGGAAATACATTTTAAATGAATATAAGTTTTGAAACGTCCAATTACTTTAGGACACTTCAATTTATATTCAAAATATATCTCAACACAAAAGGTTTAATGCATGTCTAATTATTTTCTTGTCATTTTTAAGTTAAAATCTAATTAGGGCTCTATTGATTTAATTAATTAAAGGAACTATGAATATTATCAAGTTTAGGGTTTATGAGATAACACCCAAACAATTAGGCACTATTCATATTAGACCTTAAATTAATAATATTCCTAAATATTTGGTGTTACTAACTACTTATTTCCTATCTTAATTTCATTTTAATTAAAACTAATTATATTTTATTACATGTTCTAAGTTTAATTGAAATATTAAATATTCAACTAGAATATTCCCTTGATTAACATCTCATTACATTGAGACACTAATCAAATTAGAATATTAAAGTTTCCATTTATCATTCATTTATTTGCTACAATTGTCTTCCTGTTTAAATTGTTTAATTAATTAGGGAACCTAGACTAAAGGCTCTAACTAATTCAATTAAGTGATTAAATTCACCTAACAAATGTATTATATGTTCAATTTAAAAACATGCAAACATACATATATAAATTGAATAATTGTAATTAAATCAAAGCTGGAAAGGACCAAATTAAAAGGAATTAAAACTTAAAACAAAGCTGAAAGGGACTATACTAAATTATTATTAAAACTAAGTGCCAAATTACAAGTTGGTAGTGAGCAAATTGAATAAAAAACAAAACTAAAAGCCCAAAGCATGAGAACTGAAGAGAATGGTGCGGGCCTAAACTGCTCAACCCGGTTCAAACCTGCGGGTTAAAGGACCCGACACCAAAACGGTGTCGTTTCAATATGGGTATAAAATACCCCAAACTGAATTAACTCAGGCACGTTCTCACTTTCTCCCTCTCTCTGTGCTCTCTCTCTATAAACACCCAATTTCCAGAAACTCATCCTAAAAACATATCAAACCCCCTCTTTTTACTAATGTTCATCTTCAGTTCTTCATTTTTTCCTCATTTGATCCAAAATAACTCAACCACGACTGAACTAAACCATTAACCGACCACCACTCAAAGCTCTGATCATCCCTTACCTTCTGCTATCCACCATTGGCAAATGCCAACCACCATCCGGTCGCCGTTCAAAACCCTAAACTTTCCCCAAAATCAAAACTAAATCGTAAATACCTAAATCTAACTCGATCCATCAGGATTTCCCTCTTCGCCCGCTAAGACTAACTACCCGAACCAAATCCTACCATTTTCAACTCCAACCAGTGACCTAAAATCAATTCCAATTGTCTCAAATTACTTCGGCCGCCATTAGGTATGTATTCCGATCTAAAACTCCTTTTTTTAGATCTATTATTTATTTATTTATTGTTTCAGTTTTCTAGTCTATTTTGTGTTTATCTTGCAGGAATCGAAAAAGTGAAGGGACATATACCTTCAAATGATGTTGACGGCGGTTTCGGAGATGTTTCAGCTTCCAATTCGCTTCTCCAGTCATCCTTTTCAGCGTCAAAACTGCTTCTCCAACTGTTCTCACATCTTCTATGGCAGTTGGGCTCCAGACAATCGTTCGTATTCCCAATGATGTTTCGGCTGCTCCAGCAATTCTTTAATTCCGGGGCGACGATTCGGTCTCTGGTTGGCGGTTGTTATCCCGAGGTAACTATGAATATTATTATTAATAATTTTGGTAGGTAATTATTATGGGTAATTAATTGAATCTCACCAAAATCGTCCCTCTCCTATTTATAGTGGCTGACCAAAGGTGACGTCAGCAGGGCTTAATCCGCGTGAAAAGGGATTTGTCCATTCCTAGGGTGACATGTGTCATTTTCTTGGCCGGAAAAAGAAACGCAAATTCAATTTTGTGTTTGTTTGGCTGTCTTTTCCATGAAATGGGATCTGTACAACTACATTTGGGCCTTGTATTTAGATTCTGGGCTCTATAGACTTTTGTGATGTAACATGGACTTATATTGGACTATAAAGGATTTTTTTAAACTATGTATGAGCTGGTATTTATTTTATTTATTTATTTGGTCTTATTTATAGAGAATATAATGTATATTTATATATAGGTATACTTAGACAAAATGCGGGTATTACAAGGGCACAAAACCCTAGGAGTTCCCACTATATAAAGGACAAGACACCCACATTAAAGAGATAACTGGAAAAAAGAGCTTTGTGATCTAAGAGAGAGGAGAAAAGGCAGTCGCTTTCCTTCTTCCTCAACTTGGTGTTCTCCGTTCCCGAAGCTTCAAAGGGTTGATCTTGATGGCCTTTGAGAGAAGCAACAAGCTTAGGGTGGTTCACGGCAGTCCAAGGCGGCTTGGGAGTTTCTTATACTCTTCGTAGCTCTTTGCTCTTGCATTTTCTTTATCTTGAATGGGTTATTTTAAAAGAATGATTATGGATGTTTGCCCAGCCATGAACTAACTTTAATTGGCTTGGGTTTGTTTTGGATGATTATATTTTGGGTAAACTACTGCAGGGGTCACTTACGTTTAGCGTCTGTACAGAGTTAGTCACCACTTTTGAAAAGTGCATATTAGTAGTCCTCTACGTTTTCGATGTGTAAATACTTGGTCACTCTGACATTAACTCCGTTAGTCCCCTAACGGATTGTTGATGTGGCGAAAGGATAAATTACTGCAATAGCCATTAAAATTTATCTCATTTACATTTTTTCTCTTCAATTTAAAAAACTAAACATTATAGTCACTAATAAAAATGTTTCTTTATAATTTCACCCTTAAATTTTTAAAAATTCATTTTTCAATCCTAAAATTTTACAATCAATTAACACAATAATATTATAAATGCTTAGATGAAAAATAGGTGCCCAAAGTCGAGTGTTGCACTTCCCTACATATTATTTGAATTTTTGAGTCGAGTTTATGAAATTATGAGTTGAGTATTTTCACATCAAACCTAAAAATTTAATTTTTTCGAATCAAGTCGAGTTATTGGAATTTCTATTTTATAATTCAAACTTTATTTTGAATTTTTGAGTCGAGTTTATGAAATCATGAGTCGAGTATTTTCACATCAAACCAAAAAATTTAATTTTTTCGAGTCAAGTCGAGTTATTGGAATTTCTATTTTATAATTCAAACTTTATTTTGAATTTTTGAGTCGAGTTTATGAAATTATGAGTCGGGTATTTTCACATCAAACCAAAAAATTTAATTTTTTCGAGTCAAGTCGAGTTATTGGAATTTCTATTTTATAATTCAAACTTTATTTTGAATTTTTGAGTCGAGTTTATGAAATTATGAGTCGAGTATTTTCACATCAAACTAAAAAAATTAATTTTTTCGAGTCAAGTCGAGTTATTGGAATTTCTATTTTATAATTCAAACTTTATTTTGAATTTTTGAGTCGAGTTTATGAAATTATGAGTCGAGTGTTTTCACATCAAACCAAAAAAATTAATTTTTTCGAGTCAAGTCGAGTTATTGGAATTTCTATTTTATAATCCAAACTTTATTTTGAATTTTTGAGTCGAGTTTATGAAATTATGAGTCGAGTATTTTCACATCAAACCAAAAAAATTATTTTTTCGAGTCAAGTCGAGTTATTGGAATTTCTATTTTATAATTCAAACTTTATTTTGAATTTTTGAGTCGAGTTTATGAAATTATGAGTCGAGTATTTTCACATCAAACCAAAAAAATTAATTTTTTCGAGTCAAGTCGAGTTATTGGAATTTCTATTTTATAATTAAAACTTTATTTTGAATTTTTGAGTCGAATTTATGAAATTATGAGTCGAGTATTTTCACATCAAACCAAAATATTTAAGTTTTTCGAGTCAAGTCGAGTTATTGGAATTTCTATTTTATAATTCAAACTTTATTTTGAATTTTTGAGTCGAGTTTATGAAATTATGAGTCGAGTATTTTCACATCAAACCAAAAAATTTAATTTTTTCGAGTCAAGTCGAGTTATTGGAATTTCTATTTTATAATTCAAACTTTATTTTGAATTTTTGAGTCGAGTTTATGAAATTATGAGTCGAGTATTTTCACATCAAACCAAAAAATTTAATTTTTTCGAATCAAGTCGAGTGTTGCACTTCCCTACATATAATTTTTAGTTTTAATCCGAAGTTTTTCTTGGGACAAACACGGATTAAAATTAAAAATTATATGTAGGGAAGTGCAACACTCGACTTGATTCGAAAAAATTAAATTTTTAGGTTTGATGTGAAAATACTCAACTCATAATTTCATAAACTCGACTCAAAAATTCAAAATAATATGTAGGGAAGTGCAACACTCGACTTTGGGCACCTATTTTTCATCTAAGCATTTATAATATGATTGTGTTAATTGATTGTAAAATTTTAGGATTGAAAAATGAATTTTTAAAAATTTAACGGTGAAATTATAAAGAAACATTTTTATTAGTGACTATAATGTTTAGTTTTTTAAATTGAGGAGAAAAAATGTACATGAGATAAATTTTAATGGTTATTGCAGTAATTTATCCTTTCGCCACATCAGCAATCCGTTAGGGGACTAACGGAGTTAACGTCGGAGTGACCAAGTATTTACACATCGAAAACGTAGAGGACTACTAATATGCACTTTTCAAAAGTGGTGACTAACTCTGTACAGACGCTAAACGTAAGTGACCCCTGCAGTAGTTTACCCTTATATTTTAGTTTTTAATGGATGTTTATGCATTTTCCAATTTCTTATATGCTTTGTTCACTGTTTTATTGCCTTAAGTTTGTAAGAACTTTCGAGAGTTAGCCTTTACTTAGGTGTTTGATAGCTTAATATTCGACAGAGTTAAGCTTAGACCTATGTGGAAAATGGGGTTTTATGCTAAGAGGTAGAACCCTAACTCACCTTAGAGATAAGGATAGAGTTTTAACGACTAAAAGGAGTAGAACTTCGTCGATAAGTAGCTTGCTAAGGTTCACGTTAAGAGGTATTGCCGTGGCATTCTGGCTATCAGGTTCCTTGCTAGAGATAGTTTAGGAACATCTTTAGTAAACTCTGTCGAGCATAATATCATCTGGAAAGTGTTAGACATTCTTGAGAACTTGGCATAGAAATCCTTGATAAACCGAGCATGTCATCCCACTGGAGAGTTTAATACACGTGTGAGGACGTACAAAGTCTTATTATTCAACTCCAGTTTTCATTACTATTTTTGCTACAACATTGTCTTCATCTTCTCATATCAACTCTTTCATTCAATATTTAATATTTGTTTTGTGTGCTTGAACTTGACTTAATTTACCTCCAATCCCAGTAGAGATGATCTTACTTATCACTATTATTGCTTGTTCGATATGTATACTTGCACCGTTTGCATATCATTTATAGTACACCCTTACACGCAACATGCATGTGTCGTCTTTTATTTTATGGGTAAATTTCACAAATAGTCACCGAACTTTTATGGCGCTTTCATTTTGATCATCAAACTTTTAAAACTTTCATTGGGGTCACCCAACTTTTATTTCGATTTCATTTTGGTCCCCCAGTTACATTTTGTTAGAAAATGAAATGTGGCCTGTTACATCTCGTTACATTGCTGATTAAACCATCCAGGTAACCTTTTCTTTCTTTCTTCTTTTCCAAATCTCTACAACTTTTTTTACTAGATATCTTCCAACTGAGAAACCTTTGCTTGAAAACATTCTTTGGTTCTATAGGTTTGGTTCAAGTTTTGGAATCGGTTTGAAGTTTAGAAACATGGGTGGTTTGTTTGTAATTTGTTTCCAACACTACAAAACAAGATTTAGAAACAACGATTTGTTTCTTATTTCGAAAACTTTATTTTCCCCCTTTGATTTGCAGCTTTTGATTCCTTCTTCCCTAGCAAGATACCAACTCTTTCGTTTGGTTCTTTGATTATCTCTATTTCTCTCTTTTTCATTAACAATAAACCATGAAAACCACTTTCTCTTTTACTCTACTAAACATAATATACCGTTCAATCAACGATGGTGGAACCGGAAATGAAGACATGTAATTATATAACGAGACAGTGTAAAGGACACAAACCATGTATGGTTTTCGACGAGCTTGTTTGATCGAGAATTTGATGGAAAATGATGGTGAGAAGGAAAATGACGAGAAGAAACATGAACAAGAGCATGATCATGATGGTATTTTCTTTAGCTCCACTTCGTTCTCGTCTGATTCAAGTTCTAGGGTTTTTTCCATTTCATCATATGATATTGAATCCATGTGTTACATGAAAATCAGATCTCCATCATGTTTTATTCGGCCATGGTCGAGACCTTTTAGACTAGAGTGTTGGTAGATTGTAACCCCCTTAGCCCGGCTTAGACACTCGACCCGAACTACAAAGATTACACGGGGAAAACCAAAGTCAACCCAAAAGTCAACATTGATTAACGACATTTTTTCTTTTTATCTTTTCTAAATGCAAATATTAATCCTAGGTGATCATAGGAAGGGAAGGCACAGCGATCGAAAAATAGTTAGGGGTTTAATTGCACAAATTAGACATTTAGGGACCAAAATGTAAATTTTGCAAATTATAAGGACCTTGAAGATTTTAAGGTTACCAGTAATCAATTAATTCTATTTCATGCCTCTCTATCAAATATCAACTCAATCAGACATTCAAAATCCAGACCAACGGTCGGGTGTTTCGAAACACCGACCCTTGTATCGAAACGGAGTTGGCCGTTTCGGTACTCGGGTACGTTTCGAGACTCGTATCGAAACATGGCTCTACAGTAGCCAAAGCGTTCCGGAACACTCTTACTCGTTCTGAAACATTATGGTCATTTCAGGCCCATGTTCTGAAACAGATAAGGGCGTTTCGATACACCCAACCCTGCAACTACATATTTTGCTGGTTTTTCACATCTTTTCACATTCAAACACATCCCAAATTATGCCATAACACACTAACAACATGATTAAACATCGGAGATCATCATTATGAAGCTTAAGCTAAAACATGGCATCAAGCATGTCATCATTGGAACTATAGGCATGCTCCCTAGTCATAAAAATCAAATGAAAGCCTTAAGCCACAAACCAAACCATAAAGGACAATTACAAACCACATATGCTGTAATAAACTTGCAACAACCACATGGAGTTCAAAATACATCTCCTAAAACTAACTATAGATCCCCATTGACAATAATCATTACTAAAGTATATGTAAACTTCACCATACTTGAGCTTTTCACTTCCTTGGATATCCTTAGCCTCCTTGCTGCCCAAAAATGTCTCAATTATCTGCATTGTAGATAAAAGAGAGCGTAAGAACATTTGCTTAGTGAGGCAAGCTCTAAGAAAACCAACACAACAATGCAACTTTAAAACTCTATCTCAAAAACCAATTTCTACAACATGCTCTTTTTATCTCATGCTTGAAAACCATTTCAAAGCAGTTCTCCATTTGAAAATCACATGTACCTTCTATCTAACTCGTGCATTTATCTAATGCAAATCTCATGGCAAAGTCATACACATGCTTATTGAAAACAAAAACATTTCATAAACCATAAATCTCATATGCATTTCTCATAGCATTAAACATCTCAGCATTTGGTACATGTGAATCAAATATATAATCTCATATATTGGCATTTCATATTACATCTTTACTCGGATATGCGGATTAGCTTGACTTAAAGCCAAGTCCTACCTCGGTGGAATCTCACATCACAAGACTCTCATGGCGGTATCTCTCTTCGCCACAAAGCTTGGGTGTTTCACCAAGACCTACCCCGATGGTATATCTCATCATTAGATTCTCACTTTGTATCGGGATGGCACTACCCCCATTGCCTGACTCCAAAGAGCACGTACAAATTTTTAGTTTATAGTGCACTTTCATCCTATTAGTCGACCAATTATATCTGGTAATTATCTCATCATTTATGCCAATATATTATATCAAAAACATCATGTCACCTATTGTTTTGATGCAACATTTCTCATAATTCTCATCCCATTTCAAAACCACAAATCATGCATTTCATCTAGACAAAATCTCAAAACTCTTCTCATAGACATGTTATCTCATGGAATCAATACATAACATCTTTTCATGTTATAAATCATGCATAAAACAGTAGGATTTTGTCTAACACAAATCAAGACCATGTTAAAAGCATTTAGGGGCATCAACCACATATTGAGAGCAATCTAGCCATACTTACTTCCAAACTTAGGATGGTGTTTTAAACCAAACCTAAATCCCCAAACCTTGTTTCCTTGTCCCTCAAGGACTTCTAAAACCATTCGCACTCACCGATTACGTTTCGCTTGCTTGCCGAAACGATATCGAGGCTTCCGGCACCTCCGGATCAACACCAAAAGCGTCCGAAGATATCTCCCCTATTTATTACACATAAGAGCAGAGGATTAATGCATCATCATGCATTGAAATCACCAGCCACTCATTCAAACTCGCTGCACTACCAAAAACCACCATTTTGGCTATCTGAAATCACCTCCAAAGTTTCTCAAAACAAAGCTCAGCCAAGATCTATCAATTTTAATCATTTCTAAACCTCAATCAACAACAAAAATCACCACAAATTGTCCTTAAATCTCCAGCAACAACAGAACAACAAGAATACTCCAAAAACCACAAATCTAACATCTAAAACATAGGAATCTAAACCTATTCGGGAATCATTTGATAAAACCTCATTTTCAACATCACATATCATCTAAAATACATTAGAAATCAACCTCAAAACAGAGCTTAACAAAGAGTTACGAAAATCATCAAGATCTCACCAAGAATCTTGAATTTTACAACAATTTCATACTTCTAACATTAACACAACTCAAAAATCATTAACAAAGGATTGATAACTTGAGAATTTCAGTAAAAAACTGATCATTAGAGGAGAAGGATGAAGTTTACCTCTAATGGTTGATTTCTCCTCAATTTGGGAAAGATTTCTTGAAAATCAAAAGTAAAAACAAAAGGATCTGAAGAAGTAAAGATTAGAAATCCTTAAGAGAATGAAATCTCAGCAAATGGAATGAAAAACATAGATTATTTGGTGAGGGAAATGTGTTTGGCTGAGTGGAAGTTGAGAGAAAATGAAAAGAGGGAAAAAGTATCGTAAGGTAGTTATGAAAAGTCAAAATAAGATTTCTCACTTAATTCCTTTAATTAAATCTTTATTAAAACTTCCAAATTAAAGAGAAATCTGATGAAAAACAATTTGGTAAAATTAGCTCCTTGAAGATTCAAAGTTTCAATCCTTTACAAACAGTCACTAGTCAACTTTTGCAAAAACTGCAATTTGGTCACTACACCGAAATGTAGTATTTCCAAATCACATTTTGTAAAATTGTTTTCACCATAACCATATATATAATAAATGAGGATTTGTAGATATTTTTCCATATTTTTAAAGCATCCCGAACTAGATGTTCCCTAAACCACCACTAAAGGATTCGAACCATTCTCGACTGGCCCAACCAACCTCTAAAACAACTAGGCCCAAACCAGGGCGTTACAACTCTCCCCCACATAAGAAATTTCGTCCTCGAAATTTACCTGATGGAAAAAGGTAAGGAAATTGCTTCTTCATGTCATCCTTCATTTCCCACGTGGCTTCATCAACACCATAATGTCTCCATAAGACCTTGACCAGCTCGATGGTCTTACCCCGAAGAACCTTACTATCCGAATCCAGAATCTCAATGGGTTCCTCATCATACGTCAAGTCTGGGTTCAACTCAACTTCTTCCACCAGCATAACATGCGACAGATCCGATCTATATCTCCGAAGCATGGATACATGAAACACATCATGTATCTTTTCCAACTCTTGAGGCAGTCTCAGCTTGTAAGCAACAGGACCCATACGTTCTATCACATCATATGGTTCAATGAACCTTGGACTCAATTTGCCCTTCCGGCCAAATCTCATCACCTTCTTCGAAGGTGAAACTTTCAAAAACACACGCTCGCCCACTACAAACTCTATCTCCTTACGCTTCAAATCCGTGTAAGACTTTTGCCGGTCCGATGCTGCCTACAAATGTTCACAAATGAGCTTCACCTTCTCAGTGGTTCCTTTCAACAAAGTCGGCATCGAGACCAACTTTTGTCCCGTTTCAGCCCAACAAAGTGGAGTTCTGCACTTTCTCCCGTATAAAGCCTCATAAGGTGCCATTTGAATGCTTGTCTAGTAACTATTATTATAAGCAAACTCAACCAAAGGCAAGTGTTTCTCCCAAGAGCCTTGAAACTCAATAACACAACACCTCAACATATCGTCAAGCACTTGGATAACACACTCCGACTGTCCATCCATTTGCGGATGATAAGAAGTATTGAAATTCAGTCGCGTACCCAAAGCTTGCTGTAAACATTCCCAGAACCTTGCGGTGAACCTCGGATCTTTATCTGATACTATAGATTTCGGCACTCCATGCAATCAAACAATCTTAGCAATGTACAACTCCGCAAGCATATCCAAGGTATATGTAGTATGCACAGGTAAGAAATGTGCACACTTCGTAAGACGATCCACAATCACCCAAACAGAATTCTTCTTCGATGGTGACAATGGAAAACCAGACACGAAGTCAATAGTGATCCTCTCCCATTTCCATTATGGGATTTTCAACGGCTGCAACAACCCCGAAGGAACTTGATGTTCAGCCTTAACACGCTGACAAACCATGCATTAGCTAACAAACTCAGCGACATCTTTCTTTAATCCCACTCAATAGTACTCATCTATCAAATCACGGTACATCTATGTACTACCAGGGTGCATAGCAAAAGGACTACTATGGGCTTCAGTCAGAATAGTGTGCCTTAACTCAACATCATTCGGCACCACTATCTGACTCCCAAAACATAAAACACCATCATCATTGAAACAGAAATCTGAAGGCCTACCTTCTGCGATTTCCTAAACATGAGGAACTAAAGAATCATCCAACAACTGTTTATCCTTTATCAACTGAACCAAAGATGGCTTCACTTGTAACTCAGCAACAAGACCACCATCCCGCGATATGCTCAAGCTAGAAAACATCGCCCTCAATTCTACTGCCACTTTTCGGCTCAAAGCATCGGCCACAACATTAACCTTCCCCGGATGATACTCGATCGTTAGATCGTAATCCTTAAGCAACTCCACCCAACGTTCTTACCTAAGATTTAATTCCTTCTCAGACATAAGGTACTTCAAACTTTTATGATCCATGTACACATTATACTTCTCACCATATAGATAATGTCTCCAAATCTTTAAAGCAAAAACCACCGCTGCCAGCTCAATGTCATGCGTAGGGTAATTATGCTCATGCACTTTCAACTGTCGCGATGCATAAGCCACTACCCTTCCCTCTTGCATCAACACACACCCCAAACCAACATAAGATGTGTCGATATACACCACAAACTCTTTTCCTGACTCAGGTTGAACCAAGATAGGAGCTTGCGTCAAAGCTTCCTTTAGCTTCTCAAAAGCTTGTTGTCTCGCTTTCATCCACTCAAACTTAACATCCTTTTGTAACAACTTCGTCAAAGGGGTAGCAATTTTAGAAAATCCATCCACGAACCTTCGATAGTAACCTGCCAACCCAAGGAAACTACAAACTTCATGAATAGACCTAGGAGGCTTCCAATTCACCACCGCCTCAATCTTCTGGGGATCAACACGAATCCCCTCAGCCGAAACTATATGGCCAAGAAAAACAACCTCCTTTAGCCAAAATTCACATTTACTCAGCTTAGCAAAAAGCTGATTCTCTAACAGCGCTTGCAAAATGATCCTGAAATGTTCTTCATGCTCCTCCTCAGTAGGAGAGTACACAAGGATATCATCGATGAACACCACAACGAACTTATCTAAGAATTCATGAAACACCCTGTTCATCATATCCATGAAAGCAGCAGGTGCATTCGTCAATCCGAATGGCATCACTAGAAATTCATAATGCCCATATCTCGTTCGAAAAGTTGTCTTCGGCACATCCACATCCTTAACCCTCAACTGATAATATCCTGACCGTATATCTATCTTTGAAAACATAGCCGCTCCTCGAAATTGATCGAAAAGATCATCAATCCTTGATAAAGGATACTTATTCTTGATAATCAACTTATTCACCTGACGGTAATCGATGCACATTCTCATTGTGCCATCTTTCTTTTTAACAAACAAGACTGGTGTACCCCAAGGTGACACACTAGGCTGAATAAAGCATCGGTCAAGCAACTCTTGCAGTTGCATTTTCAACTCCTTCAACTCCTTGGGTGCCATGCGGTAGGGAGCAATGGACACCGGAGTTGTGTTCTCATACAACTCAATCCCGAATTCAACCTCTCGAATAGGCGGCAAACCTGGTAATTCCTCTGGAAACACTCCAGGGAATTCATGCACGGTCCTTATATTCTGTACACGAACCTCCTTTGTACTAGGATTCATAACAAAGGAAAGATAAGCTTCGCATCCCTGACGCAACATCCGGCTTGCTTCAAGCGTCGACACCACACTAGATAGGAACTTCACATTTTCTCCCACCACCACAACCTTTTAATCGTTCGCAAGTTTCAGAGAAACTCGCTTATTTTCAAAATCCACAACGACCCTATGCTCAACAAGCCAATCCATACCAAGGATTACATCGAATCCATAGAATGGCAATTCCATAAGATCAACTAGAAATGCATGCCCTTGCTCCTTTAAGGGACATCTCCTATACAATCTCCTTGTTACAACTGTCTCACCAAAGGAACAAGTCACACGCATACCCACATCCAAAGACTCAACAGGCAAACCAAGCATTTGAGCATGTTCACGCAATATGTACAAGTGTGTAGATCCAGAATCAATCAAAGAAAGTAATGACAAAGACTGCAAAGTAAAGGTACATACGATCACGTACGTGTCATTCCTCCCTTCACGATGAGCATACACTCTAGTGTGACCACCACCTTCAGGCTGAACAACCACCACATGTGCTACGTTTCTCGCACCTTCGTCCCTACGCTGGAAATTGCCACAGCCATGCCCAAGGCATCTCTGTGGCTCAGCTGCTCTCAATAGAGCCTGACCCTCTCTCATCAGCTGGGGACAATCCCTTTTCATGTGCCCACGATTTCCACAATTCCGACACATACCAAGGTTGCCCCAGCACTCACCAGTGTGCCTCCTACCACACCGATTACACTCAGGTGTTCGTATGAAAGCATTCGGTCCTTGCTGACCTCTTCCAGGGTTACCACTCCCACGTCTAGCATCCATATGTGACTTTCTATCCCTAGGTCTCTTGAATCGATCTCTACCAAGACCACGATCCGCAAGTCGCTTCCCTGAGCTAGACCCTCCTGTCCGACTGGCTAATCTAAGATTCAGCTCAATATCCTTGGCTCTAGTGACCAAGACATCAAAATCGGTGTAGTCAGCTGCGAGAATATATGTTTTCACATCTTCCACCAACCCATATCGGAATCGTTCGCATCTCTCCCATTCATTAGGATCAGCTCGGGTGCATATTGGCTATGGCGTACAAACCGCACCTCATACTTCGCCACTGACATACTTCCTTGCACTAGGGACATGAACTCCCTCTTTTTCTCATCCAGGTAGCGGACTCCCAAGTACTCCCGCTTGAACACATTCAAGAAGAATTTCCAAGTCACCTCATCATCATCTAACCCCACTATTGTGGTTGTCCACCACGTATACGCATCACCGTGCAGTAGGGACACAATACATCCCAATTTCTGAGCATTATTACAGTGCAGCTGCCTGAGAATCCTCTTGGTACTTTCTAACCAAGACTCAGAACCTTCCGGGGTCAGCACCCTGAACTTAGTTCCTCCAAGACTACGGAGTCGCTCCAACGGCAGACTCACACCAGCACCAGCCTGAGGTGCAGCCCCATGAGCTCCAGCTACTGCGCTGCCTGAAAAGCTCCATCAATATCTTGTATTAGCACTGATATATGAGGAGCAGCTTTTAAGGTTACCAATAATCCTAGGTGATCATAGGAAGGGAAGGCATAGCGATCGAAAAACAGTTATGGGTTTAATTGCACAAATTAGACATTTAGGGACCAAAATGTAAATTTTGCAAATTACAAGGACCTTGCAGATTTTAAGGTTACCAATAATCAATTAATTCTATTTCATGCCTCTTTGTCAAATATCAACCTAATCAAACATTCCAAACTCATCCAATTGCATCCATAAACTTTAGGGACTAAAATGTAAGAAACAATAACTTGAGACAATTCAAAATCTTGACCAACGGTCGGGTGTCTCGAAACGCTGACCCTTGTATCGAAACGGCCGTATCAAAATGGAGTTGGCCGTTTCGGTACTCAGGTACGTTCCGAGACCCGTATCGAAACATGGCTCTCCAGTAGCCAAAGCGTTCCGGAACACTCTTACCCGTTTCGAAACATTATGGCCATTTCAGGCCCCTGTTCCGAAACAGATAAGGGCGTTTCGATACGCCCATCCATGCAACTACATATTTTGCTGGTTTTTCACATCTTTTCACATTCAAACACATCCCAAATTATGCCATAATACACTAACAACATGATTAAACACCAGAGATCGTCATTATGAAGCTTAAGCTAAAACATGGCATCAAGCATGTCATCATTGGAACTATAGGCGTGCTCCCTAGTCATAAAAACCATATGAAAGCCATAAGCCACAAACCAAACCATAAAGGACATTTACAAACCATATATGTTGTAATAAACTTGCAACAACCACAGGGAGTTCAAAATACATCTCCCAAAACTAGCCATAGCTCCTCATTGCCAATTATCATTACTAAAGTATATGTAATCGTCACCATACTTGAGCTTTTCACTTCCTTGGATATACTTAGCCTCCTTGCTTCCCAAAAATGTCTCAATTATCTGCATTGTTAGTAAAAGTGAGCGTAAGCACATTTTCTTAGTGAGGCAAGCTCTAAGAAAACCAACACAACAATGCAACTTTAAAACTCTATCTAAAAAACCATTTTCTACAACATGCTCTTTCTATATCATGCTTGAAAACCATTTCAAAGCAATTCTCCATTTGAAAATCACATGTACCTTCTATCTAACTCATGCATTTAACCAATACAAATCTCATGGCAAAGCCATACACATGCTTATTGAAAACAAAAGCATTTCATAAACCATAAATCTCATATGCATTTCTCATAGCATAAAACATCTCAACATTTGGCACATGTGAATCAAATATAATCTCGTATATTGGCATTTCATATTACATGTTTACTCGGATATGCAGATTAGTTGACTTAAAGCCAAGTCCTACCCCGGTGGATTCTCATATCACCGGTTCTCATGGCGGTATCTCTCTTCGTCACAAAGCTTGGGGTTTTCACCAAGACCTACCCCGATGGTATCTCTCATCATAGGATTCTCACTTTGGATCGGGATGACACTACCCTCATTGCCCGACTCCAAAGAGCACGTACGAATTTTTAGTTTATAGTGCACTTTCATCCTATTGGTCGACCAATTATATTCGGTAATTATCTCATCATTTATGCAATATATTATATCAAAAACATAGTCTCACGTACTGTTTTGATGCAACATTTCTCAAATCATTCTCATCCTATTTCAAAACCACAAATCATGCATTTCATCTAGACAAAATCTCAAAACTCTTCTCATAGACATGTTATCTCATGGGATCAATACATAACATCTTTTCATGTTATAAATCATGCATAAAACAGTAGGATTTTGTCTAACACAAATCAAGAGCATGTTAAAAGCATTTAGGGGCATCAACCACATATTGAGAGCAATCTAGCCATACTTACTTCCGAACTTAGGATGGTGTTTCAAACCAATCGTAAATCCCCAAACCTTGTTTCCTTTTTCCTCAAGGACTTCTAAAACCATTCGCACTCACCGATTACGTTTCGCTTGGTTGCCGAAACGATATCTAGGCTTTCGGCACCTCCAGATCAACACCAAATGCGCCCGAAGATATCTCCCATTTTTATTACAAATAAGAGTAGAGGATTAATGCATCATGCATGCATTGAAATCACCAGCCACTCATTCAAACTCGCTGCACTACCAAAAACCACCATTCTGGCTATCCGAAATCACCTCCAAAGTTTCTCAAAACAAAGCCCAACCAAGATCTATCAATTATAATCATTTCTAAACCTCAATCAACAACAAAAATCACAACAAACACGTCCTTAAATCTCCAGCAACAATAGAACACCATGAACACTTTAAAATCCACAAATCTAGCATCTAAAACATAGGAATCCAAACCTATTCGGGAATCATTTGATAAAACTTCATTTTCAACATCACATATCATCCAAAATACATTAGAAATCAACCTCAAAACAGAGCTTAACAAAGAGTTACGAAAATCATCAAGATCTCACCAAGAATCTTAAATTTTACAACAATTTCATACTTCTAACATTAAAACAACTCAAAAATCATTAACAAAGGATTGATAACTTGGGAATTTTAGTTAAGAACTGATCATTAGAGGAGAAGGAAGAAGCTTACTTCTAATGGCTGATTTCTCCTCAATTTGGGCAAGATTTCTTGAAAATCCAAAGTAAAAACAAAAGGATTTGATGAAGTAAAGATTAGAAATCCTTAGGAGAATGAAATCTCAGCAGATGGAATGAAAACCAGAGATTATTTGGTGAGGGAAATGTGTTTTGCTGAGTGGAAGTTGAGAGAAAATGAAAAGAGGGAAAAAGTATGGTAAGGTAGTTATGAAAAGTCAAAATGGGATTTCTCACTTAATTCTTTTAATTAAATCTTTATTAAAACTCCAAAATGAAAGAGAAATCTGATGAAAAATAATTTGGTAAAATTAGCTCCTTAAATATTCAAGGTTTCAATCCTTTACAAAACAGTCACTAGTCAACTTTTGCAAAAACTACAATTTGGTCACTACACCGAAATGTAGTATTTCCAAATCACATTTTGTAAAATTGTTTTCACCATAACCATTTATATAATAAATGAGAATTTTTAGATATTTTTTCCATATTTTTAAAGCATCCCGAACTAGGTGTTCCCTAAACCATCCCTAAAGGATCCGAACTGTTCTCGACCGGCCCAACCAACCTCTAAAACATCTAGGCCTGAAACCAGGGCATTACACATATGCTCAATCCGATAAGTCCCTCAAAACAGAAAGGGCTACCGAGAAAATCCATAGCAGTTTGAAGACGATGAGACAATGATAACCTATTTCACATACAGTAATTGGAATGAAAGAAACGTCACTTGAGGAGGAGGAGGTGGCAGTGAAGCCTTAACCCTAATTGTGGCTATTGCCTTGTGATTCAACTAGAAAAAAGTTGCAGAGATTTAGAGAAGAAGAAGAAGAAAGGGAAGGTTCACCTGGATGGTTTAATTAGTAGTGGGACCCATAAAGTATATTATTTTATTGAGGAAAAGGAAAACTAACGGACCACGTCATCATTTATAACGTAAGGTAACGAGAGAGACCAAAATGAAATTGAAAAAAATGGGTGACCCTAATGAAAGTCTAAATAGTTTGGTGACCAAAATAAAGTACCCTAAAAGTTTAGTGAACATCTGTGTACTTTACCCTATTTTTATTCACAAAATGATTATTAGCATCTTTATTTACTATCTGTTTCCTATTTCTTATCATTTTAGGTAATTTTTTCTTCTAATTTTAGTCCGACTTAAACTGAAATCTTATGATTCTTTATTCATAATTTCATATGGCCAAGTATATTTTGTGGTTATTTATCATCAGCACCTCCTCTTTTTTTTCTTCATGGTAATTTATTTTTGTTTGAAAGAAGATAGACAAAGAAGTGATGTTGAATCAGCCTCTCCAAAACCGGCTACGGAAGCCCCTCCGTAACCGGCTCAAAAATGCAAACTTTTCTTTAATGTTGACTCATGAAGGGTAGCTTATCCTTTTTGGTCATGTTGTAGGGGCTTGTGGCTTTTTTCCATGAGGACATAAAGAGAGATGGGGTTATGAACTAATTCTCATATTGCTTTTTATTTATTGTTTAAACATGGTCTCTCGTTTTTAGTCATGATCTGTTTTCCCCCTTCAAGTTTTATAGATTCAAATTTGTTTATAATGATTTCCAATCACTCTAATTCCATTAGACATGATTTTTTTTGAATAGATTTGAACTTTTAGTCCGCATCTAAATTTCTTTTATCTACTTCTTTGAATTTACCCTTTTGTATATCTAATATTGGGTTTTACTGATCCTCTTGTTTTTACTATAGAAATGAAAATTAAACCTAATTTCCATTGATGTTTAGTTTGCATTGTTAGAACCAAAATATATTTATGCAAATAATAAACCCAAGATCCATACATGCCAAATCATTAAGAACAAAGACTAGATTTGTGGAAGCGTACCTGAATCCATTGTTGGAGATTTTTCAGAGAGGGTTTGATCTTTCAAGATGATAGGTTACCTCTTGACACACAATTCTCTGACGGGAAAAGAGAGATATGCAAGTTAACCTAGATCTCGGGGAGCACTACCCTTTATATAAACTGAATTAAAAACATTTTATTAATATATACAACTCTTCCCCTCATTGAGTTATAAATATAACTTACGATATCTACACTTTTAATTCCATGATAATTTAATACTTATAACACGTGTAAAATAATTGGTCACTTAATTTTGTGTTAAACTTTATAATAGCAACATACATTATACATATGTGCCCATTATTATTGGATAACCCAACATGCATTTATAAATTTATTCTTGCTGAAGGTGAAGAATCTGTAATTGATTTTTATTTACCTTTGAATTTATAAGTGACTAATTTTTATTGATTTTCTTTGTTTAGCCTATATATTGAATATTTTTGAAGTTTAGTTGCCTAATCAATGATAGAAACCTTTGTGATACAGAAAATGAGATTGTAGATGATGTTGGAAGGGATTTTTCTACTTGCAAATTGGATTGTAGATAAGTGAAGGTATATCAAGCATTCATGGAGAAGCATAAAAAGTTGAAAGTGTCAAAGTTGAGAAGAAGGAGATGTATAAATATCAGCAATACTTCTAAAACCAAGAAGAACATCAAATCAGTCAGAATTCTCCTTGTCTTAAGGCATCAATACCATGAACTTTATACTACTATATTCACTTGAAATATGTAAAAGTCAAGGAAAGTTGAAGTTCACTTGAAATACAAAGATGTTTAAAAACTCAAAGTCTTATTTGAAAGGAAACATTTGGTTATTTTGTATACATTTATTCTATACCATTAGTCATTAATCAGCTTCTTCTTTGTCTAGATTTGGAGTAACAATTATTAACCAACAGTTGAAACTATCAAACAAGTTAAGTATTGTCCTTTTTTTGAGAAAATGATGCGAAATATTAAAGTTGATTATGTTTTTCATGTTGCATTCCTCTATGACCACATCTTGACGACCACTGTAGCCGAAAAAATGACTTGTAACTGATAATTCAATTTTGACTAATTCGGTTCAGCCATCGGCCGAATTAACAGTTTGAACACCCCTAAAAATATTCATTTCTGGTTAAAATCAACAATGCATATAGGCCAGCTCTTACCAAACCTAACCAGCATGGGAATTAGCGTGTGTAAAAAAGTGCTAATAGTTTGGTAAAATGAAGGACTAACTTACACCGGTATAAAAAATAACAAGTGATATTATTTTAATATTTTTATAAGAAACTATCATTTTAATAATACTTTTATATACTTTTGCTCCTTTAAGTTTCTCTGAAATATTACTTGTTGCATACGTTCTCGTTGATCTTTCAAGTCTTGTCCAATTCATGTAAAAGGGTTTCAGATTAAAATATGATACATGAACTTCAAAGGGCATTATTAAAATAATACTTTCTTATAAAAATATTATAATAATATTTCTTTCTATTTTTACACTGGTCTAAGTTAGTCCTTCAATTTACTAAACTATGAGCATATTTTTAAACAAGCTAATTCCCACGTTGGTTAGGTTTGACAAGAGCTGACCTATATGCATTGTCGATTTTAGCCACGAATGAAAATTCCTAAGGGTTTTCATACGGTTAATTCGGTCGATGGTCAAACTAAATTAGCCAAAATCAAATTATTAGTTACAAGTCTTTTTTTCGACTGCAGTGGTCTTCAAGATGTGGTCATAGAAGAATACAATATGAAAAATATAAGCAACTTCAATATTTCGCATCATTTTCTCAAAAATTGATAATACTTAAACTCGTTTGATAGTTCCAATTTTAGGTTAATGATTGATACTTAAAATCTAGACAAAGAATCATTCGATTAATGTATAATAGTATAGAATAAATGTATACAAAATCACCAAATATGTTCATTCAAATAAGGCTTTCATTTTCTAAACATCTTTGTATTTCAAGTGAACTTTAAGTTTCCTAGACTTCAACATAATTCAAGTGAATATAGTATAAAGTTCATGGTATTGATGCCTAAAAACAAAGAGAATTCTAACATATTTGATGTTTTCTTGGTTTTAGAAGTATTGTCGAAATTTATGCATCTCCTTCTCCTCAATTTTGCACTTTAAATTTCTTCTGTTTCTCCATGAATGCTTGCTATACCTTCACCTATCGACAATCCCTTTTGCAAGAAGCAAAAGTCCTTCCTACATCGTCTACAATCAAGTTTTTCGCATAACAAAGAGTTTCTATAAATCATTAGGCAACTAAACTTCAAAAACATTCCATCTATAGGCCAAATAAGGAAGATCAAGAAAAATCAGTCACATATAAATTCAAAAGTAAATAAAAGTATTATTAAAATAGTACTTTCTTATAAAAAAAATTAAAATAATATTCTTTTTAATTTTTACACCGGTATAAGTAAGTCCTTCAATTTACTAGTCTATCAAAACTTTTTTACACTGGCTAATTCTCATGTTGGTTAGGTTTGGCAAGAGTTGGGCTATAAGCATTCTTGATTTTAGCCACAAATGAAAATTACTAGGGGTGTTCAAACATTTAATTCGGTTGGTGGTCGAACCGAATTAGCCAAAATCCAATTATCAATTACAAGTCTTTCTTTCGGCTGCAGTGGTCTTCAAGATGTGGTCATAGAGAAATGCAACATGAAAAATATAAGCAGATTCAATATTTTGCTTCATTTTCAAAAAAAATGACAATATTTAACTCATTTGATAGTTTCAATTGTTGGTTAATAATTTATACTCTAAATCTAGACAAAAAAATCAGTCGATTACTGGCAAATGGTATATAATAAATGTATACAAAATCACCAAATGTTTCCTTTCAATTAAGGTTTTCAGTTTCTAAACTTCTTTGTATTTCAAGTGAATTTCAAGTTAACTGGACTTTAACATAGTTTAAGTGAATATAGTAGCATAAAGCTGATAGTATTGATGCCTCAAGACAAGGAGACTTTTGACAAATTTGATGTTCTTCTTGATTTTAGAAGTATTGTCGATATTTATACATCTCCTTATCTTCAACTTTGACACTTTAAAATTATTATGTATCTCAATCCCATTTGTAAGAAGCAAAAGTCCTGCCAACATCGTCTACAATCTTATTTTCCGTATAACAAAGGGTTTCTATCAATCAATAGGCAACTAAACTTCAAAAACATTCCATATAAATGCCAAACAAAGAAGATCAAGTAAAATGAGTCAGCTATAAATTCAAAATTAAATAAAAGTATTATTAAAATAATATTTTTTATAAAAATATTAAAATAATATACTTTTTTATTTTTTACGCTGGTGTAAATTAGTCCTTCAATTTACTAATCTATCAGCTCTTTTTACACAGGGTAATTCCGATGTTGTTTTGGTTTGGCAAGAGTTGGGCTATAAGCGTTGTCGATTTTAGCAACAAATGAAAAATCTTAGGGGTGTTGAAACGGTTAATTCGGTCGGTGGCCAAACCGAATAAGCCAAAACTAAATTATCAATTACAAGTCTTTTTTCTCGGCTGCAATGGTCTTCAAGATATGGTCATAGAGGAATGCAACATGAAAAATATAAGCAGTTTCAATATTTCGCATCATTTTCTCAAAAAAAATTGATCATACTTAACATGTTTGATAGTTCTATTTGTTTTTAATGATTGATACTCCAAATCTAGATATAGAATCAATTGATTAATGACTAATGACAGAGAATAATTCTATACAAAATCACCAAATGTTTCCTTTCAAATAAGGCTCCTAGTTTCTAAACATCTTGTATTTCAAGTGAACTTCAAGTTTCTTGGACTTCTAAACATCTTTGTTATACCTCCACTTATCTACATTCCCATTTGCAAGAAGCAAAAGTCCTTCCAACATCGTCTACAATCCCATTAATCGTATAACAAAGAGTTTCTATCAATCATTAGGCAACTAAACTTCAAAAACATTCATATATAGGCCAAACAAAGAAGATCAAGAAAAATCAGTCACCTAAATTCAAAAGTAAATAAAATAATCATTGATATAATAATTTCTTATAAAAATTTTAAAATAATATTCCTATCTATTTTTTACATCAGTGTAAGTTAGTCCTTCAATTTACCAAACTATCAACACTTTTCATACATGTTAATTCGGATGTTGGTTAGGTTTGGCAAGAGTTGGGCTATAAGCATTGATGATTTTTGGGGGTGTTCAAATGGTTAATTCGGTCAGTGGCCAAACTGAATTAGCCAAAAATGAATTATAAGTTACAAGTCTTTTTTCCTGCTGCATTCGTCTTCAAGATGTGGTCATAGAGGAATGCAACATGAAAAACATAAGCATCTTCAATATTTCGCATCATTTTCTCAAAAAAATTGGCAATACTTAACTCGTTTGATAGTTTCAATTGTTGATTAATGATTGATACTCTAAATCTAGACAAAGAATTAATCGATTAATGACTAATGGTATAGAATAAATGTATACAAAATCACCAAATGTTTCCTTTCAAATAAGGCTTCCAGTTTCTAAACATCTTTGTATTTCAAGTGAACTTCAAGTTTCTTGGACTTCTACCTATTTCAAGTGAATATAGTAGCATAAAGTTCTTAGTATTGATGCCTCAAGACAAGGAGAATTCTTATAGATTTAATGTTCTTCTTGGGGTTTTATAAGTATTGTTGATATTTATGCATCTTCTTCTCCTCAATTTTGACACGTTAAACTTCTTATGCTTCTCCATGAATGCTTGTTATACCTCTACTTATCTACAATTCTATTTTCAAGAAGAAAAAGCCTTTCCAACACCGTCTACAATCTTATTTTCCATATAAAAAGGGGTTTTTATCAATCATTAGTCAACTAAACTTCAAAAACATTCCATATATAAGACAAACAAAGAAGATCAAGAAAATTAGTCACCTATAAATTTAAAAGTAAATAAAAGTGTTATTAAAATACTAGTTTCTTATAAAAATATTAATGTAATCCCCTTGACCCGACTTAGAGGTCGGACCGAACCGAGCAAGCTATATCGGGTTTGCCAGAATAAACCCAAACCGATTTACTCTAAATTAGGTCCATTTTTTCTTTTTGTCTTCTCTAGATGAACATTTATGTCCTAATGTGAGAAAGTTAGCAGTAGATAAATTCTTGTTTGAATCGGACATCGAATTGACATACGATTGAGCGTAATTGCGATTTAGGGACCAAATTATAATTCTAAAAAAACTGTGAGGACTTACTTAAATCTGAAGTTACCCAAACTTAATTAATCAGGTTACATGCATTCCGGTTAAATTCTAGCTTATTACGATCAACCAAACTCATTTAATTCTAATTACAAGAAACAAAGACCAAAATGTAAACAAAGCATACTTCCGCATACATTTACCAAAAAATAACGAACCCTGTACCGATACTAAAAAGCCCGTATTGATACATGTCCCCAATTTACAAAGGATATTGATACGGTTCCACGTGTACCGATATGTTTAGCCAAATATTGAAACATGGGATTGAAGTAGCTAAAACTGGTACTGGTACGGTTGCCCGTGTATCGATACCTAGCTTAATTTTAGAGGGCATACAGATACCCTTGTGCAAATTTCCCCACGATTGAGCCTATTAGGACCACGCGTATCTATCCCAAATGATTCGTATCGTTATGACTGGACCTGTAATTACCTCTTGGTTTAACATATGACACATGGCTGAATGGAACCACATTCAAACATCAACCAAACATCTTACATCCCAATAGACATCATAAATCCATAAAACCATATAGACAAAACCATCAAACACAACATGAGAAATATTAACAAAATTCTATAGGCATGATCTCTAACAAACATGCAAAAGCTATCCCAAGCCCAAAATCAAACTCCCAACATCACAAAATACATCTATGGCAGTAAAGAAACTTTCTAAAAAACAGGGAGCAACACAATACAAGTCTCCCAATACCTTAGGTCACATTTCCCCTTTATTGCTACAAAAGTTCGTGTATGTAAACCATACTTGTAAATCTGAAATCTTGCAAGATCCCTTGCCCAAATATTGCCTCCAAAGCTTACTTATCTACAAGAATGAGAATGGAACGTAAGCACAAGATGCTTCGTGAGGGATGCAAAAAAATGACTCATCAATGCAATTTAAACCAATGTATAAAACCAAGCTTTGAGGCTAAAGGATCATTTGATAAACCTTCAATGCTTTTACAAATATCTCTCAAAATATATTAAACCATATGCTTTTCAATGGATCATGGATTGCATGCATAGTCTCATATACAAAACCACAACTTAAGCTTCTATATGCATAAACATTCCAAATAGCATAGCTTAAGGAGTGACATCATCATAAAACACATCATATCCATCTTTCATATTCATCATGATACATTAATTTATATATTGGCATTATAGTGACCAAAACTATTACATCACATTTTTGTGAAAACACATCGGATACTCAAATTTTCGTGGTGGTACCTTTAAACACAGCTTTTACCTTGGTGGTACCTTTAAACACACTTTAATCCACTAGCTGGAGTAACCCCTCAACGGCTGCAGTTTTCAATGGTTAGAGATTACCCCTCAACAAACCATGGGGCAACTCATTATAGTGCACTTTAAACCATATGACATGCCAACTATATTTGATAACATTTATTTCATTGCCACTTAGCATATATATACTTTTAAACCATGTTACCTCATTGTTATTCCATGTGCAACAAATAAATCAATTTCTAATGTAACAATCATTTTTGAAAACCATGTAATTTTCCTTTTTTGGAAACCCTTAATCAAATCTTTGGCATTTATATAAATATCATCATTTCATTGCATTTTGATGGAAAATCAACTATAAAACAGTAGGTAACCATCATGATTGCAATCAAATCAAAAGCTAAAACATCATGGGTGAAAAACTAAGACATCGAGAGAAATTCGCCTTTTACTTACTTCCGAGTCTAATAAAGCTTGCTAGGCTTAAATTAAACTCACAAGATAACTTTTCAAACCTTTAATATGTTGCAAAATGCAATTCCACTCACCAACAACGCAAAGCTTTCCTCGCCGATGCGAATTCAAGCTTTTGACACCTCCACTTCTTCGTCAATCGTTGTAGGATCAATCTCCCCTATCTTATTCACATAATAATAGAGGATTAATGCATCATTATGCATCCATAATCCTATCAACACCAATCCCCAGCTATACACATCAAAACTCCACCAAACGTCATCCAAAACACTAGAAAACTCCTCCAATTTCATCTTAAACAAAGCCCAACCTTATACTAACGATTTGATTCACTTAACATTATCAATTAACGTCTTGAAACATTTATACACCCAACTTATACCTCCAGCAAACTCAGAACACCATAAACACCTCAAAATCTAACTATTTGCAACCTAGAAAATTAGTAATTCAATTAGTTTCGAGATTTCTTTTGTAAATCTCATCTTATGAAATTAAAATACTCATTAGATGTGATCTAAATCAATCAAGACCACTAAGATTCATATTCATAACAAAGATCCATCAATTTCTTAATTAAACTAACATTAAACCTTTAAATCTTGATTTAATTACCTACACATGTCAAAAATCGGTTGTAAAGGATCAAGAACTTGAGAATTTCAGTAATGAATCTTTGATTAAAAGAGAGAAACGCAGATCACCTCTAATTATAATCTACCTCCTTAATTGGCTTGATTTTGAAGAAATCTCCAAGGTTGAAGTAGTCAACTTGATCTAGAATCAAGGAAATCAATTGTTGAAATTAAAAGCAAGATTAAATGATGAATCCATAGGATTCTTAGAGAGAAAATAGTAGTTTGGTTACTGATAATTTGGGAGAAAGTGATTTAGAGAAGTAGCTACGTAAAATAGCATTCTAACTAATTAAAAAAACCATTTAAAATCCTTTTATTTTATTTTATTTTATTTTATCCTTTTAAAACTATTTTAAAGTATCCAAAATTAAAGAAAAAGTCTAATAAAACCAAGGGGTTTATTCGCTACTTAAAGATTCTAAGTTTTGACTCTTTAACGATTTAGTCACCAAAATAGTTTTGAAATCTTTACATTTTAGTCACTAAATCAAGATGTCATTTAATCCGAATTTATTTTATCAAATTGATACCTACAATATGTTTAATACATTAATTAAACATTTTACGATATTTTCCCATATTTTATTTTAGTCAAAACCATTTATTTGAATTTATTTCTCAAAACTAATTCGAACCATCTAATCCAATTCACTAGAATCGTCTACTTTATCTAGCTAACTCCTAGGACCAAATTCAGAGTGTTACAATTAAAATAATATCTATTTCTATTTTTACACCGGTGTAAGTTAGTCCTTCAATTTACTAAACTATTAGCAAGTTTTTTACACATGCTAATTCTCACGTCGATTAGGTTTGGCAAGAGTTGGGATATAAGCATTGTCGATTTCAGACACGAATGAAAGTTCTTTGGGGTGTTCAAATGGTTAATTCAGTCGATGTCCGAACCAAATTAGACAAAACCGAATTATCAATTACAAGTTTTTTTTCGGTTGCATTAGTCTTCTAGATGTGGTCATAGAGGAATGCAACATGAAAAAAATAAGTATCTTCAATATTTCGCATCATTTTCTTCAAAAAAATGACAATACTTAACTCATTTGATAGTTCCGATTAATGGTTAATGATTAATACTCTAAATCTAGACAAAGAATTAGTCGATCACCGACTAATGTTATAGAATAAATGTATACAAAATCACCAAATATTTCCTTTCAAATAAGGCCACTAGTTTCTAAACATCTTTTTATTTTAAGTGAACTTTAAGATTCTTGGACTTCTACATATGTCAAGTGAATATAGTAGCATAAAGTTCATGATATTGATGCCTGAAGACAAGGAGAATTTTGACCGATTTGATGTTTTTTTTGGTTTTAGAATTATTGATGATATTTATGCATCTACTTCTCCTCAACTTTGACACTTTAAACTTTTTATGCTTCTCCATGAATGCTTGTTATACCTCCACTTATCTACAATCTCATTTGCAAGAAGTAAAAAGCCCTTCCAACATCGTCTACAATCCCATTTTCTGTATAACAAAGGGATTCTATCAACCATTAGGCAACTGTTGCTTCTGTGTATGTACTATAAATGATACGCAAATATGGTGCAAGTATACACGTCGAACGAGTAATAAAGTGAGTGAGTGAGTACTGTCTCTACAGGGATTGAAGGTATTCACGGTTTGCTGTAACAATATTGATTAAACTTTTTGCATATGACAATGCAATAGTAAAAGAGATGGTGTAAAATAATGCTGTAGAAAAACAGTGCAAAGAAAGATAAGATAACAATATGATGAACAAGTCCACTTTCGATTGCAAAACTCACTACGGAATGACTGGCTAAGAATGATGGATAACCTAAACTAAGCTTCTTAACGATACTAAAGCTCTTCAGCTATCTTCTATGCTAGGCGGGATTCGCTAAAAGTGTTCCTAAACTATCTCTAGCCAGGAAACTGGGAGTCAGAAATGCTACAACAACACCTCTCGACATAAACTCTTAACACTCCCCTACCCTTCACGAACTATCCCTTTTAGCTCTTGAAACCTATCACTTATCTCTAAGGTAGGTTAGAGTCTGTCTCTCGACAGCCACTCCATTGCTTATGGGAGTTCTAAGGCTAGCTCTTTCGATTACTAACCTCAACACACACTTAGAGAACGGCCAACTCTCAAGGGCTCTTACAACTTTAACGAAATAAAACGTATAAGCAAACCATAGAACATGATAAACACTGAAAAAGCTATAGCATGCATTAAAAGTACTTAAAATAAAACCATCCATCAAACCCACGCCACCTAAAACAGTTCGTGGTTGGGCAATATCATCCAACGTATCATTGTGATAACATCACCAAAGATAAAGATATGAAAAGAAAATGCTAAAGCGACAGAAAGAAAGGTAAACTCCCTCTCCGCCATGGACTGCCTGACTATCTTAGGCCCACCGCCTCTCTCGAGGCTGGCGAGGCCACTCCTTGGAGCTTCAACGATGGGGGACACCAAGTGAAGAAGATGAAGATGAACGCTTCTCTCTCCTTGCAACTTTCTCTCTCTTTGCTCTCTTCCGCCTCCTCTTCTATTTCTGCATATCTTTCTTTCCATGCTTCTCTCCCTCTTTATATAGTGGAGGCTACTAGGGTTTGGTGCCTTAAAGATTCCTTATTAATCCCAAGGATTATCCACCGACAAGCTCTACCACGAGGGGACAAGGAGGACAGTCTGCAGGTGGGTATCGACTGCTGCACATGTCAGGTTGTCCTTTTCTGCAGCTCACGTGCTTCTCACGTGTTGGCCAATATCCATTTCCACTATGCTATAGCAATTTCCGGCGCCAGCTTTCTCTATTGACTCCTTTCCTGAGCATCATCAAACCCAAAACCAACCTTTCGAGCAGTACCCCTCAACATGGACTAATAACCAGCAAAAGTAAAGATGCACCCATAAAAAGAAAATGCAGTCTAAATGCTATGATATGGGCTTAAGAACAGGCAAATGTTATAGCAAAAAGGTATGAAAACAAAGATATTCATGCAGTTATCACACCCCCAAACTTAAGCTATTGCTTGTCCTCAAGCAATGAGTAGAACAAAACAAAAGAAATACTATGGCAAAGATTTACCCTAGAGAGCTGCTATGGCAATATCTCAGTCCTCATAAATGACATAGGCAAATAAAATACTGTAGAACTAATGTTTTGATATAATAATTGAAAAAATGTTTTGGACTAATTTATAAAGAATTCAAAACTATTTCCAAAGTCCAAATAACTTGAAACTATGTTTAGGAAATATTTTCAAAGGTTTTTACATGTTTTCAAAGCCAAACTAAACAAAACCTTCCAGGCATTTCGAAACACCCCTAGGTGTTTCGATACGAGGTCTTCCAGTGTCAAAACGTGTCGATACGGGTTTCGAAATGGGTCCTTTCTGGAAGAGGATTTTGCCCAGTGTTTTGGTACGGGCTATGCCGTTTCGATACGCCTACATGGCATCGACCACAACGGACATAAACCCCAACGACTATTTCCCAACTAACATTTAAATGCAGATCGTTTCGATACGGTGAAAGGCGTTTTGATATGGATGTTCCGGAACGGCCAAGAGCGTTTCGATACGGGTGTTCCAACGGGTCTTTCTACTTAAAGAGCGTATCAAAACGGGTTCGAGCGTTTCGATATGGGTAGCAGCAGAACTGTATTTATGGTGAGAAATAAAGTCTTCAACGGCTCCAATTCAACCCCAACGGCTAGTAACGGCTACAAACTCATTAAAGAGTAGAAAAGGGAATGAATTAATAGTCGATTGATTGAAAATCCTTAGTGGGAAGCTAAGGTAGTGGATGTAGACCTTGTTTAGAAAGTTGAACCACTATAAAATCTTTGTGTCATTTATCTTTTAGCTTCCACACCACATCCACCCAAAATTTCACCTCTCCACCACTTGGTGAGCAAGATTGGTTGAAGGAATCGAGCACCTTAAAACTCAACAATTGGTATTAGAGCTTGGCTCAATCGAAGAGGATTAACATCATATTGAGAAGATCCGGCAAGCTCGATCATCATTTCACACAACCGGCTCAATGGCGCAATCCATCGACAAACCGCCCTTCTTTGACAGAACTCACTATGCCCATTGGAAGACAAAGATGAAGTTCTTCATTAAGTCAGGAGACTACAAGCTATGGGGCATAGTTGAAGATGGTCCGTTCGTGACTCAACGAAGCAAAGCGGAGTGGAGTGCCGACGATCGCAAGAAGATGGAGCTAAATTGCAAAGCCTTGCACATACTCTTTTGTGCATTTGGCCCAACCATCTATGAGAAGATGTCTTCTTGTGAGAGTGCCAAGGGGTATGGGACAAGCTTGAAGTCACATACGAGGGAACCGACGAAGTTAAGGAGACCAAGATTGAACTCCTCACATTAGAGTATGAGAACTTCAAGATAGATCCGAAAGAGAACATCGAGAAGATGTTTGATAGGTTCTCCACAATCACCAATGGTCTCAAAGGCTATGGAGAAGCCATCACGGAGGAAAAGCTTGTCCGAAAGCTCATCTACTCACTTCCCGAGTCTTGGGACTCAAAGAGGACCGCCATCATTGAAGCCAAGAACTTAAAGACCTTGAAGCTTGATGAACTCAAGGGGTCACTCCTCACCCATCAAAGCATGAAGAAAAACAAAGAAGATGAGAAGAAGAGGGAAGAAATTAGAGCTATGGGGGAGAAGAAGATCAAAGGGCTTGGCATCAACACAAATGCCATTGCTCTCAAGTCCTCCACTAGTCATCATGTAGATTCTAGTGAGGAGGAAAGTGAAGATGAGGAGATAGCCTATCTCTTCAACAAATTTGCCCTGTTCATGAAGAGCGAAATGGAAAATTCCAAGCATGAATCGAGGAAGAAGATAAAGGAATCCCACAAGTCCAACAAGAGGGGATCATCTTCAAAGCAAGCATATGTGGCCACATAGAGCGATGAAGACTCCATCGATGATGAAGTAGCCCACTTATGCTTGATGACCCTCAATGAGTGGGAGGTAACTTCTAACTCATCTATTTCAAATTCATATACATTTGATGAGTTGCAAGATGCTTATGATGATTTGCTTTTGGAATTCAAGGCATCATTTTCCAAAAACAAATAGTTGATTTCAAAAATAAAAATTGAGAATGATTTGTTTTCCAAAACAAATCTTGAACTTGAAGCAAAATTGAAAGATTTTGAACAAAAATGTTTTGATTTACAAAATTTGCTTCTTAAAGTTCAAAAAGAAAAAAAGATTTGATTTCCAATGAACTTCAAAAGAAAAATGATTTTGGAAAATCAAATTTTTATGTAAGACAATCTAGTGCCCCTAGATTTGTAAAAGGAAAATGTTTTAGAAGTATTTGGGTCCCAAAAGGACTTAGTGCTTCAATTAAAAATGATGACATTAAAAAATGGATTCCTAAGGGGACTAAAGTTTGGGATACTAATGTTTATGGATCCAAAGCAATTTGGATACCAAAAATCACTTGATTGTCTTTTGCTAGGTGTGATGGAGAGTGATCGACAAGTCAAACTTTGAGGGGGAGCTCCATGCACACAAAGGAAGAACACTTGAAGAATGAAGGCTTCACATCCTCCCTTGGGTTCAAGTGTTTGTAAAAATCTAGTTGTTTTTTGCCTTTATTTTTTTATTTTTCATTTAATTCAACTAGGTGATCATATATTGATGTACTAACATTCTTATGATGCTTTGAGTAAGGGGGAGCCATTTTAAAACCAAATTCTTAATTTTGTCATTTTTTACCTCTATTGTTATTTTGAACTTAAAAGTTTTTTGAATTCTTTTTGATATAACAAAAAGGGGGAGAAATGTGGTTTGAAAAATTGAATTTTCAAATGAATAAAGGGGAGCTTTATTTGATATCATATCTTTAATCTCTTATTCACATTTTTAAACTTTAAGGGGGAGAATCCCAAATAACTTTTCAAGTTAGTTTTATTATACCAAAAAGGGGGAGATTGTAGAACTAATGTTTTGATATAATAATTGAAAAATGTTTTGAACTGATTTAAAAAGAATTCAAAACTATTTCCAAAGTCCAAATAACTTGAAACTATGTTTAGGAAATATTTTCAAAGGTTTTTACATGTTTTCAAAGCAAAACTAAACAAAACCTTCCAAGATTTTCGAAACACCCCTAGGTGTTTCGATACGGGGTCTTCTAGTGTCAAAACGTGTCGATACGGGTTTCGAAACGGATCCTTTCTGGAAGAGGATTTTGCCCAGCGTTTCGATACGCCTACGTGGCATCGACCATAATGGTCATAAACCTCAACGGCTATTTCCCAACTAACATTTAAATGCAGATCGTTTCGATACGGTGAAAGGCGTTTCGATACGGGTGTTCCGAAACAGCCAAGAGCGTTTCGATACGGGTGTTGCAACAACTCTTTCTATTTAAAGAGCGTATCAAAATGGGTTCAAGCGTTTCGATACGAGTAGCAGTAGAACTGCATTTATGGTGGGAAATAAAGTCTTCAACGGCTCCAATTCAACCCCAACAGCTAGTAACGGCTGCAAACTCATTAAGGAGTATAAAAGGGAACTCCAAGCATCAAGTAATGGTTAATGCTTCAATTGTCAATCAACAAATGATCAAGAATTGTCCTTTGTACTTAAATTGTCATTTCATTGTATCGACAAACACTAGTGAGCCAAAATTGTCAAATTTTCTCAAGTGTTTTAGGTTTTGGGTGAGAGCTTATTTGTGCAAACAATCACCTATTAGATGGATTTAAGTTTGCTTATGTTTTCTCTTTGTAAAGAGGGTTTGATCAAGGCTTTGGGTAGAAAGCTTGATCGGTTTATAAGGGTTTCCTCCTAAGCCTAGAAAAAGGGACGAATCAATAATGGATTGATTGGAAATCCTTAGTGGGAAGCTAAGGTAGTGGATGTAGACCTTGGTTAGAAGGTTGAACCACTCTAAAATCTTTGTGTCGTTTATCTTTTAGCTTCCACACCACATCCACCCAAAATTTCACCTCTCCACCACTTGGTGAGCAAGATCGGTTGAGGAATCGAGCACCTTAAAACTCAACAAATACAAACAACTAAAAATGAGATCCTTAAGAACATTCAATAGGACTAAGCTCTGTGCATGTGTGCATGGTTGTCTTCCTCTTATACTTAAGCTAGAAAGACAAATTTTCAAGGAAGCTCCCTAATTATACCCTAATCATGCTCTCTAGCTCTTTCCTAATTTTCAGAATCCCAAAGATATGGATTTTCTACTTCGAAGGGTGTCAGCTCATCACACCTACCGTCCTTAGCTCTAGATGAGCAGGGAGCAAACCTCTCACCCCGAGCTAGTAGGTAGAGTCATCCCGTGACAACTTTCATTCACTCATATGCTATAGCAAAACTTTATTTCTCTCTTTTTTAATCCATCATGCTATAGAAAAGCGGAGTGTCCTTCTACAAATATGTCGTAGCATTTATTCATTTGTTTTTGCATAAGGACGTCTAATTTTTCTTAAGTTTTCCAGAGTTTACATAACAGAGTTCGCTATGGTTCTTCCTGAAAAATTTTTCTAACGAACTTATTTATAGAAAAAGAGCAGCTGTGTAAAAAAAATTAACAACTAGATCCTAAGGTCAGTTCTACAAATCTCAACTAGTTGTGTTTTTTTTTCTAAACTAGTTCAGGCCTTTAAGTTTTCGTCATCAGACATCATAGATATATTCATAGGCTGTCTCTACACTAAACAGAATTCCATAGTAAAAATTTTGTTCTTTCCTACTATGCATATGCTAAAGCAAAAGATTAACTATGAACACCAACACCCCCAAACTTAAGGGATGCAATGTTCTCAATGCATAAACTAATCTACACTATATGCCATGAAAATTAATGAAAAATAAAATAAACGAAAAGAAAAGTTACCTCCTCGGTGCGGAGGCTATGTAGTGTTGTTGGTGTTGTCCATGGAAGTTTCCGACGAGTAGTAGTGGGGATTCGCGAGATCGTCCACACTCTAGGAGTAGACTGGCTAAGCACTGGGTGAAGATCAGATACGACCAGCGGTATGTTTGATCTGTGTCTTTGGTCTGGATGTTGTAGCATCCTCAATTTGTGCTAGTGTCAGCTCAGGCGTAGGTACTAGGGTTGTCTCCTTTTGAGGGGGGTCCTCATGATCACTTGGTACATGGTCCGGCTCAGGAACTGGGTTATCCAGACGTGAAGGCACAGGGTTGGTTGCCTTCCTACTGCGTTTTCTTTTCTTGGTCGGGGTAGGCACATGGGTGGTTTCTTCGACAGGAGGTGGAACCGAGGGAGTTTCTTTTTTTGGTTGTGCAGTAGGAGTCGCAGACGTCTTCTTTCCTGCAGTCTTTTTCTTAGCAGCTTGCTGGACTGAGATAGGGTCAACTTTGCTTTGACTGGGAGGCACTGGGCTTGCTGTTGCAATGGTGGGGGCCTGCAATAACTCCAGGGGAAATAGAGGGAATGACATGTTCTGGTCCGGGAGGAGTTTGTTGAAGCAAGATGCTATAGCACCATCACGATGATGGGCATACTTGAAGTACGCCCGCTGATGTTCTTTCATTAGATTGAGCTCAGCGCTCAACTCTTTAGTTGTGGCCACCAATGCAGCTACCCTTGCTGTAGCAAAACTTTTAGCACCCTTCTCCACCGTCTATTGAGGGACATCCTCGTTGAATCCTTTGAGATCAATGAATAGGGATGGTGTGAGACCTATTTTTCTGTAATCTTTGTGTCCACAAGATCGTCTACAAAGATGTCCTTTCTCTTACACAGGGCAGTTATCAGGTTAGGAAACACTAGAGGACTATGAGGCCTTTTTAGACAAGCATAAACTTCATCCACAATGATTTTTCCTATATCAATATGTCTACCATGCAATATAGAGTGGAGAAGAAATACCCTAGAGATATGGACAGTGGCAGTGTGTAATGTGGGCATAATCTTATGTCGCACAAAGTGATTCGATACCTTAGCTTCTGGCTTGAGGCGGCTTCTCTCTACTGATATGCTGTTGTCCAGCACTGTTCCTTCAAAACAAATGTCCTCTAACACCTCGCGTTGTGTTTGTGCATCCATAACTATCACAAATGTGGTGTGATAGTCCACAGTTTGCTTTAGCCCGTAGTACTTGTTGATTGTTGCAGCGGTGAACTTGATCTGCTCGCCTCGCACATGGACAGTGGACTGAGTAAGGCTTGTGAGATGGGCATAGAACTCCTTTACCAGTGAGGTGCAGATTTCCTCAGGGTGGGCAGCGAATGACTTCCATTCATGCTTGCCAATGATGTCCATGATTGCTTGGTCGAACTGGTCCTCCCTCTTCCTTAGGGTATTTGAACCCTAACTCCGGAAGGACGTTTCTATCTTTTAGTTTCTTCCACCGTTCCCTTGCTGCGTCATCGACAAACTTAGTGAGTTTTAGGACTGGGTTTTTTTTAGGGTGGTTGGAAGTTTCAGGAGCATTCTTGCAACGAACCATGGAGGTTTTTGTGAAAGTAGGGAGGAGTGAATATGTGAAGGGAAAGTGATGAAGGCTTTTTGGTGTTTTGGGAGAAATAGAAAATATGAAAGGGAAGAAGAAAAGGTTGAGTGTTGAAGAAGACAAAGAAGGTGAAAGGACTGGTGATGATGAGAAATTGTGGGAAGTTGAAAAAGGTGAGAGGAAACTGACGAATTAAATAGAAGAGGGGGTGATTGGGACGTGTGTCGGCTTTAAGGGAGAGAGAAAAAGCTAGGAGTTAATGTGATGGGTGACGGCTGGAGAGAGAATAAGTAGGTTTTTGTGGCTAGGGTTTTACCACATTAATTGGGTGAGTATTTTCTCTCTCACTTTTTGTTTTTTCTCTCTCTTTTTTAATTCATCCTCCCCACTTTTCGGATAAAACATCTCTTTCTTCTCTCTTCTCTCCTTTTTTTGTAGTCCCTAAAGTAGATAAAAACAAAACTTCATGTCCTTTGCCTTTTTGCTACCAGCCCTGTAGACGACCACGCTCTCCTACCTCTGTACCTGACATGGTACTATGAAAGAGAAAGCTTGTACGAGGGTCACATGAAAAGATAAGAAAATAAAGACAAAGATAACACAAAAACTAAACTAAAAAAACATTATTTATAAACATGCTATAGCATAAAGGATAAAGTTTAGAGAAGCAAACTCTCAAGGATCGTGTAGATCCATGTGTGACTTGTCTCTAGGATAGGGGCTCCATTGTACACCTTCAGGCGTTGGCCATTGACTTTGAAGACTTCACCATCGTCCAACTTCTTGATATCAGCCGCCCCTTGAGGGTACACCTTGTGTATGATGAATGGTCCTAACCACCTTGATTTTAGCTTTCCTGGGAAAAGCTTTAGCCTGGAATTGTAGAGAAGCACTTGTTGACCTTCTGAGAAATGCCTTGGCAAAATATGTTTGTCATGCCACTTCTTGGTTTTCTCTTTGTAAATGCAGGCATTCTCATATGCTTGGGCTCGAAATTCTTCCAGCTCATTAACCTCTAGCAACCTTATTTCACCAGCTAGTTGGGCATCCATGTTGAGTTTCTTGATTGCCCAATAAGCCTTATGCTCAAGCTCAACGGATAGATGGCATTCCTTACCAAATACGAGCTTGAAGGGTGACATGCCTAAAGGCGTCTTGAAGGCTGTTCTATATGCCCATAGTGTTTCATCCAACTTGGGGGACCAATCTTTTCTCCTAGGGTGACCACCTTCTACAAGATTTGCTTGATTCCACGGTTGGAAACTTCAGCCTGTCCGTTCGTCTACGGATGATATGCTGTGGCAATCTTGTGCATGACTCCATATCGATGTAATGCTTTAGCAATAAGCTTGTTGTCAAAGTGAGTTCCTTCATCATTGATGATGGCTCGGGGTGCTCCAAAACTCGTGAAGATATTCTTGTGAAGGAACTTTATGACCGTCTTGGAGTCGTTCCTCGGGGTGGCAACAGCCTCCACCCATTTTGACACGTAGTCGACTGCTAGCAAAATGTATAAATCCCCATATGATGTAGGAAACGGGCCCATGAAGTCAATTGCCCACACGTCAAAGATTTTAACCTCCAAAATATTTTATAGTGACATTTCATTCCACCTGGAGATGTTCCCTGTAACGCCCTGATTTTGGGCCTAGATGTTTTAGAGATTGAATCGGGCCAGTCGAGAACAGTTCGAATCTTTAAGGGAGATTTAGGGAACACCTAGTTCAAGATGCTTTAAAAATATGGAAAAATATCTAAAAATCCTCATTTATTATATGAATGATTATGGTGAAAAGAATTTTACAAAATATGGTTTGGAAATGCTACATTTATGTGTAGTGACCAAATCGCAGTTTTTGCAAAAGTTGACTAGTGACTGTTTTGTAAAGAATTGAAACTTTGAATCTTTAAGGAGAAAATTTTACCAAAATGTTTTTATCAGATTTCTCTCTAATTTTGGGTGTTTTAATAATGATTTAATAAATGGGGATTAAAAGAGAAAATCCTATTTTGACTTTCATAACTACTTTACGATCTTTTTCCCTCTTTTCATTTTCTCTCAACTTCCACTCAGCCAAACACATTTCCTTCATCAATTAACCTCTGATTTTCATTCCTTTTGATGAGATTTCAATCTCCTATGGATTCCTAATCTTTTCCTCATCAAATCCTCTTGTTTTCACTTTGGATTTTCAAGAAAACTTGCCCAAATTAAGGAGAAATCAGCCATTAGAGGTAAGCTTCGTCCTTCTCCTCTAATGATCAGTTCTTTACTGAAATTCCCAAGTTATTAATCCTTTATTAATGATTTTTGAGTTGCTTTAATGTTAGAAACATGAAATTGTGTTAAAACTCAAGATTCTTGGAGAGATCTTGATGATTTTCGTAACTATTGGTTAGGCTCTATTTTGAGGTTATTTTCTAATGTATTTTAGATGGTAATTGATGTTATAAATGAGGTTTTATCAAACAAACCCCGAATAGGTTTGGATTCCTAAGTTTTGCAAGCTAGATTGGTGGTTTTTGGGGTGGTTTTGGTGTTTTGTTGTTGTTGGAGATATAACGACGGGTTTATGGTGATTTTTGGTGTTGGTTGAGGTTTAGAAACGATTAGAAGTGATAGATCTTGGCTGGGCTTTGTTTTGGAAGAGTTTGGAGATGATTTCGGTTGTTTTGGGTAGCCGAAATGGTGCTTTTGAGTAGAGCAGCGACTTTGTTTAGTTGGCTGGTGATTTCAATTTATGAAGATGCATTAATCCTCTGCTCTTATGTATAATAAATAGGGGAGACACCTTCGGACGCTTTTGGTGTTGATCTGGAAGTACCGGGAGCTTAGATATCGTTTCGGAAAGCAAACAAAATGTAACCGGTGAGTGCGAATGGTTTTAGAAGTCCTTGAGGGACAAGAAACAAGGTTTGGGAATTTAGAATTGGTTTGATACAGCATTCTAAGTCCGGAAGTAAGTATGGATAGATTTGCTCTCAAATATGTGGTTGTTGCCCCTAAAATGCTTTTACATGCTCTTGTTTTGAGATAGACAAATTTCTACTGTTTTATGCATGTTTTGTAGCATGAGATGATGCTTTGTAGAGATTTCATGAGATAGCATGTTGCATTGAAGAGTTTTGAGATTTTGACTTAATGCAAAGCATGAGATATGATTTTGAAATGAGATGAGAAAGACTTGAGAAATGTTGCATAAAAACAGTGGGTGAGATGATGTTTTTTTACATAATATATTGGCATAGAAGATGAGATACTTACCGGATATAATTGATCGATCAATAGGATGAGAGTGCACTATAATCTAAAAATGCGTACGTGCTCTTTGGAGTCGGGCAATGGGGGTAGTGCCATCCCGATCCAAAGAGAGAATCTGATGATGAGAGATACCGTCGAGGTAGGACTTGGTGAAATACCCAAGCTTTGTGGCGATGAGAGATACATCCATGAGAGTCTTGTGATGAGAGATTCCACCGGGGTAGGACTTGACCTTGAGTCAACCTAATCCGCATATCCGGGTAAAGATGAAATGTGAAATGCCAATATAGTATATGAAAATGTATTTGATTACATGTACCAAATGTTGAGATGATTTATGCTATGAGAAATGCATATGAGATTATGATATGAAATGCCTTTGTTTTCATTTATCATGTGTATGGCCTTGCCATGAGATTTGCATTGATTTAAATGCATGAGATAGAATAGAAGTACAAGTGTTATCAAATGGAGATTTGTTTTGAAATGGTTTTCAAGCATGAGATAGAATGAGCATGTTATTGAAAATGGCTTTTGAGAAAGAGTTTTGAATAATGCATTGTTGTGTTGGTTTTCTTTAGAGCTTGCCTCACTAAGCAAAAATGCTTACGCTCTCTTTTACCATCAATGCATATAATTGAGGTGAATTTGGGCAGCAAGAAGGTTAAGAACATCCAAGGAAGTGAAAAGCTCATGTATGGTGATGTTTTACATACTTTAGTATTGATATTTGGCAATGGGGCTTCAAGGTTGTTTTTGGGAGATGTATTTTGAACTCCCTATGTTTTTGGCAAGTTTGATATGGCATTTGAAGTTTGTAAATGGTCCTATTTGGTTTGGTTTGAGGTTTGAAGTCTTTATTTGGTTTCGTGGTTAGGAAGCATGCCTATAGACTAAATGTTCATGTGTTTGATGCCATGTTTTAGCTTAAGCTTCTTATATATGTTCCTTAATGTCTAATCATGTTGCTTGTATGTTATGGTATGATTTGGGGTATGATTGAATGTGCAAAGATGTGAAAAACTAGAAAATTGTATGGTTGCGGGGCAGGGTGTATCGAAACACCCTTGTCTGTTTCGAAACATGGGCCTGAAATGGCCTTAGCGTTTTAGAATGGGTGAAGGTGTTTCGGAACACTTTAGCTACTGGAGAGGCTTGTTTCAATACTGGTCTCTAAACGCACCCGAGTGCCGAAACGATCAACTCCGTTTCGATACGGTCGTTTCGATACCAGGGTCAACGTTCCGAAACAGTTGACCGTTAGCCTGTAAATTTGAATTGTTTCAAGTTCTCATGTCTTACATTTTAGTCATGGATGTTGTGGATGCAATTGATTGAGCTTGGGATGTCCTTTTAAGCTGAATTTCGACAAAGATGCAAGTAAAAAGACTAATTACATATGGGTAAGCTTAAAATCTACAAAGTCCTTATATTTTCCAAAATTTGCATTTTGGTCCCTAAAAGTGTAATTCTTACAATTGAATTCCTAAATGATTTCCGATCGTTGTGCCTTTCTCTCCTATGATTCTTGAGTAATCATATAGGCTAAATGTGCATCTAGAAAAGATAAAAAGGAAAAAAGGTCGTTAATCAAGGTTGACTTTCGGGTTGACTTTGGTTTTCCCTGTGTAATCTTTGTAGTTCGGGTCAAGCGTCTAGGCCGGGCTAAGGGGCTTACATTCCCCGTTCTTTGGCATCTATCACAAGTCTTGTAGAACTCGTGTGCATCCTTGAAAATTGTAGGCCAATAGAATTATGCTTGAAGAATTTTCGCAGCAGTCCTAGCTCCACCAAAATGCCATCCATACGGTGATGAATGACAATGGTACAAAATGATATGGTATTCTTCTTCTGGAACACATCTTCTTATGATCTGGTCAGGATATTGCTTGAACAAGTAGGGTTCATCCCAATAGTAGAATCTTGCATCGTGTCTAAATTTCTTGAGTCCCTGGCTAGATAAATCAGGAGGCAAAATACCACTAACAAGATAATTAACAATATCAGCATACCATAGAATTGTTGTAGTAGATAACAGTTTCTCATCAGGGAATTCCTCCTTAATTTCAGATTCAGTACCTTGTGTGATAGCATTTTCTAGCCTAGATAGATGATCAGCTACATGGTTCTCACATCATTTCCTATCTCTAACTTCTAAATCAAATTCTTGTAGCAAGAGTATCCTTTTTAGTCACTAAGTACTTAATGGCTGAATGATCGGTATGAACTATAACCTTAGTGCCTATCAAGTATGACCTAAACTTATCAAAGGCAAATACTACATCAAGCAATTCTTTCTAAGTAGTGGTGTAATTGATTTGTGCATCATTCAAAGTGCGACTAGCATAATAAATAACATGAAAGAGTTTACCTCGGCGTTGTCCAAGTGTTACACCTACGACGTAGTCACGTGCATCACACATTAGCTCGAATGGCTCATTCCAATCAGGTGGAATGACAACCGGTGCTGAGATAAGCTTCTCTTTCAGATCTTGAAACGCGCTATAGCAATCTTTGTCAAACACAAATGGTTGATTTTGCTGTAGAAAATTGCATAGCGGCTTTGAGATCTTCGAAAAGTCCTTGATGAATCTCCGATAGAAGCCAGCATGCCCTAGAAAGCTTCTTACTCCCTTGACAGTAGTAGGGGAGGTAGTTTTTCAATGACATCGACCTTTGCTTTGTCAACTTCTATCCCTTGCTTTGAGATCTTGTGGCCTAAGACCGTTCCTTCCGTTACCATGAAATGGCATTTTTCCCAATTGAGCACCAAGTCAGCTTCCTCACACCTCTTTAGGACCTTGGCAAGATTTCCAAAGCATGTGTCAAAGTCATTTCTGGAGACCGAGAAGTCATCCATGAAAATTTCTAAAAAGTCCTCGACCATGTCTGAAAAAATGGCCAGCATACATCTTTGAAAAGTTGATGGGGCATTGCAGAGGCCAAAAAGCAATCTCTAGAAAGTGTAAGTTCCATAAGGGCATGTGAAAGTGGTCTTCCCTTGGTCTTCGGGTGCTATAGCAATCAAATTGTACCCATAATACCCATCGATGAAGCAGTAGAATGCCTTGCTCGCTAGACGATCTAACATCTGATCAATGAATGGGAGGGGAAAATGGTCCTTCTTGGTTGCCTTGCTGAGCTTCCTTAGTCCATACAAATCCTCCACCCCGTGACGGTTCTAGTAGGTAGTAGCTTATTCTCCTTGTTGCTTACCACAGTCACGCCTCCCTTCTTCGGTACACATTGCACCGGACTGACCCATGAGCTATCGGATATCGGGTAGATTACTCTAGCATCAAGCCACTTAATTATCTCTTTCATTACCACGTTCTTCATGATTGGGTTTAATCTTCTCTGGGGCTCAACAGAATTGTTGTGACAATCATCAAGCAAAATTTTGTGCATACATAGAGCAGGGCTTATACCCTTCAAATCAGACATAGTTCACCCTGTAACAACATATTTACTAAACTAGTTTCTTGCTTAGGTGTAAGACTAGATGAGATTATCACAGGCAAAGTTTCATTGCTCCCTAAGTAAACATATTTAAGATGTGATGGCAAAGTTTTCAGTTCTAAAGTAGGTGCATGCTCAAGGGAAGGCTTAGGAGGTACAAATTCTGAAAAATTAAGAGGTTCAAAGTGCGTACCTGGTCTAGCTTCGAGTCGACTAGACTGCTCCAGTTCCCTTGGGAGCTCTTCTAGGTCTGAATAATCATATGTGCAGAGTGCTTCAAACTCTTCCATTTTCATCTCATTGCTACAGCAAAACTCATCAGTCACATTTTGTGCTGTAGCATCTATATATTGGTATACTCCTGAATTGTCTACATACTTGAGGGTGTCATAAATATTGATCGTGACCGTCTGAACAGCCACTCGCATCATGAACTCACCCTTCTCACAATCGATTAAACCTCGCCCGGTGGCTAAAAATGGCCTACCTAAGATAATGGGTGTGTTGCTATCAGCTTCAGAGTCGAGGATTAAGAAGCTGACTGGAAAGATAAATCCGTCCACTTTTACAACGACATCTTCAATTCTTCCTTCTGGGCGAACATGAGAGTGATCTGCTAGCTGTAGCACAACCTTGGTGGGTTGTGCCTCTTGAATTCCCAGTTTCAGAAAAATCGACTTAGGCATCAAGTTAACACTTGATCCCAAATCGCAAAGTGCTCTTCCAACAAACTTATCGCCAATAGAGCATGGGATAGCAAAGCTACATAGGTCCTTCCTCTTAGGTGGCAGCTTACTCCACATAGAATAGCATTCTTCTGCTATAGTGACAGTTTCTTGCTTCTTGACCTTCCTCTCTTTTGTAACTATATCCTTGAGGAACTTGGCAAATGTTGGCATCTGATCAATGGCCTCCAGAAATGGGACATTGATATGTAATTTGTCCAGGATACCTACGAATTTCTTGAATTGAAGGTCTTCTTTCTGCTTCTTGAGTCGTTGAGGAAAAGGAGGTAGGGGTCTAACTTCATTTCTCTGGACTGGTGGAGTTGCATCTTTTGCTGTAGCAAAAGCAGGCTCCTCCTCTTGTGTTTCTTTTGCTATGACTTCCTCACCCTTCTCTTCAACAGGAGGATCTTGTGAGTTATCTTCTTTAGGAGGCAAGTTGGGCTGAGATTCCTCCTTTTCTTTTCCCCCAAACTTGTCTTCTTTGTTAATTTCCTTTCCACTCCTTAATGTGAGTGCGCTGCAGTGCTCCTTGCTATGGTGCGTAGTGGCTTCTGTGTCACTAGGAAAACTTCCTTGAGGTCGCGTATGCAAGGTTTGAGCTATCTGACCAACTTGTATTTCTAAAGCTCTGAGAGAAGAACTATGGCTTTGCAATAAGGCTCCTTGATTCTTAATGTTTGTTGCATGATCCTGTAGCAGAACTTTCGTGGTTCCCATGAAATCTTTTGTCATAGCCATAAATTCTTTGAATGTAGTCTCTAGCGAACTGTTTGATGAAGATGTTGCTCCCTTGTGACCTTGCCATGGTATCATCTGATTAGAAGGTGGTGCTTTGATCAGATTTTGTTGTGGCGCTGGCTGTACAGAATTTTTGTGCCCTTAATTACCCCAACTAAAATTTGGATGCTGACGCCATCTTGGGTTGTAGGTATTAGAGTATGGATTGTTGTTGCGGTTATAATTCCCTACATAGTTTGCTGACTCTTGATTGTCAAGGCATTCACTCAAATGGTGATTGCCATCGCATCTAATACATGGGGTTGCGGACTTCACTTCCTTGACTTCGTTGGGACGTTGGAGGTTCTTTAGCATATTTGTGATAGCAACTAACTAGGCGGATACTGAGTCATTAGCTTCACTCTCTCGATCTACTTGGGTTCTCCTCCCCGTTCCAAGCCTTATGGTCGGGAACTGGTAATCATTGTTGGCTACCCTATCAGGAATGTCGAATGCTTACTCCGGTGATTTGTCTAACAGGGTCCCATTTGCTGAATCATCTAACATCATCCTTGTAGGAGCATTCACTCCATTATAGAACATAACCACTTGGGTCCAATCATGAAAACCATGATTTGTGCACTTCCTCAATAATCCCTTGAATCGATCCCAACACTCGTACATGGATTCGTCATCAGCTTGACGAAAAGAAGCAATATCATTTATCAACTGAGTGTTTCTATTGGGTGGATTATACTGTAGCAGAAAACTTTTGCATAGATCTGTCCAAGTCTCCATTGATCCAGCTGGCACACCACTTAGCCATGCTCTAGCACAATCACGTAAAGAATATGGAAACAATTTAAGCTTTAGCACATCCTCGTGCACTCTTTGCTGTCTGAACGAGTCACAAACTTCCAAGAAAGCACGAATATGTTGTCTTGCATCTTCGTGAGGCATACCTCCAAATTGACCAATAGTTTTCAACATGTTAAACATAACAGGTTTAAGCTCAAACTGGGCTGCCTGAATTTCTGGAGCTACTATTCCGGGATAGAGATCGTCCAAGATAGGAGTCAAATGATCTCTAACGGCTCGAGGTCGAGCCGCTTCTCCCTATCCATTTGCCATAGCAACTTTCGTTACCTTGAGGTGGTGGTATTTCTCCATTCATGTTTCTGGTCTCTTCTCTTCGAACACGTCTCCTAAGTCTCAAGAAATGCTCGATTTCAAAAATAGGTGATTGCAGGGGTCCTCTAGGTCTTCTTCTGGTCATGCACTAGCAAGACACCTGAAAAGAAAAATGAAAAATCCTAGATAAGTATAGACAAAAACAAAAAGAACAAGCGATATAAACAAAAAACCGTAAACAACCAATTGCTAATCCCCAACAACGGCACCAAAAACTTGTTGCTTGCGTGTATGTACTATAAATGATACGCAAATATGGTGCAAGTATACACGTTGAATGAGTAATAAAGTGAGTGAGTGAGTATCGTCTCCACATGGATTGGAGGTATTCATGATTTGCTGTAACAATATTGATTGAACTTTTTGCATATGACAATGCTATAGTAAAAGAGATGGTGTAAAATAATGTTGTAGCAAAATAGTGCAAAGAAAGATAAGATAACAATACGATGAACAGGTCCCCTTTCGTATGCGAAACTCGCTGTGAATTGACTGGCTGTGAATGATAAATAACCTAAACTAAGCTTATTAACGATACTAAAGCTCTTCAGCTATCTTCTATGCTAGGCAGGATTTGCTAAAAGTGTTCCTAAACTATCTCTAGCTAGGAAACTGGGAGTCAGAAATGCTACAGCAATACCTCTCGGCATAAACTCTTAACACTCTCTTACCCTTCACGAACTATCATTTTTAGCCCTTGAAACCTATCACTTATCTCTAAGGTAGGTTAGAGTCTGCCTCTTGACAGCCACTCCATTGATTATGGGGGCTCTAAGGCTAGCTCTCTCGATTACTAACCTCAACACACACTTAAAGAACGGTCAACTCTCGAGGGCTCTTACAACTTTAAGGAAATAAAACGCATAAGCAAACATAAAACATGATAAACACTGAAAAAGCTATAGCATGCATTAAAAGTACTTAAAATAAAATCATCCATCAAACCCAAGCCACCTAAAACAGTCCATGACTGGGCAATATCATCCAACGCATCATTGTGATAACATCACCAAAGATAAAGATATGAAAAGGAAATGCTATCACGACAGAAAGAAAGGTAAACTCTCTCTCTGCCATGGACTGCCCGACTGTTTTAGGCCCACCGCCTCTCTCGAGGCCGGCAAGGCCACTCCTTGGAGTTTCAACGATGGGGGACACCAAGTGGAGAAGATAAAGATGAACACTTCTCTCTCCTTGCAACTTTCTCTCTCTTTGCTTTCTTCCGCCTCCGCTTCTATTTCTATATATCTTTCTTTCCATGCTTCTCTCCCTCTTTATATAGTGGAGGCTCCTAGGGTTTGGTGCCCTAAAGATTCCTTGTTAATCCCAAGGAATATCCACCGACAAGCTCTGCTACGAGGGGACATGGAGAACAGTCTGTAAGTGGGTATCGGCTGCTGCACATGTCAGATTGTCCTTTTCTGCATATTCACGTGCTTCTGCAGCTCACGTGCTTCTCACGTGTTTTCCAATATCCACTTCCACTATGCTATAGCAATTTTCGGCACTAGCTTTCTCTCTTGAATCCTTTCCTGCGCATCATCAAACCCAAAACCAACCTTCTGAGCAGTACCCTCAACATGGACTAATAACCAGCAAAAGTAAAGATGCACCCAGAAAAAAATGCAGCCTAAATACAGTCTAAATGTTATAGCAAAAAGGTATGAAAACAAAGATATTCATGCATTTATCAGCAACTAAACTTAAAACAAAACATTCCATATATAGGCCAAACAAAGAAGATCAAGAAATACCAGCCACCTATAAACTCAAAAGTAAATAAAAGTATTATTAAAATAATAATTTTTTATAAAAATATTAAAATAACATCACTTTCTATTTTTTACACCGGTGTAAGTTATTCATTCTATTTACCAAACTATTAGAACTTTTTTACACATGCTAATTCCCATGTTGGTTAGGTTTGGCATGAGCTGGGCTATAAGCATTGTCGATTTTAGCCACGAATAAACATTTTTAAAGGTGTTTAAATGGTTAATTTGATCGGTGGCCGAACCGAATTAAAAAAAATTGAATTATCAGTTACAAGTCTTTTTTCATGCAGTGGTCTTTATGATGTGTTCATAGAAGAATGCAACATAAAAAAAACATAAGCAGCTTCAATATTTTGTACCATTTTCTCAAAAATTTGTCAATATTTAACTCGTTTGGTAGTTTCAATTATTGGTTAATAATTGATACTCTAAATCTAGACAAAGAATCAATTTAATAATGACTAATGGTATAGAATAAATATATACAAAATCACCAAATGTTTTCTTTCAAATAAGGCTTCCAATTTTTATTTATCTTTGTATTTCAAACAAATTTCAAGTTTTGTTGACTTCTACATATTTCAAGTGAATATGATAGCATAAATTTTACAGCATTAATGTCCCAAAACAAGGAGAATTTTTACATATTTGATCTCTTCTTGATTTTAGAAGTATTATCGATATTTATGCATCTCTTCCTCCTCAACTTTAACACTTTAAACTTCTTATGGATTTTCATGAATTCTTGTTATCCCTCCACTTATCTACAATCTCATTTGCAAGAAGCAAAAGTCCTTCCAATATCGTCTACAATCTTATTTTCCATAGAACAAAGGGTTTCTATCAATCATTATTAACAAATTTAAATTTTTTACATCAATGAAAATTGAGTTTATTTTTCATTTTTATAGTAAAAACAAGAGGATTTAATAAAACCCCATATTACATATGCAAAAGGGTAAATTTAAAGAAGTAGATTAAAGATATTTAGATTAGACTAAAAGTTCAAACCTATTCAAGAAATTATTTCCATTAGAATTAGAGTGACTGGATTCATGTGTTTTATCAAATACAGACAACAAAATCATTATTAACAAATTTAAATTTATAAAACTTAAAAGGGGAAAATAGATCATGATTAAAAAGAGAGAGACCATGTTTAAACATTAAATAAGAAATAACACAAAAATTAATTCAAAGCCACATCTCTCTTTATGTCATCATGGAAAAAGTCACAAGCCTTTAGAGCACATCCAAAAAAAATGCAAAAAATACAACAAAAAGAATCTACATGGGCTACATCCCAGAAACCACCTCAATAATAAGTTTTTATTTAAATGAGCTAGAATATATTATGTTTCTTTATGTGGTTCCCTTGGTAAAGGATGCTTAATTTTTTTTTAAGTAATTGTGTTTAAATAAGGCATTTGTGGGTAAGTTTATTCAAATTTAAAACAAGAGTAGGATAATATCTTCTAAATGAATTAAAATACTAAAAAATTACTCAATTAAACCAGTGGAGGGTAGTATTTGGATAATTAATAATTTAAAATTATAACTACTCAATTAAACTGAAATCTATTTTTATTTAATTTGTAATTAATTTTATAGTTGTATTTTAAAATAATTAATTTATATATCAAATAGAAAAATTAATTTGAAATTATTATTTATTTTTTATTTAAAAATTATTTTTGTAGAAATATTTATGAATATTTTTGAAACTTTTCAAATAACGTCAAAAATCATAAAATAAAGTCAATTTTTTTCTAAAATAAAGTAAAAAATTAAAACTCAAAATTACTATGAACAAATTGACAGTTAAACCGAATTTAATTGGAGGTTTAAAAATACTGGTAAAAATATTTTTGGACTTGTTCGGATATCTAAAATAATTCAAAGTCTAACAGATTTAAATTCTTTGTTTAATTTTTTTAACTTAGTCAAACATTTTTAAATTAAGTAAGATTGTATTTTCACGTTACAAACCCATTTTCCAAAATTGAAGGTAAAAAAAATTCATCTTTACATCAAAGGACCGATCCTGTGACCACAAAAGACTTCCAGAGTTTGTCTTTTAGCCATTTATTACAAAAATATTTATCCCTTCACCAAATGACTAATTCTTTGAGAGAAAAAAATCTACTCTAAGCTTGTAAACGAATTGAAGGAGCATAAAAAAAATCTATTTTTACAAAATGCTCCTTACTATATAGAGCTCCCATGACTCTTGATAGAGTATGACGCTATGAGGAACAAAACTTCGTGTAAAAAAACACCTCCAATTATTGAGGGATCTTAACATGACCCCACATAAGAGGAAAAAGTATTTCATAAGAAAAAAAATGATGTTTTTTAACTAGGAAAAATAAATAAATAAATAAATAAATGTTTTCTAAAAGAAAGAAAAAGATAAGCAAATTTCCATTTTTGATGGAAAAAAGGAGCAGTCGAAAACGGTATGCATGCAGACGCAACATGCCAGCATTGGAATGTATGCAATCTGTCTTTTTTATTATTTTTTAAAAAGAATAAAAAATCAATCATTTTCTTAAAAATAAAAAAGAAAAAGAAAAAGAAAGAAACGATGTCATCCAATGTAAGGCAGCACAAATATAGTAAGACAAGAAAAATAAGAGCAGAATTCAGAAGAGAAGGGTTTTGGCTTGAGAAGGTTGGTGGCTTGGTGCTGATGGTGCATTAGGAATAGACTGAGGGGCTGGAAGAGACAATCACCTTATGAACATTTAAATTTTTTATATAATATAATTAAAATTTAAAAATTTTATATACATTTTATTAAAAGTTTATTTTCTTATAAAATTTTATAAATTTACACCTTTAAAATTTTATAGATTCGTTCATTCTAACATAAAATCCAGCGTACTTCCTGCATGCCGAGTTTGACATTGATTGGTAAGATGTTGAGTTTGACAATTTTTGAATCTTCACGAATAATAAATAAATCCAAATCTAAAAACCATATCAATAATTCAACTTATTTGGGGCGGAGACAAACAAAATCTAAAATTAATAAATTATTTTTTTTAAAAAAAAGAGAGATAAAGCCAAATTCAGATAATAGAAAACCTCAGACTCTAATTATTTTAATATTATTTATTCTATTTAAGTTTAAAAGGTTAGAATTTAGAATTTAATATGTTAAAAAATTTAGAGTTAATGTTGAAATAAATAAGATTATGAGATCAACTCATTGACCTAGTAGTTAAGGATATTTATCTTATCTCATCTTATATAGGTTTGAATTCTGACATAGGAGTATAATATCTCTATTTAATAAATAAATAAATAAAATTATATTATTTTGTATCAAATATCTTATTTTAATAAATAAATAAATATAAAGAAAAAGAGAAAAAGAAAAAGAAAAAGAAAAAGGCAAAAGCAAGGGAAAGGAAAGCGAAATGTGATGGCGTGGGTTTGGTTTATTGCTTTCCACAGGAATCTTTGAAAATCCAAAGCCCTAGGTAAAAACAACACTTAACCCCCAACAAAACTAATTAATTTCAGCTATATAAGGGTTTTTTTTTAATATATGCATACATAGCTTGTATTAAATAAAAAACTTCGCTTGAAAAAATAATAATAATTTAATGTATAAAATCTTAAAAGATTTTATTGAAAAATTTTCATTTAATGTATTAGGGTATATGATTTAGAGTTTTACGATTTAAAGTTTAGGGTTAGAGTTTAGGATTTTATGGTTAGGGTTTTAGATTTTTAAGGTTAAGATTTAAGGTTTTAAGGGTATGGTTAAGGTTTATGGTTTAATTTTACGGTTTATGATTTAGATTTTATAGTTTAGAGTTTAGTGAGTATCATTTTAGGTTTATAGTTTAGAATTTTCAATAAATTCTTTTCATGTTTTGTACTATATTAAATGATTATTGTTTTTTCAAATAAAATTTTATATGGCTTAACTTATGCATGTATGCATAGATTAGAAAACCGTATTTATATATTTACGGTGTAATTAAAGTATGTTTCATGAGTCACTCGCCGAGATTTTCCTTTATTTATTTATTTAATTTTTATATTTATTTTCTATTTTTTCCGTTACTTCATCATTTTGTCTTTCTCTTTCTTTCTTCTCACTGTCTGCTGGAACCAAAGAGTTTTTGAGAGGCCCAATCGAAACTTATTTTCCTCACATTTTGTTTTTATTTTTCTTTCACTTATGCTTACTAATATGAGCAGAGTGCTCTTCTCATACTACTACCGTTATGAATCCCAACGTGGAGCCACCACTTCCTGGGTTAGAACCGCCGCCACAACCACCTCAGCCCCACCGTCTTTCCACCTCCTGTGACCGCCACCCTCAAGAGCAGTTCACTGGCTTTTGCCCCTCGTGCCTCTGCGAACGACTCGCTGTTCTCGACCCTTCCTCTTCTGCTACTGCTTCTTCTTCTTCTCGGAAACCTCCCATTGCCGCCACTAATTCCACCGCCACCGCTGCACTTAAAGCCATCTTCAAGCCTTCCGGAGGAAGTGGTACACGACCTGGGTTTTTCCCCGAGCTCCGGTGGACGCAATCGTTCTCGGCCTCGAAAAATGAGGTCTTCTCCGGGGGTTTTGAGCCTCAGAGGAAATCTTGCGACGTTAGGGTTCGAAACACGCTTTGGTCACTCTTTCATCAAGAAGCAACCGCAAACGGAAGGCCTTCCGGGGTTGCTGAAGCGGAGCCTCAAAATTCGGCTTCTTCTTCGAGCGTTGTTCAAGACCCTGTTTTTGAAAGCAAAGAAGAAGACCAGAGTGAGAGTGAACCCGATCGCGACGGCGACGACATTGAGATCATAGATGAACAACCACCCAGTGTGACTGCTCCTGCGGCGAATTTAACAGAAGAGAAATTTGAAGAAATTGTGGAAGAATATGAAGAGGAGCTGAAGCCCATGAAGGACCACATAGATCTTGATTCGCAAACGAAGAAGGCTTCCGGCCGAGATTTCAAAGAGATTGCTGGGAGTTTCTAGTCAACCGCTTCAGTTTTCAGCAAGAAATTACAAAAGTGGAGGCAGAAACAGAAGCTTAAAAAGAGGGGAAATGGCTGTGGGTCGGCGACATTGCCGGTGGAGAAGCCGTTAGGGAGACAATTCAGAGAAACCCAGTCCGAAATCGCAGATTACGGCTTCGGGAGACAGTCATGTGATACGGATCCACGGTTTTCACTTGATGCTGCAACTGCAAGGACGTCATTTGATGATCCGAGGTATTCTTTCGATGAAACGAGGGCTTCCTGGGATGGATATATGATTGGGAGAATGTTTCCAAGGATGCCCACAATGGTTTCCCTTGTGGAAGATGCTCCTGTTCCTCATGTTGTCCGATCCAATACTCATATCCCCGTGGAGGATCCGACTGCTATGAATTCCATCGATGAGGACGATTCGTTCCCCGGAGGGTCGGCTCAGACAAGGGATTATTATTCCGATTCTAGGAGAAGAAAAAGTCTTGATAGGTCCAGTTCTTGTAGGAAGGCTGCTGCTGCTGTAGTGGCAGAGATGGATGAAATGAAGCCGGTTTCTAACACAAAGGTTTCACCTGCAACTGTTGATTACTTCCATGGACCTAAACTCGTCGTGCCGGATAGGGATTCGACTTCAAATTCTTTGATAGATGATTATTCAGACACATTTGAGAATGGTTTAAGAGACAATGCATCTGTGATTGGTAATGGGGAACAAAAAGAGTCGTCGAAGAAGTCGCGGAGGTGGAGTAAAGCTTGGAACCTTTGGGGGTTTATTAACCGGAGGAGTGTTAACAAAGACGAGGATGAAGATAGGTATAGTAGAGGGAATGGTGTGGAGAGATCGTATTCGGAATCTTGGCCCAAGTTTAGAGGGGAAAGGAATGGAGACGCGAGAGGAGGGTTTAATCCAAAGGTATTGAGAAGCAATAGCAGCGTAAGCTGGAGGGATTCGAGCAGTTTCGGAGCAGGACCGTTTAGCGGTGCAAGGAAGTGCTGTGATGTCGAGTCAAATGGCTATAGCAAGAAGAAAATAGATGAGTTTGTGTTGGAAAGGAACAAAAGTGCAAGATATTCAACAAATAACATTGACAATGGACTGTTAAGGTTCTACATGGCACCGAACGGCAGCCGGAGAGGTGGGTCGGGCAAATCAAGGGCAAGCCATGCACATTCTATTGCGAGGACCTTACTGAGGTTGTACTGAATTCGAGGTTCATATGTTGTGTTTCCTTTGGTTTAATGTTGTTAATTTTGCTGCACTTAACCACACACGCCTTTGTAATTTGCTGGTTGGTTAGATGAAAAAAAAGCATTCTGAAGTTGTTTCCTGCATGCTTCTTCCAGTATCCGAATAACAACATTTTCTTCCTTGTTTCTTGTTTCTAATCACATTATCTTAAAACATTTTCGACCTTTCCTTTCTCGTGTTCTGTTTTACCAGAAAAAAGAGAGAAAGAAACACAACATAATTTATACATGCTGCAAATGTTGTAAGTAAAGAGTATGTCACTCATTTGTCATGAAACCATATAGGCAAGAATCCAACCAAATTTGAAGCAATGCTTGTAACTATGAAATGAGTTTTATGAGATTGATTATAAAGATTGCAGTATAGCTCATGAACCTGAAATTACTCCAATTACGTCTAAGAGGCGGAAGCATTAATCTCACGTTAGTTCCGATAGACTACCTTCCACTAGCATGGTTCTTGTTTGGAGCCTAAATGTCTAGTTTTTCAGCAACTAAAGGGCTAGTTCAATGTTATATTTTGTGCTCTTTATCTTAATAATTTTAAATGCTACTAAAGATGGACGTTAGGTTACCATCCGGATGGTAAGCAGTTTGGTATAGTTTAAGTAAGTCTCGAGGTCTTGTATATACAGAAAATTTTCGTTGAAAGATTCACCTATTAAAATCATGTGTGTGACGCAAGCTAGTCCGGATTAATCAGGGAGTAAATGTAACCCCCGTAGCCCGGTCTGGACGGTTGACCCGAACTACGAAGATTACACGGGGAAAACCAAAGTCAACCCGAAAGTCAACCTTGATTAACGACCCTTTTTTTTCTTTTTAATCTTGTCTAGATGCACATTAACCTTAGATGTGATCACACAAACACCATACTCAAAGATCACAAACATCAGAGATCAAACAAGGACCCAATTGAACAAATTACAACTTTAGGGACCAAATTGTAATTTCTGAAAACTTAAAGGACTTAACCAGATTTTAAGTTACCAACTTAAAATTAATCAGGTTTCATGCTTCCCTGCCAAATTTCAGCTCAAACGGACATCCCGAACTCATACAATTGCACAAACAAGATTCATGACTAAAACGCAATCATTTCAAAACATACAAAGATACTTTTAACCGAATTTAACGGTCGCGTATCGATACCCCTGGAGTCGTATCGGTACGCGGGGAAGGCAGTAACCAAACTCCAGAGACGGTATCGATACGAAATCCCACGTTTCGATACGGCCTTCATATTTGGCCTAGACGGTATCGATACCCACATAACCGTACCGATACCCCAAACATACTAGCAGCAAGACTAAACTTACCACGCAAGGAAAACCAACAGAAACCAAACTAAGGCAACTAAAGCAAAGATCACTTAACAAGGTTACCTAAAAGCACAACACCACCCTGAAGCTTCATCAGACGAGCCCTCTTCCTTGCGGAACCATCATCCTCCTGCGGCACAACTGCAGCACCAACTAACACACCAGGGTCAACATCAACTCCTTGCGTTAAGGAACCTTGGCTGTTCCGAGCCAACATCAAACAATCACGCCTTATGTGTCCAGCAGACCCACATTTCCAGCAAGCTTCACTTCCCAAACTCTTCACAACCTTCTGCTTTTTCTGCCACTTCTGAACCTTGCCTCGGCCGTGCCCACGACCTTTTTGAGACTCTTTGGCTAACACCAAAGCTGACTTCACTCCATGTGGACAATCACGCTTAACATGCAACTTAGAACCACAATTCCAGCAAACACCTGCGCCCCAACAATTTCCAACATGTTGCCTCTTACAACGGTCACACACAGATGGCTGAGCTTCTACTCCTTGCTCAAGCAACACTTGCTCCACAACAGCACTATCTTCACAATGCTTAACCCTTGGAAACTTCTCTCCAAGATACCTTTCATAAAAGGCCGATACAAAGAAATCCCAATCAATATCCAGGATATGTGACGCCACCGCCACAGATGTCCACCAGGCACAAGCATCCTCCAGCATCAAAGAAACAACACTCCCCAGCTTACAGGCATAATCACAGCCTTCCTGATCCAAAATCAGAATCACACTGGCCAACCAGGCCTCAAACATCTCCGGTGTAGAACCATGATATTCCACAGCACCCAAATCAAGCAAACGCTGCTTCGGCAAACCCACACATCTAGCCAGCACATCCACAGATTTTACCTCAACCACAGCCTGAGATGTCCCCAACACCTCCTGAACAACAGATGATGAACTTTTCATCACAGAACCAACTTCTTTCCCTTGCCTTACCACCTCAACTCCAGGCACAGAAGACTGAGACAAAACACCTTTACAAAAGGGTGAATTCTTTGCCTTAACAACCTGCCTGAAGGCAGCAACCATCTCCCTCAACCGCCATTCTTCCATCGACTTTGCCATACCACTAACAACAACAAACATACAATCACAACAAGCAAACAACCAGTTAGACCAGCATTAAGCAAGGATTCAAACTCCAACTCCAAAATAACACAATAGCTATATTAATAAGGCAATGGGTATCCCGAATCCTCCCCTTTACATGACATAACAGTCAACACAACATGGATATCACAACATCAAGCATATCAACAACATACCTTGATCATGCTTACACCAAACAACATCCAATTGCATCAGCATATTAGCAACATATCATGCTCCAAAACACATTCACCATGCATAACCTCAGCTCATAACATCAGCACATATCCACATAAACTCATCCAAGATTCATAACCACAAAACATGCTTGCACACATCAGCAACATGCTCAGAAACATCAACAGCATACTCAGAAACACATGTTTCAACCAACTTTCAACTACACAACAAGGTAAACATCAAACACACATCACATCAACTTACCGTTTTCCCCAACCTTCGCAAATCAGCTCTGATACCACCAAATGTAACCCCCGTAGCCCGGTCTGGACGGTTGACCCGAACTACGAAGATTACACGGGGAAAACCAAAGTCAACCCAAAAGTCAACCTTGATTAACGACCCTTTTTTTTTTCTTTTTAATCTTGTCTAGATGCACATTAACCTTAGATGTGATCACACAAACACCATACTCAAAGATCACAAACATCAGAGATCAAACAGGGACCCAATTGAACAAATTACAACTTTAGGGACCAAATTGTAATTTCTGAAAACTTAAAGGACTTAACCAGATTTTAAGTTACCAACTTAAAATTAATCAGGTTTCATGCTTCCCTGCCAAATTTCAGCTCAAACGGACATCCCGAACTCATACAATTGCACAAACAAGATTCAGGACTAAAACGCAATCATTTCAAAACATACAAAGATACTTTTAACCGAATTTAACGGTCGCGTATCGATACCCCTGGAGTCGTATCGGTACGCGGGGAAGGCAGTAACCAAACTCCAGAGACGGTATCGATACGAAATCCCACGTTTCGATACGGCCTTCATATTTGGCCTAGACGGTATCGATACCCACATAACCGTACCGATACCCCTGGGCAGAAATGTGCATATTTGGCTCATGCGTATCGATACGCAAGCCCGAGTATCGATACCCCTGCCTGCAACCGACTCAAAATCAACATCATACATGCTTCAAACTTCAAATTTACAACACCAAATCATACCACATAATCAATCAACATGCAGGGACCATAATTGCATCATCAATCCAACATATAACCATCACATATGAAAAGCCCCAATTTCAATGGCATGCTTCCTACTCAAGCTAACCATTTATGCACAAACCTTCCAATTCAATCTCATTTAAGCCAATTCATGATCCAACAACATTAGCAACAACATTAAAACATTCTTGATCAAACATAAACGATCACATACACATAAACCCGAGAGATTCTACCCCATTGCCCTTATTAACTATAGCTATTCACCGAGACATACATCTCCATTGGAGTCCACCTTGAATCCCTTGCTCCTTGCTGCCCAAACTTCAAGAATCTGCATTGATGGACAAAAAGGAGCGTAAGCACATAATGCTTAGTGAGGAATGCTCAAAACCAAAACACCATCAATGCAGTGGGTCATTAAAACACTTTTAAAACAAACCCGATTTGATTACCAAAGCCATGTTTGAAAACCCTTTTCAACATCAAGCTCAAATCATGCATAAACACCATATGCCAAGCTTAACAAAACCATGGAAAACACTCCCATTTCACAACATACCTTTCTTAAACTTGAAAACCATATCAAGCAAGAAACCTTTTAAAACCATAGCTCAAATATTCTACCACATGCATTTAACCAAGGCAACATAAAACCATAACATCATCTTCATATGCCTTTAAAAACAAGTCTTACAAAACTCCAATGCAACATAGATATTTCATGCCCACATGCATCATTTACCAAATGATTACCAACACTTGTTCAACTTAACAAGTAAACATGCATTCACTAGCATCATACACTTTTCATGCAACAATGCATCTTTTCAAGCATCTCATGCTTCACATGCAATCATGCATCAATCCAAGCATCTCATGCTTCACATGCAACCATGCATCATTTCAAGCATCTCATGCTTCACTATGATCAAGAACATTACATTGGCTTCCAAGAGATCAACCACATTCACTTTTCAACTTAACAACCCGATCGGATACGCGGATTCCGAGCGTTGTCCCTACGCTCCCTACACCCTACCCAATCCAAGGTCTCCCAAATGGGCAACAACCTCCATTTGACCTCAACAACCAAGGTCCTCGAGTGGGCAACAACCTCCACTATGACCTCATCATCCTAAGGTTCCCATGTATGGACTTTTAAACACCATACAACCTTAGCTTTTTCCCAAGGTTCCCATGTATGGACTTTTAACCACCATACAACCTTGACATGCACAAGATTCTCCCGTATGGACTTTTAACCACCATACAACCTTTGCATAACCGATTGGTAGTTGTAGAACATCACTAACGAGATCCGGGACATCCCACACAAGATCCACACATGGACTTAAACACTGCCATTGTGATCTCAACAAGCACAAGGTTCTCACATATGGACTTTGAACCACCATATAACCTTTGCTCAACCAAGGTCCTCAAATGGGCAACACCTCCATTATGACCTCAAGCAACCAAGGTCCTCTAGTGGGCAACAACCTCCACTATGACCTCATCTCGTTAGGATACTTGAAGGGAGCTTATCCGGTCCACTCTTGACCACTCCACCTCCAAGGCGACTTAATTCACGGTGCACCCAATCCTATAGCCGGCTAACTATATCCGATCAACAAACCAAGAACCACAGACATCACTTGCCAATATAACCATCTTACCATGTTAATCCAATGTTCCACATGCATAACATAATGCAAAGCCGTCACAACATTAGCCCAATGATTCACATGCATAACCAATATGCAAAACCATTACCTCATTAATCCAATGATTCACATGCATAACCAATATGCAAAAGGTAACATTTACCATCATCAATTCACTGTTTTAAAGCATCATACAAAGCCATTGATCAACATGCAACACTATGCATCAAAACCACATTTACCATATACAAAACCAAGGATCCCTTACCTTGAGCATCCTTCTCAAATGACTTTCAAAACCAGCATTAACCCATGCTAAAACATGCTTACAAAACAGAATTAAACCATGCAAAACACATGCATTTCAATCATCAACCACATTTGCTTAAAAGCCAATTTCACAACACAATTCAAGAGCGAAAATCCTTTCACTTACTCTTGAGCTTAGCAAAGTTGTTTAGACTTAAACTAAGCTCCCAAAAACCTTCAAACCTTGTTTTAAAAGCTGAAATCCCAACTTCACTCACCGATAACCAAAACAAGACTAGCCAACAAGCCTTCCAAGCTTCCGAAACCTTCCGCAAACACCTCCAAAGCTCACGGATCAAACTCCCCTGTTTCAAGCACACAAAAACAGAACATTAATGCATCCTTATGCATTAAAACACCAGCAACAACAACACAACTCGCTGCTTATCACAAATCTAACAATTTGGCTACCAAACACAACCGAAATCACCTCCAAACACTTCCAAAACTTAACCCAGCCAAGATCCATCACTTCTAACCATTTTTATACATCAATTAACATCCAAAATGATCACAACCACGTCCTTATACCTCCAGGTATAACAGATCACCAAAAACACTCCAAAAACAACCAAAAACTCAAACCAAACTTAGGAAATTCAACCTATCCGGGATTGCATTGATTAAACCTCAACTTCTAATCAATTTAACATTCATTTAACATCATTTTAACACTCCAAAACACTGCCCAAACAGATCACACGAAAATTTCACCAAAATCACCAAATCTTGCATTTTAGCCAAAAATCAAGATCTCAATTGAAAAGCCATTAATAAAACATAAATCAAGGATTGAGAACTTAGGAATTTCAGTAAAGAACTGATAGTTTAGAGGAGAAGGACGTTCTTACCTCCAAACTTGAATTTCTCCATTTTAGAGCCAAAAAGCTTGATGAAACAACTTGCAAATTGAGAGGTTTTGTTGATGAGATGATTAGGAATCAAATGAGAGTTGAAATGAGAGACTTAGATGTCAAAATCAGAGAAAGAAATCTGGAGAATTTTGTTTGGGTTGAGAGAAAATGAGAGAAAAGGAAAATTGAGAGAAAATGGAAAGTTAGTTGAGATTTTGGTTAAAATGATTTCCCTCCCTTTCTTAATCTTTAAAAATCAGAAATAAGCCTTAAAATATCTTAGAAAAATCTGGAGAAACTCTTTTTGGAATAATAGCTCCTTAAAGATTCAAAGTTTCAATCCTTTATAAAACTGTCCCGCAACTTTCAAAAAATTACATTTTGGTCACTAGCCAAAATGTCAACCTTCCGAACCTCATTTTCCAAAATTGATTTCACAGTTCACTTATATATATTAAAAGATGATTTTAGAACATTTTCCCATATTTTTAATGCAACCCGAACTAGGTTTTCCTAAATTCACTCTTATATATTCGATCAGCACTTTGACCGAACCGGTCAACACCCAAAACTTCTGAGCCCAAAACCGGGGCGTTACAACTCTCCCCCCTTAGGAAATTTCGTCCTCGAAATTTCAACCGGCGAAAAGAGAACCACAACCTTCTCAAAGCAACACACAAAGCAACACAAAAGGCTTAACCAACACTGAACACATTCCACACCAAACCTCCACCATACACTGTTCACAAATCCAAACTCTCAAAGGTAACCACGACTTAACTTTCCACATAACCGGACTGCACACAATCCCAACATCAACCTGAAAAACTTCAGCTCTTACAGCAGACAACCCTGTAACACACAACTCCCAAGACTTGTTCACACAGAGACAACAACCAAACCAACTCAGCCGTTAGGCAACCTCTCTGCTTCTAAAACTCTTGCAACTCCCAAACCTCTTCCAAATATTTTCCCAACAAGCAAAAATCCTTAAACATCAACTGTTTACTCAAACTCTTCAACGAAGCTGACAATCCTTCATATCTACCACAACCATTACCATAACAGCTCACCAGAACTACTCACCCAGATACCAAAAACTACAACATAACCCCAACTTGAAACCGTCAGCCGTTCCACACACCACCAACTGACTTCAAACAAAACTTCCTTAACCACAACCAGCCAACCACTTCACACAAGAACCCAAACAACCAACGAAAACCTTCGATCTTTCACAGCCCTCCACTTCAACCAGAACACTTGCATAACCAAAACATTACTTAACCAAAACACACATAACAGCCTCTGATCTCCTCAAAGGTTGCTAAGAACCAACACAACCCTTTCACAACAACTTAAAAGCTAAACTACCTCAGCACCTGGAAACACAACCTAAAACTGCAACATCGCTTAGCACCAAGGAACTACCACTTCCTTTAAGCTAAACAAACCACTTAACCGATACTAACCTCAACCGATACCCTTCACCACCAAACCACTAAACTCTCTGAGCATCAACACTATTCTTCCACCAATCGGCTATACCACTCTCACTATCACTAACAACTAGTTTAACAAACTCCAACACTTCTAACTCTCACTCAGCACCAAACAACCTCTAAAAACCCATCATCCCACCTAATCCAACCACAACACTAACAGATTCGATTAGTCATTAGTGAGCGTGAACATCGTATGCATGATCACCTACATGCCCTATCAATGCCTGATGTACATGTATGCAAAACCTCTAGTGTCATGCCACATGTATGCATGGACCAACATATATAATATAACATATAACAATGATTTTAACTGTGCATGAATGCCAGTTCACACCCTCCAATAACATCCTCAAAATCTGTCTAAGAACAACCTCCTAACTCACCTTTAACTTATCTAACTCCATCATACCAACAACCATTAACCACAAGGTACTCACCCAAGCCTTCTTCACACCCAAGATATTACCAAACCACAACTACCATTACCCCAAACATACTAGCAGCAAGACTAAACTTACCACGCAAGGAAAACCAACAGAAACCAAACTAAGGCAACTAAAGCAAAGATCACTTAACAAGGTTACCTAAAAGCACAACACCACCCTGAAGCTTCATCAGACGAGCCCTCTTCCTTGCGGAACCATCATCCTCCTGCGGCACAACTGCAGCACCAACTAACACACCAGGGTCAACATCAACTCCTTGCGTTAAGGAACCTTGGCTGTTCCGAGCCAACATCAAACAATCACGCCTTATGTGTCCAGCAGACCCACATTTCCAGCAAGCTTCACTTCCCAAACTCTTCACAACCTTCTGCTTTTTCTGCCACTTCTGAACCTTGCCTCGGCCGTGCCCACGACCTTTTTGAGACTCTTTGGCTAACACCAAAGCTGACTTCACTCCATGTGGACAATCACGCTTAACATGCAACTTAGAACCACAATTCCAGCAAACACCTGCGCCCCAACAATTTCCAACATGTTGCCTCTTACAACGGTCACACACAGATGGCTGAGCTTCTACTCCTTGCTCAAGCAACACTTGCTCCACAACAGCACTATCTTCACAATGCTTAACCCTTGGAAACTTCTCTCCAAGATACCTTTCATAAAAGGCCGATACAAAGAAATCCCAATCAATATCCAGGATATGTGACGCCACCGCCACAGATGTCCACCAGGCACAAGCATCCTCCAGCATCAAAGAAACAACACTCCCCAGCTTACAGGCATAATCACAGCCTTCCTGATCCAAAATCAGAATCACACTGGCCAACCAGGCCTCAAACATCTCCGGTGTAGAACCATGATATTCCACAGCACCCAAATCAAGCAAACGCTGCTTCGGCAAACCCACACATCTAGCCAGCACATCCACAGATTTTACCTCAACCACAGCCTGAGATGTCCCCAACACCTCCTGAACAACAGATGATGAACTTTTCATCACAGAACCAACTTCTTTCCCTTGCCTTACCACCTCAACTCCAGGCACAGAAGACTGAGACAAAACACCTTTACAAAAGGGTGAATTCTTTGCCTTAACAACCTGCCTGAAGGCAGCAACCATCTCCCTCAACCGCCATTCTTCCATCGACTTTGCCATACCACTAACAACAACAAACATACAATCACAACAAGCAAACAACCAGTTAGACCAGCATTAAGCAAGGATTCAAACTCCAACTCCAAAATAACACAATAGCTATATTAATAAGGCAATGGGTATCCCGAATCCTCCCCTTTACATGACATAACAGTCAACACAACATGGATATCACAACATCAAGCATATCAACAACATACCTTGATCATGCTTACACCAAACAACATCCAATTGCATCAGCATATTAGCAACATATCATGCTCCAAAACACATTCACCATGCATAACCTCAGCTCATAACATCAGCACATATCCACATAAACTCATCCAAGATTCATAACCACAAAACATGCTTGCACACATCAGCAACATGCTCAGAAACATCAACAGCATACTCAGAAACACATGTTTCAACCAACTTTCAACTACACAACAAGGTAAACATCAAACACACATCACATCAACTTACCGTTTTCCCCAACCTTCGCAAATCAGCTCTGATACCACCAAATGTAACCCCCGTAGCCCGGTCTGGACGGTTGACCCGAACTACGAAGATTACACGGGGAAAACCAAAGTCAACCCAAAAGTCAACCTTGATTAACGACCCTTTTTTTTTTCTTTTTAATCTTGTCTAGATGCACATTAACCTTAGATGTGATCACACAAACACCATACTCAAAGATCACAAACATCAGAGATCAAACAGGGACCCAATTGAACAAATTACAACTTTAGGGACCAAATTGTAATTTCTGAAAACTTAAAGGACTTAACCAGATTTTAAGTTACCAACTTAAAATTAATCAGGTTTCATGCTTCCCTGCCAAATTTCAGCTCAAACGGACATCCCGAACTCATACAATTGCACAAACAAGATTCAGGACTAAAACGCAATCATTTCAAAACATACAAAGATACTTTTAACCGAATTTAACGGTCGCGTATCGATACCCCTGGAGTCGTATCGGTACGCGGGGAAGGCAGTAACCAAACTCCAGAGACGGTATCGATACGAAATCCCACGTTTCGATACGGCCTTCATATTTGGCCTAGACGGTATCGATACCCACATAACCGTACCGATACCCCTGGGCAGAAATGTGCATATTTGGCTCATGCGTATCGATACGCAAGCCCGAGTATCGATACCCCTGCCTGCAACCGACTCAAAATCAACATCATACATGCTTCAAACTTCAAATTTACAACACCAAATCATACCACATAATCAATCAACATGCAGGGACCATAATTGCATCATCAATCCAACATATAACCATCACATATGAAAAGCCCCAATTTCAATGGCATGCTTCCTACTCAAGCTAACCATTTATGCACAAACCTTCCAATTCAATCTCATTTAAGCCAATTCATGATCCAACAACATTAGCAACAACATTAAAACATTCTTGATCAAACATAAACGATCACATACACATAAACCCGAGAGATTCTACCCCATTGCCCTTATTAACTATAGCTATTCACCGAGACATACATCTCCATTGGAGTCCACCTTGAATCCCTTGCTCCTTGCTGCCCAAACTTCAAGAATCTGCATTGATGGACAAAAAGGAGCGTAAGCACATAATGCTTAGTGAGGAATGCTCAAAACCAAAACACCATCAATGCAGTGGGTCATTAAAACACTTTTAAAACAAACCCGATTTGATTACCAAAGCCATGTTTGAAAACCCTTTTCAACATCAAGCTCAAATCATGCATAAACACCATATGCCAAGCTTAACAAAACCATGGAAAACACTCCCATTTCACAACATACCTTTCTTAAACTTGAAAACCATATCAAGCAAGAAACCTTTTAAAACCATAGCTCAAATATTCTACCACATGCATTTAACCAAGGCAACATAAAACCATAACATCATCTTCATATGCCTTTAAAAACAAGTCTTACAAAACTCCAATGCAACATAGATATTTCATGCCCACATGCATCATTTACCAAATGATTACCAACACTTGTTCAACTTAACAAGTAAACATGCATTCACTAGCATCATACACTTTTCATGCAACAATGCATCTTTTCAAGCATCTCATGCTTCACATGCAATCATGCATCAATCCAAGCATCTCATGCTTCACATGCAACCATGCATCATTTCAAGCATCTCATGCTTCACTATGATCAAGAACATTACATTGGCTTCCAAGAGATCAACCACATTCACTTTTCAACTTAACAACCCGATCGGATACGCGGATTCCGAGCGTTGTCCCTACGCTCCCTACACCCTACCCAATCCAAGGTCTCCCAAATGGGCAACAACCTCCATTTGACCTCAACAACCAAGGTCCTCGAGTGGGCAACAACCTCCACTATGACCTCATCATCCTAAGGTTCCCATGTATGGACTTTTAAACACCATACAACCTTAGCTTTTTCCCAAGGTTCCCATGTATGGACTTTTAACCACCATACAACCTTGACATGCACAAGATTCTCCCGTATGGACTTTTAACCACCATACAACCTTTGCATAACCGATTGGTAGTTGTAGAACATCACTAACGAGATCCGGGACATCCCACACAAGATCCACACATGGACTTAAACACTGCCATTGTGATCTCAACAAGCACAAGGTTCTCACATATGGACTTTGAACCACCATATAACCTTTGCTCAACCAAGGTCCTCAAATGGGCAACACCTCCATTATGACCTCAAGCAACCAAGGTCCTCTAGTGGGCAACAACCTCCACTATGACCTCATCTCGTTAGGATACTTGAAGGGAGCTTATCCGGTCCACTCTTGACCACTCCACCTCCAAGGCGACTTAATTCACGGTGCACCCAATCCTATAGCCGGCTAACTATATCCGATCAACAAACCAAGAACCACAGACATCACTTGCCAATATAACCATCTTACCATGTTAATCCAATGTTCCACATGCATAACATAATGCAAAGCCGTCACAACATTAGCCCAATGATTCACATGCATAACCAATATGCAAAACCATTACCTCATTAATCCAATGATTCACATGCATAACCAATATGCAAAAGGTAACATTTACCATCATCAATTCACTATTTTAAAGCATCATACAAAGCCATTGATCAACATGCAACACTATGCATCAAAACCACATTTACCATATACAAAACCAAGGATCCCTTACCTTGAGCATCCTTCTCAAATGACTTTCAAAACCAGCATTAACCCATGCTAAAACATGCTTACAAAACAGAATTAAACCATGCAAAACACATGCATTTCAATCATCAACCACATTTGCTTAAAAGCCAATTTCACAACACAATTCAAGAGCGAAAATCCTTTCACTTACTCTTGAGGTTAGCAAAGTTGTTTAGACTTAAACTAAGCTCCCAAAAACCTTCAAACCTTGTTTTAAAAGCTGAAATCCCAACTTCACTCACCGATAACCAAAACAAGACTAGCCAACAAGCCTTCCAAGCTTCCGAAACCTTCCGCAAACACCTCCAAAGCTCACGGATCAAACTCCCCTGTTTCAAGCACACAAAAACAGAACATTAATGCATCCTTATGCATTAAAACACCACCAACAACAACACAACTCGCTGCTCATCACAAATCTAACAATTTGGCTACCAAACACAACCGAAATCACCTCCAAACACTTCCAAAACTTAACCCAGCCAAGATCTATCACTTCTAACCATTTTTATACATCAATTAACATCCAAAATGATCACAACCACGTCCTTATACCTCCAGGTATAACAGATCACCAAAAACACTCCAAAAACATCCAAAAACTCAAACCAAACTTAGGAAATTCAACCTATCCGGGATTGCATTGATTAAACCTCAACTTCTAATCAATTTAACATTCATTTAACATCATTTTAACACTCCAAAACACTGCCCAAACAGATCACACGAAAATTTCACCAAAATCACCAAATCTTGCATTTTAGCCAAAAATCAAGATCTCAATTGAAAAGCCATTAATAAAACATAAATCAAGGATTGAGAACTTAGGAATTTCAGTAAAGAACTGATAGTTTAGAGGAGAAGGACGTTCTTACCTCCAAACTTGAATTTCTCCATTTTAGAGCCAAAAAGCTTGATGAAACAACTTGCAAATTGAGAGGTTTTGTTGATGAGATGATTAGGAATCAAATGAGAGTTGAAATGAGAGATTTAGATGTCAAAATCAGAGAAAGAAATCTGGAGAATTTTGTTTGGGTTGAGAGAAAATGAGAGAAAAGGAAAATTGAGAGAAAATGGAAAGTTAGTTGAGATTTTGGTTAAAATGATTTCCCTCCCTTTCTTAATCTTTAAAAATCAGAAATAAGCCTTAAAATATCTTAGAAAAATCTGGAGAAACTCTTTTTGGAATAATAGCTCCTTAAAGATTCAAAGTTTCAATCCTTTATAAAACTATCCCGCAACTTTCAAAAAATTACATTTTGGTCACTAGCCAAAATGTCAACCTTCCGAACCTCATTTTCCAAAATTGATTTCACAGTTCACTTATATATATTAAAAGATGATTTTAGAACATTTTCCCATATTTTTAATGCAACCTGAACTAGGTTTTCCTAAATTCACTCTTATATATTCGATCAGCACTTTGACCGAACCGGTCAACACCCAAAACTTCTGAGCCCAAAACCGGGGCGTTACAGTAAAAGAAAATGTTAGTCCGGATTAATTAGGGAGAAAAAAAGAAATGTTAGGCTGATATCATATCAGCATGTGAATAAGAGAAATTCAGTGCATAAACTATGCAATAAATGTAGAAGAAAAAACACAACAGAAGTGAAGCAATGATTATTTCGGCCATTAACAAGAGCTAATCTTTATTAAAGTGATCTAACCATTACCAAATCAAAAATACATTTTCCAGACAAAGAGAGAGAAATCATGCTTTCTTTTTTCCCCTTTTCTCTTAACATATATAATAAAAAGCTTCATAATCATCGAGTTTTTTGCCTCTAAAGTCAAAAGGTGAGCTGGTAAACAATCCTATTCCCACCATGTTTCTCAATAAACAAGGTAAAGAAAGATACAAATTAAGACAAAAAAATCCCAAAACTCAATGACCATATCACTAAAAACCAGATCAAATAGTTGGGTTGGCTTTGTTGTTTTAGATCTATGAAAATGGTTCGGAAATATATCCACCCAAAGCCCATATAGACATGGCCAGTTAGGCTAATATGTAGTATTTATTTATTCTTGGTTTAATTGTGGTATTCGTCCCTCAACTATATTCAAATTAGAGTTTTGATCCCTATACCTTAATTTAACAAAACTTTACCCGTTTAGTTTTATAATTAATGGCAACAGTTTGTAGGATGACAAAACTACCTAAATCCGATCCAACAATGTTAACTGTTTTTTGAAATTGAGTTTTGGGAAGGGTTGGGTCAGACCGAATTTATTGTTTACTTAAAAACACAGGTTGTGTTTAGGGATGATCTGTCTCGATCCACGTGGTACAATTACAAAAATATTATTATAATTTAGAATATATTTTGATACATAAGTTTATTATTTTAGGGTATAAAGGTTTAATTTATGATTTAAGGTTTATGAGTTTAGATTGTTGGACTTAAAGTTTATGATTGAAGGGCTAGAATTTAGAGTTTAGAATTTATATTTTAGGAGTTGGGTTTTAGGGTTATAGGTTTAAATTTTAAATTTTATAGGTGTAATAGGAAGGGTTGTGTATTTTTAATACAGTTTGTATATCAAAATGTAGCCCTTATTATTAATATATATTATATAAGGGTAATTATTTCATGTACAAACATTCACAAACACCTTAGTTTTAAGGTTTACGGATTTCGTTTAGGGTTTAATGTTTAGGGGTTTAGTGGATGGGTTTTGAATTTAGGGAGTGTGGTAGAATTTAGGGTTTAGGGTTAAAATTTAGGGTATATAGGTTAAAACCTAAATCCTAACCATATTACACTAAAAACTAAATCATAACCTCTAAACCCTAAACATAAAATCTAATCATAAACCCTATATTTTAAACCCATATACTTAAACCCTAATTCATAAACCAGATCCCTAAATCCTAAAATTGAGACGCTTGTGAAAACTTTTTGTTTCCACCGCCAATGCATGACATATTTCCCCATCATATAATGCATAATTATTTGATAAATCGGTGACAAAATTTTTTTCATAAGTGAGTTGGTTCTAGAATTTAGAGTTTTAGTTTAAGAGTTCATAGTTAGATTTTAAAGTTTGTTATTAAGATTTTGGATTTATGGTTAAAATTCAATTTTCTAATCTTATTACCCTAAATTTAAATATTAAATTCTAATCATAAACTCCTAAACTAAAATCCAAAATCTTAAACCAGTCATTTGTCATTTTTTCACCGTCAATGTATTAAATTATTTTCCATAATATAATACTTGTTTCTACCCTAAATTTTAGTGCTTTGATTCTTTCCAATCGGTTAGTCTTGACTATGATATGCTTCCAGCGGCTACTATAGGGGTGGCAATGGGGCAGATCGTGGACAATTTTGTATTTCTCGCTCCGTCCTCAATACTTACGGATACAATTTATTAAGTGTTCAAAAGTACTATTTTTATTACCTTTTTATTTATATTATTGTTAGACTTAAGCTCATTTTAGTTGCATTATTAGGCATTCATGTATATTTTCATAATTTCCTTCACCGTTATGCTTGAGTTCATGTTTTGATTAGTTTTTGTGGAATAAGATGCTGCTGGAGGCTGTTTTGTGTATGCAGGATTTATTTCCCGGGTAAACTAGAAGTTGCCCAGGAAACCCAAGAATGACATGTCGAACTTGTTGCCGAGGAAATAACCAACTAGAGGATAAGCTAATGTGGCAACCTAATTTGATGACTGGATAAACCCTACATAGCGTGGAGCAAGAAGAAATCTTAAAGGAGTTGGAATTCTATAAAAAAGTCAAAGGGAGATTAAAGTTCCATGAAAATAGGAGAAGTTTAATGAAGATAAATAAATTAAAGGGATTTATCTCTTTAATGCTATTTAATTCCAACATAACTTCCTCTTCAAGAAATACTTTGACCTAGCTATGTCCTATAAATAAGAAGACCTAGCCGCTAACTAGGGGAGAGTCGATTGAGAGAATCCAAGAGAAAGGCTGACGACATCATCTTCTTCTTCCTTTTTCTTTGTTTTGGTTTTGTTCATGCTAGGGATATTTTATTTTGAGTTTATCTTAACCCTAGCCGTGAACTAAACTCTTTTGGCTAGGATTATTGTGTTTAGTGGTGTTGAGAAAAAGGATTGGATTGTTTAGGTTTTGTTATGCAATTTAAGTTCAAGGTTTGTTCATTCTTGGTATTTATTTTTGCTTGCAATTGAATCCAGAGAGGATCTCGTGAATGCATCCATTTATCTAATATCGGGAGAGTTAGATTCAAGAAACGAATGAACATGGTTTTTGTCCAAATCGATGAAGACTAATTTGGCTTAGGAATAAGTTACGAATTTCAACTGCTAAAAGAAGCGCAAGATAGATTGGTGTTCACCCATGATTAATTAAGGAATGTATTATCAAGGCATGCACATCGACTAGAGTTTCAAATTAGGGATAAGGAGAAACCATTGAAGAAAGCTCCGCTGAACCTTGAAAGTTGTTGCCCAGTTGCCCAGGCAATCGCTCCATTGGTTGCCCAGGCAATCGCTCCGCTAGTTGCCCAGGCAATTTGACTGTTGCCAGTTGCCAAGGCAATTGAGTTGCTCTTGCACTCAATTACCATGATGATCCATTCAACTATCACTCCAAGACTCACGATAATCCAGCCTACTCTCTTAAATCGATCACTCATTTTTTATTTTCTTTATTTTGATTAGTTTATTTTACTTTTTATTCATCACCTACAATTTTATTTCTTTTACAGCGCAGTAACTTAAGCAAAGTGGCCAAAACCAATCCATGTCGCCGTGTTTAGAGTGCAACGCAAACGGTGCAAGTATACCATTTGTGTTACACTCTAAACACGCAACAAGTTTATGGCGCCGTTGTCAGGGGTTGGCAATTAGTGTTGGTTGTTTTTGTTATTGCATTTTTTTATTAGTTTTACTAACTTTCCTTTTTGTTATTTTTATCAAAAAAATTCAGGTGCGCTACAAGTTAAGGGACATCAACATGCAGGGAAAATAAAAGTAAATCTATTCGAGCGTTGATGTTGGAAGATATGAATCAAACCAATCAAGAATTTCTTACAACCTCCGATGATTACCTATACCAACCGAGAAAAGCCCAAAGAATCCATATTATGGAAAACTCTTGCACTAGTTGTGGAGAACATCATGCGTTTAAAAATTTCCCTTACATTCTCGATGCATATGGCTACAAGGAGGACCAAAGATGGACACAATGGCAAAATCCTTCATGGTATGATAAAAAACTTCAATTTTTTTTACCATAACAGTTTACCGCAGCAACAAATATGTCAGATCAATGTAGTCCTCCTCAAGTGTAACACCCAGGTTTGGGGGTCGGGTGAAAATAATATTAAAATAATATTTTGGGTCTCGACTTTATAATTAAAGTAATAAATTAATATTTGAGCTTCGTATTTTCAAATCAAACATTTTATGTTGGACCTAAATTGATTTGGAGATCAAATCCCATGGATTTTAGAATTAATGAGATTGCCATCTCATTAATGGCAAGATTGTAAATATGTGGACTTTCAAATTAAAACCCCCTTTATATTAAAAGACAACTTTTACTTCATCATCATCTTCTTCTTCTTCTTCCTTTTTCATTCTTCACGTCAAAACCCCTTCCCCTCCAAGTTCACTATTCCATCACCTCCCATGCTCTTTGTTGGTGATTTTTGAAAGGCAAATATATTTTTGACTTGGCCTTGCCATCCTCCACATTTTGGTACCATTAGATTTCATTAAAACTATGTATTTTGTAATTTGGGTTTTTCAAAGTTTTTGGTCAAAGGTTGAAGCTTTATGATTCTTTGTCAAAGCTTTTGATTTATTGTTGATAGATAAGTTGTTTATGAATCATGAGGTCCAACATATGTGAATTTTAAAGTGTTTTACCATGATTTTCGGATTTGGGTTTAATGGGGGGTTTTGGAGTGTGCTTGGTAAGGTTTTGGGGCTGTTTTGGGTGAGGATTTGTTGGTTGATGGTTATACTATGTTTGGGTAGTGTTTTGAACATGTTTAAGAGTGGTTTGGATGGTTATATTGCTGATTTTTGCTGGGTTTTTGGGGAAGTACGAAAATGAGAATTGGAGAATGAACTTGGCTTTGAATTGTGAGAATTGTAGTGGATTTGTGTGTTGGTGTTAAACTTTGGGTTTGTGGCTGATTTTGAGGTTAATGTATTGTTTTTGAATGGTTAGAAGCAAGAGAAAACAATGGAGAAGCTTCATGCTCGAATCCGGAGACTTGGATGCTTGGTAGGCTAGTCGGCCTATGCTAAATGGAGTGGTCGGTGAGTGGTTGTTGTTTTTAAATGGTTTTAAATATTGGTTCAAGCATGTGGGCTAGGTTGGGCTTGGTAGACCCACCTAGAGTTGGGATTATATTGGTAGTCTAATCCCAAGCTATAGTTAGAGACTATGGTTGATCTTTGAATGTGTTTATGCCTCATGTTTAATTGTGATTGTGTTGGCTATGTATATGGTGTTATACATGTTGTTGAGGCATGGTTTGATGCATTGTTATGCATGTGGTTTGGATTGTGAATTGCACATGATGGTGATCATGGCGAGTACGTGCTAAGCACGGAAGTTGATATGAAATGTTGTTGTGAAAGGTTATGGATTGTGTTTAATATTGGCACTAGTATGCTTGGGTACAATGATCGATCATTAGGATGTTTAGTGTGCACACGAGAGTCAAATGCGTGTGTGGTCTTGGTGACGATAGTCATCAAGATGGAGTACGGGTTCGCCTAGAAATCTTCATATATATATATATTAGTCGGTGATGAGTGAAATCCCATTGACGGGGCGTGAGGATGAGTGGAATCCCCTCCGCGAGAAACGGTGATGAGTGTAATCCCACCGTAAGGTAATGGTTGTGGTTGGATGTAAGTTCCAACGGTTATCCGCGTATTCGAGTCATAGCTAGGTGCCAATATGGATTGATATATGTGGTTGTTAATACATTCATATATGTATCTTCGTGTGTTGGGCTTATGAGTTGTTGATCATGGCATAGTGTTGATTATATGTTCATGCATCATGTATATTTTGGCTCTTGTGGATCGAAGGTAAGATCATGCGTTCTATCTTGGTTGTTGCTCATGCTTGGACCCTGCATTGTCGAGGTTTGTTTTATGAGCTTACCCTCACTAAGCTCTTATGCTTACGCTTCTTTTTGTTCAACAATGCAGATCAGTAGTTTGTGGGTGGCAAGGGCGAGGAAGGGCCTACTAGTGTCGCTTTTGGTTAGCTCAAGTATGAACTTTTGTTGAGTTGATCGAACAATTGCAAATGGCCAAGAGGGGGTGAATTGGCAATTAAAATTTTGGTGGGAAGAAATGAGTGAAAAATAAAAATGACACAAGTAGTTATAGTGGTTCAAGTTCTCCAAATGAACTCTACATCCACTACCTTATTTCCCACTAAGGATTTTCAACAAATTCACTACTTGAATTCTTCCCCTTTTCTTGGATGAGGAGGTAACCTTACAATTTAGATTAAGCTTTCTACCCAAAGCTTAATCCACTCAAAATACAAAGAAGGTTGTGGTAAACTCAAATGATTCCTCTCAAAGGATAATTGTCTACCCAATTACAATTTCAATCACCCCAAACTCACAATACAAATTGACAATTGAAACACACTAGAGTTGGGTACAAGAATTTGACTTTGAATAGCTCAAGGGTTTGGACTTTTGCTTTGATGATGCTTGTGGGTTGAATGGGTGTTGCTGACCTTCAAAGGGCTTCATTTTATACCTCTTCTATTAATTCTAGCCGTTTGGGTGGTTGGGAACTTGAATAGAGCCGTTGGAACCCTCTCTTACCCCCATAAATGCACTTCTGCAGCTACCCGTATCGGTACTCGGGGAGCCGTTTCGATACCTGTCTCAGAAAAGAAAGAGTCGTTGTGTGCAATAAATGAGGGGTATCGAAACGCACGTAAGTGTATCGGTACGGGGTATCGAAACGGCTAAAACCATATTGATACATTTTTCTCAACTTAACTCACTGTCGATTTCTGTTTCGATACGAGGGTTTACCGCATCGATACGGGTCAACGACCAATTTAAAATATGGTTACCTAACCAACTGACACCAACGGTCGAAATATTTAATCCGACTTGAATTTAAAATTCATTAAAACCGTATCGATACGGGTGAAATCGTATCGGTACGCCATTCAAACTCTTTTAGACTTTTTACGAAGGAGCGTATTGATACAGATGAATCTGTTTCGATACGGTTAAAAGCGTATCGAAACGAGTTCCGGCAGTAGCCAACTTTGTAAAAAAGGTATCGATACGGCTGGAAGCGTATCGATACACCTGGACGATTTTCAATAGTTTGGCTTTGGAACACTTAGAAAATATTTTGAGTTTGAGTTTTTCAAATCAGTTTTAAGGTGTTGGTGATTTAAAAACTTATTAAGGTACTTATAAAACAATATTAAGTTTTTCAAATTGATCCTTAAAGATTTAACTATATCAAAATCAAACATAGGTTTTACAATCTCCCCCTTTTTGATATAACAAAACTAAAACTTAAAGTTTTTGACACTTTGAAAAACTTTGTAAAGTTAACTCCCCCTTAATATACGCTAGGTAACTTTTAAGTTAAAATCAAATTTTTTAAAGTGTTGTGAGCTAGTTTCTCTACCCCTTTTTGTTAGATCAAAAATATTGAGACAATAAAGATAAGTGCATATCATAGGCAAAGGTATAAATAGGCAACATAGATATTATTAACTTCAAAAGAAAAGCATAACATCAAACTTAAAAATCCAACAAAAACATAAAATCAAAACATATGTTTAATAATAGAACAAACTTAGACCTAATAACATAATCCAAAGATGCATAAATTAGAAATATCCTAAATGATATGTATGAGATGCAAGGAGAATCGATTAGGCATCATCTTCGTCGTCTTCATCATCTTCATCGTCAACTCCAATGGGATCATCATTCCTCATGCTATTGCGCCATTCATCATGGAAAGCGGAGAGGGAAATAATCAAAGAGTTGTGACCGCTTTCAAGAGAGGTTAGGCAATTTTCCATGCTCGTCATCCTTGTGTCAAAGGTTGTTTCAAGGGCGGTAAGACGATTTCCCATGTCCGTGCGCAACCTGGTAAATTGCTCATTGAGGAATGTCATGAGAGCATCCATGGAGGGTTGAGGAGCTTGATCACCATGAGGTTCTTCAAATATTGCCACGGCCTCGGGTGGTAGCTCGGAAAGACGAACCCAATTACCATTAAAGTAATGAAACTTACCCCGTGCAAGAGATCGTTCATCAATAGGATCGGTAAGGGGAGTTGGGTAGTCAAACGAGAAATCAATATCCTTTTTCATAAAGAAATAGGTTAAGGTTGTACCATAGGTAAAAGATGTGACGAGAGTGGTGTGGCGATTTTGCACAAGATAGACGATCTTCGCAAACATGATTCGAGCAAGGTTGGGACGCTTTCGCTCACGGAAGCAACGGATCCAAAAATCATCCACGTGACGGATGGTAGAGTATTTTCCTCCAGAAGGCCTAAACCACCGAGACACCATCAAATGGAGGATCCGATTTTGAGCATTTAGGGCGGTGACGGAGCCACTAAGAACATGCCCTAAAGCATTCTCATCTTCAAGGCCTTCATCCTCTAAATTAAAAACTTCACATATGGATTTGACATCAAGGATGAATTTCTTTCCCATGAGATAAGAACTAATGGCGGTAACAACCCCATTGCGAGAAATACATTTTGCATTAGTGTAAAAAATCAAAACTAAAAGACGGTAATAAAAACCGGGAATTGAGAGAAAATCTATGAAATTCCAACGTTGGAGCAAAGGAAGATATTCAAATTGGAAACGCTCCGAGTTGAGAAAAGGAATGGTTATTACCCTTTCCGCATGAATCTTGTAGTTCTCGAATTGTCGAAAATATGCGAGAGCCGCGGGATTTTCAAAGGAGTGTTCATAGATTGAAGTGTAGTTCGGACGTGCAACAACTCCAAGATTGGAGGATTCACCGGTTTAAGAAACCCTTGATCTCTTCCTAGATTCCTTGGGTGCCATGATCTAAAAGAAAATCATGCATTTAGATTTCTTCATTTAAGTTAAGAACCAAGGTAAAAAAATTTGAAAATAAAATTTGAAAAAACAAAAAAAAATGTTAAAAAGATGAACATAAAAACAAAACAAAAAAAAATAAAAAAGAAAAAGAAAGAATTTTACCTTGATAGGGATTTGGAAGAATGAAGAAAAATCTAGCACAAATTTGATGAGAAGGATCTTAAAGCTTTGCTTGATGGAAAACCTCTTTAAGATTTTGAGTTGTGGTATGAGAATATGAGGGAGGAAGAGCCCTTTTATAGGCAAAAACGGCTAGGGTTTTTAGGGTTTGAAGAATTTTAGTTTTGGTAAAAGTTTAACACTTTAAATGCCAAATTAAAAGCTCTCTGCGCAATCGAGTATCGATACGCCTGAAGGTGTATCGATACGGGGGTAGAAACGTCATTTCCTTAAAAATTCCCGTTGGAGAAATGTATCGAAACGGATGAGATTCGTATCAAAACGTTTTGAAGCTCGTATCGATACGGGTTTAACCGTATCGATACCCGTTTAAGGCAAAAAGAAGCCTGTGAATCTGAATGAAGAACATGTATCGATACGTGTAGAACCGTATCGATACCCTATGCCCAGAAATGCATCTTTAGGCCTAAAGAACAACCATAGGCTCGATTTTAACATCTCCTAAAGGTATGCAAATGATGAATGAATAGTTCTAAGTATATTTTAATAGAATCATACTCCCCTAACTATAGGCATGGATATTTTCAAGAGTTACAACACACAAACATGCAATTTCACAAAATCAAGCAATTTTAAGCACAAAAAGGTCCTAAAAGGTCAAGATAGGCTAGCTAGACCTAAATCTCTCCTAAGGGACCAAAAACGCTCCTTATCTAAAGGTTTTGTAAATATATCCGCTAATTGGTTCAAGGTGTCAACATATTCTATAACAACATCATTTTTCAAAACACGATCTCTAATGAAATGATGTCGAATTTCTATGTGTTTAGTTCTAGAGTGTTGGATGGGATTCTTAGTGAGACAAATGGCACTTGTAACCCCCGTAGCCCGGCCTAGACGGTTGACCCGAACTACGAAGATTACACGGGGAAAACCAAAGTCAACCCGAAAGTCAACCTTGATTAACGACCCTTTTTTTTAAAACTTAATCTTGTCTAGATGCACATTAACCTTAGGTGTGATCACACAAACACCATGCTCAAAAATCGCAAACATCAGAGATCAAACAGGGACCCAATTGAACAAATTACAACTTTAGGGACCAAATTGTAATTTCGGAAAACTTTAAGGACTTAACCAGATTTTAAGTTACCAACTTAAAATTAATCATTTTCATGCTTCTCTGCCAAATTTCAGCTCAAACGGACATCCCAAACTCATACAATTGCACAAACAAGATTCAGGACTAAAACGCAAACAAAACAAAACATCAAAAGATACTTTTAACTGAAATTAATGGTCCGGTATCGGTACGCCACGTGTCGTATCGATACGCGGGGAAGGCAGTAACCAAACTTCAGCAGCGGTATCGATACGAGTTTCCCAGTATCGATACGGCCTTCATACGGTATCGGTACCTGTTCAAACGTATCGATACGCCTGGGCAAGAACGAGCATATTTGGCACAGGCGTATCGATACACAAGCCCGAGTACCGATACCCCTGCCTGATTTCGACTCAAAACCAACAACAATCATGCATCAAACATCCAATTAACATCACCAAACCATTCCATATGATCATTCAACATGCAAGGACCATAAATGCATCACCAATTCAACATATAGCCAACACATAAGAAAAGCCCCAAATTCAATGGCATGCTTCCTACTCAAGCTATCCATTTAAGCATAAACCTTTCCAAAGCAACCTCAAATAAGCCAATTCATGTTCAACAACATAGCAACAACATTTAAACATTCTTAAACAACATGATCAACATATACGATCACATACACATAAATCCGAGAGATTCTACCCCATTGCCCTTATTAACTATAGCTATTCACCGAGACATACATCTCCATTGGAGTCCACCTTGAATCTCTTGCTCCTTGCTGCCCAAACTTCAAGAATCTGCATTGATGGACAAAAAGGAGCGTAAGCACATAATGCTTAGTGAGGAATGCTCAAAACCAAAACACCATCAATGCAGCGGGTCTTTAAAACACTTTAAAACAAACCCGATTTGATTACCAAAACCATGTTGAAAACCCCTTTACAACATCAAGCCCAAAACATGCATAAACACCATATACCAAGCTTAATCAAAACCATGAAACACACTTCCATTACGCAATAAACCTTTCTTAAACTTGAAAACCATTTCAAGCAAGAAACCATTTAAAAACCATTACTCAAATAAACATCTCTTGCATTTAATCAAGGCAACATAAAACCATAACATCATCATCACATGCCTTTAAAACAAGTCATACAAGACTCCAATGCAACATAGATATTTCATGCTCACATACATCATTTACCACATGATTACCAACACTTGTTCAACTTAACAAGTAAACATGCCATCATTAGCATCATACACTTTTCATGCAACAATGCATCATTTCAAGCATCTCATGCTTCTCATGCAACCATACATCAATTCAAGCATCTCATGCTTCACATGCAACCATGCATCATCTCAAGCATCTCATGCTTCACATGCAACCATGCATCATTAAGATCAAGAACATTATATTGGCTTCCATAAGATCAACCACATTCACTTTCCAACACAACAACCCGATCGGATACGCGGATTCCGAGCGTTGTCCCTACGCTCCATACACCCTACCAATCCAAGGTCTCCCAAATGGACTTTTAAACACCATTTGACCTTACAAGCCTAAGGTTCCCATGTATGGACTTTTAAACACCATACAACCTTAGCTTTTACCGAGGTTTCCATGCATGGACTTTTAAACACCATACAACCTCAACATGCACAAGGTTTCCGCGTATGGACTTTTAACCACCATACAACCTTTGCATAACCGATTGGTAGTTGTATAAATCACTAACGAGGAACGGGACATCCCACACAAGATCCACACATGGACTTAACCACTACCATTGTGATCTTAACAAGTACAAGGTTCTCACATAAGGACTTTTAACCACCTTATAACCTTTACTCAACCAAGGTCCTCGAATGGGCAACAACCTCCATTATGACCTTATCAACCTAGGTCCTCGAGTGGGCAACAACCTCCACTATGACCTCATCTCGTTAGGAATACTTGAGGGGAGCCTATCCGGTCCACACTTGACCACTCCGCCTTCAAGGCGACTTTATTCACGGTGCACCCAATCCTATAGCCGGCTAATTATATCCGATCAACGAACCAAGAACCACTTACAACACTTGCCAATATAACCATCTTACCATATTATCCAATGTTCCACATGCATAAACATAATGCAAGCTATCACATCATTAGCCCAATGATTCACATGCATAACCAATATGCAAAACCATTACATCATTAATCCAATGATACACATGCATAACCAATATGCAAAACCATCATTAATCATCATCAATTCACTGTTTTTAAGCATCATACAAAGCCATTGATCAACATGCAACACTATGCATCTAAATCACAATTTCCATATACAAAACCAAGGATCCCTTACCTTGAGCATCCTTTTCAAATGGCTTTCAAAACCAGCATTAAACCATGCTAAAACATGCTTACAAAACAGAATTAAATCATGCAAAAACACATGCATATCAATCATCAACCACAATTGATTTTAAAACCAAATCACACACAATTCAAGAGCAAAAGCCCAATCACTTACTCTTGAGCTTAGCAAAGTTGTTTAGACTTAAACTAAGCTCCCACAAACCTTCAAACCTTGTTTCAAAAGCTGAAATCCCAACTTCACTCATCAATAACCAAACAAGACTAGCCCACAAGCCTTCCAAGCTTCCGAAACCTTCCGAAAACACCTCCGAAGCTCACGGATCCAATTCCCCTGTTTCAAGCACACAAAAATAGAACATTAATGCATCCTTATGCATTAAAACACCAGCAACAACAACACAACTCGCTGCTCATCACAAATCTAACAATTTGGCTACCAAACACAACCGAAATCACCTCCAAACACTTCCAAAACTTAACCCAGCCAAGATCCATCACTTCTAACCATTTTTATACATCAAATAACATGCAAAATGATCACAACCACGTCCTCATACCTCCAGGTATATCAGATCACCAAAAACACTCCAAAAACAACCAAAAACTCAAGCCAAACTTAGGAAATTCAACCTATCCGGGATTGCATTGATTAAACCTCAACTTCTAATCATTTTAGCATTCATTTAACATCAATTTAACACCTCAAAACCCTGCTTAAACAGATCACACGAAATTTTCACCAAAATCACCAAATCTTGCATTTTAGCCAAAAATCAAGATCTCAATTGAAAAGCCTTTAATAAAACATAAATCAAGGATTGAGAACTTAGGAATTTCAGTAAAGAACTGATAGTTTAGAGGAGAAGGACGTTCTTACCTCCAAACTTGAATTTCTCCATTTTAGAGCCAAAAAGCTTGATGAAACAACTTGTAATTTGAGAGGTTTTGATGATGAGATAATTAGGAATCAAATGAGAGTTGAAATGAGAGATTTAGATGTCAAAATCAGAGAAAGAAATCTGGAGAATTTTGTTTGGGTTGAGAGAAAATGAGAGAAAAGAGAATTTGAGAGAAAATGAAAAGTTTGTTGGAAATTTAGTTAAAATGATTTCCCTCCTTTTCTAAATCTTTAAAATCAGATTTGAGCCTTAAAATATCTTAGAAAAATCTGGAGAAATCCTTTTTGGAATAATAGCTCCTTAAAGATTCAAAGTTTTAATTCTTTATAAAACTGTCCCGCAACTTTCAAAAATTACATTTTGGTCACTAGCCAAAATGTCAACCTTCCGAACCTCATTTTCCAAAATTGATTTCACAGTTCACTTTTATATATTAAAAGATGATTTTAGAACATTTTTCCATATTTTTAATGCAACCCGGACTAGGCTTTCCTAAATTCACTCTTATATATTCGATCAGCACTTTGACCGAACCGGTCAGCACCCAAAACTTCTAAGCCCAAAACCGGGGCGTTACAACTCTCCCCCCCTTAGGAAATTTCGTCCTCGAAATTTCAACCGGCGAAAAGAGAACCACAACCTTCTCAACCAACACACAAGACAACACAAAAGCCTTAACCAACACCACTGATCACTTTCCACACAAAACCTCCACCATACATTGTTCACCAATCCAAACTCTCAAAGATAACCACGGCTCAACCTTCCACATAACCGGACTGTACACAATCCCAACATCAACCTGAAGAACTTCAGCTCTTTCAGCAGACAACACTGTAACACACAACTTCCAAGATTTATCTTCACAAAGACAACAACCAATCCAATTCAGCCATTAGGCAACTTCTCTGCTTCTAAAACTCTTGCGAACTCCCAAACCTCTTCCAAAGATTTTCCCAACAAGCAGAAATCCTTAAACATCAACTGTTTACTCAAGCTCTTCAACAAAGCTGACAACCCCCTTACATCCGCCAAAAACATTACCATAACAACTCACCAGAACTATTCACCCAAAAACCAAAAATCACATCACAACCCCAACTCGAAACCGTCAGCCGTTCCGCACACCACCAACTGACTTCAAACAAAACTCTCTTAACTACAACCAGCCAACCACTACTCACAAGGACCCAAACAACTAACGAAAACCTTCGATCCTTCACAGCCCTTTCACTACAAACTTCGACCAGAACACTTGCATTACCAAAACATTACTTATCCAAAACACACATAACAGCTTCTGATCCCCTCAAAGATTGCTAAGAACCAACACAATCCTTTCACAACAACTTAAAACTAAACTGCCCCAGCACTTGGGAACCCAACCACTAAGCTGCAACATCACTTAGCCCCAAGGAACTACCACTTCCTTTTAGCTAAACAAACCACTCCACCGATACTAACCTCAACCGATACCTTTCACCACCAAACCACTAAACCCATCTGAGCACCAAACACTAACCTTCTACCAACAGGCTATACCTCTCCCACTAACACTAGCAACTAGCCTACCAAACTCCAACACTTCTAACTCTCACTCAGCACCAAACAACCTCTAAAAACCCATCATCCCACCTAATCCAACCACAACACTAACAGATTCGATTAGTTATTAGCGAGCGTGAACATCGTATGCATGATCACCTACATGCCCTACCAATGCCTGATGTACATGCATGCAAAACCTCTAATGTCATGCCACATGTATGCATGGACCAACATATATAATATAGCATATAACAATGATTTTAACTGTGCATGAATGCCAGTTCACACCCTCCAATAACATCCTCAAAATCTATTCTAAGAACAACCTCCTTTCTCACCTTTAACTTATCTAACTCCATCATACTAACAACCATTAACTACAAGATACTCACCCAAGCCTTCTTCACACCCAAGATATTTCCAAACCACAACTACCACTACCCCAAACATACTAGCAACAAGACTTGACTTACCACGCAAGGAAAAACCAACAGAAACCAAACTAAGGCAACTAAAGCAAAGATCACTTAACAAGGTTACCCGAAAACACAACACCACCCTGGAGCTTCATTAGACGAGCTCTCTTCCTTGCGGAACCATCATCCTCCTGCCGCACCATTGCAGCACCAGCTAACACACCAGGGTCAACATCAACTCCTTGCGATAAGGAACCTTGGTTGTTCCGAGCCAACATCAAACAATCACGCCTCATGTGTCCAGCAGACCCACATTTCCAGCAAACTTCACTTCCCAAACTCTTCACAACCTTCTGCTTTTTCTGCCACCTCTGAACCTCGCCTCGGCCGTACCCACGACCTTTCTGAGATCCTTTGACTAACATCAAAGCTGACCTCTCTCCATGTGGGCAATCACGCTTAACATGTACTTTAGAACCACAATTCCAACAAGCTCTCGCGCCCCTACAACGTCCAACATGTTGCCTTTCACAACGAACACACACAGATGGCTGAACTTCCACTCTCTGCTCAAGCAACACTTGCTCACCAACAGCACTACCCGCACCTTGCTTAACCCTTGGAAATTCCCTTCCAAGATACCTTTCATAGAAAGCAGATACAAAGAAATCCCAATCAATATCAGGAATATGTGACGCCACCGCCACAGATGTCCACCAAGCACAAGCATCTTCCAACATCAGAGAAACAACACTCCCCAGCTTACAGGCATAATCACAGCCTTCCTGATCCAAAATCAAAACCACATTGGCCAACCAGGCCTCAAACATCTCCGGGGAAGAACCATGATACTCCACAGCACCCAAATCAAGCAAACGCTGCTTCGGCAAACCCACACATCTAGCCAGCACATCCACTGACTTTACCTCCACCGCAGCCTGAGATGTTCCCAACACCTCCTGAACAACAGACGATGAACCTTTCATCACAGAACCAGCTTCTTTCCCTTGCCTTACCATCTCAACTCCAAGCACAGAAGACTGAGACAAAACACCTTTACAAAAGGGTGAATTCTTTGCCTTAACAACCTGCCCCAAGGCAGCAACCATCTCACTCAACTGCCATTCCTTCATCAACTTTGCCATACCACTAACAACAACATACATACAATCACAACAAGCAAACAAACCAGTTAGACCAGCATTAAGCAAGGATTCAAACTCCAACTCCAATTTAACACAATAGCTATATTAATAAGGCAATGGGTATCCCGAATCCTCCCCTTTACATGACATAGCAGTCAACACAACATAGATATCACAACATCAAGCATATCAACAACATACCTTGATCATGCTTACACCAAACAACATCCAATTACACCAGCACATTAGCAACATAACATGCTCAAAACACATTCACCATGCTTAACACCAGCTCATAGCATCAGCACATATCCACATAAACTCAACCAAGATTCATAACCACAAAACATGCTTACATACATCAGCAACATGCTTAGAAACATCAACAGCACACTCAGCAACACATGCTTCAACCAACTTTTAACCATACAACAAGGTAAACATCAAACACACATATCACAACAACTTACCGTTTTCCCCAACCTTCGCAACTCAGCTCTGATACCACCAAATGTAACCCCCGTAGCCCGGCCTAGACGGTTGACCCGAACTACGAAGATTACACGGGGAAAACCAAAGTCAACCCGAAAGTCAACCTTGATTAACGACCCTTTATTTTTAAAACTTAATCTTGTCTAGATGCACATTAACCTTAGGTGTGATCACACAAACACCATGCTCAAAAATCGCAAACATCAGAGATCAAACAGGGACCCAATTGAACAAATTACAACTTTAGGGACCAAATTGTAATTTCGGAAAAATTTAAGGACTTAACCAGATTTTAAGTTACCAACTTAAAATTAATCATGTTTCATGCTTCTCTGCCAAATTTCAGCTCAAACGGACATCCCGAACTCATACAATTGCACAAACAAGATTCAGGACTAAAACGCAAACAAAACAAAACATCAAAAGATACTTTTAACTGAAATTAACGGTCCGGTATCGGTACGCCACGTGTCGTATCGATACGCGGGGAAGGCAGTAACCAAACTTCAGCAGCGGTATCGATACGAGTTTCCCAGTATCGATACGGCCTTCATACGGTATCGGTACCTGTTCAACCGTACCGATACGCCTGGGCAAGAACGAGCATATTTGGCTCAGGCGTATCGATACACAAGCCCGAGTACCGATACCCCTGCCTGATTTCGACTCAAAACCAACAACAATCATGCATCAAACATCCAATTAACATCACCAAACCATTCCATATGATCATTCAACATGCAAGGACCATAAATGCATCACCAATTCAACATATAGCCAACACATAAGAAAAGCCCCAAATTCAATGGCATGCTTCCTACTCAAGCTATCCATTTAAGCATAAACCTTTCCAAAGCAACCTCAAATAAGCCAATTCATGTTCAACAACATAGCAACAGCATTTAAACATTCTTAAACAACATGATCAACATATACGATCACATACACATAAATCCGAGAGATTCTACCCCATTGCCCTTATTAACTATAGCTATTCACCGAGACATACATCTCCATTGGAGTCCACCTTGAATCCCTTGCTCCTTGCTGCCCAAACTTCAAGAATCTGCATTGATGGACAAAAAGGAGCGTAAGCACATAATGCTTAGTGAGGAATGCTCAAAACCAAAACACCATCAATGCAGCGGGTCTTTAAAACACTTTAAAACAAACCCGATTTGATTACCAAAACCATGTTGAAAACCCCTTTACAACATCAAGCCCAAAACATGCATAAACACCATATACCAAGCTTAATCAAAACCATGAAACACACTTCCATTACGCAATAAACCTTTCTTAAACTTGAAAACCATTTCAAGCAAGAAACCATTTAAAAACCATTACTCAAATAAACATCTCTTGCATTTAATCAAGGCAACATAAAACCATAACATCATCATCACATGCCTTTAAAACAAGTCATACAAGACTCCAATGCAACATAGATATTTCATGCTCACATACATCATTTACCACATGATTACCAACACTTGTTCAACTTAACAAGTAAACATGCCATCATTAGCATCATACACTTTTCATGCAACAATGCATCATTTCAAGCATCTCATGCTTCTCATGCAACCATGCATCAATTCAAGCATCTCATGCTTCACATGCAACCATGCATCATCTCAAGCATCTCATGCTTCACATGCAACCATGCATCATTAAGATCAAGAACATTATATTGGCTTCCATAAGATCAACCACATTCACTTTCCAACACAACAACCCGATCGGATACGCGGATTCCGAGCGTTGTCCCTACGCTCCATACACCCTACCAATCCAAGGTCTCCCAAATGGACTTTTAAACACCATTTGACCTTACAAGCCTAAGGTTCCCATGTATGGACTTTTAAACACCATACAACCTTAGCTTTTACCGAGGTTTCCATGCATGGACTTTTAAACACCATACAACCTCAACATGCACAAGGTTTCCGCGTATGGACTTTTAACCACCATACAACCTTTGCATAACCGATTGGTAGTTGTATAAATCACTAACGAGGAACGGGACATCCCACACAAGATCCACACATGGACTTAACCACTGCCATTGTGATCTTAACAAGTACAAGGTTCTCACATAAGGACTTTTAACCACCTTATAACCTTTACTCAACCAAGGTCCTCGAATGGGCAACAACCTCCATTATGACCTTATCAACCTAGGTCCTCGAGTGGGCAACAACCTCCACTATGACCTCATCTCGTTAGGAATACTTGAGGGGAGCCTATCCGGTCCACACTTGACCACTCCGCCTTCAAGGCGACTTTATTCACGGTGCACCCAATCCTATAGCCGGCTAATTATATCCGATCAACGAACCAAGAACCACTTACAACACTTGCCAATATAACCATCTTACCATATTATCCAATGTTCCACATGCATAAACATAATGCAAGCTATCACATCATTAGCCCAATGATTCACATGCATAACCAATATGCAAAACCATTACATCATTAATCCAATGATACACATGCATAACCAATATGCAAAACCATCATTAATCATCATCAATTCACTGTTTTTAAGCATCATACAAAGCCATTGATCAACATGCAACACTATGCATCTAAATCACAATTTCCATATACAAAACCAAGGATCCCTTACCTTGAGCATCCTTTTCAAATGGCTTTCAAAACCAGCATTAAACCATGCTAAAACATGCTTACAAAACAGAATTAAATCATGCAAAAACACATGCATATCAATCATCAACCACAATTGATTTTAAAACCAAATCACACACAATTCAAGAGCAAAAGCCTAATCACTTACTCTTGAGCTTAGCAAAGTTGTTTAGACTTAAACTAAGCTCCCAAAAACCTTCAAACCTTGTTTCAAAAGCTGAAATCCCAACTTCACTCACCAATAACCAAACAAGACTAGCCAACAAGCCTTCCAAGCTTCCGAAACCTTCCGAAAACACCTCCGAAGCTCACGGATCCAATTCCCCTGTTTCAAGCACACAAAAATAGAACATTAATGCATCCTTATGCATTAAAACACCAGCAACAACAACACAACTCGCTGCTCATCACAAATCTAACAATTTGGCTACCAAACACAACCGAAATCACCTCCAAACACTTCCAAAACTTAACCCAGCCAAGATCCATCACTTCTAACCATTTTTATACATCAAATAACATGAAAAATGATCACAACCACGTCCTCATACCTCCAGGTATATCAGATCACCAAAAACACCCCAAAAACAACCAAAAACTCAAGCCAAACTTAGGAAATTCAACCTATCCGGGATTGCATTGATTAAACCTCAACTTCTAATCATTTTAGCATTCATTTAACATCAATTTAACACCTCAAAACCCTGCTTAAACAGATCACACGAAATTTTCACCAAAATCACCAAATCTTGCATTTTAGCCAAAAATCAAGATCTCAATTGAAAAGCCTTTAATAAAACATAAATCAAGGATTGAGAACTTAGGAATTTCCGTAAAGAACTGATAGTTTAGAGGAGAAGGACGTTCTTACCTCCAAACTTGAATTTCTCCATTTTAGAGCCAAAAAGCTTGATGAAACAACTTGTAATTTGAGAGGTTTTGATGATGAGATAATTAGGAATCAAATGAGAGTTGAAATGAGAGATTTAGATGTCAAAATCAGAGAAAGAAATCTGGAGAATTTTGTTTGGGTTGAGAGAAAATGAGAGAAAAGAGAATTTGAGAGAAAATGAAAAGTTTGTTGGAAATTTAGTTAAAATGATTTCCCTCCTTTTCTAAATCTTTAAAATCAGATTTGAGCCTTAAAATATCTTAGAAAAATCTGGAGAAATCCTTTTTGGAATAATAGCTCCTTAAAGATTCAAAGTTTCAATCCTTTATAAAACTGTCCCGCAACTTTCAAAAATTACATTTTGGTCACTAGCCAAAATGTCAACCTTCCGAACCTCATTTTCCAAAATTGATTTCACAGTTCACTTTTATATATTAAAAGATGATTTTAGAACATTTTTCCATATTTTTAATGCAACCCGAACTAGGCTTTCCTAAATTCACTCTTATATATTCGATCAGCACTTTGACCGAACCGGTCAGCACCCAAAACTTCTGAGCCCAAAACCGGGGCGTTACAGCACTAGTGTTGTCACACTTAAGGGGTATGGTTTCTACTTCAACACCATAATCTAAGAGTTGTTGCTTCATCCAAAGGACTTGAGCACAACAACTCTCTAAGGATATATACTCCGCTTCGGTGGTAGATAAGGCTACGCTATTTTGTTTCTTAGAGAACCAAGATACGAGCATACTACCTAAGAATTGACATGTCCCGGAAGTACTTTTACTATCTATCTTACATCCCCCATAATCCGCATCCGAATAAGCATGAAGGCTAAAAGAAGAATCTTTAGGATACCAAAGGCCTACAGTAGGTGTGTCTCTAAGGTATCTAAAAATTCCCTTAATGGCAACTAAGTGTGATTCTCTAGGACTAGCTTGAAACCTAGCACACAAGCAAACACTAAACATAATATTCGGTCTACTTGCGGTAAGGTAAAGCAAAGAACCTATCATTGATCTATAAAGCTAAGAATCAACACACTTACCTCCTTCATCTTTGCCAATCTTTATGGAAGAACTCATAGGAGTGGCTTGAGGCTTTGCATTCTCCAAGCCAAACTTTTTGAGCATATCATCCACGTACTTAGCTTGATTTATGAAGGTGCCATCTTTCCTTTGATTGATTTGGAGTCCCAAAAAGAATGAGAGCTCCCCCATCATGCTCATTTCGAACTCACCTTGCATTAGCTTAGAGTGTTGTATCCACCTTTCCCTTTTCAAAACCCTTTTCAATTAAGAAATTTGAAAGTCTCTCATACCAAGCTCTAGGAGCTTGTTTTAAACCATAGAGAGATTTTGTTTGTTTAAACACACGGTTTGGAAATTTTGAATCCTCAAAACCCGGTAGTTGTTCAATATACACCTCTTCATTTATAAAACCATTTAAAAAGGCACTTTTCACATCCATTTGAAAAAGCTTGAAATTATGATAACATGCAAATGCAAGCAACATCCTAATAGCTTCCATTCTAGCTACGGGTGCATAAGTCTCATCAAAATCAATTCCCTCTTCTTGTGTATAGCCTTGTGCAACAAGCCTAGCCTTGTTTCTCACTATATTACCACTTTCATCTAATATATTCCTAAAAACCCATTTTGTTCCTATAGTAGATTGATCATTAGGCCTTTCAACTAATGTCCACACTTCACTCCTCTCAAATTGATTTAATTCCTCTTGCATGACCAAAATCCAAAAATCATCTTTTAAAGCTTCTTTAATATTTTTAGGCTCAATGCATGAAAGAAATGCAACATGATTCATTAATTTGAGAGAGGATCTAGTGGTTACCCCCTTGGATGGATCACCCAAGATTTCACCACCTTTGACATAGTTTAACTCCCTTGGGTAAGACACCTCCCTTTCCTCAAGAGCCAAGTCCTTCAAGGCTTCAAGAGGTGGATCTTGTGTATCCTCATCTTTAGTTGGAATCTCATCCACCTTTGACGTTTGTCCTCCACCAATGGCATCAATGATTCCTACATCATCATCATCACAAGATTCCTTCCTCGAAAGGAGGTTATCATCGAAAACAACATGTATTGACTCTTCAACTACTAGAGTTCTTTTATTAAATACACGATAGGCTTTAGAGTTTAAAGAGTACCCTAAGAAAATAGCTTCATCACTTCTAGCATCAAATTTACCTAAGTTTTCTTTACCATTATTCAAAACAAAACACTTGCAACCAAAAGGATGGAAATAGCTAATGTTAGGCTTCTTAGATTTTAAAATCTCAGAGGGTGTTTTCTTCAAAATTGGCCTAATCATTACTCGATTTATAATATACCAAGCTGTATTTGTGGCTTTCGCCCAAAAATATTTAGGTAAATTATTTTCACAAAGCATGGTTCTAGCCATTTCTTCTAAAGTTCGATTTTTCCTCTCAACTACCCCATTTTGTTGAGGAGTGCGAGGTGCGGAAAAATTGTGGCTAATCCCATTTTCATTTAAAAACTCATCGAAACCTAGATTTTGAAATTCGGTTCCATGATCACTTCTAATATGAGAAATTTTAAGTTCAAGATCATTTTGAGTTATTTTAGAAAATGTGATGAATTTTTCTAAAGCCTCATCCTTTGTACTTAAGAATAAAACCCAAGTAAACCTAGAATAGTCATCTACTAGCACAAAAGCATATGATTTTCCACCCAAGCTCATTGTTCTAATAGGCCCAAAAAGATCCATACGAATCAATTGTAAACACCTACTAGTAGAGACATCATTTATGGATTTAAAAGAAGTTCTATGTTGTTTACCCTTTGAACATGCATCACAAATTTTATCATTAGAAAATTTAAGTTTGGGTAAACCTCTAACTAGATTAAGGGAAATTAATTTTTCTAAAACACTCATGCTAGCATGTCCTAATTTTCTATGCCAAAGCCATGAGTCGTGTTCATCATGTGCAACTAAGCATGTATGAGATGAATGAATGTCATCTAGATGCACCATGTAAATGTTCCCTATGCGATGACCAATGAGCATTAGTTGATTTGTTTTAATGTTTACAATTTTGCAATAACTTTTATCAAATAAAACATTAAAACCCTTGTCACACAATTGACTAATACTCAACAAGTTATGCTTAAGACCGTTGACATACAAAACATTTTCAATGAAAATAGAAGAGTGATTACCAATGGAGCCAATTCCTTCAATGTGGGCTTTGGAGTTGTCACCGAAAGTTACCACTCCACCACCTTTTGGCTTTAGTTCCTCAAATCTACTCTTGTCACCGGTCATGTGTCTTGAGCATCCACTATCAAGGTACCAAGAATTTTTGCTTGAAGCTTTAGCCTTGTAGCAATGCTCCCCCTACAAACAAAGAAATTAGGCCTTGATTTTTGGTACCCAAATCATTTTGGGTCCATGAGTGTTAGCCTTCAACATTTTGGTTCCCTTAGGAATCCAAGAAGCAATAGCATTCATATCATTAGAAATAATGAGTTCCTTAGGAACCCAAACACTCCTAATTCTTTGACCTTTCGATTGCTTATTAATATTTCTTTGTTTAGGAATAAAAGGTTTTTTTACATATTGGGATTTATAATAATTTTCTTTTTCAAAATTGTTTTTCCCAATAGCAATAGATGTTTTAAGATTATCCACTTCCTTTGTGTGATAATCTTGAAAATCGGAAAGAAGTTTTTCAAGTTCAAGGTTTTTTGTTTTAAGATCATTTGAAAGATTTACTAAAAACAAAACCTTCTTTTCCAATTCAGAGTTAGCTTTAGAAAATGTCTCATTTTTATTTTTCAAATCGGAAATGATTTTCTTGTTTTTCAAAATGGATTCTTTGTATTTTCCTACTAACTCATCATACACCTCATGCAATTCATCATAAGCATCTTGAAGTTCATCAAAAGTAAAATCGAAATTGGATAAGTTAGAATTTACCTTTGGTTCATCATCAATGGCCATGAGACATAGATTGGCCACTTCCTCCTTTTCCTCGGATGACTCATCGTCACTCCAAGTGGCTATTTGAGCTTTGAGCTTGTTCTTCTTCCCAAAGCTCTTCTTTTTCAATTGAGGACACTCGGAACGGATGTGACCCGGTTTCTTGCATTCATAACAAGTGATTTGGTCCTTCTCCTCTTCCTTGCTCTTACTCTTGAAGTCTCCTTTTCTAATGAATTTTCTTCCACGATTTGACTTCATGAACCGAGTAAACCGTTTGGCCAACATGGCCATCTCCTCATCTTCATCCTCACTTGAATCGCTTTCTTGATGTGAAACTTTTAGAGCGATTCCCACTTTCTTCTTCTCAATCTCCTTCTTCTCAACTATTTTCTTCTCTTGTTCTCTTCCCTTCCTCATAATCTCATGGGTGAGTAGAGATCCAACAAGAGCATCAAGCTTGAGAGTCTTCAAATCTCTAGCTTCAATAATAGCCGTTCTCTTGCCATCCCATGACTCTGGAAGAGAGTACAACAATTTTCTAACTAGTTTGTCTTCGGGGATGATTTCGCCGAACCCCTTCAATACGTTGACAATGACCGAGAATCGATCAAACATCTTGGAGACACTTTCACCGGGATCCATCATGAAGTACTCATAGCTTAGATTGAGTAGCCCAATCTTTGTCTCCTTGACATCACTAGTTCCCTCATATGTTGTCTAGAGGGTGTCCCAAACCTCCTTGGCATTTTCGATTGAAGACACATTGGAGTAGATATCCGGACCAAGTGCACAAAATATCACATGAAGAGCTTTGTCATTCACTTGCATCCTTCTTCTTTCATCATCCGTCATTTCGGCTTTGACCTTTGGGACAAGTCTTTCTCCATCTCTCTTCATGGGAATGTATGGTGCTTCTTCAACCACATCCCACACCATGTAGTCGGTAGACTTGATGAAAAACCTCATCCTATTCTTCCAATATGGGTAGTTGTCCCCATTGAAGAATGGTGGCTTGGTGGTGGATTGGGACTCATAGTTGGAGGTGGATGCCATTGCTTGACTTGTTGTTGATCAAACTCTCCTAGAATCAACTCAAGAGGGTTGTAATCCTTCCAATGAGTGTAGCTCTGATACCAATTGTTGAGTTGATCCAATAATTGCAAATGGCCAAGAGGGGGGTGAATTGGCTATTAAAATTTTGGTGGGAAGAAATGAGTGAAAAATAAAAATGACACAAGTAGTTATAGTGGTTCAAGTTCTCCAAATGAACTCTACATCCACTACCTTAGTTTCAAGTAAGGATTTTCAACAAATTCACTACTTGAATTCTTCCCCTTTTCTTGGATGAGGAGGTAACCTTACAAATTAGATTAAGCTTTCTACCCGAAGCTTAATCCACTCAAAATACAAAGAAGGTTATGGTAAACTCAAATGATTCCGCTCAAAGGATAATTGTCTACCCAATTACAATTTCAATCACCCCAAACTCATAATACAAATTGACAATTGAAACACACTAGAGTTGGGTACAAGAATTTGACTTTGAATAGCTCAAGGGTTTGGATTTTTGCTTTGATGATGCTTGTGGGTTGAATGGGTGTTGCTGACCTTCAAAAGGGTTCATTTTATACCTCTTCTATTAATTTTAGCCGTTTGGCTGGTTGGGAACTTGAATAGAGCCGTTGGAACCCTCTCTTACCACCATAAATGCACTTCTGCAGCTACCCGTATCGGTACTCGGGGAGCCGTATCGGTACCTGTCTCAGAAAAGAAAGAGTTGTTGTGTGCAATAAATAAGGGGTATCGAAACGTACGTAAGTGTATCGGTACGGGGTATCGAAACGGCTAAGACCGTATCGATACCTTTTTCTCAACTTAACTCACTGTCGATTTCTGTTTCGATACGAGGGTTTACCGTATCGATACGGGTAAACGACCAATTTAAAATATGGTTACCTAACCAACTGACACCAACGGTCGAAATATTTAAACCGACTTGAATTTAAAATTCATTAAAACCGTATCGATACAGGTGAAGTCGTATCGGTACGCTATTCAAACTCTTTAAGACTTTTTACGAAGGAGCATATCGATATTGATGAATCTGTTTCGATACGGTGTTTCGATACGGTTAAGGGCGTATCGAAACGAGTTCCGGCAGTAGCCAACTTTGTAAAGAAGGTATCGATACGGCTAGAAGCGTATCGATACACCTGGATGATTTTCAATAGTTTGGCTTTGGAACACTTAGAAAATATTTTGAGTTTGACTTTTTCAAATCAGTTTTAAGGTGTTGGTGATTTAAAAACTTATTAAGGGACTTATAAAACAATTTTAAGTTTTTCAAATTGATCCTTAAAGATTTAATTATATCAAAATCAAACATAGGTTTTACAACTTTAAATTGAAAGATTGTAATAGTCAAGCAATGGGATTTGAATGCTTTGGATTTGTGTTGATGTTATGTGTTAGGAGTATGTTAGACTCCTTATTATGTTGTTGTTGGTATGGCTTGTTGATGACATGTTTGGATTGTATGCCATGTTTAAGTTGCTTACCAAGAATGCTTTATGTTTGGTTTCTAAGGCATGAATCTTGAATGCAAAATATGTCCTCTTTATGGTAAATGTATGAATCCTTTAGATGCATGATCCTTGTTCGTTTTAAATGTCTTGTATATTGATATCTTGGTTGTTAAAGGTTGTATGTATGTTGTTTGTGGCTAGGGGAGTCGTAAATCGCATCTAGAGTCGAGTCTTAAGTCGTTTTGCTGCAAATTTGGGTATTATAGTGCAGGGCGTATCGGTACGCCCAAGGGCCGTATCGATACGGTCCTACACTTTGGGACTCAAATTTGGCTTATCGTATCGGTACGCGGGGGTGTACCGATACGCCAAAACTTCCCTGGAAATCTGATACTTTGACGAGATTTTGGCGTATTGGTACGAGCTCTAGGTGTATCGGTACGGTCTAATATCGTTGACGATCGAGGATGGCGTATCGGTACGCCCAAGGGTTGTATCGATACGGTCTCACGGGTTTGACTTGGGGTAGTTGACTTGGTCAAGGCGTATCGATACCCTCTGCAGGTGTATCGATACAGCCTGCTTTAAAAGGAAAAATGGGCTATTTTAAAGTGTTGTTTTGGATGGTCATTTTTATAATGTTGTGTTTCCGCTGCCGTGTTTCACATAGGACATAATAATGTATTTAGACAAGATAAGGTTAAATGAAAATTTTCCAGGGTTGCTAACCGAGGTGGGACCTTAACGGGTTTCACATCGATTTTCCCCGTGTAGCCTACTTGGACCGGTCAAACGTCCGGACCGGGACGAGGGGTTTACATTTGTTGGTATCAGAGCCAGGTTTCCGAGACCTTGGGCAGGTAAGTGAGGTAAGTTTAATTTTTGTATTGTAATTGCACGGTGTTTGCTTGCCATGTAAGCATGTTTGCTTGTTTATCAAGTATGCTTGGTGTATGTTGTTTGATCGTGCGTGTGTGTTGCTTGAAGCATGTTGAGTAGAGTCCCATTGCTTCTATTACATCGGAAAAAAAAATATTAAGTGAGGGAAACATACTTGAGTCTCTTGGACCCTTTCCTTTGCTAACCTAGTTTGTATGTAAATTTGTTGTTGTTGTTGTTGTTGATTTATTGTTTTTGGTAAGTTGAGGCCAAGGTGTGTGCCGTGAACCGGTAAGTGGGAGCTGTGGTTTCTGAAAATGTGGATGATGTTGAGGGAGTTCATCGCTGTAGTTAGGAAAGTATGGTTGTACCAGAGTTGAGGTACAATTTGTTTGTTTGAGTCAGTGTGTATGTGGGCTGGTTCCCGTTGATAAGGAACGATGAGACCGATTATGGTATTAGTTGGTAAAAAGAGGTGAAGACCTATGAGTGGAATTCAGAGTGGTATCGATGTTATAGTACATAAGCCCTTGGTACAGTTTTGAGTTTGTTCCCTCCGGTTGATTCTGAATCTGTACTTCTGTATATTATTAGCAAGCATGCAAAGTTTGAATGTGCCCGGTGAAGTGTTAGAGGTAGGTACGAGTACCTTAGTTCTTTTGGCGAGATCAAGGTAAGGGTCTCGTATGAGTAATCTGAAACTCAGAAATGTTAGTTGGTGATCGTTGGGGTTCGGCCTATGGTTTTAATACAAGACAATCGGTCAGTATCCGTGAGTGGGAATCAATTTGTGCGATTCGGCCAATGTGCGTCTGAGTTGTCTTCCAGCAATGAGAGATGAAGTCACTTCCGATATAGTTGAGCCGAGAAGGAAGTCTTGAGCTCTTGTAACACCCCAATTTTGGGCTTAGAAGTTTAGGGTCTGAACTGGGTCGGTCTGATTTTCGGTTCGAATATAAAAGGTGGTTTTAGGGAAAGCCTAGTTCGGGATGCTTTAAAAATATGGAAAAATCTCTAAAAATCCTCTTTTAATATATATAAGAGAGTGATGAAATCAATTTTACAAAATAAGGTTTGGAAGTGCAACATTTTGAAATAGTGACTAAAATGCGATTTTTGAAAAGTTCAGTGGTGACTGATTTGTAAGGATTGAAACTTTGAATCTTTAAGGAGCTAATTTACCCAAGAAAGATTTCTCCAGATTTTTCTTAAAATTAAATGGTTTAATTAATGTTTGATTAATTAAATGAAAAAGATAAAACCGATTTTTAGATTTTCATAACTAACTTTTCTTAAAACTTTCTCATCTTATTTTCTCTCAAAATTCCCTAAGCCAAACACGTTTCTACAGCAACTTTTCTTTTGATTTTCACATCAAATGATGAGGTTTCAATCATCAATTGATTCCTAATCCTTTCTACATCAAATTCTATTGTTTTGCTTATTGGATTTTCAAGGAAATTGTCTCTAATCAAGGAGAAATCTACATTTAGAGGTAAGGATGTTCTTCTCCTCTAAATACTTAGTTCTTTACTGAAATTCTCAAGTTTTCAATCCTTAAATTAAGTTTTATAAATGAATTTAATGTTATGAACTTGATTTTGGCTTAAAACTCATGATTCGGTAGAAATACTGAAGAAATTCGTGGTGATTGTTTGGGCTCTGTTTTGAGATGAATTTTAAATGTATTTTGGATGTTTAATGATATCTAATTGAGGTTTAATCAATGCAATCTCGAATAGGTTGAATTTCCTAAGTTTTTGCTTATGAAAATGGTGGTTTTTGGGGTGATCTTGGTGTTCTGTTATAGCTGGAGGTATAAGGACGAATTTAGGTTCTTTTTTGGATGTTAATTGATGTTTAGGAATGGTTAGAAGTGATGGATCTTGGATGGGTTATGCTGTGGAAGAGTTTGGAGGTGATTTCGGTTGTGTTTGGTAGCCGAAATGTTAGTTTTGGTTAGAGCAGCGAGTTTAGGTGTGATAGATGAAGATTTTCTTGCATTATGATGCATTAATCCTCTGCTTTGATGTGTTTAAAATAGGGGAGGCATCTTCGGATTCTTGTGGTGTTGATCCGAAGGCTTGATCGGCGTTTTGGCAAGCTTGCGAAACGGAATTGGTGAGTGAAGTTGGGTTTCCAGCTTTGTAACGAATGTTTGAAGGTTTGGGAGCTTAGTTTAAGTCTAAGCAACTTAACTAAGCTCAAGAGTAAGTTTTCGGGAAAACTCTCTTGTAGGAGTCATGGAGTGGTTCGATGCATTTGTTGATAATTGCATGTTTAAATTCTGTGTTTGAAAGCATGTTTAGCATGGTTAATGCAGGTTATGAAAGCCATATGTTGAAGGATGCTCAAGGTAAGAGATCCTTGGTTTGATTTGTTAAAATTGTGGATTGATGCATAGTGATGCATGTTGTTAAATGACTTGATTTGAATGCTTTAAAACAGTGGATTATTGATGATAATTGATGTATATTGGCAAGTGATGTGTTGGTTTCAAAGTACTTGAATCGGATATAGTTAGGCGGCTATAGGATTGGGTGCACTGTGAATAAAGACGCCTTGGATGTTGAGGGGTTGAGATTGTACCGTAAACTCCATCCAAGTACACTAACGAGATGATTAAGATCACAATGGTGGTCAAAAGTCCATGTGTGGATCTTATGTTGTGTGTCCCGTGTTCTCGTTAGTGATGTTATACAACTACCGATGAGTGATGTTGAGGGGTTGTGATTGTACCGTTAAACTCCATCACGGGTGTTGAGGGGTTGTGATTGTACCGGTAAACTCCACCTTGTGTGTTCGGTAGTGTGTATGAAGCGTATGGGACAACGCATGTAATCCGCGTATCCGATAGTGTTTTATGTTGTAAATGGTTATGGTTATCACTTGGAAGCCAATATGACATGTTGATGATAATGAAGCATAAGATGCTTGATGTGTATGCAATGTTGCATGAATAATGATGTTTATGTGTTAAAAGGCTTTGTGAAAAGTGTTTTATAAAATGCATTATTGTGTTGTTTCTTTAGAGCATGCCTCACTAAGCATTGTGCTTACGCTCTCTCTCTTGAACCAATAATGCAGATAATTGAGGTATTTGAGGGCAGCAAAGAGGCTAAGAATTCAAGGGAAAGCTAAGCTCATGTATGGTGATGTTTTCACAACATTATTAGTTTTTGATATTTGGCAATGGGAACCTAGGTTTTGTCTTTGGGAGATGTTTTGGACTCCCTAGTTGTAACATGATGCCTTAATTGATTTGGAACTGTAATTGGCCTTTATAATGCTTGTTTGGGTGTTTGATGGTTGTTTGGATTCTGAACATTAGGATGCATGCCTATAGACTTGTGGTTTTCCTTGATTGATGTCATGAATGTGTTTTGAGGTTGCAAACATGTACCTTGTGTGTATGATGGCCTGTTGGCATGTTTAGGAAGTCATTAGGATGTGTTTGAGTGGTTAAATGTGTGTAAAACCAGCAAATTATGCAACTTCTTGGCAATCTGTATCGAAACGGGCACTAGCATTTCGAAACGGGGGCCTGAAATGGCCTTCGAGTATCGAAACAGATAGGGGCCGTTCCGAAACGTTTTGGTCACTGCCAGGCCCTGTTCCGATACAGGTCTCGAAACGAACCTGAGTTTCGAAACGGTCAACTCCGTTTCGAAACAGATGACCGTTGGGCACTGATTTGAATGGTTTGAGGTTTGCAAGTTTTACGTTTTAGTCCCGAAAATCGTTTTTGCAATTGCATGAGTTTGAGATGTCCGATTAAGGTGAAATTTGATAAGGAAGCATGTAATATGATTAATTTGATATTGGTAACTTAAAAATCTGTTAAGTCCTCCATCTTTCCAAAAGTTACAATTTGGTCCCTAACTTTTGTATGTTGTGCAATCGAGTCCCTTGTTGCATTTCGATCGTTGTGCTTTTCAAGTATGTGTTTCTCAAGGGTACGCCTAAGGTTAATGTGCATCTAGATAAGACTAAAAAGAAAAAAAAAGGTTGTTAATCAAGGTTGACTTTCGGGTAGACTTTGGTTTTCCCCGTGTAATCTTCGTAGTTCGGGTCAACCGTCTAGGCCAGGCTAAGGGGGTTACATTTGGTGGTATCAGAGCTGAGTTCTCGAGTAAACGGGAATGGTTATGTGGGTGATGTATGTATGATTGTGCGATATGCCTTTTAAATTAAAGTATGATGTGTGAATTGTAGGTATGTTGCGATTGTGATGTTATGCTGTGTTGAAGCATGTTAGAGGAACCCTTTGCCATATCAAAACTAATGAAATGAATTGTTTTTTTTTTGAAAAATGAGCTTGAGTGCTTGGATTACTTACCTTGTTGAGCCTAATTATGTTTATTGCATTTGTGTTAGTGCATTATTTTAGTGAATGGGACCTCGTAGAGAGACGAGAATTAATACGCGAGCTATGGCTCAGAACGAGAATGAGGACATTGTTGATAATGTTGTGGATATACCTCCTCCCCCTGGTGGTGGACCGCCCGGTGGTGGTGGTGCTGAAGGGGAGAATGCTGGTGTTGGTACTGGTGTTGGGGTCGCTGGACCTGAAGCTGTGCAGGGGCAAGCTGCTCCTGACATGACAGTTTTGGTTCAAGCTATTGTGGGAGCCTTTCAGGTGGCAGTAGCTGGAGCTCACGGAGCTGGGCATCAGGGTGATGCTAATGCGAGATTACCTTTGGAACGTCTGCGCAGTCTGGGAGGGACTGAGTTCAGAGGTTTATCTGCTGAGGGTTCTGAATCTTGGTTGGAAAGTACCAAGAGGATATTGGGAAATATGAACTGCAATGATGTGCAGAAGTTAGGTTGCGTGGTATCGCTGTTACATGATGATGCGTATACCTGGTGGACGACCACTGTCTCTGGAATAGAGGAAGTTGATGTGACTTGGACGTTCTTTCTGAACGCGTTCAAGCGGAAGTATCTAGGTGTGTGATGCCTGGATGAAAACAAAAGAGAATTTATGTCTCTTGTGCAAGGAGGTATGTCAGTGGCTGAGTATGAGATCCAGTTTGTTCGCCTTAGCCAATACGCACCTGAGCTTATCCCTGATGAGCGGGAGAGGTGTGAGCGTTTCTGATATGGTTTGGTGACGGACGTAAAGACCTTTATGTTTGCTGCTGAGTACACGGATTTTGATGTGCTGGTTAGTAGGGCGAAGGATATTGAGCAGAACCTGGGTTTGTCTTCCAGGAGTGCTGGTTCAGGCTCGAGCAAGAGAGCTGTTGAGTATAGTTTCGGTGGTGGACAGAACAAGAGAGGACGAGATAAGCGATATCAGTCTTCTACTAGGCGTGGTAATGGAGGGCATGGTGCGCCTGTTCAAGGAGACAGGATGAGAGCTGATCAGAACACGTGCTGGACGTGTGGATCGCGTGGCCATTAGAGGCGTGATTGTCCTCGAGCAGCGAGGGAGGTGCAGGCTCCTGTTGTTGTGACCGGTAATTCGTGCTGGAATTGTGGTTCGGCAGACCACATGAGGAGGGAATGTCCGGTAGAGGCCAGGGACGTGCTCCTGGAGTTGTTGCACCATAGAGGGGTCGCGGGCGTCGCCGTGGTAACTTCCAGCGCAGAGATGATGGTGGGAGGAATGTGGCGCATGTGGTGGCTGTCCAACCTGAGGGTGGAGGCCAGGCTCGAGTGTATGCTCCGCGAGAGGGGAGGAATGACACTGATGTGATCGCAGGTACCTTTACTTTGCAATCATTGTCATTACTTTCCTTGATTGATTCTGGATCTACGCACTCATACATATTGCGTGAACATGCTCAATTGCTTGGTTTGCCTGTTGAGTCTTTGGATGTTGGTATGCGTGTAACTAGTTTTTTTGGTGAGACCGTTGTGACACGAAAATTGTATAGAATATGTCATCTGGTTGTGCAGAACCATGTTTTTCATGTTGATCTCCTGGAATTGCCATTCTATGGTTTTGATGTAATCCTTGGTATGGATTGGCTTGTTGAACATCGAGCTGTGGTGGATTTTGAGAACAAGCGAGTTTCGTTGAAGCTTGCAGATGATTATGAGGTAGTGGTGGGTGAGAATGTGAAGTTTCTTGCCAACGTGGTGTCTACATTAGAAGCGAGCCGGATGCTGAGACAAGGGTGTGAAGCTTATCTGGTCTTTGTGATGAATCCTAGCTCTAAGGAGTTGCGGGTTCAAGATACCAGGACTGTGCGAGAGTTTCCTGGTGTGTTTTCGGATTAGTTACCTGCTTTGCCTTCTAATCAAGAGGTGGAGTTCGGAATTGAGTTGTTCGAAAACACAACTCCAGTGTCCATTACTCCTTATCAAATGGCACCTAAGGAGTTGAAGGAGCTGAAGACACAACTTCAGGAGTTGCTTGATCGTGGTTTCATTCGGCCGAGTGTGTCACTTTAGGTTGCACCGGTCTTGTTTGTGAAGAAAAAGGATGGTGCTATGAGAATGTGCATTGATTATCGTCAGCTGAACAAGTTGACTATCAAGAATCGGTATCCATTGCCGAGGATTGATGATCTTTTTGATCAATTCCGGGGGGCGGCTGTGTTCTCTAAAATTGATTTAAGGTCATGTTATTACCAGCTTAAGGTCAAGGATGTGCCAAAGACAGCCTTCAGAACGAGGTATGGGCATTATGAGTTCCTTGTGATGACGTTTGGTTGACGAATGCTCCTGTAGCTTTTATAGACATGATGAAAAGAGTGTTCCATGAGTATTTGGACAAATTTGTTGTGGTGTTCATTGATGACATCCTTGTGTACTCTCGTACTGAGGAGGAGCATGAAAGGCATTTGAGGATTGTGTTGCAGGCTTTGTTGGAAAATCAGCTTTATGCTAAGCTAAGCATGTGTGAATTCTGGCTTAGAGAGGTTGTGTTCCCTGGTCATGTGGTTTCTGCTGAGGGGATTCGTGTTGATCCTCAGAAGATTGAGGCAGTGATGAATTGGAAGCCTCCTAAGTCTGTTCATGAAGTTCGTAGTTTCCTTGGTTTGGCAGGATACTACTAGAGGTTCGTGGATGGATTTTCAAAGATTGCTGCACCTTTGACGAAGTTGTTGCAGAAGGATGTCAAGTATGAGTGGACAGAAGCGAGACAACAAACTTTTGAGAAGCTTAGGGCAGCTTTGACGCAAGCTCCTATCTTGGTTCAGCCTGAATCAGGGAAAGAGTTTGTGGTGTACAGTGACACATCCTATGTTGGTTTGGGGTGTGTGTTGATGCAAGAGGGTAAGGTGGTGGCTTATGCATCGCGCCAGTTGAAGGTGCATGAGCACAATTATCCTACGTATGATATAGAGTTAGATGCGGTGGTCTTTGCTTTTAAAATTTGGAGACATTACCTGTATGGTGAGAAGTGTACTGTGTACATGGATCACAAAAGTTTGAAGTATCTGATGTCTTAGAAAGAGTTTAATCTTAGGCAGCGACGTTGGGTGGAGTTGCTTAAAGATTTTGATCTGACGATCGAGTACCACCCGAGAAAAGCTAATGTTGTAGCGGATGCCTTGAGTAGGAAAGTGGCAGTGGAGTTGAGAGCTATGTTTGCCAGCTTGAGCATTTTGCGAGATGGCGGTCTTGTGGCTGAATTGCAAGTGAAACCATCCTTGGTTCAGTTGATAAAAGATAAGCAGATGTTGGATGATTCCTTGGTGCCATATGTTCAGGATATTGCTGAGGATAGGCCATCGGATTTCTGCTTTAATGACGATGGAGTTTTATGTTTTGGGAGTCAGATAGTAGTGCCCAATGATGTTGAGTTGAGGCGTGCTATTCCGACTGAAGCTCATAGTAGTCCTTTGGCTATGCACCCTGGTAGTACTAAGATGTATCGTGATCTTAAAGATGAGTACTATTGGGTGGGATTAAAGAAAGGTGTTGCTGAGTATGTGAGCAAGTGCATGATTTGCCAGCGAGTTAAGGCTGAGCATCAGTTTTCTTCTGGGTTGTTGCAACCGTTGAGGATTCCTGAGTGGAAATGGGAAAAGATTACCATGGAATTTGTGTCCGGTTTGCCTTTGTCACCATCAAAGAAGAATTCGGTGTGGGTGATTGTGGGTCGCCTCACGAAGTGTGCGCATTTCTTACCTGTGCATACTACGTATACATTGGAAGAGCTTGTAGAGCTGTACATTACTGAGATTGTGCGGCTGCATGGTGTGCCAAAGTCTATAGTGTCAAATAGAGATCTGAGGTTTACATCGCGTTTCTGTGAGTGTTTGCATCAAGCTTTGGGTACACGGTTGAATTTCAGTACTTCTTATCATCCACAGTCGGATGGACAGTCTGAGCGTGTTATCCAAGTGCTGTAGGATATGTTGAGGTGCTGTGTGATTGAGTTTCAAGGCTCTTGGGAGAAACATTTGCCTTTGGTAGAGTTTGCTTATAACAATAGCTACCAGGCAAGTATTCAAATGGGACCTTATGAAGCCTTGTACGGGAGGAAATGCAGAACTCCCCTTTGTTTGGCTGAAACTGGACAGAAGTTGGTTTCAATGCCAACTTTGTTGAAAGGAACCACCGAGAAGGTGAAGCTCATTTGTGAGCGACTGAAGGCAGCTTCTGATCGACAGAAGTCTTACGCGGATTTGAAGCGTAAGGAGATTGAGTATGCGGTAGGTGACCGTGTGTTTTTGAAGGTTTCGCCATGGAAGAAGGTGATGAGGTTTGGTCGAAAGGGTAAGTTGAGCCCTAGGTACATTGGACCATACGAGGTGATTGAACGTGTGGGTCTTGTTGCGTACAAGCTAAGTTTGCTGCAAGAGTTGGAAAAGATTCATGATGTGTTTCATGTCTCTATGCTTCGGAGGTATAGATCAGATCCTTCGCATGTTATGCCGGTGGAGGAAGTGGAGTTGAATCCAGACTTGACCTATGATGAGGAGCCGGTGGAAATTCTGGATTCAGACAGTAAAGTTCTTCGAGGTAAAACCATTGAGTTGGTAAAGGTGTTGTGGAAGCATCGTGGTGTTGAGGAAGCCACGCGGGAACGAAAGGATTATATGAAGAACCAGTTTTCGTATCTCTTTCCTCCAGGTAAATTTCGAGGACGAAATTTCTTAAGGGGGAGAGTATAACACCCCAATTTTGGGCTTAGAAGTTTAGGGTCTGAATTGGGCCGGTCTGATTTTCGGTTCGAATATAAAAGGTGGTTTTAGGGAAAGCCTAGTTCGGGATGCTTTAAAAATATGGAAAAATATCTAAAAATCCTCTTTTAATATATATAAGAGAGTGGTGAAATCAATTTTACAAAATAAGGTTTGGAAATGCAACAATTTGAAATAGTGACTAAAATGCAATTTTTGAAAAGTTCAGTGGTGACTGTTTTGTAAGGATTGAAACTTTGAATCTTTAAGGAGCTAATTTACCCAAGAAAGATTTCTCTAGATTTTTCTTAGATTTAAATGGTTTAATTAATGTTTGATTAATTAAATGAAAAAGATAAAACCAATTTTTAGATTTTTCATAACTAACTTTTGTTAAAACTTTCTCATCTTATTTTCTCTCAAAATTCCCTCAGCCAAACACATTTCTACAACAACTTTTCTTTTGATTTTCACATCAAATGATGAGGTTTCAATCATCAATTCCTAATCCTTTCTACATCAAATTCTATTGTTTTGCTTATTGGATTTTCAAGAAAATTGTCTCTAATCAAGGAGAAATCTATATTTAGAGGTAAGAATGTTCTTCTCCTCTAAATACTCAGTTCTTTACTGAAATTCCCAAGTTCTCAATCCTTAAATAAAGTTTTATAAATGAATTTAATGTTATGAACTTGATTTTGGCTTAAAACTCAAGATTTGGAAGAAATCTTGAAGAAATTCGTGGTGATTGTTTGGGTTCTGTTTTGAGATGGATTTTAAATGTATTTTGGATGTTTAATGATGTGTAATTGAGGTTTAATCAATGCAATCCCGAATAGGTTGAATTTCCTAAGTTTTTGCTTAAGAAAATGGTGGTTTTTGGGGTGATCTTGGTGTTCTGTTATAGCTGGAGTTATAAGGAAGAATTTAGGTTCTTTTTGGATGTTAATTGATGTTTAGGAATGGTTAGAAGTGATGGATCTTGGCTGGGTTATTTTGTGGAAGAGTTTGGAGGTGATTTCGGTTGTGTTTGGTAGCCGAAACGTTAGTTTTGGTTAGAGCATCGAGTTTAGGTGTGATAGCTGAAGATTTTAATGCATGATGATGCATTAATCCTCTGCTTTGATGTGTTTAAAACAAGGGAGGCATCTTCAGATTCTTGTGGTGTTGATCCGGAGGCTTGATCGGCGTTTCGGCAAGCTTGCGAAACGGAATTGGTGAGTGAAGTTGGGTTTCCAGCTTTGTAACGAATGTTTGAAGGTTTGGGAGCTTAGTTTAAGTCTAAGCAACTTAACTAAGCTCAAGAGTAAGTTTTCGAGAAAACTCTCTTGTAGGAGCCATGGAGTGGTTCGATGCATTTGTTGATAATTGCATGTTTAAATTCTGTTTTTGAAAGCATGTTTAGCATGGTTAATGCTGGTTATGAAAGCCATATGTTGAAGGATGCTCAAGATAAGAGATCTTTGGTTTGATTTGTTAAAAATGTGGATTGATGCATAGTGATGAATGTTGTTAAATGGCTTGATTTGAATGCTTTAAAATAGTGAATTATTGATGATAACTGATATATATTGGCAAGTGATGTGTTGGTTTCAAAGTACTTGAATCAGATATAGTTAGCCGACTATAGGATTGGGTGCACCGTGAATAAATTCGCCTTGGATGTTGAGGGGTTGAGATTGTACCGTAAACTCCATCCAAGTACACTAACGAGATGATTAAGATCACAATGGTGGTTAAAAGTCCATGTGTGGATCTAGTGTTGTGTGTCTCGTGTTCTCGTTAGTGATGTTATACAACTACGGATGAGTGATGTTGAGGGGTTGTGATTGTACCGTTAAACTCCATCACGAGTGTTGAGGGGTTGTGATTGTACCGGTAAACTCCACCTTGTGTGTTCGGTAGTGTGTATGAAGCGTATGGGACAACGCCTGTAATCCGCGTATCCGATTGTGTTTTATGTTGTAAATGGTTATGGTTATCACTTGGAAGCCAATGTGACATGTTGATGATAATGAAGCATAAGATGCTTGATGTGTATGCAATGTTGCATGAATAATGATGTTTGTGTTAAAAGGCTTTGTGAAAAGTGTTTTATAAAATGCATTATTGTGTTGTTTCTTTAGAGCATGCCTCACTAAGAATTGTGCTTACGCTCTCTCTCTTGAACCAATAATGCAGATAATTGAGGTATTTGAGGGCAGCAAGGAGACTAAGAATCCAAGGGAAAGCTAAGCTCATGTATGGTGATGTTTTCACAACATTATTAGTTTTTGATATTTGACAATGGGAACCTAGGTTGTGTTTTTTGGAGATGTTTTGGACTCCCTAGTTGTAACGCCCCGGTTTTGGGCTTGGAAGTCTTGGGCGTTGACCGGTTGGTCAAAGTGCTGTTCGAATCGTAAGAGGTTAAATTAGGAAAGCCTAGTTCGGGTTGCATAAAAATTATGGAAAAATGTTCTAAAATCATCTTTTATTATGATTAAGTGAACTGTGAAATCAATTTTGGAAAATGAGTTTCGAAAATGTGACATTTTGACTAGTGACCAAAATATAATTTTTGAAAGTTTGGTGGCTATTTTATAAAGGGTTGAAACTTTGAATCTTTAAGGAGCTATTTAACCAAAGGGAGTTTCTCCAGATTTTTCTAAGATATTTTAATCCATAATTCTGATTTTAAAAGAATGAAAAGGAGGGAAAAATCTATTTTGGCCATTTTCTCTTTTAACTACCTATTTTCTCTCTATCTTTTCTCTCAACCCAAACACTCAATTCCAGAGATCTAAGTCTGATTTTCATCACCTAAAAACCTTCTTTCAACTCTCAATTGATTGCAAATCATTGTGTCTTCAAATCCTCTTCAATTGCTTCAAGTTTCATCAAGCTTTTCTATTCCAAAAAGAGGAGAAACTCAAGTTTGGAGGTAAGAACGTCCTTCTCCTCTGAACTTCAAGTTCTTTAATGAAATTCCTAAAGTTTTCAATCCTAATTTGATAATTGATTAAAGGTTTTTAAGTTGATTTATGGATCTTGGCTAATTATGCAAGATTTTGATGATTTCACTTGATTTTCGTTTGATCTGTTAAATCTGTGTTTTGAGAAGTGATTTTGATGTTAAATGATCATTAAATTGATGTGGAAATGAGTTTTGATTGATGCAATCCCGGATAGGTTGGATTTCCTAAGTTTAGCTTGTGTTTTAAGGTAGCTTTTGTGGTGATCTTGGTGATCTGATGTTGCTGGAGGTATAAGGATGTTTATAGGTTGTTTTTAGATGTGTCTTGATGTTGATGGAAGTGAGGTTTTGCTGGTTTGTGGCTGGGCTTTGTTTAGAAGTGTTTCGGATGCATTTTCGGTTGTGTTGGTGGCCGAAAATGGAGGTTTAGTGAGAGCAGCGAGTTTAGATGCTTTCATTGAAGCAATTAATGCATGATGATGCATTAATCCTCTGCTTTAATGTGTTGAAACAGGGGAGGCATCCTTGGATCCAAGAGTTGTTGATCCGGAGGCTTGTTTTGGTGCTTTGGCTTGAAGCGAAGTGGTAATCGGTGAGTGAAAACGGATTTTCAGCTTTTTAACCAAGGGTTGAAGGTTTTGGGAGCTTAGTTTAAGTCTAAACAACTTTGCTAAGCTCAAGTGTAAGTCTTCGGATTACTCTCTTTAAGTGGTGGCCATGTTTTGATGAAATGTGAAATGATGATTTTGCATGATTTGTTTACTGTTTTGGAAGCATGTTTTAGCATGTTAATTGCTGATGTTTTAGCATGATTTATGCTGATGATTAAAGCCATGTGATGAAGGTAACTCTAGGTAGGAGTGCCTTGTTTTTATGCATTGTTAAATGATGATTTAATGCTTTGAAATGCATGATGAAATGGCTTGGTTTAAATGCTTTAAAACAGTGGATTGTATGATGTATAAAGTGTATATTGGCAAGTGATGGTTTGTAAAAGTGAAGGTCACTAAGGTGGTTAAAAGTCCTTGAGTGAGCCTTGTTATCTAAGATCATCAAGGTGGTTAAAAGTCCTTGGATGAATCTTGTTGCGGACTCTAAGGTGGTTAAAAGTCCTTAGGTGCTCCTTTCCATGGTGGTTAAAAGTCCATGGGGCCAAGGTGTTTAAAAGTCCTTGGGGCCAAGGTGTTTAAAAGTCCTTGGGGTAATTCAAGCTACGGACACAAAGGTGGTTAAAAGTCCTTGTGTGGTCCTTTCATGGTGTTTAAAAGTCCATGGCCAAGGTGTTTAAAAGTCCTTGGGGTCCAAGGTGTTTAAAAGTCCTTGGGGAAAGTTGTTGAACTTGATTTCATAAATGAAATGTATCACTTGAGCCAATATGACATGTATAGTACATGAGATGCATGAGATGCATGATTTAATGTTTATGTTGAAGCATGAGATGCTTGTTAAATGAAATGTGGAAGCATGATATTGCTTGATTTAAAGTATGCTTTGAGCATGTGTAAAGGTTGTTTTATAAGCATGTTTTACAAATGGTTTTAATTGCATTATTGAATGGTTTTTAAAGAGCACTCCTCACTAAGCTTTGGCTTACGCTCTCTCGTTTTCTTGATTCAATAATGCAGAGCATTAGTGTACATTGAGGGCAGCAAGAGGAGGCAAGCAAACAAGTACAAGTAAAGCTCAATGTATGAAGGTTTATAAGTGTTTTAGCTTTTGTATGTTTTTGGCAATGGGGGACCAATGTATTTGTTTTGGGAGGTGTTTATGACTCCCTAAGTATGTTGAATGTGGTTGATGTTGCTGGTTTTTGGATTGAACCTTATATGCTTGTTTTGCAAGTTGATGCTTGAGTGGATAGCTTGTGTAGGAAGCATGACCTTAAATTTGGGGCTTTTTGCATGAGATGTTGTTTTGCTGAATTGATGATGCTTGGATGACTTAAATATGTTTGATTGCATGCTGGTAAAGTTTGGTGATGTTTGGAGCATGTTTGAGTGTCCAATTGCATGATCTAGTATGCTTGTTTGCTGGTTTTTGTGCAGGCGTTTCGGAACAGGGGTGTACCGTTTCGGAACGGGTGCCCTGCATGAACCCAGGCGTCCGAAACGGTATGCACCGTTTCGAAACGGTTTAGCCTCTGCCGAGGCCATGTTCCGGAACCTGTTTCGGAACGGCCCGTGTTTCGGAATAGGGCTAGCCTGTTTCGGAACGGTCGACCGTTAGGGGGGCTGACATGGTGGTTATATGTTTCGTATTGTTTACATTTTGGTCCTGAATCTTGTATGATCAATTGCATGAGCTGTGGATGTCCTTTTGAGCTGAAATTTCACAGAGAAGCATGAAACATGACTAATTTCAAGATGGTAACTTTAATTTGGGTTAAGTCCCTTAATTTATCAGAATTTACAATTTGGTCCCTAAAGTCGTAATTTGTTCAATTGGGTCCCTGTTTGATCTCTGATGTTTGTGATCTTTTGATATGTTGTTTGTTTGATCACACTTAAGGTTAATGTGCATCTAGACAAGATTAAAAAGAAAAAAAAAGGGTCGTTAATCAAGGTTGACTTTCGGGTTGACTTTGGTTTTCCCCGTGTAATCTTCGTAGTTCGGGTCAACCGTCTAGACCGGGCTACGGGGGTTACATTTGGTGGTATCAGAGCTGAGTTCTCGAGTAATTGGGAATGTGTGTATGCATGATTGAAGTATGGTTTGGTTTGTATGCTTGTTGAGTGAAAGCATGTTCAGTGTTGTGATGTGATGATGTATATGTGATGCATGTTGAGATGATGCATGATGAGGGTACCCATTGCCAAACAAAAGCTTAAGAGATAACGTTGTTTTTGAAAGAAATTGAGCTTGAATACTTGGAATTTGCTTACCTTGCTGGTCCTGACTTGTTTTATTTTGTATTGTTATGCATGGTAACAGTATGGCACCACATAGAGAGTTAAGGAGTAGCGCGAGAGCTACGACCCCGGAGGGGAATGTGAATGATGAGCACACTGGTAGTGCTGTGATACCTCCTCCTCCACCTGGTGGTGGTGGTGCGGAGAGGGGAAGAGCTGGAGCTGGAGCTGAGGCAGCTGGTGCTGGAGCTGCAGGACCTGAGGTTGGTCAGGGGCAAGCGATGCCTGACATGTCTGTGCTGGTACAAGCTATTGCGGGTGCGTTTCGAGCAGCAGTAGCTGGAGCTCAAGGAGCTGGGCATCAGGGAGATGCTGGTGCTAGACTACCCTTGGAACGTTTGCACAGTCTTTGTGGGACTGAGTTTAGGGGTATGTCGGCTGAGAGGTCAGAAGCATGGTTGAAAAAGTACCAAGCGTGTCTTGGGACAGATGAGTTGCACTGATGTGCAAAAGCTGGGATGTGTGGTGTCACTGCTGCAAGGTGATGCTTATACGTGGTGGACGACCACAATCTCTGGGATGGCTGATGCTGATGTTACATGGACGTTCTTTCAGCATGCGTTCAAGAGGAGATATCTGGGAGTTAGATATCTGGATGAAAAGAAGCGTGAATTCATGTCTCTGACCCAAGGGAGCATGAGTGTGGCTGAATATGAGGTACAGTTTGTACGTCTTAGCCAGTATGCACCGGAGCTGATACCTGATGAGCGCGAGAGGTGCGAAAGATTCCGTTATGGCTTGGTGACGGAGGTCAAGACCTATATGTTGGCAGCTGAGTATAATGATTTCGATGTGCTGGTTAGTCGGTCCAAAGACATCGAGATGAACCTGAGTTTGTCTGCTAAGGGTGCTGGAGCTAGTTCTGGGAAGAGAACTGCAGAGTATAGTTCCGGTGGACAGAACAAGAGAGGGCGAGATCAGAGGTTTCAGTGTTCATCTAAGAGAGGTGGAGGTGCACCTGCTAGGGGTGGCAATGCTAGAGCTGACCCTAGTGCTTGTTGGATTTGTGGTTCCCGTGGTCACTTGAAGCGTGACTGTCCTCGTGCTGGGAGGGAGGTGCAAGCTCCTGTGATGGCAGCTGGTTATGAGTGCTGGAACTGTGGTTCAGCTGATCATCTGAGACGTGATTGTCCGAGGTTGGCTGGTGGTCAAGAGCGTGCTCCTGTTGTTGCAGCACCGCAGAGAGGTCGTGGGCGCGGCCGTGGTAATTTTCAGAGGCGAGAGGAAGGTGGGCGTGGAGTAGCTCATGTTGTGGCTATTCAACCTGAGGGTGGAGGCCAAGCGAGGGTGTATGCTCAGCGCGAAGGAAGGAATGATGCTGATGTGATTGCAGGTACCTTTACTTTGCAATCCTTGTCATTGCTTTCTTTGATTGATTCTGGATCTACGCATTCATACATTCTTCGTGAGCATGCTGAGTTGCTTGGTTTGCCTGTTGAGTCTTTGGATGTTGGTGTTAGAGTCACTAGTTCTTTTGGTGAAACTGTTGTGACTCGTAAGCTGTATAGAAGGTGTCCTTTGGTTGTTCAAGAGCATGTCTTTCATGTTGATCTTATGGAGTTGCCCTTTTATGGTTTTGATGTGATCCTTGGCATGGATTGGCTTGCTGAGCATCGTGCTGTTGTGGATTGTGAGAATAAGCGGGTTTCGCTTAGGCTTGCGGATGATTATGAAGTGGTGGTGGTTGGTGAGAATGTGAAGTTTCTTGCCAATGTTGTTTCTACCTTGGAGGCGAGCAGGATGCTGAGGCAAGGTTGTGAAGCTTATCTAGCTTTCGTGATGAATCCTAGTTCGAAGGAGCTGAGGGTGCAGGATATCAGGGTTGTGAAGGAGTTTCCTGATGTTTTTCCTGAGGAGTTGCCTGGTTTACCTCCTAGTCGTGAGGTGGAGTTTGGTATTGAGCTGTATGAGAATACCACTCCTGTGTCCATTACTCCCTATAGAATGGCACCTAAGGAGCTGAAGGAGCTGAAGACGCAGTTGCAAGAGTTGCTTGATCGTGGTTTCATCCGGCCGAGTGTTTCGCCTTGGGGTGCTCCTGTTTTGTTTGTGAAGAAGAAAGATGGCACGATGAGGATGTGCATTGATTACCGTCAGCTGAACAAGTTGACTATCAATAATCGGTATCCTTTGCCGAGGATTGATGATCTCTTTGATCAATTTCGGGGAGCTGTTGTGTTCTCTAAGATTGACTTGAGGTCAGGGTATTATCAGTTGAAGGTGAAGGATGTGGATGTGCCTAAGACAGCTTTCAGGACAAGGTATGGGCATTATGAGTTCCTTGTGATGCCGTTTGGTTTGACAAATGCTCCTGCTGCTTTCATGGACATGATGAATCGTGTTTTTCATGAATATCTGGACAAGTTCGTTGTGGTGTTCATTGATGATATCCTTGTGTACTCGCGTACTGAGGAAGAGCACGAAGAGCATTTGAGGATTGTGTTGCAAGCTTTGTTGGAGAATCAGCTTTATGCTAAGTTGAGCAAGTGTGAGTTCTGGCTTAGAGAGGTTGTTTTTCTTGGGCATGTGGTCTCAGCCGAGGGGATTCGTGTTGATCCTCAGAAGATTGAAGCAGTGATGAATTGGAAAGTTCCTAAGTCTGTTCAGGAGGTTCGTAGTTTCCTTGGTTTGGCAGGATACTACCGAAGGTTTGTGGATGGTTTTTCCAAGATTGCTGCTCCTTTGACGAAGTTGCTGCAGAAGGATGTTAAGTATGAGTGGACAGAAGCGAGGCAGCAAGCTTTTGAGAAGCTGAAGATGGCTTTGACTCAAGCTCCTATCTTGATTCAGCCTGAATCAGGGAAAGAGTTTGTAGTCTACAGTGATGCATCCTATGTTGGTTTGGGGTGTGTGCTGATGCAAGAGGGTAAGGTTTTGGCTTATGCGTCGCGGCAGTTGAAGGTGCATGAGCGCAATTATCCTACGCATGATATTGAGCTGGCTGCAGTGGTTTTTGCTCTGAAGATCTGGAGGCATTATCTGTATGGTGAGAAGTGTACTGTGTACACGGATCACAAGAGTTTGAGGTATCTGATGTCTCAGAAGGAGTTGAATCTCAGACAGCGACGTTGGTTGGAGTTGCTCAAGGATTATGACCTAATGATAGAGTATCATCCTGGAAAGGCCAATGTTGTTGCGGATGCCTTGAGTAGAAAGGTAGCTGTTGAGTTGAGAGCTATGTTTGCTAGCTTGAGCATATCGCAGGATGGTGGTCTTGTTGCTGAGTTGCAAGTGAAACCGTCGTTGGTTCAGTTGATCAAGGATAAGCAGTTGTTGGATGATTCCTTGGTGTCTCATGTTCAGGATATCGCGGAGGGTAGACCTTCGGATTTCTGTTTTAATGAGGATGGAGTGTTGTGTTTTGGTAGTCGGATAGTAGTGCCTGCAGATGCTGAGTTGAGGCGTGCTATTCTAGCTGAAGGTCATAGTAGTCCTTTTGCTATGCATCCTGGTAGTACAAAGATGTATCGCGATCTTCGTGATGAGTACTATTGGGTAGGCTTGAAGAAGGATGTGGCAGAGTTTGTAAGCAAGTGTTTGGTGTGTCAGCGAGTTAAGGCTGAACATCAGGTTCCTTCTGGGTTGTTGCAACCGTTGAAAATCCCTGAATGGAAATGGGAGAGGGTTACCATGGATTTTGTATCTGGTTTGCCTTTGTCTCCGTCAAAGAAGAATTCTGTTTGGGTGATTGTGGATCGCCTGACGAAGTGTGCACATTTCTTGCCTGTGCATACTACGTTCTCTTTGGATAAGCTGGCAGAGCTGTACATTGCTGAGGTTGTGAGGTTGCATGGTGTGCCTAAGTCGATTGTGTCGGATAGGGATCCGAGGTTCACATCGCGTTTTTGGCAGTGTTTGCATCAAGCTCTGGGTACAAGGTTGCATTTCAGTACATCCTATCATCCTCAGTCGGATGGCCAGTCTGAACGAGTTATTCAGATTTTGGAGGATATGTTGAGATGCTGTGTGATAGAGTTCCAAGGTTCTTGGGAGAAGCATCTGCCTTTGGTTGAGTTCGCCTACAACAACAGTTTTCAGGCGAGTATACAGATGGCACCTTATGAGGCTCTGTATGGGAGGAAGTGTAGGACTCCTCTGTGTTGGGCTGAAACTGGTCAAAAGTTGGTTTCGATGCCTGCCTTGTTGAAAGGTACCACCGAGAAGGTGAAGCTCATATGTGAGAGGTTGAAGGCTGCTTCTGATCGGCAGAAATCTTACGCGGATTTGAAGCGTAAGGAGATAGAGTTTGCGGTGGGTGATCGCGTGTTCTTGAAGGTTTCGCCTTGGAAGAAGGTGATGAGGTTTGGGCGGAAGGGTAAGCTGAGCCCTAGATACATTGGACCGTATGAGGTTGTTGAGCGTGTGGGTCCTGTTGCGTATCGGTTGAGGTTACCTCAGGAGCTGGAAAAGATTCATGATGTGTTCCATGTTTCTATGCTCCGGAGGTATAGATCTGATTCTTCGCATGTGTTGCCTGTGGAGGAAGTGGAATTGAATCCGGATTTGACCTATGATGAGGAACCGGTGAAGGTTCTGGATTCAGATAGCAAAGTTCTTCGTGGCAAGACCATTGAGTTGGTGAAGGTGCTGTGGAAGCATCGCGGTATTGAGGAAGCCACGTGGGAGCGGAAGGAAGATATGCTGAAGCAGTTTCCTTATCTCTTTCCTTCAGGTAAATTTCGAGGACGAAATTTCTTAAGGGGGGAGAGTTGTAACGCCCCGGTTTTGGGCTTGGAAGTCTTGGGCGTTGACCGGTTGGTCAAAGTGCTGTTCGAATCGTAAGAGGTTAAATTAGGAAAGCCTAGTTCGGGTTGCATAAAAATTATGGAAAAATGTTCTAAAATCATCTTTTATTATGATTAAGTGAACTGTGAAATCAATTTTGGAAAATGAGTTTCGAAAATGTGACATTTTGACTAGTGACCAAAATGTAATTTTTGAAAGTTTGGTGGCTATTTTATAAAGGGTTGAAACTTTGAATCTTTAAGGAGCTATTTACCCAAAGGGAGTTTCTCCAAATTTTTCTAAGATATTTTAATCCATAATTCTGATTTTAAAAGAATGAAAAGGAGGGAAAAATCTATTTTGGCCATTTTCTCTTTTAACTACCTATTTTCTCTCTATCTTTTCTCTCAACCCAAACACTCAATTCCAGAGATCTAAGTCTGATTTTCATCACCTAAAAACCTTCTTTCAACTCTCAATTGATTGCAAATCATTGTGTCTTCAAATCCTCTTCAATTGCTTCAAGTTTCATCAAGCTTTTCTATTCCAAAAAGAGGAGAAACTCAAGTTTGGAGGTAAGAACGTCCTTCTCCTCTGAACTTCAAGTTCTTTAATGAAATTCCTAAAGTTTTCAATCCTAATTTGATAATTGATTAAAGGTTTTTAAGTTGATTTATGGATCTTGGCTAATTATGCAAGATTTTGATGATTTCACTTGATTTTCGTTTGATCTGTTAAATCTGTGTTTTGAGAAGTGATTTTGATGTTAAATGATCATTAAATTGATGTGGAAATGAGTTTTGATTGATGCAATCCCGGATAGGTTGGATTTCCTAAGTTTAGCTTGTGTTTTAAGGTAGCTTTTGTGGTGATCTTGGTGATCTGATGTTGCTGGAGGTATAAGGATGTTTATAGGTTGTTTTTAGATGTGTCTTGATGTTGATGGAAGTGAGGTTTTGCTGGTTTGTGGCTGGGCTTTGTTTAGAAGTGTTTCGGATGCATTTTCGGTTGTGTTGGTGGCCGAAAATGGAGGTTTAGTGAGAGCAGCGAGTTTAGATGCTTTCATTGAAGCAATTAATGCATGATGATGCATTAATCCTCTGCTTTAATGTGTTGAAACAGGGGAGGCATCCTTGGATCCAAGAGTTGTTGATCCGGAGGCTTGTTTTGGTGCTTTGGCTTGAAGCGAAGTGGTAATCGGTGAGTGAAAACGGATTTTCAGCTTTTTAACCAAGGGTTGAAGGTTTTGGGAGCTTAGTTTAAGTCTAAAAAACTTTGCTAAGCTCAAGTGTAAGTTTTCGGATTACTCTCTTTAAGTGGTGGCCATGTTTTGATGAAATGTGAAATGATGATTTTGCATGATTTGTTTACTGTTTTGGAAGCATGTTTTAGCATGTTAATTGCTGATGTTTTAGCATGATTTATGCTGATGATTAAAGCCATGTGATGAAGGTAACTCTAGGTAGGAGTGCCTTGTTTTTATGCATTGTTAAATGATGATTTACTGCTTTGAAATGCATGATGAAATGGCTTGGTTTAAATGCTTTAAAACAGTGGATTGTATGATGTATAAAGTGTATATTGGCAAGTGATGGTTTGTAAAAGTGAAGGTCACTAAGGTGGTTAAAAGTCCTTGAGTGAGCCTTGTTATCTAAGATCATCAAGGTGGTTAAAAGTCCTTGGATGAATCTTGTTGCGGACTCTAAGGTGGTTAAAAGTCCTTAGGTGCTCCTTTCCATGGTGGTTAAAAGTCCATGGGGCCAAGGTGTTTAAAAGTCCTTGGGGCCAAGGTGTTTAAAAGTCCTTGGGGTAATTCAAGCTACGGACACAAAGGTGGTTAAAAGTCCTTGTGTGGTCCTTTCATGGTGTTTAAAAGTCCATGGCCAAGGTGTTTAAAAGTCCTTGGGGTCCAAGGTGTTTAAAAGTCCTTGGGGAAAGTTGTTGAACTTGATTTCATAAATGAAATGTATCACTTGAGCCAATATGACATGTATAGTACATGAGATGCATGAGATGCATGATTTAATGTTTATGTTGAAGCATGAGATGCTTGTTAAATGAAATGTGGAAGCATGATATTGCTTGATTTAAAGTATGCTTTGAGCATGTGTAAAGGTTGTTTTATAAGCATGTTTTACAAATGGTTTTAATTGCATTATTGAATGGTTTTTAAAGAGCACTCCTCACTAAGCTTTGGCTTACGCTCTCTCGTTTTCTTGATTCAATAATGCAGAGCATTAGTGTACATTGAGGGCAGCAAGAGGAGGCAAGCAAACAAGTACAAGTAAAGCTCAATGTATGAAGGTTTATAAGTGTTTTAGCTTTTGTATGTTTTTGGCAATGGGGGACCAATGTATTTGTTTTGGGAGGTGTTTATGACTCCCTAAGTATGTTGAATGTGGTTGATGTTGCTGGTTTTTGGATTGAACCTTATATGCTTGTTTTGCAAGTTGATGCTTGAGTGGATAGCTTGTGTAGGAAGCATGACCTTAAATTTGGGGCTTTTTGCATGAGATGTTGTTTTGCTGAATTGATGATGCTTGGATGACTTAAATATGTTTGATTGCATGCTGGTAAAGTTTGGTGATGTTTGGAGCATGTTTGAGTGTCCAATTGCATGATCTAGTATGCTTGTTTGCTGGTTTTTGTGCAGGCGTTTCGGAACAGGGGTGTACCGTTTCGGAACGGGTGCCCTGCATGAACCCAGGCGTCTGAAACGGTATGCACCGTTTCGAAACGGTTTAGCCTCTGCCGAGGCCATGTTCCGGAACCTGTTTCGGAACGGCCCGTGTTTCGGAATAGGGCTAGCCTGTTTCGGAACGGTCGACCGTTAGGGGGGCTGACATGGTGGTTATATGTTTCGTATTGTTTACATTTTGGTCCTGAATCTTGTATGATCAATTGCATGAGCTGTGGATGTCCTTTTGAGCTGAAATTTCACAGAGAAGCATGAAACATGACTAATTTCAAGATGGTAACTTTAATTTGGGTTAAGTCCCTTAATTTATCAGAATTTACAATTTGGTCCCTAAAGTCGTAATTTGTTCAATTGGGTCCCTGTTTGATCTCTGATGTTTGTGATCTTTTGATATGTTGTTTGTTTGATCACACTTAAGGTTAATGTGCATCTAGACAAGATTAAAAAGAAAAAAAAGGGTCGTTAATCAAGGTTGACTTTCGGGTTGACTTTGGTTTTCCCCGTGTAATCTTCGTAGTTCGGGTCAACCGTCTAGACCGGGCTACGGGGGTTACACTAGTTGTGGCATGATGCCTTAATTGATTTGGAACTGTAATTGGCTTTTATAATGCTTGTTTGGGTGTTTGATGGTTGTTTGGCTTTGGAACATTAGGATGCATGCCTATAGACTTGTGGTTTTCCTTGATTGATGTCATGAATGTGTTTTGAGGTTGAAAACATGTACCTTGTATGTATGATGACCTGTTGGCATGTTTAGGAAGTCATTAGGATGTGTTTGAGTGGTTAAATGTGTGTAAAACCAGCAAATTATGTTACTTCTGGGCAATCCGTATCGAAACGGGCACTAGTGTTTCGAAACGTGGGCCTGAAATGGCCTTCGTGTGTCGAAACGGATAGGGCCTGTTCCGAAATGTTTTGGTCACTGCCAGACCCTGTTCCGATACAGGTCTCGGAACGAACCCGAGTTTCGAAACGGTCAACTCCGTTTCGAAACAGATGACTGTTAGGCACTGATTTGAATGGTTTGAGGTTTGCAAGTTTTACGTTTTAGTCCTGAAAATCATTTTTGCAATTGCATGAGTTTGAGATGTCCGATTAAGGTGAAATTTGACAGGGAAGCATGTAATATGATTAATTCGATATTGGTAACTTAAAAATCAGTTAAGTCCTCCATATTTCCAGAAGTTACAATTTGGTCCCTAACTTTTGTATGTTGTGCAATCGAGTCCCTTGTTGCATTTCGATCGTTGTGCTTTTCAAGTATGTGTTTCTCACGGGTACGCCTAAGGTTAATGTGCATCTAGATAAGACTAAAAAGAAAAAAAGGTTGTTAATCAAGGTTGACTTTCGGGTTGACTTTTGTTTTCCTCGTGTAATCTTCGTAGTTCGGGTTAACCGTCTAGGCCGGGCTAAGGGGGTTACAGCTCTAACTCCAGATTGTTTGGTAGTGGGATGTTTTGAGTCGTTAGGATCGATGTTATAGAACAAGTTCAAGCGTGATTGTTTGTGTGTGATCAGAACTGAATTTTGAGGTTTCGAGATGCTCTAAGAACGGTTTTGAAGAGTTAGGTTATGTTGAAGGACCAACCTGAAAACAAGAGAACCGAAAACTATCAGTTGTGTACATGTGAAGTTGCAATTTCTGCGGATTCGTCCTTTTGTCTGAGCATGCAAAGAAATTTGATATACTTGTTGAGATCTTAGACGTAGGGACCCATGTGACTAGACCTTTTGGTGAGATAGTGGTGGTCAGAAAGATGTGTAGAAAATGTTTGTTGATGGTTCAGGGTTACGTGTTTCCAGTAGATGTGAAGTAATTATCTTTTTTTTACGGTTTCGATGTAACTTTTGGCATGGTTTGGCTCGTAGAACACAAAGCTAGGGGTATACGTTGAGACAAAGAGAGAGTTGCCTTGAAGTCGCAGATTACTGTGAGACTATATTGGTAGGTGAGGATGTGAACTTCTTATCGAATGTTGATCCAGCTTTAGAGATCAAAGATTGATTGAGTTTGTTTGTCAGGCTTGCCTAGCAAATGTGATGGCTTCGATTTTTGAATGAGGATTAGACCGCAGAATGTTAGAATACTTTGTGTTTTTCCTAAAAGTGTTTGGAAGAATTTCCTGGTTTGTCTCTTGATAGGGAATGAGAGTTTGTTATTGATACCGTCTCCGAGTTTGCTCCTGTTTTGATTGCTCTGTATCTTATGGTTCCCGAAAGAATTGAGAGTGTTGAAGAATCAACTTCGAGATTTATAGACCGTAGATTCATTAGGCCTAGTACACCACCTTAGAGCATGACAGTGCAATTTGTGAAGAATAGAGATGACAATACGAGAATGTGTTTAGATTACAGACAGTTGAAACAATTGACAGTGAGTAATTAGTATCCATTTCCGAGTGTTAGTCGTTAGTTGATCAGTTCGGGTGTGCTCCTGTAACACCCCAATTTTGGGCTTGGAAGTTTAGGGTCTAAACCGCACCGGTCTGATTTTGGTTCGAACATAAAAGGTGGTTTTAGGGAAAGCCTAGTTCGGGTTGCATTAAAAATATGGAAAAATATCTAAAAATCCTCTTTTAATATATATAAGAGAGTGGTGAAATCAATTTTACAAAGTATGGTTTGGAAGTGTAACATTTCGAGTTGGTGACTAAAATGTAATTTTTGAAAAGTTTAGTGGTGACCGTTTTGTAAGGATTGAAACTTTGAATCCTTAAGGAGCTAATTTACCCAAGATTGATTTATCCAGATTTTTCTTAGTTTTTAATGATTCATTTAATGTTTAATTAATTAAAGGAGAATGGGAAAAACCAATTTTGAAATTTCATAACTAACTTTCTTAAAAACTTTCTCATCTCATTTTATGTCAAAATTCCCTCAGCCAAACACATTTCTACAACAACATTTTTTTTTATTTTCACACTAAATGATGAGGTTTCAACCACCATTTGATTCCTAATCCTTTCTACATCAAATCCTCTTCATTTGCTTATTGAATTTTCAAGGATTTTGGCTTTAATCAAGGAGAAATCTACATTTAGAGGTAAGGATGTTCTTCTCCTCTAAATACTCAGTTCTTTACTGAAATTCCCAAGTTCTCAATCCTTAAATTATGTTTTATTAAAGGTTTTAGTGTTGTGTTCTTGATTTTGGCTTAAAACTCAAGATTTGGAACAAATCTTGAAGAAATTCGTGGTGATTGATTAGGCTCTGTTTTGTGATGGCTTTTAAATGTATCTTGGATGTTTAATGATGTGTAATTGAGATTTAATCAATGCAATCCCGAATAGGTTGAATTTCCTAAGTTTTTGCTTATGAAAATGGTGGTTTATGGGGTGATCTTGGTGTTCTGTTATAGCTGGAGGTATAAGGACGAGTTTAGGTTCTTTTTGGATGTTAATTGATGTTTAAGAATGTTTAGAAGTGATGGATCTTGGCTGAGTAATGTTGTGGAAGAGTTTAGTGGTGATTTCGGTTGTGTTTGGTAGCCGAAATGTTAGTTTTGGTGAGAGAAGGGAGTTTTGGTGTAATGGCTGAAGATTTTAATGCATGATGATGCATTAATCCTCTGCTTTGATGTGTTTAAAACAAGGGAGACATCTTCAGATCCTTGTGGTGTTGATCCGGAGGCTTGAACGGCGTTTCAGCAAGCTTGCGAAACAAAAGTGGTGAGTGGAGTTGGATTTCCAGCTTTGTAACGAATATTTGAAGGTTTGGGAGCTTAGTTTAAGTCTAATCAACTTAACTAAGCTCAAGAGTAAGTTTTCGGGAAAACTCTCTTCGATGAGCCATGGATTGGTTCGATGCATTTGTTGATAATTGCATGTTTAAATTATGCTTTTGAAAGCATGTTTAGCATGGTTAATGCTGGTTATGTAAGCCATTTGTTGAAGGATGCTCAAGGTAAGAGATCCTTGGTTTGATTTGTTAAAATTGTGGATTGATGCATAGTGATGCATGTTGTTAAATGGCTTTGTTTAGATGCTTTAAAACAGTGGATTATTGATGATAATTGATGTATATTGGCAAGTGATGTGTTGGTTTAAAAGTACTTGAATCGGATATAGTTAGCTGGCTATAGGATTGGGTGCACCGTGAATAAAGTCGCCTTGGATGTTGAGGGGTTGAAATTGTACCGTAAACTCCATCCAAGTACACTAACGAGATGTTTAAGATCACAATGGTGGTTAAAAGTCCATGTGTGGATCTTGTGTTGTGTGTCCCGTGTTCTCGTTAGTGATGTTATACAACTACCGATGAGTGATGTGGAGTGGTTGTGATTGTACCGTTAAACTCCATCACGGGTGTTGAGGGGTTGTAATTGTACCGGTAAACTCCACCTTGTGCGTTCAGTAGTGTGTATGAAGCGTAAGGGACAACGCTTGTAATCCGCGTATCCGATTGTGTTTTATGTTGGAAATGGTTATGGATTATCACTTGAAAGCCAATATGACATATTAATGATATTGAAGCATGAGATGCTTGATGTGAATGCAATGTTGCATGAATAATGATGTTTAAGTGTTAAAGGCATTGTGGAAAGTATTTTTATGAAGTGCATTATTGTGTTGTTCCTTTAGAGCATGCCTCACTAAGCATTTGTGCTTACGCTCTCCCTCTAGAACCAATAATGCAGATAATTGAGGTGTTCGAGGGCAGAAAGCAGGCTAAGAATCCAAGGGAAAGCTAAGCTCATGTATGGTGACTATTTCACAACATTATTAGATTTTGATATTTGGCAATGGGAACCTAGGATGTGTTTTTGGGAGATGTTTTGGACTCCCTAGTTGTGGCATGATGCCTTAAATGTTTTGGATATGTAATTGGCCATTTTGGTGCTTGCTTTGATGATTTGAGGGTTGATTGCTTTGGATATTAGGAAGCATGCCTATAGACTTGTGAATTTTCCTATTTGATACCATGAATGTGTTTTGATTTTGCAAACATGTTCTATATATGTGTGATGACCTGTTGGCATGATTAGGAAGTCATTAGGATGTGTTTGAGTGATTAATTATATGTTAAACCAGCAAAATCTGCATTTTCTGGGCAGTCCGTATCGGAACAGGCACTACCGTTTCGAAACGGGGGCCTGTAATGGCCTTCGTGTATCGAAACGGGTAGAGGTCGTTCCGAAACGCTTTTGCCAATGCCAAGCCCTGCTTCGATACAGGTCTCGAAACGAACCCACGTTTTGGAACGGTCAACCCCCGTTCTGAAACACTAGACCGTTGGGTATTGATTTGAATGGTTTAAGGTTTGCAAGCTTTACGTTTTAGTCCTAAATTTTGTAATTGCAATTGCTTGATTTAGAGATGTCCGCTTGAAGTGAAATTTGATAGGGAAGCATGTAATATGATTAATTTGATATTGGTAACCTAAAAATCAGCTAAGTCCTTCATCTTTCTAGAATTTACATTTTGGTCCCTAACTTTTGTATGTTGTGCAATTGAGTCCCTTATTGCTATCCGATAACTGTGCTATTCAAGTATGTTTTTCTCTAGGTTTCAGTTAAGGTTAATGAGCATCTAGATAAGATTAAAAGAAAAAAAAGGGTCGTTAATCAAGGTTGACTTTCGGGTTGACTTTGGTTTTCCCCGTGTAATCTTCGTAGTTCGGGTCAACCGTCTAGGCCGGGCTAAGGGGGTTACATTTGGTGGTATCAGAGCTGAGTTCTCGAGTAACGAGAACGATTATGTGGGTGATGTATGTATGATTGCATGATATGCCTTTAAAATGAAAGTGTGTTGTGTAAATTGTAAAGTATGTTACAATTGAGATGTATGATGTGGTAAAGCATGTTAGAGGGACCCATTGCCATATAAAAACTAATGAAAATATTTGTTTTTATTTGGAAATGAGCTTGAGTACTTGGATTTCTTACATTGCTGAGCCTGATTATGTTTATTTCATTTGTGTTAGTGCATTGTGTTAGTGAATGGGACCTCGTAGAGAGACGAGAATTAATACTCGAGATATGGCTCAGAACGAGAATGAGAATAATGCTGATCATGTAGTGGATTTACCACCTCCTTCTGGTGGTGGACCGCCCGGTGGTGGTGGTGCTGGAGGTGATGGAGCTGGTGTTGGTGCTGGGGTCGCTGGACTTGAAGCTGGGCAGGGGCAAGGTGCTCCTGACATGACAGTGTTGATACAGGCTATTGCTGGAGCCTTTCAGGCAGCAGTAGCTGGAGCTCATGGAGCTGGGCATCAGGGTCATGCCAATGTGAGGTTACCTTTGGAACGTTTGCGCAGTCTGGGAGGGACTGAGTTCAGAGGTTTGTCTGCTGAGGGTTCTGAATCTTGGTTGGAAAGTACCAAGAGGATTTTGGGACAGATGAACTGCAATAATGTGTAGAAGTTAGGATGTGTGGTATCGCTGTTACATTATGATGTGTATACCTGGTGGACAACCATTGTCTCCGGAGTGGAGGAAGCTGATGTAACTTGGACGTTTTTTCTGAACGCGTTCAAGTAGAAGTATCTAGGTGTGCGATACCTGGATTAAAAGAAAAGAGAGTTCATGTCTCTTACACAAGGGAGCATGACGGTGGCTGAGTACGAGATCCAGTTTTGTCCGTCTCAGTCAGTATGCACCTAAGCTTATCCCTGATGAGCGGGAGAGGTGTGAGCGTTTCCGATATGGTTTGGTGACGGATGTAAAGACCTTTATGCTTGCCGCCGAGCACACTGATTTCGATGTGTTGGTTAGTAGGGCGAAGGACATTGAGCAGAACCTGTGTTTATCTTCTAGAGGTGTTGGTTCTAGCTCGGGCAAGAGAGCTGTTGAGTTTAGTTCTGGTGGTGGACAGAACAAGAGGGGACGAGATAGGAGGTACCAGTCTTCTGCTAGGCGTGGTGGTGGAGGGCATGGTGCGCCTGTTCAGGGAGACAGGGCGAGAGATGATCAGAAAACGTGTTGGGCGTGTGGATCGCGTGATCATTTGAGACGTGATTGTCCTCGGGCAGCGAGAGAGGTGCAAGTCCCTGTGGTAGTGACTGGTAATTCGTGCTGGAATTGTGGTTCGGCAGACCACATGAGGAGGGAGTGTCCTTTGTTGGCCGGTGGTGGTCAAGGACGTGCTCCTGGTGTTGTTGCACCACAGAGAGGTCGTGGGCGCGGCCGTGGTAACTTCCAGCGCAGAGATGATGGTGTAAGGAATGTGGCACATGTGGTGGCAGTCCAACCTGAGGGTGGTGGCCAGACTCGAGTGAATGCGCAGTGAGAGGGAAGGAATGACACGGATGTGATCGCAGGTACCTTCACTTTGCAATCGTTGTCATTACTTTCCTTGATTGATTCTGGATCTACACACTCATACATATTGCGTGAACATGCTCAATTGTTTGGTTTACCTGTTGAGTCTTTAGATGTTTGTATGCGTGTAACTAGTTCCTTTGGTGAGACTGTTGTGACACAAAAGTTATATAGAAGATGTCCTTTGGTTGTTCAAAACCATGTTTTTCATGTTGATCTCATGGAATTGCCTTTCTGTGGTTTTATGTAATCCTTGGCATGAATTGGCTTGTTGAACATCGAGCTGTGGTGGATTTTGAGAACAAGCGAGTTTCGCTGAAGCTTGCAGATGATTATGAAGTGGTGGTGGTTGGTGAGAATGTGAAGTTTCTTGCCAATGTGGTGTCGACATTGGAAGCAAGCCGAATGCTGAGGCAAGGTTGTGAAGCCTACCTAGCCTTTGTAATGAATCCTAGCTCTAAGGAGTTGTGAATGCAAGATATCAGGACGGTGCGAGAGTTTCCTGGTGTGTTTCAGAAGGAGTTGCCTGGGTTACCTCCTAATCGAGAAGTGGAGTTTGGGATTGAGCTGTATGAAAACACAACTCCAGTGTCTATTACTCCTTAACGAATGGGAGCTAAAGAGTTGAAGGAGCTGAAGACGCAACTTCAGGAGTTGCTTGATCGTGGTTTCATTCGACCGAGTGTGTCACCTTGGGGTGCACCGGTCTTGTTTATGAAGAAAAAGGATGGCACTATGAGAATGTGCATCGATTACCGTCAGCTTAACAAGTTGACTATCAAGAATCGGTATCCATTGCTGAGGATTGATGATCTTTTTGACCAATTTCGAGGATCGGCTGTGTTCTCTAAGATTGACTTAAGGTCAGGGTATAACTAGCTCAAGGTGAAGGATGTGGATGTGCCAAAGACAGCCTTCAGAACGAGATATGGGCATTATGAGTTCCTTGTGATGTCGTTTGGTTTGACGAATGCTCCTGTAGCTTTTATGGACATGATGAATAGAGTGTTCCATGAATATTTGGACAAATTTGTTGTGGTGTTCATTGATGATATCCTCGTGTACTCTCGTACTGAAGAGGAGCACGAGGGACATTTGAGGATTGTGTTGCAGGATCTGTTGGAGAATCAGCTTTATGCTAAGTTAAGCAACTGTGAGTTCTGGCTCAGGGAAGTTGTGTTCCTTGGTCATGTGGTTTCTGCTGAGGGGATTCGTGTTGATCCTTAGAAGATTGAGGCAGTGATGAATTGGAAGCCTCCTAAGTCTGTTCATGAAGTCTGTAGTTTCCTTTGTTTGGCGGGATACTATCGGAGGTTCGTGGATGGATTTTCAAAGATCGTGGCACCTTTGATGAAGTTGTTGTAGAAGGATGTTAAGTATGTGTGGACGGAAGCGAGACAACATGCTTTTGAGAAGCTGAAGGCAGCTTTGACGCAAGCTCCTATCTTGGTTCAGCCTGAATCAGGGAAAGAGTTTGTGGTGTATAGTGACACATCCTACGTTGGTTTGGGGTGTGTGTTGATGCAGGAGGGTAAGGTGGTGGCTTATGAATCGCGACAGTTGAAGGTGCATGAGCGCAATTATCCTACGCATGACATTGAATTGGCTGCGGTGGTTTTTGCTTTGAAAATTTGGAGACATTACCTGTATGGTGAGAAGTGCACTGTGCACACGGATCACAAGAGTTTGAAGTATCTGACATCAAAGAAAGAGTTGAATCTTAGGCAAAGACGATGAGTGAAGTTGCTTAAAGATTACGATCTGACGATTGAGTACCATCCGAGAAAAGCTAATGTGGTAGGGGATGCCTTGAGTAGGAAGGTGGCAGTGGAGTTGAGGGCTATGTTTTCCAGCTTGAGCATTTTGCGAGATGGCGGTCTTGTGGCTGAGTTGCAAGTGAAACCATCCTTGGTTCAGTTGATAAAGGATAAGCAGTTGTTGGATGATTCCTTGGTGCCACATGTTCAGGATATTGCTGAGGATAGGCCATCGGATTTCTGCTTTAATGGTGATGGAGTTCTATGTTTTGGGAGTCGGATAGTAGTGCCCAATGATGCTGAGTTGAGGCGTGCTATTCTGACTGAAGCTCATAGTAGTCCTTTTGCTATGCACCCTGGTAGTACAAAGATGTATCGTGATCTTAAGGATGAGTACCATTGGGTGGGATTAAAGAAAGATGTTGCTGAGTATGTGAGCAAGTGCATGGTTTGTCAGCGAGTTAAGGCTGAGCATCAGTTTCCTTCTAGGTTGTTGCAACCGTTGAGGATTCCTGGGTGGAAGTGGGAAAGGATTACCATGGACTTTGTGTCTGGTTTTCCTTTGTCGCCATTGAAGAAGAATTCGATGTGGGTGATTGTGGATCGCCTTACGAAGTGTGCTCATTTCTTTCCTGTGCATACTACGTACACATTGGATAAGCTTGCAGAGCTGTACATTGTTGAGATTGTGCGGCTGCATGGTGAGCCAAAGTCGATCGTGTCGGATTGAGATCCGATGTTTACATCGTGTTTTTGGGAATGTTTACATCAAGCTTTGGGTACACGACTGAATTTCAGTACTTCTTATCATCCACAGTCGGATAGACAGTCTGAGCGTGTTATCCAAGTGCTGGAGGATATGTTGAGGTGCTGTGTGATTGAGTTTCGAGGCTCTTGGGAGAAGCATTTGCCTTTGGTAGAGTTTGCTTATAACAATAGTTATCAGGAGAGTATTCAAATGGCACCGTATGAAGCCTTGTACGGGAGGAAGTGCAGAACTCCTTTTTGTTGGGCTGAAACAGGTCAGAAGTTGGTTTCAATGTCAGCTTTGTTGAAAGGAACCACCGAGAAGGTGAAGCTCATTTGTGAGTGATTGAAGGCAGCTTCTGATCGACAGAAATCTGACGTGGATTTGATGCGTAAGGAGATTGAATATGCGGTAAGTGATCGTGTGTTTTTGAAAGTTTCGCCTTAGAAGAAGGTGATGAGGTTTGGCCGAAATGGTAAGTTGAGCCCTAGGTACATTGGACCATACGAGGTGATTGAGCGTGTGGGTCCTGTTGCGTAGAAGTTGCGGTTGCCGCAAGAGTTGGAAAAGATTCATGATGTATTTCATGTCTTTATGCTTCGGAGGTATAGATCGGATCCTTCGCATGTTATGCCTGTGGAGGAAGTGGAATTGAATCCAGACTTGACCTATGATGAGGAACCGGTGGAAATTCTGGATTTAGAGAGTAAAGTTCTTCGAGGGAAGACCATTGATTTGGTAAAGGTGTTGTGGAAGCATCGTGGTGTTGAGGAAGCCACGTGGGAACGAAAGGATGATATGAAGAAACAGTTTCCGTACCTTTTTCCTCCAGGTAAATTTCGAGGACGAAATTTCTTAAGGGGGGAGAGTTGTAACACCCTAATTTTGGGCTTGGAAGTTGAGGGTCTAAACCGCACCGGTCTGATTTTGGTTCGAATATATATATATATATATATATATATATATATATATATATATAAGAGTGGTGAAATCAATTTTACAAAATATGGTTTGGAAGTGTGACATTTCGAGTTGGTGACTAAAATGTAATTTTTGAAAAGTTTAGTGGTGATCGTTTTGTAAGGATTGAAACTTTGAATCTTTAAGGAGCTAATTTACCCAAGATTGATTTCTCCAGATTTTTCTTAGTTTTTAATGATTCATTTAATGTTTAATTAATTAAAGGAGAATGGGAAAAACCAATTTTGAGATTTCATAACTAACTTTCTTAAAAACTTTCTCATCTCATTTTCTCTCAAAATTCCCTCATCCAAACACATTTCTACAACAACATTTCTTTTGATTTTCACACTAAATGATGAGGTTTCGGCCATCATTTGATTCCTAATCCTTTCTACATCAAATCCTCTTCATTTACTTATTGAATTTTCAAGGATTTTGGCTTTAATCAAGGATAAATCTACATTTAGAGGTAAGGATGTTCTTCTCCTCTAAATACTCAGTTCTTTACTGAAATTCCCAAGTTCTCAATCCTTAAATTAAGTTTTATTAAAGGTTTTAGTGTTGTGTTCTTGATTTTGGCTTAAAACTCAAGATTTGGAACAAATCTTGAAGAAATTCGTGGTGATTGATTGGGCTCTATTTTGTGGTGGCTTTTAAATGTATTTTGGATGTTTAATGATGTGTAATTGAGATTTAATCAATGCAATCCCGAATAGGTTGAATTTCCTAAGTTTTTGCTTATGAAAATGGTGGGTTTTGGGGTGATCTTGGTGTTCTGTTATGGCTGGAGGTATAAGGATGAGTTTAGGTTCTTTTTGGATGTTAATTGATGTTTAAGAATGTTTAGAAGTGATGGATCTCTGCTGGGTAATGTTGTGGAAGAGTTTGGTGGTGATTTCGGTTGTGTTTGGTAGCCGAAATGTTAGTTTTAGTGAGAGCAGCGAGTTTAGGTGGAATGGCTGAAGATTTTAATGCACGATGATGGATTAATCCTTTGCTTTGATGTGTTTAAGACAATGGAGACATCTTCGGATCCTTGTGGTGTTGATCTAGAGGCTTAAACGACATTTCGGCAAGCTTGCGAAATGGAATTGGTGAGTGGAGTTGGATTTCAAACTTTGTAATGAATATTTGAAGGTTTGGGAGCTTAGTTTAAGTCTAATCAACTTAACTAAGCTAAAGAGTAAGTTTTCGGGAAAACTCTCTTGGATGAGCCATGGATTGGTTTGATGCATTTGTTGATAATTGCATGTTTAAATTCTGTTTTTGAAAGCATGTTTAGCATGGTTAATGGTAGTTATGTAAGCCATTTGTTGAAGGATGCTCAAGGTAAGAGATCCTTGGTTTGATTTGTTAAAATTGTGGATTGATGCATAGTGATGCATGTTGTTAAATGGCTTTGTTTAGATGCTTTGAAACAGTGGATTATTGATGATAATTGATGTATATTGTCAAGTGATGTGTTGGTTTAAAAGTACTTGAATCAGATATAGTTAGCCGTCTATAGGATTGGGTGCACCGTGAATAAAGTCGCCTTAGATGTTGAGGGGTTGAAATTGTACCGTAAACTCCATCCAAGTACACTAACGAGATGTTTAAGATCACAATGGTGGTTAAAAGTCCATGTGTGGATTGTTGAGTGTGCAAAAGTTCTATTATTTACACCCTTTTAACCCATATTTCTGCTGCATTCAAGCATTATTCATTGCATTTAGGTTATTTTACAGCAAAACATCACAAATATATTAAAAGGCACAGATTCTACTAAGAATGGATGTTTTTGCAGGTTGCTGCCGTAGCAGACGGAAAGGGCATGTGCTGGGCAGTGAAGCATAAGAGCTGAACTGGACAAGCAGACAAAGAGGACGATGCTGCCATGGTGCTGCCGTGACAGCAGAGGACGACAACAGTTTTGTGGAGAAAAAGCAAAGTGGACCTCGACAGATAGAGAAAATTCAGCCCATCTGTCGTGTGAAAACCTTATATTTTTCCAAGCCCCAGATTAAAAGATATGTCAAGCCCAAAGTTCAAGGAGAGAAAATCCAAAGAAACAAGGAAGACGGCTGGAAAGTAGATTCCTTGAAGATTTAGTCTTTATTAGAATCATACTTTTAATTAAAGTTGTAATCCTTGTTAAATTAGATAACTTGAGCCCAAAGCTTATATAAGGGCATGTATTTTAACCTAGAGGGCATAACCGATTACCCTAGCCTCCTTCCAAACTCTAGTCGTTTTCTTTCCTCCATCATGTTCTAAATCCTCCTTAGGGCCACGGGTTGAATTGTAAAGTAGTTGCAAGGGTTGTTTTGTTTTAGGATTTTTCAAGTTCAATAAAATATACTTCAAGTTCTCTTATTTTGGTTATTAATATCTTGCAAGAGCATCGGGAGAGCATTGTGAGGTTATCTATTTACTTAGCATCGGGAGAGTTAAGTATACGAAAGAAATAAGAGCAAGTTCTCTAGTTTATAGTTGAACTATCTCGGGCCTAGGGATAGGACGAGGTTAAGTGGCTAAAGAAGAATTCATACACATCGGTGTTCATCCTTCGATTCACGCCGGGAGGTATCATCAAAGACGTGATCATCGATAGACTTGGACCTAGGGATAGGCCAAGGCACATCTGGGATTCTTGCCAAACTTGAAGTACTGAGTTGAGTGGTTGCTGCTGCGACAATCAACGGACTGCTGCCGCGACAGGTGCTGCCGCGACGGGCGCGACGACAGAACTGGATTTCCTAAACTCTGCAATACCTGCACTACTGAGCAATTCAATACCAGCCCATTCTCTCTATCTTGATATCTTTACTCTTTTATTTACCTTTTCTTCATTATTCTCGTGACAACTTTCTCAATTATTTTCTTTACTTTCGTGAAGTGAATTAAGGTGAAGCTATTAGCCCAATCCCTGTGGAGACGATATCCGATACTTCGTATCACTTTACTACTTGCGTCATGTACACTTGCACTACCATTGCGATAGACTATTTTACACGCAACAAGTTTTTGGCGCCGTTGCGGGGGATTGGCAACATAACTCTACCTTTTTTTACTACACTTTTCGTTTTTATTTTTATTTTTATTTTTATTTCTCTGTTTTTCTTTGGTGCATTCAACTCTTGCTTTTCACAAGGTTTCTTGTTTATGCGCTGATTGAATCGAGGTAAAGATCCTGAGTATCAATTAGATCCGAAAATCGAACGTTCATTCAATCTCAAGAAACAACTTCATCACTTACTAGCTAGGAACGAGTACCTTGAGGAACAGCTAGAGAAGATGGCCCACAATGGTAACGACCCGTCTGTCGACGATATTATACCGTCTGCCGGCAACCCTGCTGCCGCTGCCGGACGACGGTATTGTCGTGACTACATGTTGAACGATCATGTAGAACTGAAAACCACGCTGCCGAACATAGATGTTGACAACTTCGAGCTGAAACCTGTCATGTTTAGCATGATCAACAATGCCGGTCAATTCAGTGGTGCTGTTACAGAGGACGTAGGGAGCATCTCAAAACCTTCCAGGAGATCTGTGGTTCGTTTAGACTGCCAGGAGTTAATCCGGAGATATTGAGGCTTCGGTTATTTCCCCATTCATTGAGGGACAGAGCAAAGACTTGGTGGAATAAACTTACACTGGGTTCAATTAGAACTTGGGCAGATTTGTCTCGTGAATTTTTATCTCGTTTTAATCATTCGCATTTATCTGAGCGATAACGTAATGAAATTGCTACTTTTCAACAGGAAGATGACGAGCCAATGCACGAGGCCTGGGACAGATTTACCACTCTTCTACGGAACTGCCCAATGCATGGATTCCCCGTCTGGAATCAGGTAACTAAGTTTTATAATGCTGCGAACTTACAAACTCGTATTCGAATTGATTCAGCAGCAAATGGACTATTATTGGATAAAGATCCGGACGAGGCAATGCAAGGATTGAAAAATCTGGCTAAGAATGAGGAGCAGTTTCCGACAGCAAGAAGAGGGGGTAAACGGGTACTAGCTGTCAAGGATTATGAGGCCGACAGCACGATGAAATCACATGTAGCATTCCTTACTAAAGTAATGAAAAGGTTATTAAATGATGATGCACAACATGGATTTGCTGTTGAGGAGGTATGTGAAATCTGTGAGGGAAATCATAGTTCGAATGAGTGTCCTATACAGTTAGAAGAGGGAAAATATGTTGGAAACTATAAGCCGAATTACAACTCCAACAATTATAATCCCAACTGGAGGAAGGATCCCAAGTTTTCTTGGAGTAATCCCAATAATGCCCTGAATCCTCAAGCACACAATCAGAATCAGGGAGGACCTAGATTGCTGACGCGACAGCAACTGCCGCCGCAACTATCGTCGCAACTGCCACCGCAGCAGCAACAGCAGCAACCAGCTGCCACGAGCAGTATACTGGAATAGACTCTGGCCACTTTTATGTCTTAGACAGGTACTTATATTGAGAATATGAATCAGTTTGTTAAGAAAACAGAGACATTCATGGATAAAACATAGATGCGGATGACAAATCATGAAGCTACTTCGAAATCTTTGGAGACACAAATGGGTCAGGTTTCCCAACATATTAAGCCAAGGCAGACTGGAGGATTCCCTAGTAATACTGAAAATGCTAGGCAACCCACACATGAGTAGTGTAAGGCCATTACTACTAGGAGTGGGAAGAAACTACCAGGGCCGGAAAAAGAAGCTAAAACAGTAAGGAAACCAGCCTTGGACAGACCTGCCGAGGAAGCTGCCCCGACAGGTAATAAACAGACTGCTGCCGATGAGCCTGTCACCACAGCAGAAGCGACAGAGGAGAAAAATGATGAACCCAAACCTCCTCAGATTTGTATGCAGCGGGAAGGACGTATTGCTGACTATCGTCCCCCACCTCCTTTTCCTCAATGGATACAACAAGCAAAGCAAGAATCTCAGCTAAAAAAGATTTATGATATTTTAAGCAGATTCATATTAATATTCCGCTGTTAAATGCCGTTAGGGAGATGCCCGGTTATGCTAAATTTCTCAAGGATGTCATGTCAAAGAAATCTAAACTTGGGGAATTTGAAACGGTTAAGATGACAGAAGGTTGCATGAGTATTCTTCATCGGCAGCCACCCCATAAAAAGAAGGATTCGGGGAGCTTCATCATACCTTGTGTAATCAGAGATAAATATGTGGGTAAGGCACTTTGTGATCTTGGTGCTAGCATTAATTTAATGCCAAAATCTGTTTTTCAGAAATTAGGTATTGGAAAGGCGCGACCCACGATAGTAATTCTGCAGCTGGCAGACCGCTCTTACGTTCACCCGGAAGGAAAAATCGAAGATATTCTGGTAAGAGTGGATAAATTTATTTTTCCTGCCGACTTTCTTGTTTTAGATTGTGAGGCAGATGAAAACGCACCAATCATCCTTGGGCGACCCTTCTTAGCCACAGGAAGATCACTGATTGATGTGGAGAAAGGAGAACTCACCATGAGAGTGAACGATCAAGAAATTAAGTTGAATGTTCTCCAAGCTATGAAACATGATGATGCAGACGAGGAATGTAAGGTTATCACTGAAGTTACCTTTGATCAATCCTGCATCTGGTTGGGCTGTCACGACATCAAAATTGGTCACTGCCGCGGCAGCCACCTACAGGACTATCACGACAGCACTGACAACAACACCGACGACAGCAACTCCTCTGAATCTGATACATCTAATACTGAAGATCAGGAGGAGGTAAACTAGATAGGCGATCGTCCAGGTAAGTTATTCGAACCTTTGAATTATACTTCGGATAACCATGCAATCCAAAAGCCATCTACTGTTGAGCCACCTTCCTTAGAACTGAAGCCCCTGCCAGGGCAGCTAAAATATGCTTTTCTTGGTTCAAATGATACAGTGCCCGTAATCAACTCTTCTAAGCTGCCGCAGGAACAGGAACGACAGCTAATAGGAATGTTGCGACAGCACAAGAAGGCAATTGGATGGACGATAGCCGATATTCAAGGCATTAGTCTGGCGTTATGCATGCACAAAATCCTTTTAGAGGAAGATCATAAGCCGACTATAGATGCTCAAAGGCGGTTAAACCATGCAATGAAAGAGGTGGTTTGTAAAGAAATAATCAAATGGTTAGATGCTGGCATTATTTACGCCATCTCCGACAGCAAATGGGTTAGCCCAGTGCAATGCGTTCCCAAAGAAGGAGGAATGACCGTGGTGACCAATGAAAACAATGAGTTAATCCCAACCAGGACTGTGACCGGTTGGAGGGTTTGTATGGACTATCGGAAGCTTAACAAAGCTACCCGAAAGGACCACTTTCCTTTACCCTTTATTGATCAAATGCTTGATAGATTAGCGGGTAAACCTTACTATTGTTTTCTTGATGGTTATTCAGGGTACAATCAAATTGCTATTGCACCGGATGATCAAGAAAAGACGACTTTCACATGCCCCTACGGAACATATGCTTTTAGGAGAATGCCGTTTGGATTATGCAATGCACCCGCCACCTTCCAAAGGTGCATGATGGCCATATTCTCCGATATGGTGGAGGACTTCCTTGAAATTTTTATGGATGATTTTTCAGTCTTTGGGGACGATTTTGAGAGCTGCCTAAGCAATCTACAAAAGGTACTTGAAAGATGTGAAAGAGCAAACCTAGTTTTAAATTGGGAAAAATGCCACTTTATGGTGGATGAAGGGATAGTCCTTGGCCATAAGATTAGCTGCCGTGGGATAGAAGTCGACATGGCTAAGATAGAAGTGATCTAGAACCTGACGCCGCCGACCACAGTCAAAGGCATTAGAAGTTTCTTGGGACATGCTGGTTTTTATCGGAGATTCATTGCAAATTTCTCAAAAATCACCAAGCCCCTATGCCATCTTTTGGAGCTGAACCGACCCTTTGAATTTAATGATGAATGTACTGAAGCATTCAAGGTTCTGAAGGAAAAACTGGTAACAGCCCCAATAGTACAGCCACCAGACTGGACACAGCCATTTGAGATTATGTGTGATGCTAGTGACTATGCTGTCGGGGCAGCACTTGGGCAGCGGAGAGACAAGTTATTTCATGTCATATATTATGCCAGTAAGACACTGAATGACGCCCAAGTGAACTACACCACCACAGAAAAGGAGTTATTAGCTGTGGTGTTCTCCATTGACAAGTTTCGTTCTTACATACTTGGAACGAAGGTGATAGTGCACACAGACCACTCTGCCCTGAAGTACTTGTTCGCGAAAAAGGATGCAAAGCCTCGATTGATACGGTGGATCCTGCTATTGCAAGAATTCGACCTTGAAATCAAGGACAAAAAAGGGACAGAAAATCAGGTGGCGGATCACTTGTCAAGGTTGGAGAAGGGACAGAGTCTACCAACAGATGAGACAAACATACTGGAGACCTTCCCAGACGAGCAGCTCTTTGTTGCCGCAATCACTGCCGCGACAGCCATGGCGGCAGGTAAGTCTTCTGAACTCCCCTGGTACGCTGATTTCGTTAATTTTATAGTTAGCGGAATAATTCCTTCTGATCTTACTTATCAAGCCAGGAAGAGGTTCCAAAATGATGTTAAGCATTATTATTGGGACGAACCTCTTCTTTTCAAAATTTGTGCATATCAGGTTATAAGGAGATGTGTACCACAAGAAGAGCAAGAAGACATTCTTCATCACTGCCATGCTTCACAGTATGGAGGTCACTTAGGAGGCAACAAAACTGCTGCCAAGGTGCTGCAGTCAGGGTTTTACTGGCCGTCACTGTATAAAGATGCACAAATCTTCTACAAGAGCTGTAGCATGTGCCAAAGGACTGGAAACATCTCAAGAAGAAACGAGATGCCGCTACAGAACATTCTAGAAGTCGAGATCTTCGATGTTTGGGGGATTGATTTTATGGGACCGTTTCCATCTTCATGTGGGAATCTATACATCCTCCTAGCAGGGGATTATGTCTCTAAGTGGGTAGAAGCTATCGCCACTCAAAAGATTGATGCCAAGACACTCCAAAAGTTTTTACACAAAAACATTTTTTCTAGGTTTGGCATCCCTAAGGCGATTATCAGTGATGAAGGGAGACATTTTGACAATAGGGTTATTGCTGCCGCCTTGAAGAAATATGGTGTCAAGCATCGAATCGCGACAGCATATCACCCACAGACCAATGTACAAGCTGAGATATCCAATAGGGAAGTTAAAAACATTCTTGAGAAGATGGTTAAGCAAACTAGGAAAGATTGGTCTTTACTCCTCAATGATGCATTATGGGCATATAGGACAGCTTTTAAGACTCCATTGGGCATGTCTCCGTACCGATTGATTTATGGGAAAACATGTCATCTGCCTGTCGAGATAGAGCACAGAGCATACTGGGCGATCAAGGCAGTGAATATGGACTTGGACAAGGCAGGCCAGAAAAGGCTGTTAGATCTGGACGAAATTGAAGAAATCCGGATAATGGCCTATGACAATGCAAGAATCTACAAGGAGAAAACTAAGAAGTGGCATGACAAGAAGCTGCTGCCACGACAGTTCTGCCCAGGGCAGCTTGTATTGTTGTTCAATTCTAGACTGAAACTTTTCCCAGGGAAACTGAAATCTAGATGGTCTGGCCCATTCCAAGTCGTACAAGTTTTTCCCCATGGTGCCATCACAATCCGATCATTAAAAGACGGGCACCAATTCAAAGTCAACGGACAGCGCCTCAAGCATTATCAGGGGACTGAAGCCCCAGGAATGCAGGAAGTGGTTACCTTAGGACATGCCCCACATGTCAGCCCTAATTTAACCTAAATTTCATTTTTATTATTATTATTTATTAGGAAATAAGGTTTATTTTATTCGAATAATGCTTTTATGTTTATTGTTTTTAGGAAATAAAGGAGTCAAGAAGAACAGGAGAAGTGAACTCAGCTCACCATCCATCCATCAGCCCAACAAAGCCCAATATGGAAGCCTGTCGTTATAGTTGCCGCGACAGACACGAAAAAGACAGGCTGTCACCATGCTGTCACGACAGACGCGGAAACGTGTGACAGACGCGTAACAGACGCGGAAACGTGTTTCAGACGCGTCAGACACGCTAAAGCTCAACAGTCACCCCGTTATTCGTGCCTGCCGTTACAGCTTCAACGGGCAACAATTCCTTTTTCTATAAAACCCCATTTCATTTTCATTTTCATTTTCACTCACTTCTGCCTTTCTTACTTGCTCTCCATCTTCAGTTTTCATTTGCTTTCATTTACTTTTCACAACCCTTGCACTAACATGTCTTCCAGAAAAACCCACCGCAATGCTGCCTCTACTTCCTCACCGGCAGCAACTCCCCCACAGTCCTTTGCAACTAGAGATCTATGGGAAGAACGAGGTTTCATCTATACCCCAAGGGCAAAGAATCTGGGCCTTAAGCCTTTCATAGCTAGGAAGATTAGAGCTCTATTATGGCAGACATTTGCGGAGCAACCAGAGGAGATGAACGAGACGCTGGTGAGAGAATTTTACGTTGCCATCAGCAGCAAAACGGCGACAGCAGTGAGAGTTAGAGGGAAAGAAGTACCATTTACAGCCGAGCATATCAACTCATTATATGGCCTCTACATAGGCCCCAATGATGATGCACACCAGCAGTTCCTCGACACCTTGGATGATGCTGCCTATGACGTTGTCATGGCAGAACTGACGGAAGAGGGAAGCGAATGGAATACAAGCCGGAAAAATCCACACACGGTGAAGAGGGGGAAGCTGCTGCCGGAGGCAAAACTATGGAATGCCTTCATCAAAAAGAGGATCATGCCGTCGTCGCACCATACAACCGTTGACCAGCAAAGGTTAGCCTTAATACACTCTATTTTAAATGAACGGCCTATTAATGTGGGTAGTTATATCCGAGAGAGTATTTTGGAGAGTGCACATCGACCGAAGGGCCTCCTTTTCCTCCCCTACCTCATCAAGTCCCTATGCCGCGCGGCAATGTGCCGGAAGCCGACACCGATTTCATAGTGAAAGGACGGGGTTGGACGGAAAAGAATATCATCAGCCTCATGGAGCTGACAGTGGCCACCCCTCTCTCATCATTCAACCCTGCTGCCGCCACAGCTGAATCATCAGAGCATCCCAATCCTGAACCTGCCGTCACAGCAGCTGCTCCGACAGACTCCTCCCATCAGATCCAAGCTGCCATTCAAAAGATGGAGGAAAGACAGTTGGGCCTCATGACATTCATCAGGGACTTTGCCGCATCCACGGTAAATTTTATTCAAACTACTTTAAATTTCCCTGATGTTGTTTTCCCCACCTTCCCTACCCACTACTTCACTGTCCCCACCCCTGTCCAAACAGCTACACATGTTGCAACCCCACAAACACCATTTGTCGCCTCCATACCATCGCTTGCCCCGACAGCAGCCGGCAGCACTCATGCCGAACCATCTGCTCGAGGGACAAAGCGACCAGTGCCCTCGGATGACCTTGCTGCCTTTGTTGCTGGGTTCTCTTCCTCCTCCGTTTGGGCAGACAGTGACGATGAACCCTCTATTCAGAGGAACCTGTTGAAGGAATTTACACCAGTAAAGAGGCAGAAAAGAATGGTAGATAAGAAAACTCTGCCAAAGGCCAGCAGCAGCAGTGACAGCAGCGGCAGCAGCTCTGATATTCAGGTTGTACAGCAACCACCCCAGCCCGCCCCGAGAACCAGAATTCGCCGCCAAATCTGCCTCAGTAGCAGCATCGAAGACATCGCCTAAATTTAAGTTTCTTATCTTATTATTGCTGCCTGCCATATATATTTTGTGATGTACTGCCTTCATATGTTTTGGTTTTTATTTTGTCATTTGCGTTGAGGGCAATGCAACCTTCGAGTTTGGGGGTGGCAACCCTCCATATTAATGGAGTACATCTTAGTTGAATGTTGTGTCTTTTACTTAGTTAATTTTTTCCTTAAAAAATTTGAAAATTTTGGCTGAAAACTATGAATTGAACTTACCTGTCGTGACAGCTCTGTCGTGGCAGTAACTTTAGGATAGTTTAAGGAGAAGTTTAGAGCCTTCCTATAGTTCTGAAAACTTAAACACCATTGTGACTGTTATACTGCTTAGATTTCTTTTAGCCAAACTAGAATAGGAAGCTTAGCACTTGGATAGCCCCTAGAGGTGCCTAACACTGGCTCTAGGAAAGAAGTTTAGCAAAAGAGACTCAACAGCCCTAGAGGTGCCTAAAACTGGCTCTAGGAAGTTAACTAGAGGTGCCTAAAACTGGCTCTAGTAAAACTTTAGCTTGAAAAATAGAGAAATCGAGTCAAAACAAAAAAAATCAAAGAAGCATGAAAATGTGCCTTCAAAAAGATAAACTTTGGCATAAAAATTCGAGTTAAGAGTTGAATATTCTAGTGAAACTAAGAGAGTCTTGGCATATAACTGTTCACAAGCATGCACATACTGCACGATGACTATTGTGAGATTCCGGACAGATCCTAAATTATCCGACAGGTTGCTGCCGTCACAGGGAACGAACGACGGGTAAGGGAAAGTTCACTGTTTGAAAGCCAAAACAAAAATATTTCTTTTTTCTTTTAGGTCTTAGTTGCTTGAGGGCAAGCAAAAACTTGAGTTTGGGGATGTGTTGAGTGTGTAAAAGTTCTATTATTTACACCCTTTTTAACCCATATTTCTGCTGCATTCAAGCATTATTCGTTGCATTTAGGTTAGTTTACAGTAAAACATCACAAATATATTAAAAGGCACAGATTCTACTAAGAATGGTTGTTTTTGCAGGTTGCTGCCGTAGCAGACGGAAAGGGCAGGTGCTGGGCAGTGAAGCATAAGAGCTGAACTGGACAAGCAGACAAAGAGGACGATGCTGCCATGGTGCTGCCGTGACAACAGAGGACGACATCAGTTTTGTGGAGAAAAAGCAAAGTGGACTTCGAAAGATAGAGAAAATTCAGCCCATATTTCATGTGAAAACCTTATATTTTTCCAAGCCCCAGATTAAAAGATATGTCAAGCCCAAAGTTCAAGGAGAGAAAATCCAAAGAAACAAGGAAGACGGCTGGAAAGTAGATTCCTTGAAGATTTAGTCTTGATTAGAGTCATACTTTTAATTAAAGTTGTAATCCTTGTTAAATTAGATAACTTGAGCCCAAAGCTTATATAAGGGCATGTATTTTAACCTAGAGGGCATAACCGATTACCCTAGCCTCCTTCCCAAACTCTAGTCGTTTTCTTTCCTCCATCATGTTCTAAATCCTCCTTAGGGCCACGGGTTGAATTGTAAAGTAGTTGCAAGGGTTGTTTTGTTTTAGGATTTTTCAAGTTCAATAAAATAAACTTCAAGTTTTCTTATTTTGGTTATTAATATCTTGCAAGAGCATCGGGAGAGCATTGTGAGGTTATCTATTTACTTAGCATCGGGAGAGTTAAGTATACGAAAGAAATAAGAGCAAGTTCTCTAGTTTATAGTTGAACTATCTCGGGCCTAGGGATAGGACGAGGTTAAGTAGCTAAAGAAGAATTCATACACATCGGTGTTCATCCTTCGATTCACGCCGGGAGGTATCATCAAAGACGTGATCATCGACAGACTTGGACCTACGGATAGGCCAAGGCACATCTAGGATTCTTGCCAAACTTGAAGTACTAAGTTGAGTGGTTGCTGCCGCGACAATCAACGGACTGCTGCCGCGACAGGTGCTGCCGCGACGGGCGCGACGACAAAACTGGATTTCCTAAACTCTGCAATACCTGCACTACTGAACAATTCAATACCAGCCCATTTTCTCTATCTTGATATCTTTACTCTTTTATTTACGTTTTCTTCATTATTCTCGTGACAACTTTCTCAATTATTTTCTTTACTTTCGTGAAGTGAATTAAGGTGAAGCTATTAGCCAAATCCCTGTGGAGACGATATCTGATACTTCGTATCACTTTACTACTTGCGTCGTGTACACTTGCACTACCATTGCGATAGACTATTTTACACGCAACATGGATCTTGTGTTGTGTGTCCCGTGTTCTCGTTAGTGATGTTAAACAACTACCGATGAGTGATGTGGAGGGGTTGTGATTGTACTGTTAAACTCCATCACGGGTGTTGAGGGGTTGTGATTGTGTAACGCCCCGGTTTTGGGCTTAGTTGTTTTGGGCGTTGACCGGTTTGGTCAAAGTGTTGTTCGAATCTAAAAAGGTGAAATTAGGAAAGCCTAGTTCGGGTTGCATTAATGTAACCCCCTTAACCCGGTCTAGACGGTTGACCCGAATTAAGAAAGTCACACGGGGAAAACCAAAGTCAACCCGAAAGTCAACCTTGATTAACGACCCTTTTTTTTCTTTTTAATCTTGTCTAGATGCACATTAACCTTAATTGTGATCATGCAAACAAAATATCAAAAGATCACAAACATCAGAGATCAAACAGGGACCCAATTGAACAAATTGCAACTTTAGGGACCAAATTGTAAATTCTGATAAATTAAGGGACTTATCCCAAATTAAAGTTACCATCTTGAAATTAGTCAGGTTTCATGCTTCTCTGTGAAATTTCAGCTCAAAAGGACATCCACAGCTCATGCAATTGATCATACAAGATTTAGGACCAAAACGCAAACATATCAAAACATATAACTACCATGTCAGCCCCCTAACGGTCGACCGTTCCGAAACAGGCTAGCCCTGTTCCGAAACACGGGCCGTTCCAAAACGGGTTCCGGAACGTGGCTTCGGCAGAGGCCAAACCGTTTCGAAACGGTGTATACCGTTTCGGACGCCTGGGTTCATGCAAGGCACCCGTTCCGAAACGGTACACCCCTGTTCCGAAACGCCTGCACAAAATTCAGCAAACAAGCATATCTAATCATGCAATTGGACACTCAAACACGCTCCAAACATCACCAAACTCTACCAGCATGCAATTAAACACATCTAGGACATATGAGCATCATCAAATCAACAAAATAACATCATATGCAAAAACGCCCAATTCAATGGTCATGCTTCCTACACAAGCTATCCACTCAAGCATCTACTTGCAAAACAAGCATATAAGGTTCAAACCCAAAAACCAGCAACATCATCAACATTCAACATACTTAGGGAGTCTTAAACACCTCCCAAAACATATACATTGGTCCCCCATTGCCAAAACATACAAAAGCTAAATGTTTAACAAAACCTTCCATACATTGAGCTCTACTTGTACTTGTTTGCTTGCCTTCTCTTGCTGCCCTCAATGTACTCTAATGCTCTGCATTATTGAATCAAGAAAACGAGAGAGCGTAAGCCAAAGCTTAGTGAGGAGTGCTCTTTAAAAACCATTCAATAATGCAATTAAAACCATTTGTAAAACATGCTTATAAAACAACCTTTACACATGCTCAAAGCATACTTTAAATCAAGCAATATCATGCTTCCACATTTCATTTAAACAAGCATCTCATGCTTCAACATATACATTAAATCATGCATCTCATGCATCTCATGTACTATACATGTCATAATGGCTCAAGTGATACATTTCATTTATGAAATCAAGTTCAACAACTTTCCCCAAGGACTTTTAAACACCTTGGACCCCAAGGACTTTTAAACACCTTGGCCATGGACTTTTAAACACCATGAAAGGACCACACAAGGACTTTTAACCACCTTTGTGTCCGTAGCTTGAATTACCCCAAGGACTTTTAAACACCTTGGCCCCAAGGACTTTTAAACACCTTGGCCCCATGGACTTTTAACCACCATGGAAAGGAGCACCTAAGGACTTTTAACCACCTTAGAGTCCGCAACAAGATTCATCCAAGGACTTTTAACCACCTTGATGATCTTAGATAACAAGGCTCACTCAAGGACTTTTAACCACCTTAGTGACCTTCACTTTTACAAACCATCACTTGCCAATACACACTTTATACATCATATAATCCACTGTTTTTAAAGCATTTAAACCAAGCCATTCCATCATGCATTTCAAAGCATTAAATCATCATTTAACAATGCATAAAAACAAGGTACTCCTACCTAGAGTTACCTTCAACACATGGCTTTAATCATCAGCATAAATCATGCTAAAACATCAGCAATTAGCATGCTAAAACATGCTTTCCAAAACAGTAACAAATCATGCAAAATCATCATTTCACATTTCATCAAAACATGGCCACCACTTAGAGAGAGTAACCCGAAAACTTACACTTGAGCTTAGCAAAGTTGTTTAGACTTAAACTAAGCTCCCAAAACCTTGGTTTCAAAGCCGAAAACCATTTTCACAAATCCACTCACCGATTTCCACTTCGCTTCAAGCCAAAGCACCAAATCAAGCCTCCGGATCAACAACTCTTGGATCCAAGGATGCCTCCCCTGTTTCAACACATTAAAGCAGAGGATTAATGCATCATCATGCATTAATTGCTTCAATGAAAGCATCTAAACTTGCTGCTCTCACTAAACCTCCATTTTCGGCCACCAAACACAACCGAAAATGCATCCGAAACACTTCTAAACAAAGCCCAGCCACAAACCAGCAAAACCTCACTTCCATTAACATCATTTAACATCTAAAAACAACCTACAACCATCCTTATACCTCCAGCAACACCATATCCACAAGATCACCACAAAAGCTACCTTAAAACACAAGCTAAAATTAGGAAACCCAACCTATCCGAGATTGCATCAATCAAGACTCATTTCCACATCAATTTAATGATCATTTAACATCAAAAACACTTCTCAAAACACAGATTTAACAGATCAAACGAAAATCAAGTGAAATCATCAAAATCTTGCATAATTAGCCAAGATCCACAAATCAACCTTAAAACCTTTAATCAATTATCAAATTAGGATTGAAAACTTTAGGAATTTCATTAAAGAACTTGAAGTTCAGAGGAGAAGGACGTTCTTACCTCCAAACTTGAGTTTCTCCTCTTTTGGAATAGAAAAGCTTGATGAAACTTGAAGCAATTGAAGAGGATTTGAAGACACAATGATTTGCAATCAATTGAGAGTTGAAAGAAGGTTTTTAGGTGATGAAAATCAGACTTAGATCTCTGGAAATGAGTGTTTGGGTTGAGAGAAAAGATAGAGGGAAAATAGGTAGTTAAAAGAGAAAATGGCCAAAATAGATTTTTCCCTCCTTTTGATTCTTTTAAAATCAGAATTATGGGTTAAAATATCTTAGAAAAATCTGGAGAAACTCCCTTTGGGTAAATAGCTCCTTAAAGATTCAAAGTTTCAACCCTTTATAAAATAGCCACCAAACTTTCAAAAATTACATTTTGGTCACTAGCCAAAATGTCACATTTCCGAAACTCATTTTCCAAAATTGATTTCACAGTTCACTTAATTATAATAAAAGATGATTTTAGAACATTTTTCCATAATTTTTATGCAACCCGAACTAGGCTTTCCTAATTTAACCTCTTACGATTCGAACAGCACTTTGACCAACCGGTCAACGCCCAAGACTTCCAAGCCCAAAACCGGGGCGTTACAACTCTCCCCCCCTTAAGAAATTTCGTCCTCGAAATTTACCTGAAGGAAAAAGATAAGGAAACTGCTTCAGCATATCATCCTTCCGCTCCCACGTGGCTTCCTCAACACCGCGATGCTTCCACAGCACCTTCACCAACTCAATGGTCTTGCCACGGAGAACTTTGCTATCTGAATCCAGAACCTTCACCGGTTCCTCATCATAAGTCAAATCCGGATTCAATTCCACCTCCTCCACAGGCAACACATGCGAAGGATCAGATCGATACCTCCGGAGCATAGAAACATGGAACACATCATGAATCTTCTCCAGCTCCTGAGGTAACCTCAACCGATATGCAACAGGACCCACACGCTCAACAACCTCATACGGTCCAATGTATCTAGGGCTCAGCTTACCCTTCCGCCCAAACCTTATCACCTTCTTCCAAGGCGAAACCTTCAAGAACACGCGATCACCCACCGCAAACTCTATCTCCTTACGCTTCAAATCCGCGTAAGATTTCTGCCGATCAGAAGCAGCCTTCAACCTCTCACATATGAGCTTCACCTTCTCGGTGGTACCTTTCAACAAAGCAGGCATCGAAACCAACTTTTGACCAGTTTCAGCCCAACACAGAGGAGTCCTACACTTCCTCCCATACAGAGCCTCATAAGGTGCCATCTGTATACTCGCCTGATAACTGTTGTTGTAAGCGAACTCAACCAAAGGCAGATGCTTCTCCCAAGAACCTTGAAACTCTATCACGCAGCATCTCAACATATCCTCCAAAATCTGAATAACCCGCTCAGACTGGCCATCCGACTGAGGATGATAGGATGTACTGAAATGCAACCTTGTACCCAGAGCTTGATGCAAACACTGCCAAAAACGCGATGTGAACCTCGGATCCCTATCCGACACGATCGACTTAGGCACACCATGCAACCTTACAACCTCAGCAATGTACAGCTCTGCCAGCTTATCCAAAGAGAACGTAGTATGCACAGGCAAGAAATGCGCACACTTCGTCAGGCGATCCACAATCACCCAAACCGAATTCTTCTTTGATGGAGACAAAGGCAAACCAGATACAAAATCCATGGTAACCCTCTCCCACTTCCATTCAGGGATTTTCAACGGTTGCAACAAACCAGAAGGAACCTGATGTTCAGCCTTAACTCGCTGACACACCAAACACTTGCTTACAAACTCTGCTACATCCTTCTTCAAGCCCACCCAATAGTACTCATCACGCAGATCGCGATACATCTTTGTACTACCAGGATGCATAGCAAAAGGACTACTATGACCTTCAGCTAGAATAGCACGCCTCAACTCAGCATCAGCAGGCACTACTATCCGACTACCAAAACACAACACTCCATCCTCATTAAAGCAGAAATCCGAAGGCCTACCCTCCGCGATATCCTGAACATGAGACACCAAGGAATCATCCAACAACTGCTTATCCTTGATCAACTGAACCAACGAAGGTTTCACTTGCAACTCAGCAACAAGACCACCATCCTGCGATATGCTCAAGCTAGCAAACATAGCTCTCAGCTCAACAGCTACCTTTCTACTCAAAGCATCCGCAACAACATTGGCCTTTCCAGGATGATACTCTATCGTCAGATCATAATCCTTGAGCAACTCCAACCAACGTCGCTGCCTGAGATTCAACTCCTTCTGAGACATCAGATACCTCAAACTCTTGTGATCCGTGTACACAGTACACTTCTCACCATACAGATAATGCCTCCAGATCTTCAGAGCAAAAACCACTGCAGCCAACTCAATATCATGCGTAGGATAATTGCGCTCATGCACCTTCAACTGCCGCGACGCATAAGCCACAACCTTACCCTCTTGCATCAGCACACACCCCAAACCAACATAGGATGCATCACTGTAGACTACAAACTCTTTCCCTGATTCAGGCTCAATCAAGATAGGAGCTTGTGTCAAAGCCAACTTCAGCTTCTCAAAAGCTTGCTGCCTCGCTTCTGTCCACTCATACTTAACATCTTTTTGCAGCAACTTCGTCAAAGGAGCAGCAATCTTGGAAAAACCATCCACAAACCTTCGGTAGTATCCCGCCAAACCAAGGAAACTACGAACCTCCTGAACAGACTTAGGAACTTTCCAGTTCATCACTGCTTCAATCTTCTGAGGATCAACACGAAAGACATGCTCTTGAACAACCAAAGGACACCTTCTAAAAAGCTTACGAGTCAGAACAGTTTCACCAAAAGAACTAGTGACTCTAACACCAACATCCAAAGACTCAACAGGCAAACCAAGCAACTTAGCATGCTCACGAAGAATGTATGAATGCGTAGATCCAGAATCAATCAAAGAAAGCAATGACAAGGATTGCAAAGTAAAGGTACCTGCAATCACATCTGCATCATTCCTTCCTTCGCGCTGAGCATACACCCTCGCTTGGCCTCCACCCTCAGGTTGAATAGCCACAACATGAGCTACTCCACGCCCACCTTCCTCTCGCCTCTGAAAATTACCACGGCCGCGCCCACGACCTCTCTGCGGTGCTGCAACAACAGGAGCACGCTCTTGACCACCAGCCACCCTCGGACAATCACGTCTCAGATGATCAGCTGAACCACAGTTCCAGCACTCATAACCAGCTGCCATCACAGGAGCTTGCACCTCCCTCCCAGCACGAGGACAGTCACGCTTCAAGTGACCACGGGAACCACAAATCCAACAAGCACTAGGGTCAGCTCTAGCATTGCCACCCCTAGCAGGTGCACCTCCACCTCTCTTAGACGAAGACTGAAACCTTTGATCACGCCCTCTTTTGTTCCGACCACCGGAACTATACTCAGCAGCTCTCTTCCCAGAACTAACTCCAGCACCCTTAGCAGACAAACTCAGGTTCATCTCGATGTCTTTGGACCGACTAACCAGCACATCGAAATCATTGTACTCAGCTGCCAACATATAGGTCTTAACCTCCGTCACCAAACCATAACGGAACCTTTCGCACCTCTCGCGCTCATTAGGTATCAGCTCCGGTGCATACTGGCTAAGACGTACGAACTGTACCTCATACTCAGCCACACTCATGTTCCCTTGGGTAAGAGACATGAATTCACGCTTCTTTTCATCCAGATATCTAACTCCCAGATATCTCCTCTTGAACGCATGCTGAAAGAACGTCCAAGTAACATCAGCATCAGCCATCCTAGAGATTGTGGTCGTCCACCACGTATAAGCATCACCTTGCAGCAGTGACACCACACATCCCAGCTTTTGCACATCAGTGCAACTCATCTGTCCCAAGACACGCTTGGTACTCTCCAGCCATGCTTCAGACCTCTCAGCTGACATACCCCTAAACTCAGTCCCACCAAGACTGCGCAAACGTTCCAAGGGTAGTCTAGCACCAGCATCTCCCTGATGCCCAGCTCCTTGAGCTCCAGCTACTGCTGCTCGAAACGCACCCGCAATAGCTTGCACCAACACAGACATGTCAGGCATCGCTTGTCCCTGACCAACCTCAGGTCCTGCAGCTCCAGCACCAGCTGCCTCAGCTCCAGCTCTTTCCCTCTCCGCACCACCACCACCAGGTGGAGGAGGAGGTATCACAGCACTACCAGTGTGCTCATCGTTCACATTCCCCTCCGGGGTCGTAGCTCTCGCGCTACTCCGTAACTCTCTACGTGGTGCCATACTATTACCATGCATAACAATACAAAATAAAACAAGTCAGGACCAGCAAGGTAAACAAATTCCAAGTATTCAAGCTCAATTTCCTTCAAAAACAACATCATCTCTTTAGCTTTTGTTTGGCAATGGGTACCCTCATCATGCATCATCGCAACATGCATCACATACACATCATCATCACAAATTACTGAACATGCTTTCACTCAACAAGCATACAAACCAAACCATACTTCAATCATGCATACACACATTCCCAATTACTCGAGAACTCAGCTCTGATACCACCAAATGTAACCCCCTTAACCCGGTCTAGACGGTTGACCCGAATTAAGAAAGTCACACGGGGAAAACCAAAGTCAACCCGAAAGTCAACCTTGATTAACGACCCTTTTTTTTCTTTTTAATCTTGTCTAGATGCACATTAACCTTAATTGTGATCATGCAAACAAAATATCAAAAGATCACAAACATCAGAGATCAAACAGGGACCCAATTGAACAAATTGCAACTTTAGGGACCAAATTGTAAATTCTGATAAATTAAGGGACTTATCCCAAATTAAAGTTACCATCTTGAAATTAGTCAGGTTTCATGCTTCTCTGTGAAATTTCAGCTCAAAAGGACATCCACAGCTCATGCAATTGATCATACAAGATTTAGGACCAAAACGCAAACATATCAAAACATATAACTACCATGTCAGCCCCCTAACGGTCGACCGTTCCGAAACAGGCTAGCCCTGTTCCGAAACACGGGCCGTTCCGAAACGGGTTCCGGAACGTGGCTTCGGCAGAGGCCAAACCGTTTCGAAACGGTGTATACCGTTTCGGACGCCTGGGTTCATGCAAGGCACCCGTTCCGAAACGGTACACCCCTGTTCCGAAACGCCTGCACAAAATTCAGCAAACAAGTATATCTAATCATGCAATTGGACACTCAAACATGCTCCAAACATCACCAAACTCTACCAGCATGCAATTAAACACATCTAGGACATATGAGCATCATCAAATCAACAAAATAACATCATATGCAAAAACGCCCAATTCAATGGTCATGCTTCCTACACAAGCTATCCACTCAAGCATCTACTTGCAAAACAAGCATATAAGGTTCAAACCCAAAAACCAGCAACATCATCAACATTCAACATACTTAGGGAGTCTTAAACACCTCCCAAAACATATACATTGGTCCCCCATTGCCAAAACATACAAAAGCTAAATGTTTAACAAAACCTTCCATACATTGAGCTCTACTTGTACTTGTTTGCTTGCCTTCTCTTGCTGCCCTCAATGTACTCTAATGCTCTGCATTATTGAATCAAGAAAACGAGAGAGCGTAAGCCAAAGCTTAGTGAGGAGTGCTCTTTAAAAACCATTCAATAATGCAATTAAAACCATTTGTAAAACATGCTTATAAAACAACCTTTACACATGCTCAAAGCATACTTTAAATCAAGCAATATCATGCTTCCACATTTCATTTAAACAAGCATCTCATGCTACAACATATACATTAAATCATGCATCTCATGCATCTCATGTACTATACATGTCATAATGGCTCAAGTGATACATTTCATTTATGAAATCAAGTTCAACAACTTTCCCCAAGGACTTTTAAACACCTTGGACCCCAAGGACTTTTAAACACCTTGGCCATGGACTTTTAAACACCATGAAAGGACCACACAAGGACTTTTAACCACCTTTGTGTCCGTAGCTTGAATTACCCCAAGGACTTTTAAACACCTTGGCCCCAAGGACTTTTAAACACCTTGGCCCCATGGACTTTTAACCACCATGGAAAGGAGCACCTAAGGACTTTTAACCACCTTAGAGTCCGCAACAAGATTCATCCAAGGACTTTTAACCACCTTGATGATCTTAGATAACAAGGCTCACTCAAGGACTTTTAACCACCTTAGTGACCTTCACTTTTACAAACCATCACTTGCCAATACACACTTTATACATCATATAATCCACTGTTTTTAAAGCATTTAAACCAAGCCATTCCATCATGCATTTCAAAGCATTAAATCATCATTTAATAATGCATAAAAACAAGGTACTCCTACCTAGAGTTACCTTCAACACATGGCTTTAATCATCATCATAAATCATGCTAAAACATCAGCAATTAACATGCTAAAACATGCTTTCCAAAACTGTAACAAATCATGCAAAATCATCATTTCACATTTCATCAAAACATGGCCACCACTTAGAGAGAGTAACCCGAAAACTTACACTTGAGCTTAGCAAAGTTGTTTAGACTTAAACTAAGCTCCCAAAACCTTGGTTTCAAAGCCGAAAACCATTTTCACAAATCTACTCACCGATTTCCACTTCGCTTCAAGCCAAAGCACCAAATCAAGCCTCCGGATCAACAACTCTTGGATCCAAGGATGCCTCCCCTGTTTCAACACATTAAAGCAGAGGATTAATGCATCATCATGCATTAATTGCTTCAATGAAAGCATCTAAACTCGCTGCTCTCACTAAACCTCCATTTTCGGCCACCAAACACAACCGAAAATGCATCCGAAACACTTCTAAAAAAAGCCCAGCCACAAACCAGCAAAACCTCACTTCCATTAACATCATTTAACATCTAAAAACAACCTACAACCATCCTTATACCTCCAGCAACACCAGATCCACAAGATCACCACAAAAGCTACCTTAAAACACAAGCTAAAATTAGGAAACCCAACCTATCCGGGATTGCATCAATCAAGACTCATTTCCACATCAATTTAATGATCATTTAACATCAAAAACACTTCTCAAAACACAGATTTAACAGATCAAACGAAAATCAAGTGAAATCATCAAAATCTTGCATAATTAGCCAAGATCCACAAATCAACCTTAAAACCTTTAATCAATTATCAAATTAGGATTGAAAACTTTAGGAATTTCATTAAAGAACTTGAAGTTCAGAGGAGAAGGACGTTCTTACCTCCAAACTTGAGTTTCTCCTCTTTTGGAATAGAAAAGCTTGATGAAACTTGAAGCAATTGAAGAGGATTTGAAGACACAATGATTTGCAATCAATTGAGAGTTGAAAGAAGGTTTTTAGGTGATGAAAATCAGACTTAGATCTCTGGAAATGAGTGTTTGGGTTGAGAGAAAAGATAGAGGGAAAATAGGTAGTTAAAAGAGAAAATGGCCAAAATAGATTTTTCCCTCCTTTTGATTCTTTTAAAATCAGAATTATGGGTTAAAATATCTTAGAAAAATCTGGAGAAACTCCCTTTGGGTAAATAGCTCCTTAAAGATTCAAAGTTTCAAACCTTTATAAAATAGCCACCAAACTTTCAAAAATTACATTTTGGTCACTAGCCAAAATGTCACATTTCCGAAACTCATTTTCCAAAATTGATTTCACAGTTCACTTAATTATAATAAAAGATGATTTTAGAACATTTTTCCATAATTTTTTTGCAACCCGAACTAGGCTTTCCTAATTTAACCTCTTACGATTCGAACAGCACTTTGACCAACCGGTCAACGCCCAAGACTTCCAAGCCCAAAACTGGGGCGTTACAATTAAAAATATGGAAAAATGTTCTAAAATCATCTTTTAATATAATTAAATGAACTGTGAAATCAATTTTGGAAAATGAGTTTTGGAAGGGTGACATTTTGGCTAGTGACCAAAATGTAATTTTTGAAAGTTTGGTGACTGTTTTCGAAAGGGTTGAAACTTTGAATCTTTAAGGAGCTATTATTCCAAAAGTAGTTTCTCCAGATTTTTCTAAGATATTTTAATGATATATTCTGATTTTAAAACATATCAAAGAGGAGGGAAAGCCATTTTGGCCATTTTGATAACTAACTTCCTATTTTCTTTTCTCTCATTTTCTCTCAACCCAAACATTTTCTTTCCAGAGAACTGTTTCTGATTTTCTCACCTAAATCTCTCCTTTCAACTCTCTTTTGATTCCTAATCAACATATCTACAAAACCTCATCATTTGCTACTTGATTCATCAAGGTTTTTGGTTCCAAAAAGAGGAGAAACTCAAGTTTGGAGGTAAGAACGTCCTTCTCCTCTAAACTATCAGTTCTTTACTGAAATTCCTAAGTTTTCAATCCTTAATTGATGTTTTATTAAAGGCTTTTGAGTTGTGAATTGGATCTTGGCTTATAATGCAAGATTTGGTGATTTTTGATGATTTTCGTTTGATCTGTTAAATCTGTGATTTGAGATGTGTTTTTGATGTTATTTGAACACTAAATTGATAAGGAATTGAGTTTTGATTAATGCAATCCCGGATAGGTTGAGTTTCCTAAGTTTAGCTTGTGATTCTTGTTTGTTTTTGAGGTGATCTTGTGGATCTGATGTTGCTGGAGGTATAAGGATGTTAATAGGTTCTTTTTAGATGTTAAATGATGTTAAAAGATGTTTGGTTTTGATGGTTAAGGGCTGGGCTTTGTTGAGAAGTGGTTTGGATGCATTTTCGGTTGTGTTTGGTGGCCGAAAATGGAGTGTGGTTGAGAGCAGCGAGTTTAGGTGCTTTCATTGAAGCAATTACTGCATGATGATGCATTAATCCTCTGCTTTGATGTGTTAAAACAGGGGAGGCATCTTTGGATCCAAGAGTTGTTGATCCGGAAGCTTGAATTGGTGCTTTGGCAAGAGGCGAAGTGGAATCGGTGAGTGAAATTGGGTTTTTTGGCTTTGAAACCAATGTCTTGGGAGCTTAGTTTAAGTCTAAACAACTTTGCTAAGCTCAAGTGTAAGTTTTCGGAAATACTCTCTAGTGGTGGCCATGATTTGATTGTTGTGCAATATGGTTTATTGCATGTTTTAAACTCTGTTTTGAAAGCATGATTTGGCATGGTTAATGCTGTTTTTGTAAGCCATATGTTGAAGGAAGCTCAAGGTAAGAGTTCCTTGTTTTTGTGCATTGATTAAATGTGGTTTGATGCTTTAAAATGCATGTTGAATATGGCTTGGTTTAATGCTTTAAAACAGTGGATAAATTGATGATAATGATGTATATTGGCAAGTGATGTTTTGAAAAGGTTAACGTCACTAAGGTGGTTAAAAGTCCTTGAGTGAGCCTTGTTTACTTAAGAACATCAAGGTGGTTAAAAGTCCTTGGATGATTCTTGCTACGGACACAAAGGTGGTTAAAATTCCTTGTGTGGTCCTTCCATGGTGTTTAAAAGTCCATGGGCCAAGGTGGTTAAAAGTCCTTGGGACCAAGGTGTTTAAAAGTCCTTGGGTGAAACTTGATACGGACACAAAGGTGGTTAAAAGTCCTTTTGTGGTCCTTTCCATGGTGTTTAAAAGTCCATGGGGCCATGGTGTTTAAAAGTCCATGGGGCCAAGGTGTTTAAAAGTCCTTGGGGCCAAGGTGTTTAAAAGTCCTTGGGGTGAAAGTTGATGAACTTGTTTTTAAAGAAATGGAACTTATCACTTGTGGCCAATATGACATGTTATGATATGAAGCATGAGATGCTTGTTTAAGTATGCTTTTGAGCATGTGTAAATGATGATTTGAAGCATGATTTATAAAGTGTTTTATAAATGCATTATTGAATGGTTTTATTGAGCATTCCTCACTAAGCTTTTGCTTACGCTCTCTTTCGTTTTCTTAAACCAATAATGCAGAACATTAAAGTACTTTGAGGGCAGCAAGGAAGGCAAGCATTCAAGTGGAAGTTAAGCTCAAAGTATGGAAGGTTTCTTAAGTACATTTTTAGCTTTTGGTAATTTGGCAATGGGGGACCTATGTGTATGTTTTGGGAGATGGTTTGAACTCCCTAAGTATGTTGAATGTTGTTGAGAATGTTGGTTTTTTTGTTTGGCCATTATATGCTTGAATTGGAAGTTTATGCTTGAATGGTAGCTTGAGTAGGAAGCATGCCTATAGATTTGGGGCTTTTCGTATATGATGTTGTTTTGATGAATTGTGGATGCAAGTATGTCTCAAATATGTTGAATTGCATGCTGGTAAAGTTTGGTTGAATTGGAGCGCGGTTGGATGTTTATTTACATGTTTAAGAATGCATTTTGGGGCAATCTGTACAGGGTGTTTCGGAACAGTGCCACCCGTTTCGGAACAGGTGCCTTAAACAAGCCCAGGCGTCCGAAACGGGAGAGACCGTTCCGAAACGGTTTGGCTACTGCCAGCCCGTGTTTCGGTACGCGTTGCGGAACGGCCCGCGTTTCGAAACGGGCTCTGCCTGTTTCGGAACGGGTGACCGTTGGGGGCTGACATTGGCAGTTAAATGTTTTGTTTTGTTTGCATTTTGGTCCTGAATCTTGTATGTGCAATTGTATGAGTTTGGAATGTTCGTTTGAGCTGAAATTTGGCAGAGAAGCATGAAACCTGATTAATTTCAAGTTGGTAACTTTAATTTGGATTAAGTCCTCATATTTATCAGAAATTACAATTTGGTCCCTAAAGTTGTAAATTGTTCAATTGGGTCCCTGTTTGATCTCTGATGGTAGTGATCTTTGAGTATGTTGTTGTATGATCACCAACTAGGGCTAATGTGCATCTAGACAAGAGTAAAAAGAAAAAAAAGGGTCGTTAATCAAGGTTGACTTCCGGGTTGACTTTGGTTTTCCCCGTGTGACTTTCTTAATTCGGGTCAACCGTCTAGACCGGGTTAAGGGGGTTACATTTGGTGGTATCAGAGCTGAGTTCTCGAGTAATTGGGAATGAATGTGTGCATGATTGAAGTATGTATGCCTTGTGTGCTTGTTGATTGAAAGCATGTTTAGTGGCTTGTGATTTGGATGCAATTGAGATGTATGTTGTGATGTAGCATGTTGTGGGTACCCATTGCCAAATCAAAGCTAATGAAATGATGTTGATTTTGAATGAAATTGAGCTTGAATACTTGGATTGCTTACCTTGCTGGGCCTGACTTCGTTTTATTTGCATTGTGATTGCATGGTAAAAGTATGGCACCACGTAGAGAGTTACGAGGTAGTGTGCGAGCTACGGCTCCTAATGAGAATGAGAACGAGGAAAACACGGGTAGTGCGGTGATACCTCCTCCTCCACCTGGTGGTGGTGCTGAGGGAGGAAGAGCTGAAGCTGCAGCTGGTGCTGGAGCTGCTGGTCCTGAGGCTGGACAGGGGCAAGCTATGCCTGACATGCCAGTGCTGATACAAGCTATTGCTGGAGCTTTTCAAGCTGCAGTAGCTGGAGCTCGAGGAGCTGGGCATCAGGAAGATGCTGGTGTTAGACTACCTTTGGAGCGTCTGCGCAGTCTTGGTGGGACTGAGTTCAGGGGTATGTCTGCTGAGAGTTCTGAAGCTTGGTTGGAGAGTACCAAGCGAATCTTGGGTCAGATGAGCTGCACGGATGTGCAAAAGCTGGGTTGTGTTGTGTCCTTGCTGCAGGACGATGCGTATACGTGGTGGACGACCACCATAGCTGGAATGGTTGAAACTGATGTGACTTGGACATTCTTTCAGAATGTGTTCAAGCGGAGATATCTTGGTGTGAGATATCTTGATGAAAAGAAGCGTGAATTCATGTCTCTTACCCAAGGGAGCATGAGTGTGGCTGAGTATGAAGTGCAGTTTGTGCGACTCAGTCAGTATGCACCGGAGCTGATACCTGATGAGCGGGCAAGGTGTGAGAGGTTCCGTTATGGTCTTGTGACGGATGTTAAGATGTATGTGCTGGCCACCGAGTATGATGATTTTGATGTGTTGGTGGGCCGAGCCAAGGACATTGAGATGAACTTGGGTTTATCTGCGAAAGGTGCTGGAGCAAGTTCTGGTAAGAGAGCTGCTGAGTTTAGTTTCGGTGGTGGACGGAACAAGAGGGGACGTGACCAGAGGTATCAGTCCTCAACTAAGAGAGGTGGTGGTGCACCTGCTAGAGGAGGTAATCCTAGAGCTGATCCGAGCGCTTGTTGGATATGTGGTTCACGTGGTCACATGAAGCGTGACTGTCCTCGTGCTATGAGGGAGGTGCAAGCTCCTGTTGCGGCAGCTGGTAATGGGTGCTGGAATTGTGGATCCGCAGATCACTTGAGGCGAGATTGTCCTAGGTTGGTTGGTGATCAAGTGCGTGCTCCTACTGTTGCTGCACCACAGAGAGGTCGTGGGCGCGGCCGTGGAAATTTCCAGAGGAGAGAGGAAGGTGGTCGTGGAGTGGCCCATGTTGTGGCTATTCAGCCTAAAGGTGGAGGCCAAGCTAGGGTGTATGCTCAGGGTGAAGGAAGGAATGATGCGGATGTGATTGCAGGTACCTTTACTTTGTAATCCTTGTCATTGCTTTCTTTGATTGATTCTGGATCTACGCATTCATACATTTTGCGTGAGTATGCTGAATTGCTTGGTTTGCCTGTTGAGTCTCTGGATGTTGGTGTTCGTGTCACTAGTTCTTTTGGTGAGACTGTTGTGACTCGAAAGCTTTATAGAAGGTGTCCCTTGGTTGTTCAAGAACATGTTTTTCATGTTGATCTTATGGAGTTGCCCTTCTATGGTTTTGATGTGATCCTTGGTATGGATTGGCTTGCTGAGCATCGTGCTGTTGTGGATTGTGAAAATAAGCGAGTTTCGCTTAAGCTGGCGGATGATTATGAAGTTGTTGTGGTTGGTGAGAATGTGAAGTTTCTTGCCAATGTGGTGTCTACGTTGGAAGCGAGAAGGATGCTAAGGCAAGGTTGTGAAGCCTACCTAGCTTTTGTGATGAATCCTAGCTCTAAGGAGTTGAGGGTGCAGGAAATCAGAGTTGTGAAGGAGTTTCCTGGTGTTTTTCCCGAGGAGTTGCCTGGTTTACCTCCTAACCGCGAGGTGGAGTTTGGAATTGAGCTGTATGAGAATACAACTCCTGTGTCCATTACTCCCTATAGAATGGCACCTAAGGAGCTGAAGGAGCTGAAGACGCAGTTGCAAGAGCTGCTTGATCGTGGTTTCATCCGGCCGAGTGTGTCACCTTGGGGAGCACCGGTCTTGTTTGTGAAGAAGAAGGATGGCACTATGAGGATGTGTATTGATTACCGTCAGCTGAACAAGTTGACTATCAAGAATCGGTATCCTTTGCCGAGGATTGATGATCTCTTTGATCAATTTCGGGGTGCTGCTGTGTTCTCTAAGATTGACTTGAGGTCAGGGTATTATCAGTTGAAGGTGAAGGATGTAGATGTGCCTAAGACAGCCTTCAGGACAAGGTATGGGCATTATGAGTTCCTTGTGATGCCGTTTGGTTTGACAAATGCTCATGCTGCTTTCATGGACATGATGAACCGTGTGTTTCATGAATACCTGGATAAGTTTGTTGTGGTATTCATTGATGATATCCTCGTGTACTCGCGTACTGAGGAGGAGCATGAAGAGCATTTGAGGATTGTTTTGCAAGCTTTGTTGGAAAATTAGCTTTATGCTAAGCTGAGCAAGTGTGAGTTCTGGCTTAAGGAGGTGGTGTTTCTTGGGCATGTGGTGTCAGCTGAGGGGATTCGTGTTGATCCTCAGAAGATTGAGGCGGTGATGAACTGGAAAGTTCCTAAGTCTGTTCATGAGGTCCGTAGTTTCCTTGGTTTGGCGGGATACTACCGAAGGTTTGTGGATGGTTTTTCCAAGATTGCTGCTCCTTTGACGAAGCTGTTGCAAAAGGATGTTAAGTATGAGTGGACGGAAGTGAGACAGCAGGCTTTTGAGAAGCTGAAGGCGGCTTTGACGCAAGCTCCTATCTTGGTTCAGCCTGAATCAGGGAAAGAGTTTGTGGTCTTTAGTGATGCATCCTATGTTGGTTTGGGGTGTGTGCTGATGCAAGAGGGTAAGGTGGTTGCTTATGCATCGCGGCAGTTGAAAGTACATGAGCGCAATTACCCTACGCATGATATTGAGTTGGCTGCAGTGGTTTTTGCTCTGAAGATCTGGAGGCATTATCTGTATGGTGAGAAGTGTACTGTGTACACGGATCACAAGAGTTTGAGGTATCTGATGTCACAGAAGGAGTTGAATCTTAGGCAGCGGCGTTGGTTGGAGTTGCTCAAGGATTATGATCTGACGATTGAGTATCATCCTGGAAAAGCTAATGTTGTTGCGGATGCCTTGAGTAGGAAGGTAGCTGTTGAGCTGAGGGCTATGTTTGCTAGCTTGAGCATATCGCGAGATGGTGGTCTTGTAGCTGAGTTGCAAGTGAAGCCATCTTTGGTTCAGTTGATCAAGGATAAGCAGTTGCTGGATGATTCCTTGGTGTCTCATGTTCAGGATATCGCGAAGGGTAGACCTTCGGATTTCTGTTTTAATGATGATGGTGTGTTGTGTTTTGGGAGTCGGATAGTAGTGCCCAATGATGTTGAGTTGAGGCGTGTTATTTTGACTGAAGGTCATAGTAGTCCTTTTGCTATGCACCCTGGTAGTACTAAGATGTACCGTGATCTTCGTGATGAGTACTATTGGGTGGGTTTGAAGAGGGATGTTGCAGAGTTTGTGAGCAAGTGTTTGGTGTGTCAGCGAGTTAAGGCTGAACATCAGGTTCCTTCAGGGTTGTTGCAACCGTTGAGAATTCCTGAATGGAAGTGGGAGAGGGTTACCATGGATTTTGTATCTGGTTTACCTTTGTCTCCATCGAAGAAGAATTCTTTTTGGGTGATTGTGGATCGCCTGACGAAGTGTGCGCATTTCTTGCCTGTGCATACTACGTTTTCTTTGGATAAGCTGGCAGAGCTGTACATTGCTGAGATTGTGAGGCTGCATGGTGTGCCTAAGTCGATTGTGTCGGATAGGGATCCGAGGTTCACATCGCGTTTCTGGCAGTGTTTGCATCAAGCTTTGGGTACAAGGTTGCATTTCAGTACATCCTATCATCCTCAGTCGGATGGTCAGTCTGAGCGAGTTATCCAGATTTTGGAGGATATGTTGAGGTGCTGCGTGATTGAGTTCCAAGGTTCTTGGGAGAAGCATCTGCCTTTGGTTGAGTTCGCTTATAACAATAGTTATCAGGCGAGTATACAGATGGCACCTTATGAGGCTTTGTACGGAAGGAAGTGTAGGACTCCTCTTTGTTGGGCTAAAACTGGTCAAAAGTTGGTTTCGATGACGGCTTTGTTGAAAGGGACCACAGAGAAGGTGAAGCTCATTTGTGAGCGATTGAAGGCAGCCTCTGATCGGCAAAAGTCTTACGCGGATTTGAAGCGTAAGGAGATAGAATATGCGGTGGGTGACCGTGTGTTCTTGAAGGTTTCGCCTTGGAAGAAGGTGATGAGGTTTGGCCGGAAGGGTAAGCTGAGCCCTAGGTACATTGGACCATATGAGGTGGTTGAGCGTGTGGGTCCTGTTGCGTATCGGTTGAGGTTACCTCAAGAGTTGGAGAAGATTCATGATGTGTTCCATGTTTCTATGCTCCGGAAGTATAGATCTGATCCTTCGCATGTGATGCATGTGGAGGAAGTGGTTTTGAATCCGGATTTGACCTATGATGAGGAACCGGTGAAGGTTCTGGATTCGGATGGCAAGGTTCTTCGTGGCAAGACCATTGAGTTGGTGAAGGTGCTGTGGAAGCATCGAGGTGTTGAGGAAGCCACGTGGGAGCGGAAGGAAGACATGCTGAAGCAGTTTCCTTATCTCTTTCCTTCAGGTAAATTTCGAGGACGAAATTTCTTAAGGGGGGGAGAGTTGTAACGCCCCGGTTTTGGGCTTAGTTGTTTTGGGCGTTGACCGTTTTGGTCAAAGTGTTGTTCGAATCTAAAAAGGTAAAATTAGGAAAGCCTAGTTTGGGTTGCATTAAAAATATGGAAAAATGTTCTAAAATCATCTTTTAATATAATTAAATGAACTGTGAAATCAATTTTGTAAAATGAGTTTTGGAAGGGTGACATTTTGGCTAGTGACCAAAATGTAATTTTTGAAAGTTTGGTGACTGTTTTCGAAAGGGTTGAAACTTTGAATCTTTAAGGAGCTATTATTCCAAAAGTAGTTTCTCCAGATTTTTCTAAGATATTTTAATGATATATTCTGATTTTAAAACATATCAAAGAGGAGGGAAAGCCATTTTGGCCATTTTGATAACTAACTTCCTATTTTCTTTTCTCTCATTTTCTCTCAACCCAAACACTTTCTTTCCAGAGAACTGTTTCTGATTTTCTCACCTAAATCTCTCCTTTCAACTCTCTTTTGATTCCTAATCAACATATCTACAAAACCTCATCATTTGCTACTTGATTCATCAAGGTTTTTGGTTCCAAAAAGAGGAGAAACTCAAGTTTGGAGGTAAGAACGTCCTTCTCCTCTAAACTATCAGTTCTTTACTGAAATTCCTAAGTTTTCAATCCTTAATTGATGTTTTATTAAAGGCTTTTGAGTTGTGAATTGGATCTTGGCTTATAATGCAAGATTTGGTGATTTTTGATGATTTTCGTTTGATCTGTTAAATCTGTGATTTGAGATGTGTTTTTGATGTTATTTGAACACTAAATTGATAAGGAATTGAGTTTTGATTAATGCAATCCCGGATAGGTTGAGTTTCCTAAGTTTAGCTTGTGATTCTTGTTTGTTTTTGAGGTGATCTTGTGGATCTGATGTTGCTGGAGGTATAAGGATGTTAATAGGTTCTTTTTAGATGTTAAATGATGTTAAAAGATGTTTGGTTTTGATGGTTAAGGGCTGGGCTTTGTTGAGAAGTGGTTTGGATGCATTTTCGGTTGTGTTTGGTGGCCGAAAATGGAGTGTGGTTGAGAGCAGCGAGTTTAGGTGCTTTCATTGAAGCAATTACTGCATGATGATGCATTAATCCTCTGCTTTGATGTGTTAAAACAGGGGAGGCATCTTTGGATCCAAGAGTTGTTGATCCGGAAGCTTGAATTGGTGCTTTGGCAAGAGGCGAAGTGGAATCGGTGAGTGAAATTGGGTTTTTTGGCTTTGAAACCAATGTCTTGGGAGCTTAGTTTAAGTCTAAACAACTTTGCTAAGCTCAAGTGTAAGTTTTCGGAAATACTCTCTAGTGGTGGCCATGATTTGATTGTTGTGCAATATGGTTTATTGCATGTTTTAAACTCTGTTTTGAAAGCATGATTTGGCATGGTTAATGCTGTTTTTGTAAGCCATATGTTGAAGGAAGCTAAAGGTAAGAGTTCCTTGTTTTTGTGCATTGATTAAATGTGGTTTGATGCTTTAAAATGCATGTTGAATATGGCTTGGTTTAATGCTTTAAAACAGTGGATAAATTGATGATAATGATGTATATTGGCAAGTGATGTTTTGAAAAGGTTAAGGTCACTAAGGTGGTTAAAAGTCCTTGAGTGAGCCTTGTTTACTTAAGAACATCAAGGTGGTTAAAAGTCCTTGGATGATTCTTGCTACGGACACAAAGGTGGTTAAAAGTCCTTGTGTGGTCCTTCCATGGTGTTTAAAAGTCCATGGGCCAAGGTGGTTAAAAGTCCTTGGGACCAAGGTGTTTAAAAGTCCTTGGGTGAAACTTGATACGGACACAAAGGTGGTTAAAAGTCCTTGTGTGGTCCTTTCCATGGTGTTTAAAAGTCCATGGGGCCATGGTGTTTAAAAGTCCATGGGGCCAAGGTGTTTAAAAGTCCTTGGGGCCAAGGTGTTTAAAAGTCCTTGGGGTGAAAGTTGATGAACTTGTTTTTAAAGAAATGGAACTTATCACTTGTGGCCAATATGACATGTTATGATATGAAGCATGAGATGCTTGTTTAAGTATGCTTTTGAGCATGTGTAAATGATGATTTGAAGCATGATTTATAAAGTGTTTTATAAATGCATTATTGAATGGTTTTATTGAGCATTCCTCACTAAGCTTTTGCTTACGCTCTCTTTCGTTTTCTTAAACCAATAATGCAGAACATTAAAGTACTTTGAGGGCAGCAAGGAAGGCAAGCATTCAAGTGGAAGTTAAGCTCAAAGTATGGAAGGTTTCTTAAGTACATTTTTAGCTTTTGGTAATATGGCAATGGGGGACCTATGTGTATGTTTTGGGAGATGGTTTGAACTCCCTAAGTATGTTGAATGTTGTTGAGAATGTTGGTTTTTTTGTTTGGCCATTATATGCTTGAATTGGAAGTTTATGCTTGAATGGTAGCTTGAGTAGGAAGCATGCCTATAGATTTGGGGCTTTTCGTATATGATGTTGTTTTGATGAATTGTGGATGCAAGTATGTCTCAAATATGTTGAATTGCATGCTGGTAAAGTTTGGTTGAATTGGAGCACGGTTGGATGTTTATTTACATGTTTAAGAATGCATTTTGGGGCAATCTGTACAGGGTGTTTCGGAACAGTGCCACCCGTTTCGGAACAGGTGCCTTAAACAAGCCCAGGCGTCCGAAACGGGAGAGACCGTTCCGAAACGGTTTGGCTACTGCCAGCCCGTGTTTCGGTACGCGTTGCGGAACGGCCCGCGTTTCGAAACGGGCTCTGCCTGTTTCGGAACGGGTGACCGTTAGGGGCTGACATTGGCAGTTAAATGTTTTGTTTTGTTTGCATTTTGGTCCTGAATCTTGTATGTGCAATTGTATGAGTTTGGAATGTTCGTTTGAGCTGAAATTTGGCAGAGAAGCATGAAACCTGATTAATTTCAAGTTGGTAACTTTAATTTGGATTAAGTCCTCATATTTATCAGAAATTACAATTTGGTCCCTAAAGTTGTAAATTGTTCAATTGGGTCCCTGTTTGATCTCTGATGGTAGTGATCTTTGAGTATGTTGTTGTATGATCACCAACTAGGGCTAATGTGCATCTAGACAAGAGTAAAAAGAAAAAAAAGGGTCGTTAATCAAGGTTGACTTCCGGGTTGACTTTGGTTTTCCCCGTGTGACTTTCTTAATTCAGGTCAACCGTCTAGACCGGGTTAAGGGGGTTACAGATTGTACCGGTAAACTCCACCTTGTGTGTTCGGTAGTGTGTATGAAGCGTAAGGGACAACGCTTGTAATCCGCGTATCCGATTGTGTTTTATGTTGGAAATGGTTATGGATTATCACTTGAAAGCCAATATGACATGTTAATGATATTGAAGCATGAGATGCTTGATGTGAATGCAATGTTGCATGAATAATGATGTTTAAGTGTTAAAGGCATTGTGGAAAGTATTTTTATGAAGTGCATTATTGTGTTGTTCTTTTAGAGCATGCCTCACTAAGCATTTGTGCTTACGCTCTCCCTCTTGAACCAATAATGCAGATAATTGAGGTGTTTGAGGGCAGCAAGGAGGCTAAGTATCCAAGGGAAAGCTAAGCTCATGTATGGTGACTATTTCACAACATTATTAGATTTTGATATTTGGCAATGGGAACCTAGGATGTGTTTTTGGGAGATGTTTTGGACTCCCTAGTTTTGGCATGATGCCTTAAATGTTTTGGATATGTAATTGGCCATTTTGGTGCTTGCTTTGATGATTTGATGGTTGATTGCTTTGGATATTAGGAAGCATGCCTATAGACTTGTGAATTTTCCTATTTGATGCCATGAATGTGTTTTGATGTTGCAAACATGTGCTATATATGTGTGATGACCTGCTGGCATGATTAGGAAGTCATTAGGATGTGTTTGAGTGATTAATTGTATGTTAAACCAGCAAAATCTGCATTTTCTGGGCAGTCCGTATCGGAACGGGCACTACCGTTTCGAAACGGCGGCCTGTAATGGCCTTCGTGTATCGGAACGGGTAGAGGCCGTTCCGAAACGCTTTTGCCACTGCCAAGCCTTGTTTCGATACAGGTCTAAAAAAAAACCCGCGTTTTGGAACGGTCAACCCCCATTCTGAAACACTAGACCGTTGGGCACTGATTTGAATGGTTTAAGGTTTGCAAGCTTTACGTTTTAGTCCTAAATTTTGTAATTGCAATTGCTTGAGTTAGAGATGTCCGCTTGAGATGAAATTTGACAGGGAAGCATGTAATATGATTAATTTGATATTGGTAACTTAAAAATCAGCTAAGTTCTTCATCTTTCCAGAATTTACATTTTGGTCCCTAACTTTTGTATGTTGTGCAATTGAGTCCCTTATTGCTATCCGATCGTTGTGCTATTCAAGTATGTTTTTCTCTAGGTTTCACTTAAGGTTAATGAGCATCTAGATAAGATTAAAAGGAAAAAAAGGGTCGTTAATCAAGGTTGACTTTCGGGTTGACTTTGGTTTTCCCCGTGTAATCTTCGTAGTTCGGGTCAACTATCTATGCCGGGCTAAGGGGGTTACAGCTCCAGTCTTTTCAAAGATTAATTTGAGATCTGATTACTACCGGTTGAAAGTGAGTGAGGTTGATGTACCGAAGACAGCTTCCAGGGGCAAGATGTGATCACTTTGAGTTTTGGGTTATGTCGTTTTGTTTGACTAGTGTGTCAGCCACTCTTATAGAGATGTCGAGCAGAATACTTCCTAAGCTCCTTGATCAGTTGTAGTATTCGTCATAGATGATACATGGGTATATTCATGTGCCGAGGAAGATCATGACAAGCTTTGGAGTTAGTGTTGTAGATCCTATTAGAGAATCAACTGTATGCCAAGTCGAGCAAACGTGAACTCCGAGTCAAGAAGGATGTTCTCCTAGGACAGGTAGATCAGCCAAGTGTATTAGAGTAAATCCCAAGTAGGCAGAAGACGATGTGAGTTGGAAGAAACCAAAGACTATGACATGTATCTATAGTTCCTAGGTCTAGCATTGTTACTTTCGGGGAATTGTAAATAGTCTTTCAAAGATAGTTGCTCCATGGATAGATTGCTACAGAAGAATGTTCAGTTGTGTGGTCAGATGCGAGACAACGAGCCCTTGAGAAACCGAAAGAAACTTTGATGAAAGCTTCGACCTTGGTCCAGCCTATATCAGAGAAAGAATTTGTGAACTATAGTGATGCGCTACATGTAGGGTTAGGTTGTATGCTTATGCAAGAAAGAAGATTGTGGCCTATTCATCGAGGTAGTAGGAAGTACATGAAAAGAATTATCTGACGCGAGACATAGAGTTAACTGCAGTTGTATTTGCTTCGAAGACTTAGAGACAAAGCATGTATAGTAAGAAATGCACAATATATACATATCACCAGGACTTGAAATATTTCACAATTTAGGAAGGGTTGAAACTTGAACAACATAAGTTGTCAGAACTGCTTGAAGACCGTAATCTCAAGATTGAGTACCATCCGAAGAGAGTCAACGTAGTAACCGATGCTTCGAGTTGTTTTTGCTGAGCTATATTTGAGTTGCGAGTTGTAATTGTTGGATTCAGTTTATCAAATGATAGTGGTTTTGTGGCCGAGTTTCGGGGTAAACTTACATTGAGTCAGAGTACTTAAAGAGAAACAGTTGCAAGACAGGTTCTTGGCACCTCACGTGCAAGACATAGCAGAAGGAAGACCTTCAGGATATAGTATCAGAGACAATAGAGTTTTGCATTTCAGAGACAAAATAGTTGTGCCGAATGACATAGTGTTCTGAGACGTATTGTTTTGGCCGAAGAACGACAGTTCATTTGTATTGCATCTGAGTAGTATGAAGGCGTTTTGTGGGTTGAAGACGAGTACTTCTGGATTGAGTTGATGGGTGATGTGGTTCAGTATGAGAGTATGTGTATAATTTGCCAGCGTGTCAAGGCCGAGCATCAATTTTCTTCTAGTTTGTTACAGCCGTAGAAGATTCGTAATGAAAGTGGGTAGTAGAATCGAGGGACTTTGTGCCTGGTTCTCCTTTGATTTCCTACGGGAGAGCCTAGCTAAGTAAACAATGATAGTTGCACCGAATGTGCTCATTTTATACATGTTCACGTTACTTGTACCTTATGTAAGGTGGCGGAGTCGTGCCTTAGCAAGAGTGTGAGTTGTACAGTGTCTTGCAATCGATGGTGGCCGATAGAGATTCGGGATTTCAACTAGATTTATGAGGACGTCTGGGTAATGCTTGAATACCTGTTGAAGTCAGATGGTCAGCCAGAGAGAGTTAGTCAGATTCTAGATGATGTGCGCGTCGATACAGGGTTAAATTTTTGGGTACGTGAGAGTAACATCTGTTGTTGATGACTTGTAGGGTAACAGTTATCGGTCAACTATTCAAACAGTGCCATATGAGGTTGTGAATCGGGCTAGTTCTGTTGTTTATTTGTTGCGGTCACCACCAAAGTTAGAAAGAGGTTCATGATGTGTTCCGTGTATCTATGATTCGGAAGTGTGAATCAGATATGTCCCGTGCTATGTTTGTGGAAGAGATTGAGTTGAGTTTTAAATTGACGTACAATGAAGAGCCAGATGTGATCTTAGCATCAGATAGCTAATGTTGCATGGTAAGTCTATCAAGTTGGTTAGAATGTTGTGATAAGAAGAAAAGGGAAGTGTAGAGGAGCAGTTTCAGTGACTCTTCATGTCTGATAAATTTCAGGGACGAAATTTCCTTAAGTGGGGGAGAGTTGTAACACCCGGGTTTGGGGGTCGGGTGAAAATAATATTAAAATAATATTTTGGGTCTCGGCTTTATAATTAAAGTAATAAATTAATATTTGAGCTTCGTATTTTCAAATCAAATATTTTATGTTGGACCTAAATTGATTTGGAGATCAAATCCCATGGATTTTAGAATTAATGAGATTGCCATCTCATTAATGGCAAGATTGTAAATATGTGGACTTTCAAATTAAAACCCCCTTTATATTAAAAGACAACTTTTACTTCATCATCTTCTTCTTCTTCCTTTTTCACTCTTCACGTCAAAACCCCTTCCCCTTCAAGTTCACTATTCCATCACCTCACATGCTCTTTGTTGGTGATTTTTGAAAGGTAAATATATTTTTGACTTGGCCTTGCCATCCTCTACATTTTGGTACCATTAGATTTCATTAAAACTATGTATTTTGTAATTTGGGTTTTTCAAAGTTTTCGGTCAAAGGTTGAAGCTTTATGATTCTTTGTCAAAGCTTTTGATTTATTGTTGATAGATAAATTGTTTATGAATTATGAGGTCCAACATATGTAAATTTTAAAGTGTTTTACCATGATTTTCGGATTTGGGTTTAATGGGGGGTTTTGGAGTGTGCTTGGTAAGGTTTTGGGGCTGTTTTGGTTGAGGATTTGTTGGTTGATGGTTATACTATGTTTGAGTAGTGTTTTGAACATGTTTAAGAGTGCTTTGGATGGTTATATTGCTGATTTTTGCTGGGTTTTGGGGGAATACGAAAATGAGAATTGGAGAATGAACTTGGCTTTGAATTGTGAGAATTGTAGTGAATTTGTGTGTTGGTGTTAAACTTTGGGTTTGTGGCTGATTTTGAGGTTAATGTATTGTTTTTGAATGGTTATAAGCAAGGGAAAACAATGGAGAAGCTTCAGGCTCGAATCCGGAAACTTGGATGCTTGGTAGGCTAGTCGGCCTGTGCTAAATGGAGTGGTCGGTGAGTGGTTGTTGTTTTTAAATGGTTTTTAAATATTGGTTCAAGCATGTGGACTAGGTTGGGCTTGGTAGACCCACCTAGAGTTGGGATTAGATTGGTAGTCTAATCCCAAGTTATAGTTAGAGACTATGGTTGATCTTTGAATGCGTTTATGCCTCATGTTTAATTGTGATTGTGTTGGCTATGTATATGGTGTTATACATGTTGTTGAGGCATGGTTTGATGCATTGTTATGCATATGGTTTGGATTGTGAATTGCGCATGATGGTGATCATGGTGAGTACGTGATAAGCACGAAAGTTGATATGAAATGTTGTTGTGAAAGGTTATGGATTGTGTTTAATATTGGCACTAGTATGCTTGGGTACAATGATCATTCATTAGGATGTTTAGTGTGCACATGAGAGTCAAATACGCGCGTGGTCTTGATGACGGTAGTCATCAAGATGGAGTACGAGTTCGCCCGTAAATCTTCATATATATATTAGTCGGTGATGAGTGGAATCCCATCCACGGGGCGTGAGGATGAGTGGAATCCCCTCCGCGAGAAACGATGATGAGTGTAATCCCACCATAAGGTAATGGTTGTGGTTGGATGTAAGTTCCAACGGTTATCCGCGTATTCGAGTCATAGCTAGGTGCCAATATGGATTGATAGATGTGGTTGTTAATACATTGATATATGTATCTTCGTGTGTTGGGCTTATGAGTTGTTGAACATGGCATAATGTTGATTATATGTTCATGCATCATGTATATTTTGGCTTTTGTGGATCGGAGGTAAGATCATGCATTCTATCTTGGTTGTTGCTCGTGCTTGGACCATGCATTGTCGATGTTTGTTTTATGAGCTTACCCTCATTAAGCTCTTATGCTTACGCTCCTTTTTGTTCGACAATGCATATCAGTAGTTTGTTGGTGGCAAGGGCGAGGAAGGGCCTCCAATTGTCGCTTTTGGTTAGCTCAAGTATGAACTTTAAATTGAAAGATTGTAATAGTCAAGCAATGGGATTTGAATGCTTTGGATTTGTGTTGATGTTATGTGTTAGGAGCATGTTAGACTCCTTATTATGTTGTTGTTGGTGTGGCTTGTTGATGCCATGTTTGGATTTTATGCCATGTTTAAGTTGCTTACCACGAATGCTTTATGTTTGGTTTCTAAGGCATGAATCTTGAATGCAAAGTATGTCCTCTTTATGGTAAATGTATGAATCCTTTAGATGCATGATCCCTGTTCGTTTTGAATGTCTTGTATATTGATATCTTGGTTGTTAAAGGTTGTATGTATGTTGTTTGTGGCTAGGGGAGTCGTAAATCGCATCTAGAGTCGAGTCTTAAGTCGTTTTGCTGCAAATTTGGGTACTACAGTGCAGGGAGTATCGATACGCCCAAGGGCCATATCGATACGGTCCTACACTTTGGGACTTGAATTTGGCTTATCGTATCGGTACGCGGTGGTGTACCGATACGCCAAAACTTCACTCGAAATCTGATACTTTGACGAGATTTTGGCGTATCGGTACGGGCTCTAAGTGTATCGGCACGATCTAATATCGTTGACCGCGAGATGTTGACCGAGGAGGGCGTATCGGTACGCCCAAGGGCTGTATCGATACGGTCTCACTGGTTTGACTTGGGGCAGTTGACTTGGTCAAGGCGTATCGATACCCTTTGCAGGTGTATCGATACATCCTGCTTTAAAAGGAAAAATGGGCTGTTTTAAAGTGTTGTTTTGGATGGTCGTTTTTATAATGTTGTGTTTCCGCTGTCGTGTTTCACATATGACATAATAATGCATTTAGACAAAATAAGGTTAAAAGAAAAAATTTCAGGGTTGTTAACCGATGTGGGACCTTAACGAGTTTCACATCGGTTTTCCCCGTGTAGCCTACTCGAACCTGTCAAACATCCGGACCGGGACGAGGGGGTTACATCAAGAGCATTCAAAATCCATGGAGGACACTTTTCAAGCTTTCATGGCTAGAACTCAATCTCTTATCGAATCCAATCAAGAGTTATCAAATTCTATGGAAGAAAGGATGGATGCATTCATGAGTAACTCAATAGATCGAATGAGGAGTCTCACATATGCCATGGATAATATGTACCAACAATTATGTCCTAGGGATACTAATGTCCCAAGGCAAGAGGATAAGGAGCAATGCCAAGAGAGGTCGCCGATATGTGGGGAACAACTAGAACCTCCAAATCGAGAGGATGCCAATAAGAAAGACTGCCCAACACATGATGAGCCTATGCAACGAATTGCTCCGACAAAGATTGAGGAGCCTGAACAGAGCAATGCCGCGGTAACACTCATTGCGACTGAGAACAACAATGCTACATCAAATTCTAAGGAATCTGATGCCCAAAATGTTACAACATTGATGTTGAAGCAAAAATATGAAGATTGCTCTTACCTACATTTGCCACGGCAATTGTATGACCATATGCAAGATCAACGAGACGACAATACTTTGCCAATGGAATATGAGCAGGTAATGGTTGAACCTTTTGAATTCTATAAAAACTCACATCGTCCATTGCAGGTATGTCTTGAGGAACCAATGTTGGTAGATTTGAAGCCATCAAAATCTCTACTCATGTAGATATTTGAGAGGCCAAAAGAAAACAGTGTGTGGATTCATAAAGCTTTTTAGAAAATTGGTTTTTCCCTTGACATACAACGAATTTTGGCAACTGATTGCCATGGCAATTGCCTTGAGCAGCAATTGCCACGACAATGAAGGCTACATCCAACCATGATGGAGGTCGATGAGATTGAGGTAATTAAATGGTTAAGTGTTGATATATTTTTTATACTAATATATTCATGCCTTCAATATTAGTAGCAAGGTGGAGAGTATACATGGACTACAAGAGAACACGAAGGAAAAACACCTCAACCATGGTAACACAAAAGGGAGTAACTGCGAGCACATTGACCCAACTCTTTTTGGGCAATATTGTCACTCGATGGAGGGTTTAGATGGACCATAAGAAATACCAGAAATAACCCTTCTCAAGATTTCTTTATATATACATATATATATTCATCTTTTTATGATTGTTTTTAAGATAAGCGTTTCAAGGGATAAGGAGTTCCTAGCCTTGAACTCTTAAGTTTTTCTTTTTTGTTTTACTTTGATTTTCCACATCAAGACTCACAACCACCATGCCAAAGAAAGCCCCAACAACCAAAATTGCCTTGGCAATTCCCGATGCCTCGACAAGTCTTGATGCCCAGGCAACTGACTCTACTTCAGTGAACATAGATCGAATTGAAGAGATGCTCCACCCCTTGACACACTGATTGGAGAAAATGGTGGCCCAACAAATGCTATTCATGTGGTACCAGCCACATGCATTCAACCACCGCGAACCGAAAAAAGAATCAAGCAAACGACCTGAAGGAAATTCGTCATTCAAGGTGACGACCTTTCCAACTAACACATTTGCAATTTAGTTAGTTTTGGGACAATGCTTCTCTCGAGTTTAGGGGGTGTTTGTTCTAGTTAGTTTCATGTTTAGTTGCATTCATCTTTAGTAATCACATATAGGTTGCATATGTTACTTGTCATGCCTTTGATTGGATTTAATTGCTTAAGACTTGTTGAATACCCAATGATGAATTTTGCCACTGCACACTTAATTGAAATAACCTTTTGCATGAAAAGAACTTAGAATTTTATTATGATGCTGAAATTATTTACACGGTTGTGGCTTGTTGATTGAAAGAGACTTAGTGAACTTAGGTTGCCTAAAATTTGGGTAAATTAAAATTAAAAATGAAAAGTTAATTTCTTGCTAAAGGTGCCCGAAACTGGCTCTAGTAGTTAATGCACATTAAAGAACCGCTAGAGGTGCCCGAATTTGGCTCTAGTCGACTAAATTAAAATAAGAAATTGTTGAATCACTAGAGGTGCCTGAAATTGGCTCTAGTGAAAACAAAAAAATAAATACCCCGGTAATGAAATTGTTAAAAACCTATTGTTCACATAGAATCTTGAAAAACAACTTGTATACAACTATGGACACACATTATCACATGCATTGTAGTTTGGTTCAGGGTAATTTTTGCGCTATCCGAAAAATTTAAAAGGTGATCATACTTTGTGTCACGGTTCTGAGGATTGAATTCAAGTTTGAAGCATGTCTTTGATGATTAAAGTCTTGGTAGGTACTTGTTAGTTTGCATTACTTGAGGACAAGTAATAGTTCGAGTTTGAGGGTGTGTTACGTGTTCAAAAGTAATATTTTTATTACCCCTTTTACTCATATTATTGTTAGAGTTAAGCTCATTTTAGTTGCATTATTAGGCATTCATGCATATTTTCATAATTTTCTTCACCGTTATGCTTGAGTTCATGTTTTCATTAGTTTTTGTGGAAAGAGATGCTGATGGAGGTTGTTTTGTGTATGCAAGATTTATTGCCCGGGTAAACTAGAAGTTGCCGACGCAACCCAAGAAGGACATGTCAAACTTGTTACCGAGGCAATAACCGACTGGAGGATAAGCTGATGTGGCAACCACATTTGATGACTTGATAAACCTTACATGGTGTTGAGCAAGAAGAAATCTTAAAGGAGTTGGAATTCCATGAAAAAAATCAAAGGAGATTAAAGTTCCATGAAAGTAGGAGAAGTTTTAGGAAGATCTCGTGAATGCATCCATTTGTCTAGTATTGAGAGAGTTAGATTCAAGAAATGAATGAACATAGTTTTTGTCCAAATCGATGAAGACTAACTTGGCTTAGGTATAAGTTACGAATTTTAAAGGCTAAAAGAAGTGCAAGATAAGTTGGTGTTCACCCATGATTAAACCATGGATGTACTATCAAGAAATACACATCGACTAGACGTCCGACTCGAATTAAGAAGATTACACGGGGAAAACCAAAGTCAACTCGCAAAAGTCAACCTTGATTGACGACCTTTTTTTTCTTTTTTAACTTTTCTAGGTGCACATTATTAACCTATATGAATAGCAAAACACTTTAGCGGAATTGACACATCAAACGGGGCTCATTTAGGGGTTCAATTGCATATGGTCGTCTTTTAGAGACTAATTTGTAATTTTCCAGATATTTGAGGACTAAACACGTTTTAAAGTTATCAAACCGAAATTAATCATATAGTAAGCCAGCATGCCAAATTTCATCTTAAACAGGTCATCCAAACTCATTTAATTAAGCATTCGAGACTTAGGGACTAAAACGTAAGAAACAGAAACCTGAAGCAATTCAAAATCAAACACAACGATGAGGTGTTTCGAAACCCAAGGCCCTGTACCGAAACAGTCATTTCGAAACCAGATTGACCGTTTCGATACTCGGGTGCGTTCCGAAACCCGTATCGAAACACCTCTTTCTAGTAGCAAAAAAGTTCCGGAACGTTCCTACTCATTTCGAAACCTTATGGCCATTTCAGACCTCTGTTCCGAATTATGTAAGGGCGTTCCAATACGCCTTGCCCTGCAACAACAGACTTTGATGGTTTTTCACTCATAAACACCCCCGAAAACATTCCAATTCATGCCACATCATACATACAACATGCTTAGGCATCAAAGATCAACATTATGAAGTACGGGCTAAAACATAGCATCATTCAAGCAAGCATTGGTTCTATAGGCATGTTTCCTAGTCTTTTAAACCATACAAAAGCTAAAAGCCACAACCATGCATCAATTAAACTTCAAAGGCCATTTACAAATCAAAAATACCAAACCAAATATGTACAAAGTAATAAACAACACCCTCAATCATCCAAGAGTAGAAATCCCACCCATTGCCTCTTATTACACCAAAGAAAAACCACATACTTTGCTAGACCAAAGTGTTTGGATTCCCCTTGCTTACACGTTGCCTTGAATGCCTAATTCTATGCATTGATGAAACAAATGAGCATAAGCACAAAGCTTAGTGAGGATCGCTAAACAACATTCATCAATGCTTCTCACACAAATGGCAAAACACTATTATGATCACATGCCTTTGCATAAAACATGCCCTTTCAAGACATCATTGCATTTTTTTAAAACACATGCTCTTATGCATCCTTTTTGAAACAGCAAATAAACCTTTGCTCATGCTTTACCAAGCATCACATGCATTCTAGCATTAATCACAAGCATCTCATGCTTAAACCATTAATCACAACATTATATTGGCTTACAAATGGTCATTTCACAAACCATACCAAAATCAACTCAAATGACACAATCGGATACGCGGATTACAAGCGTTGTCCCACACGTTTCATACAAACTACCGGACTACACAAGGTGGAGATACATGGCACAACCCCTCAACACCCGTGATGGAGATTAATGGCACAATAACAACCCCTCAACATCACTCATCGGTAGTTGTATAATTCCACTAACGAGTGTATGGGACACATACCACAAGATTCACACACGGGATTAAACCATTCACCGTTGTGATCTTAGCCTCAATTCCTAGGGTACTTGGATGGAGATTACGGCACAATCACAACCCCTCGACATCCAAGGCGACTTTATTCACGGTGCACCCGATCCTATAGCCGGCTAACTATATCCGATTAAAGTAATCAAAACCACTTCTATCACTTGCCAATATAATCATTTAACATCAATTTTCCACTATTTTACAAGCATAAACACAATGCCATTTCGACAAGCATAAACATGCTTAACATCATATGCATTTATCACATAAAACCAAGGATCACATACCTAGTGCATCCTTAACACAATGGCATTAAAATCCAGCATTAATCATGCTTCTAACATGCTTTAAAACAGTAATCAAAACCATAATCAACACAAGTGCATTTTCATCAAAACATAACACATTTTCGAGAGAGACTTTCGAATCACTTACTCTTGAGCTTAGCTAAGTGTTTCAAACTTACACTAAGCTCCCAAGATCACACTCAAAGCGTTATAAAGCTGGAAAATCCATTTCCACTCACCGATACGCGAAGGCTTGCTCGCCGACACGAAAATTACTCTTCCGGAGCCTCCAACAACGCCTCGTTTGCTCCGGAATCAAGATCCCTTGTTTTCACAACATCAAAACAGAGATCTAAATGCACTAAAATGCATTTCAACACTAGCAACAATTCACAAACTCGTTGCTCACCCAAACTACACCAATTTACCCATCGGAAACAACCGAAAACTCAAACGATTGTTTCCTAAACCAAACCCAACCAACATACATCACTTTAAAACCACTATAAACATCAAAACACATCTAATAAAAAACCTAACCCATCCTTATACCTCCAGCAAGCAAGATTCCACCATTTCACCTCAAAAACTCACTAAAAGCTAACAAGAAACTCAAGGATCTCAAGGATTTCGGGATCTATGTTATCAAAACTTCCTTTCAACATATTAACCAACTTAAAACTCAAAAAAATTCAATCCATAACAGAGCTTAACAAAACAAATCCGGAAATCAAGATTTCAACCATATTTTTACAAGATTTTGATCTCAAATCAAAACTACAATGAAAACTCAACCAAAAATGGTAATTAGAAGCCAAAGTTCTTGGGAATTTCAATAAAAAACTCAACCAAAAATGGTAATTAGAGGTTGAGAATGGGATTTACCTTCAATCCTTGCTTTCCTCAATGAATGACAAGTTTTCCTTAGCAAAATCTTGAAGAACTTGAAATGGTTTCTTGAAAATTGATTAGGAAATATTAAGAGAGTGTTTGGGAGAAAAGAATTCTGGAGAGAAATGAATGAAAATAGTGTTTGAATGAAAATGAGGAGAAGATGGTAGTTACGTGATGAAATATCTCATTAACTACCCATTTTAATTAATTAAAATGAAACCAATTAAAGCCATTTTAAACACATGTCATATTAAGGAAAGGTTAAATTGCCATAAAGCCTCCTAAAGATTCTAAGAATTTGGCTTCTCCATTAAAAATCACATTTTCCATAGTTTTGAAACTTTACAATTTGGCCACTACTGTAAATGTCCCATTTCCGAAACTCTTTTTTGTAAAATTGATTTGACCAACCACTTAAAAATATTTTTAGAGGATTTTAGAAAAAATTTACCACATTTTTATCCTATCCAGATCCTTGATTTCCTTAAATCACCTTACGCGATTCAAACCGCTCTCGACCGGTTCAGTCCGATGTCTAAAACAACTAGGCCCTAAACCAGGGCATTACAACTCTGCCCCACTTAAGAAATTTTGTCCTCGAAATTTTACCTGAAGGAAAAAGGTGTGGAAACAGCTCCAGCATGTCCGCCTTGCTTTCCCACGTTGCCTCCTCAACTCCTCGGTGTCGCCACAACATCTTCACAAGCTCTATCGTCTTACCACGAAGAACTTTACTGCTCACATCTAGAACCCTCACTGGTTCCTCATCATAAGACATATCCGGATTCAACTCTATCTCCTCAACAAGCATCACATGCGAAGGATCCGATCTGTACTTTCGCAACATAGAGACATGGAACACATCATGTATCTTTTCCAGCTCCGAAGGCAATCTCAACCGATATGCCACAAGACCAATATGCTCCACAATCTCGTAAGGTCCAATGAACCTTGGGCTAAGCTTACCCTTACGCCCAAATCTCATCACCTTCTTCCAAGGCGATACTTTCAAAAACACACGTTCACCAACCGCGAACTCAATCTCCTTACGCTTCAGGTCCGCGTAAGACTTTTGCCTATCCGATGCTGCCTTCAGAAGCTCAGAAATGAGCTTCACCTTCTCGGTGGTTCCCTTTAGCATAGCTGGCAGTGAAATCAACTTTTGCCCAGCTTCTGCCCAATAGAGAAGGGTTCTACATCTTCTCCCGTACAAAGCCTCGTATGGAGCCGTTTGAATGCTTGCCTGGTAACTATTATTATACGTAAACTCAACCAACGGCAAGTGCTTCTCCCAAGAACCCTGAAAATCTATCACACAGCATCTCAGCATGTCCTCAAGCACTTGGATCACACGTTCTGAGTGTCCATCTGTCTGAGGATGATACGAAGTACTAAAATTCAACCATGTTCCCAAGGCTTGATGCAAACATTCCCAAAATCGTGTTGTAAACCTTGGATCCCTATCCGACACTATAGACTTTGGCACACCGTGCAACCGCACAATCTCAGCTATGTACAGCTCTGCCAACTTATCCAAGGTATACGTAGTACGCACATGCAGAAAATGAGCACACTTCGTGAGCCGACTACAATCACCCAAACTGAATTCTTCTTTGACGGTGACAACGGCAACCCAGAAAAAAATCCATGGTAATTATTTCCAACTTCCATTCTAGGATCCTCAAAGGTTGCAACAGCCTAGAAGGGACCTGGTGTTCAGCCTTCACTCCCTGACACACCATGCACTTACTAACGAACTAAGCCACATCCTTTTTCAACCACACACAGTAGTACTCATCTTTTAAATCACGGTACATCTTTGTACTACCATGATGCATAGCAAAAGGACTACTATGAGCTTCTGTCAGAATAGTGCGCCTCAATTCAACATTATCTGACACCACTATTCTACTCCCAAAGCACAAAACACCATCATCATTAAAGCTGAAGTTCGAAGGTTTACCCTCCGCAATGTCCTGAACATGAAAACAAGGGAATCATCAAGCTACTATTTCTCTTTGATCATCTAAATCAAAGATGGTTTCACTTGCAACTCCGCAGTAAGACCACCATCACGCGATATGCTCAAGCGAGAAAACATCGCGCTCAACTCCATAGCTACTTTCCTGCTTAAAGCATCGACTACAACATTAGCCTTACCTGTGTGGTATTCGATCGCCAGATCATAATCCTTAAGAAACTCCACCCAATGACGGTGCCTAAGGTTCAATTCCTTCTGGGACATGAGATACTTCAAACTCTTATGATCCGTGAACACAACACACTTCTCACCATACAGATAATGCCTCCAGATTTTCAAGGCAAACACAACAGCCGCAAGCTCAAGATCATGAGTAGGGTACTTACGATTATGCACCTTCAATTGCCTAGATGCATAGGCTACTACCTTACCTTCCTGCATTAACACGTATCCCAAACCAACAATGGACGCATCACTATAGACCACAAACTCCTTACCAGACTCAGGCTGAATCAGAACAGGAGCTTGTGTCAATGCTTCCTTCAACTTCTCAAAAGCTTGCTACCTCGCATTTGTCCACTCAAAACGAACATTCTTTTGCAACAACTTGGTCAAAGGTGTAACTATCTTCGAGAAACCCTCGACAAACCTACGGTAGTACCCGGCTAGACCAAGGAAACTTCGTACTTCAGTTATTGACTTAGGCACTTTCCAACTCATCACAGCCTCTACTTTGTGCGGATCAATGCGAATACCCTCAGCTGAGAAAACATGTCCAAGGAAGACCACCTCCCTAAGCCAAAACTCACACTTACTTAGCTTGGCATACAACTGATTTTCCAACAACACTTGCAAAACTATTATGATCCTCCTCGATACGCGAATACATAAGTATATCATTGATGAACACCACCACAATCTGATCCAAGAATTCATAGAAGACACAATTCATCATGTCCATGAAAGCAGCAGGCGCATTGGTCAAACCAAACGACATCACTAAGAAGTCATAATGACCGTACCTTGTCCGAAAAGCTGTCTTAGGTACGTCCACATCCTTCACCTTCAACTTGTAATATCCTGACCTCAAGTCTATCTTAGAAAACACCGAGGCTCCCCAACACTGATCAAAGAGATCATCAATTCTACGTAAGGGATACTTGTTCTTGATTGTCAACTTGTTCAGTTACCGATAATCTATGTACATCCGCATTGTCCAACCTTTCTTCTTAACAAACAAGACCGGTGCACCCCACGGTGACACACTCGATCGGATGAAACCCCGATCCAACAACTTCTGTAGTTGCTTTTTCAACTTTTTAACTCTATAGGTGCCATGCAATAATGAGCAATGGACACTGGAGTCGTATTCTCGTACCACTCGATACCAAACTTGACTTCCCTGTTTGGTGGCAATCCAGACAATTCTTTCGGAAAGACACTTGGAAAATCGTGAACGGTCCAGATATCCTGCACACGCGCATCCTTGGTGCCATGATTCATCACATAGGCAAGATAAGCCTCACAGCCCAACCACATCATACGGCTTGCTTCGAAAACCGAAATCACATTCGAAAAGAATTTCACATTCTCGCCTACTACCACTACTTCATAATCATCAGCCAGCTTTAAGGTAACCCGTTTGACATCAAAGTCAACCACATCTCTATGCTCCGCCAACCAATCCATTCCAAGGATCACATCAAAACCGTAGAAAGGTAACTCCATCAAATCCACAAGAAATACATGACCATGCATAGATAAAGGGCATCTCCTATACAACTTCCTAGTGACTACAGTCTCACCAAAAGAACTAGTCACTTGCATTCCTACTTCAAGCAACTCAACAGGTATATCAAGCATATGTGCATGCTCACTCAAGATATAAGAATGTGTAGATCCAAAATCAATCAAAGCCAGCAATGATAAAGATCGAAGAGCAAAGGTACATGCGATAACATCAGTATCATTGCGCTCCTCGCGCTGCGCATAGACCCTGGCAGGACTGCCTCCCTCAGGTCGAACTGCAACCACATGAGCAACGCCTCTCTAACCCTCATCTCTCCTCTGGAAGTTCCCTCGGCCGCGCTCACGACCTCTCAGAGGTGCAGCCACATCAAGTTCACGTCCTTGGCCTCTACCATCCAATAGAGGACACTCCCGTCTCAAGTGATCTGCCGAGCCATAATTCCAACATGAATTCCCCGTCACCACAATAGGAGCCTGAACCTCTCTAGCTGCTCGAGGACAATCTCCCCTCAGATGGTCCCTCGACCCACATGTCCAGCACATGTGCTGCTCAAACCTCACTCGGCCTCCCAAAACCTGACCACCACAACCCGGAACACCTCGCCTCACCTCAGGCTGTTGTCTCCTATCTCGACCTCTTTTGTTCCATCCACCTCCGGAACTATACTCAGTTGCTCCTTCCCAGAGCTAGAACCAACACCTCGAGATGACAAACCCAAGTTTTGTTCAATGATTTTGTCCCGACACACAAGCACATCGAAGTCGATATAATCTGCAGCCAACATATACGTCTTGACTTCTTGTACCAGCCTGTACCAGAAGTGATCACATCGGTGCCTCTCACTAGGTATCAGCTCAAAGGCATACTGGCTCAAGCGTACGAATTGGACCTCGTACTCAGCCACAGAAAGATTGCCCTGAACTAGTGACATAAACTCACATTTCTTCTCGTCAAAGTATCTCACCCCCAGATACTTCCTCTTGAAGGAACCTCAGAAAAACTCCCAATCAACCCCATTGGGTTCCAAACCAGCAGTGGTAGTCGTCCACTAGCTGTACGCATCGCCTTGCAACAAGGAAACCGTGCATCCCAGCTTGCGCACATCGTTGCATCCCATTTGATCCATGATAGAGATCGTACTCGCTAACCAGGCTTTGGACACCTCAGAAGACATTCCGAAGAACTCCACAGCTCCTAGGCTCCTCAGCCTCTCCACTAGTAAGCCTGCCTGTCCAGCTACAGGGGCTTATACATGCGCTTCGACAACAGCAGCCTGAAACGCTTCGGTGAGTCTGGACCAGTGGCGTTAGATCACCCAAACCAGGACCAGCAGGTCCTTGCTGTACCTGCTCCCCACCTCCAGGTTGTGGCGAAGGGGTAGATTTCCACCAGAAGGGACATCAGCCCCTTGCTCACCCCGGTCGCCCTGAGGTACTATTGTATTCAACCTCAGCTTTCTCCTTGGACCCATAGTGATATTTCAAACAAGCATGACAACAAAAACAAATCAAACCATTTAGGCCAGCTTCAAGCAAGGATCCAAGTTTATAAAAACATTTATTTAGTGTAATAAGGCAATGGGCACCCCGATTTCCCTCAACATAGCATAGCATACAATGAAACATCATGCTCAACATGCTTTCTATCATCCGAAATTAGCATATATCAACATCGCATCATCATCATACAATCATATTCATTTCACATGCGATTTACATCCACTAAGAATAGCATCAACTCCAAAATTCATCCAAATTCATGCTTTTCAAACAACATACATTAACACATATCAATTTCACATACCAACATTCCCAATTTTTTTGAAACCATGCTCTGATACCAACAAATGTAAACCCCTTAGCCCAGCCTAGACATCCGACCCAAATTAAAAAGATTACACATGGAAAACCAAAGTCAACTCGCAAAAGTCAACCTTGATTAACGACCCTTTTTTTCTTTTTAACTTTTCTAGATGCACATTATTAACCTATATGAATAGAAAAACACTTTAGAGGAATCAACACATCGAACGAAGCTCATTTAGGGGTTCAATTGTATACGATCGTCTTTTAGGGACTAATTTGTAAATTTCCAGAAATTTGAGGACTAAACACGTTTTAAAGTTATCAAACAAAAATTAATCATATAGTAAGCCAGAATGCCAAATTTCATCTTAAACAGGTCATCCAAACTCATTTAATTCAGCATTCGAGACTCAAGGACTAAAACATAAAAAATAGAAACCTGAAGCAATTCAAAATCAAACGCAACGGTCAGGTGTTTCAAACCCAAAGACCTATACCGAAACGGTCATTTCGAAACCAGGTTGACCATTTTGATACTCGGGTGCGTTCCAAAACATGTATCGAAACACCCCTTTCCAGTAGCAAAAACGTTCTGAAACGTTTCTACCCGTTCCGAAACCTTATGGCCATTTCAGGCCTTTGTTCCGAAATAGGTAAGGGCGTTTCGATACGCCTTGCCCTGCAACATCAGACTTTTCTGGTTTTTCACTCATAAACACCCTCGAAAACATTTCAATTCATGCCACAACATGCTTACGCATCAAAGATCAACATTACGAAGTACGAGCTAAAACATAGCATCATTCAAGCAAGCATCGGTTTTATAGGCATGCTTCCTAGTCTTTAAAACCATACAAAAGCTAAAAGTCACAATGTTGGGTTTTTAAGGTGCTCGATTCCTTCAACCGATCTTGCTCACCAAGTGGTGGAGAGCTGGAATTTTGGGTGGATGTGGTGTGGAAGCTAAAAGATAAACGACACAATGATTTTAGAGTGGTTCAACCTTCTAACCAAGGTCTACATCCACTACCTTAGCTTCCCACTAAGGATTTCCAATCAATCCACTATTGATTCGTCCCCTTTTCTAGGCTTAGGAGGAAACCCTTATACACCGGTCAAGCTTTCTACCCAAAGCCTTGATCAAACCCTTTTTACAAAAGAGAAAAGATAAGCAAACTTAAATCCCTCTAATAGGTACTTGTTTGCACAATTTAGCACTCACCCAACCTAAAACACTTGAGCAAATTTGACAATTTTGGCTCACTAGTGTTTGTTTATACAAAGAAATGACAATTTAAGTACAAAGACAATTCTTGATCATTTATTGATTGAAAATTGAAGCATTAACCATTACTTGATGCTTGGAGGTCCATTTTATACTCCTCTTTGAGTTTGTAGTCGTTACTAGCCGTTGGGGTTGAATTGAAGTCGTTGAGGACTTTATCTCCAACCATAAATGCAGTTTTGCTGCTACCCATATCAAAACGCTTGAACCCATTTCGATATGCTCTTTAAGTAGAAAGAGTTGTTGTAACACACGTATCGGAACACTCTTGTCCGTTTCGGAACACCCGTATCGAAACGCCTTTCACCGTATCGAAACAATCTACATTTAAATGTTAGTTGGGAAATAGTCGTTGGGGTTTATGAAAGTTATGGTCGATGCCACGTAGGCGTATCGAAACGACATAGCCCGTATCGAAACACTAGGCAAAAACCTCATCTAGAAAAATACTTGTTTCGAAACCCGTTTGGAAACGTTTTGACACTGGAAGACCTTGTATCGAAACGCCTAAGGGTGTTTTGATACACTTGGATGGTTTTGTTAAGTTTGGCTTTGAAAACATGTACAAACCTTTAGAAACATCCCTTAAACATATTTTGAAGTTATTTGGACTTTGGAAATAGTTTCGAATTCTTTTTAAATCAGTCCAAAACATTTTTCAATTATTATATCAAAACATTAGTTCTACAATCTCCCCCTTTTTGATATAATAAAACTAACTTGAAAAAATTGTTTGGGATTCTCCCCCTTTAAGTTTAAAAATGTGAATAAGAGATTAATGATATGAAATCAAATAAAGCTCCCCCTTATTCATTTGAAAATCTAATTTTTCAAACCACATTTCTCCCCTTTTTGTTATATCAAAAAGAATTCAAAATACTTTAAAGTTCAAAATAACAATAGAGGTAAAACTTGACAAAAATAAGAATTTGGTTTTAAAATGGCCCTCTTACTCAAAGCATCATAAAAATGTAAGTCCAACATATATGATCATCTAGTTGACATAAATAAAAATAAATCAAATAAAACAAAAGCAACTAGATTTTACCACACTTGAACTCAAGGGAGGATGTGAAGCCTTCATTCTTCAAGTGTTCTTCCTTAGTGTGCAAGGAGCTCCCCCTCATTAATTGGACTTGTTGACCACTCTCCATCACACCTAGCAAAAGACAATCAAGTGATTTTTGGAATCCAAATTGCTTTGGATCCATAAACGTTAGTAGCACAAAACTTAGTCCCCTTAGATATCCTTTTTTCAATTTCATCCTTTTTAGTTGAAGTGCTTAGTCCTTTTGGGACCCAAACACTTCTAAAACATTTTCCTTTTACAAATCTAGGGGCACCATATTGTCTTACATAAAAAATTGATTTTCCAAAATCATTTTTCTTTTAAAGTTCATTGGAAATCAAATCTTTTTCTTTTTGAACTTTGAGAAGTAAAATTTGTAAATCAAAACATTTTTGTTCAAAATCTTTCAATTTTGCTTCAAGTTCAAGATTTGTTTTGGAAAGCAAATCATTCTCAATTTTTATTTTTGAAATCAACTTTTTGGTTTTTTAAAATGATGCCTTGAATTCCAAAAGCAAATCATCATAGGCATCTTGCAACTCGTCAAATGAATATGAATTTGAAATAGATGGGTTAGAAGTGACCTCCCCCTCATTGAGGGCCATCAAGCATAGGTGGGCTATTTCATCATCGGTGGAGTCTTCATCGCTCCATGTGGCCACATATGCTTGCTTTGAAGATGATCCCCTCTTGTTGGACTTGTGGGATTCCTTCATCTTCTTCCTTATTTCATGCTTGGAATTTTCCATTTCACTCTTCATGAACCAGGCAAATTTGTTGAAGAGATAGGCCATCTCTTCATCTTCACTTTCCTCCTCACTAGAATCTACATGATGACAAGTGAAGGACTTGAGAGCAATGACATTTGTGTTGATGCCAAGCCCTTTGATCTTCTTCTCCCCCATAGCTCTAATATCTTCCCTCTTCTTCTCATCTTCTTTGTTTTTCTTCATGATTTGATGAGTGAGGAGTGACAGCATGAGTTCATCAAGCTTCAAGGTCTTTAAGTTCTTGGCTGCGATGATGGCGGTCCTCTTTGAGTCCCATGACTCGGGAAGAGAGTAGATAAGCTTTCGGACAAGTTTTTCCTCTATGATGACTTCTCTATAGCCTTTGAGACCATTGGTAACAGTGGAGAACCTATCAAACATCTTCTCGATGATCTCTTTCGGATCCATCTTGAAGTTCTCATACTCTAAGGTGAGGAGCCAAATCTTGGTCTTCTTAACTTCATCGGTTCCTTCGTATGTGACTTCAAGCTTGTCCCATACCTCCTTGGCACTCTCACAAGAAGACATCTTCTCATAGATGGTTAGGCCAAATGCACAAAAGAGGATGTGCAAGGCTTTACAATTTAGCCCCATCTTATTGCGGTCGTCGGCACTCCACTCCGCTTTGCTTCGTTGAGGCACGAACGGACCATCTTCAACTATGTCCCATAGCTTGTAGTCTCTTGACTTAATAAAGAACTTCATCTTTGTCTTCCAATGGGCATAGTGAGTTCCGTCGAAGAAGGGTGGTTTGTCGATGGATTGCGCCATTGAGCCGGTTTTGTGAAATGTTGATCGAGCTTGCCGGATCTTCTCAATAGGATGTTAATCCTCTTCGATTGAGCCAAGCTCTGATACCATTTGTTGGGTTTTTAAGGTGCTCGATTCTTTCAACCAATCTTGCTCACCAAGTGGTGGAGAGGTGGAATTTTGGGTGGATGTGGTGTGGAAGCTAAAAGATAAATGACACAATGATTTTAGAGTGATTCAACCTTCTAACCAAGGACTACATCCACTACCTTAGCTTCCCACTAAGGATTTCCAATCAATCCACTATTGAATCGTCCCCTTTTCTAGGCTTAGGAGGAAACCCTTATACACCGATCAAGCTTTCTACCCAAAGCCTTGATCAAACCCTATTTAAAAAAGAGAAAAGATAAACAAACTTAAATCCCTCTAATAGGTATTTGTTTGCACAATTTAGCACTCACCCAAAGCCTAAAACACTTGAGCAAATTTGACAATTTTGGCTCACTAGTGTTTGTCTATACAAAGAAATGACAATTTAAGTACAAAGACAATTCTTCATCATTTGTTGATTGAAAATTGAAGCATTAACCATTACATGATACTTGGAGTCGTTACTAGCCGTTGGGGTTGAATTGGAGCCGTTGAGGACTTTATATCCCACCATAAATGCAGTTCTGCTGCTACCCGTATCGAAATGCTTGAACCTATTTCGATAAGCTCTTTAAGTAGAAAGAGCCGTTGTAACACCCGTATCAGAACGCTCCTGGCCGTTTCGGAACACCCGTATCGAAACGCCTTTCACCGTATCGAAACGATCTACATTTAAATGTTAGTTGGGAAATAGCCGTTGGGGTTTATGACCGTTGTGGTCGATGCCACGTAGGCGTATCGAAATGGCATAGCCCGTATCAAAACACTAGGAAAAAACCTCATCCAGAAAAAGACCAGTTTCGAAACGTTTTGACACTGGAAGACCCCGTATCGGAACGTCTAAGGGTGTTTCGATACAACTGGATGGTTTTGTTAAGTTTGGCTTTGAAAAATATGTAAAAACCTTTATAAACATCCCCTAAACATAGTTCCAAGTTATTTGGACTTTGGAAATAGTTTTGAATTCTTTTTAAATCAGTCCAAAACATTTTTCAATTATTATATCAAAACATTAGTTCTACACACAAGCATGCATAAATTAAACTTCAAAGGTCATTTACAACTCAAAAATACCAAACCAAATATGAACAAAGTAATAAACAACACCCTCAATCATCCAAGAGTAGAAAACCCACCCATTGCCTCTTATTACACCAAAGAAAAACCACATACTTTGCTAGACCAAAGTGCATGGATTCCCCTTGCTTACACGCTGCCTCGAATGCCTAATTCTCTGCATTGATGAAACAAATAAGCGTAAGCAAAAAATCTTAGTAAGGATTGCTAAAAAAATTCATCAATGCTTCTCACACAAATGGCAAAACACTATTATGATCACATGCCTTTACATAAAACATGCCCTTTCAAGACATCGTTGCAGTTTTTTAAAAACACATGCTCTTATGCATCCTTTTGAAACAACAAATAAACCTTTGATCATGCTTTACCAAGCATCACAGGTATTCTAGCATTAGTCACAAGCATCTCATGCTTAAACCATTAATCACAACATTATATTGGCTTACAAGTGATCATTTCACAAACCATACCAAAATCAACTCAAATGACACAATCGAATACACGGATTACAACCGTTGTCCCACACGCTTCATACAAACTACCGGACTACACAAGGTGGAGATACATGGCACAATCACAACCCCTCAACACCCGTGATGGAGATTAATGGCACAATCACAACCCCTCAACATCACTCATCGGTAGTTGTATAATTCCACTAACGAGAGTATGGGACACATACCACAAGATTCACACACGGGATTAAACCATTCACTTTTGTGATCTTAGTCTCAATCGTTAGGGTACTTGGATGGAGATTACGACACAATCACAACCCCTCGACATCCAAGGCGACTTTATTCACGGTGCACTCAATCCTATAGTCGACTAACTATATCCGATTAAAGTAATCAAAACCACTTCCATCACTTGCCAATATAATCATTTAACATCAATTTTCCACTGTTTTACAAGTATAAACACAATGCCATTTCCACAATCATAAACATGCTTAACATCATATGCATTTATCACATAAAAAGAAGGATCACTTACCTAATGCATCCTTAACACAATGACATTAAAATCCAGCATTACTCATGCTTCTAACATGCTTTAAAACAGTAATCAAAACCATAATCAACACAAGTGCACTTTTATCTAAACATAGCACATTTTCGAGAGAGACTTTCGAATCTCTTACTCTTGAGCTTAGCTAAGTGTTTCAAACTTAGACTAAGCTCCCAAGACCACGCTCAAAGCATTATAAAGTTAGAAAATCCATTTCCACTCACCGATACGTGAAGCCTTGCTCGCTGACACGAAAATTACTCTTTCGGAGCCTCCAACAACGACTCGTTTGCTCCCGAATCAAGATCCCATGTTTTCACAACATCAAAACATAGATCTAAATGCATTAAAATGCATTTCAACACCAGAAAAAAATCACAAACTCATTGCTCACCCAAACTACACCAATTTACCCATCTGAAACAACCGAAAACTCAATCGATTGCTTCATAAACCAAACCCAACCAATATACATCACTTCCAAAACACTATAAACATCAAAACACATCTAATAAAAAACCTAACCCATCCTTATACCTCCAACAAGAAAGATTCCACCATTTCACCTCAAAAACTCACTTAAAGCTAACAAGAAACACAAGGATCTCAAGGATTTCGGGATCTATGTTATCAAAACTTCCTTTCAACATATTAACCAACTTAAAAATCAACTAAAATCAATCCATAACAGAGCTTAACAAAACAAATTCGAAAATCAGGATTTCAACCATATTTTTACAAGATTTTGATCTCAAATCAAAACTACAATGAAAACTCAACCAAAAACAGTAATTAGAAGCCAAAGATCTTGGGAATTTCAATAAAGAACTTTGATTAGAGGTTGAGAACGGGATTTACCTCCAATCCTTGCTTTCCTTAATGAATGGCAAGTTTTCCTTAGCAAAATCTTGAAGAACTTGAAAGGATTTCTTGAAAATTTATTAGGAAATATTAAGAGAGTGTTTGGGAGAAAAGAATTCTGGAGAGAAATGAATGAAAATAGTGTTTGGCTGAAAATGAGGAGAAGATGATAGTTACGAGATGAAATCTCACATTAACTACTCATTTTAATTAATTAAAATGAAACCAATTAAAGCCATTTAATTAAAAGCCATTTTAAACACATGTCATATTAAGGAAATGTTAAATTGCTATAAAGCCTCCTAAAGATTCTAAAAATTTGGCTTCTCCTTTAAAAATCATATTTTCCACAGTTTTGAAACTTTACAATTTGGTCACTACTCAAAATGTCCCATTTCCGAAACTCTTTTTGTAAAATTGATTTGACCAACCTCTTAAACATATTTTTAGAGGTTTTTATCAATTTTTACCACATTTTACTCATATCCTAATCCTTGATTTCCTTAAATCACCTTACGCGATTCGAATCGCTCTCGACCGGTCCGGTCTGATGTCTAAAACATCTAGGCCCTAAACCAGGGCGTTACAGATCGACTAGAGTTTCAAATTAGGGATAAGAAGAAACCTTTGAAGAACGCTTCGCCAAACCTTGAAGGTTGTCTCCTAGTTGCCCAGTCAATCGCTCCATTAATTGCCCAGGCAATCGCTTCGCCAATTGCCTAAGCAATCCGACTGTTGCCAGTTGCCAAGGCAATTGAGTTGCTCTTGCATTGAATTACCATGACGATCCATTCAACTATCACTCCACGACTCACGATAATCCAGCCTACTCTCTTAAATCGACCAATCCTTTTTTATTTTCTTTTTTTGCTTAGTTTATTTTACTTTTTATTCACCACCTACAAATTTATTTCTTTTACAACGCAATAACTTAAGCAAAGTGGCCCAAACCAATCCCTGTGGAGACGATACTCTATAATTATCATTTATTACTTGCGATGTGTATACTTGCACTATTTGTGTTGCACTCTAAACAGACAACAAGTTTTTAGTCGTCAACTCCTCTCGTCGATTCTCTCTCTCTATCGCACACCCTCTCTATCTTACTTGTCCTCAAAGTAGGCGGCTAGGCTTCTTATTTATAGGATATGGCTAGGTCAAAGTCTTTCTTGAGGAGGAAGTTAAGTTGGATTTAAACTGAATAAAAGTAATATTAAATCTCTTTTAATTTTTTTCCAACTAAAACTCCTCCTATTTTCTTGGATTTTAGTCTCCTTTTGACCTCTTCATGGACTTCCAACTCCTTTTCTCCATGCCACCTATCCCGATTAAGTCAGATTTGTCCACTCATCAATTTGGCTACCACTTCACATCATCTTTAGATGTCGGCAGTTGCCTTGGAAACTGGTTTGGCATATCCCTCCTACATTGCTCTGGCAACTAATTCGGCATATCCCCCCTACATTGCTCTAGCAACTGGTTCAAGCCCTGCCCTGGCAACTAATCCTGCACGCATAAAAACAACTACCGGCAATACCATTTTCCCACAAAGTTAATCAAAATATGAACTCAAGCATAACAATGATGAATCCTCATTAGATATTTTGGGAATTTTTTGTCCCCATACTAATACCTTACTGATCCCCACGATTTTCTGTTAATTCATGTACCCAAAAATAGACAAAACTTAATACACTAAAACAAATATTCAACATTAAATCTCAATAATTACAAACATAAATGATAAATTTAATTTTACCAACAACAAACAAACCATTTAAAAAACAATAAATTTAATTTTACCAACAACACAACTGAATACCACCTAAGCTGAAAGATCCCGACAGTGTTCACCATACCATGTACGATTGGCAATCACTATGTCGGGAAGGAACTATGCGATGTTGGAGCAAGCATAAACCTTATGCCAAAGTCAGTCTTCCAACGATTGGGTATAAGGAAGGCGAGACCCACTACAGTGATGTTACAACTTGCTGACAGATCCTATGTTCATCCAGAGGGGAAAATTGAAGATATCCTAGTAAGAGTGGATAAATTTATTTTCCCTGTTGACTTTATTGTCTTAGACTGTGATGTAGATGAGTTCAGACACATTATCCTTGGGAGGCCAGTCCTTGCTACGGGAAGAACCTTGATCGATGTTGAGAGAGGAGAACTCACAATGAGGGTGAATGATCAGCAAATCATGTTGAACCTGTTTCACACCCTTAAGCAACCCAATGATCCAAAAGAATGCCAAGTCATCTAGACAATAACCAAGTTCAACATGGATATAGACTGCCTCAACAACAGCTCTAAAAATTGCCTCAACAGTGACCATGAAAGTTGCCTCAGCAGTGCTTGTGACGACTGCCTCGGCAATTACATTGACAACTGTCCCGACCCTGAAGAAAAAAATGATGAGCAAGAAGAAGCCAACTGGATAACTAGTCATCCATGTAAGTATTTCGAACCATTAGATTACTCAAGGAAGGAAAGAAAAATCGAAAAACCCTCCATCGAGCAACCACCTATTCTTGAACTAAAACCATTGCCATGGAAATTAAAATATGTTTATTTGGGAACCAATGACACATTGCCCGTAATCATCTCTTCTAAGTTGTAGCCTGAACAAGAACAAAGATTGATTGGCATGTTAAAGCTGCACAAAAGAGTAATAAGGTGGACAATTGCCGATTTGAAGTGAATTAGCCCAGCGGTTTGTATGCATAAAATCCTTTTAGAGGATGATCATAAACCAACCATTGAGGCACAAAGGAGGCTAAATCGAGTTATAAAAGAGGTGGTAAAGAAAGAAATCATCGAATGGCTTGATGCCGGTATCATCTACCCTATCTCTGATAGTACGTGGGTAAGTCCGGTACAATGTGTACCGAAAAAGGGAGGTATGACAGTGGTAAGCAATGAAAATAATGAATTAATCCCAATCAGGAGTGTGACCGGTTGGTGGGTTTGCATGGACTATCGTAAGTTAAATAAGGCTACTAGGAAAGATCACTTTCCTTTACCCTTTATTGATCAAATGCTGGACCATCTTGCAGGTACACCCTTCTATTGTTTTCTTGATGTTTATTCAGGGTATAACCAAACTGCTATAGCACCAGAAGATCAAGAAAAGACCACTTTCACTTGCCCATACAACACTTATACCTTTCGAAGGATGCCTTTCAGACTATGCAATGCCCCGACAACCTTTCAACAATGCATGATGGCAATTTTCTCGGACATGGTAGAAGATTTCTTAGAAATCTTCATGGACTATTTTTCGGTATTTGGAGATGACTTTGAAAATTGCCTCGGCAATCTGGAGAAGGTGCTTAGACGATGCGAGGAATCGAACTTGGTCCTAAATTGGGAGAAGTGGCACTTTATGGTAGATGAAGGCATAGTTCTCGGTCACAAAATCTCATCCAAAGGCATTGAAATTGACAAAGCAAATATTGAAGTGATCGAGAAACTACCCCCACCAACATCAGTCAAAGGAATTCGAAGCTTCTTAGGACACGCATGTTTTTATAAGAGATTTATTGAAAAGTTTTCTAAAATCACTAAACCTTTGTGTAACTTGCTTGAATATGATAGAGCCTTTGATTTTGATGACTCATGCATCAAGGCATTCGAGACCCTGACACAGTTGGATCCTACTTTTACAAGAGTTTGACATTGAAATTAAGGATAAGGAAAGGTACAGAAAACCAAGTTGTCAATCATTTATCCTGACTGGAACAATAAGAGAAGGATACTACTCCCATAGAAATCCAAGATGCAGTCCCAGATGAACAGCTGATAGTTGACTCAGCAACTCCAGAAGGCACTACCTCGAAAACCCAAACAGGCACTACCTCAACAATCCAGACATGCACTACCTCGGCAATCCAGACAGGCACTGCCTCGGCAACCCAAATGCGCACTGCCTCAGCAATTATAGACAGCATTGCTTCAGCAATAACCTTAGCAACTGCAATAGCACTTTCATCGACACCCTTGTATGATGATCTTGTGAATTTCCTAGTAAGGGGTATTTTACCTTATAACCTTACTCATCAAGGAAAGAAGCAGCTCCGACATGATGCTAAGCATTATTTTTGGGAATAGCATCTTTTGTTTAAACTACATATCTATAACACCCCAAATTTGGGCTTAGAAGTTTAGGGTCTGAATCGGGCCGATCTGAGAAACGGTTCGAATATAAAAGGGAGTTTTAGGGAACACCTAGTTTGAGATACTTTAAAAATATAGAAAAATATCTAAAAATCCTCATTCAATATATATAAGTGAATGGTGAAATCGATTTTACAAAATAAGGATTGGAAATACTACATTTCGATGTAGTGACCAAATCGCACTTTTTACAAAGTTTAATAATGACTGTTTTGTAAAGGATTAAAACTTTGAATCTTTAAGGAGCTAATTTACCAAAAATGTTTTCATCAGATTTTTCCTTAATTTGGGTTATTTAATTAATGATTTAATTAAATAAAATAATGGTGATAAACTATCTTTGACTTTCATAACCACTTTTCTCTAATTTTCTCTCATTTCATTTTCTCTCAAAATCCTATCAACCAAACACTTTTTCTCCAGAAAAATTTACTTTGATTTCCACTTCATTTGATGAGATTTCCATCACTCATTGATTCCTAATCAATCTTGCAACAAATCCATTTGATTTCTACATTGTATTTTCATGGAAACTTGCCCAAATCAAGGAGAAATCATCTTTTAGAGGTAAGATTATTCTTCTCCTCTAAATACTCAGTTCTTTACTGAAATTCCCAAGTTATCAATCCTTTATTAAAGATTTATGAATGGTTTTAATGTTAGAAACAAGATTTTGGCTTAAAACTCAAGATTTTGGAAGAGATCTTGAAGATTTTCGTGGTAATTGATTGGGCTCTGTTTTGAGGTTGTTTTCTAATGTAGTTTGGATGTTAATTGATGTTACAAATGAGGTTTTATCAATTAAATCCCGAATAGGTTTGTTTTCCTAAGTTTTTCTTGCTAGAATGGTGGTTTTTGGGGTGGTTTTGGTGATCTACTGTTGCTGGAGGTATAAGGTCACGTTTATGTTGCTTTTTGATGTTAATTGATGTTTATAAAAGGTTAGAATTGATAGATCTTGGCTGGGATTTGTTTTGGGAGAGTTTGGAGATGATTTCGGTTGTTTTTGGTAGCCGAAATGAGGTTCTTGAGTAGAGCATCGAGTTGGGTTGAATGGCTGGTGATTTTAATGCATGGAAGTGCATTAATCCTCTGCTCTTATGTGTTAAAAACAAGGGAGAATGATCCGGAAGTGATTGAGGTAGCGTTGGAGGTTTTGGACGCTTGGGAGGCTTGTCGGCTAGCATAGTGTTGTGTATCGGTGAGTGAGATCGTGTTTTCCAGCTTTGGAATTGTTTTGAAAAGAGGTTTGGGAACTTAAATTTAGGCTTGAAACTCCGGTTTAAGTTCGGAAGTAAGTAAAGTGGAATTCTCTCTCAATTGTGCTATTATTGTTTTTAAAACTATCAAAATGGGTTTTGATGTGATTGATTTGACAATGTGGTTTAACTTGTTGTTTGAGCATGGTTTTAAAGCATGTGAGTTGGTTGTCAAACTTGTTTTGAAGAAGGATGCATGAAATTAATATTCCTTGAGAGTATGTGTTGTTAGTTTGCGTCTTAAGGCAATGTTCGGCATTTTGGCCTTGAAGGTGTTGCATGCTTTAAAAACAGTGAGTGTGTTGATGATTTTAACATGATATATTGGCATAGATGATGTAAAGATTACCGGATATATTGATCGATCAATAGGATGTAGAGTGCACTATAAACTAAAATCCGTACGTGCTCTTGGGATTCATCCCAAAGATAGAGACCAATGATGGGCATTCCATTGGAATAGGACTTGGTGAAATATCCAAGCTTTTTGGCAACAAGATTTATTGCCATGAGACCGATGATGGGAATTCCATCGGAATAGGTCTTGGTGAAACATCCAAGCTTTTTGGCAACAAGAGTTATTGTCATGAGACCGATGATGGGCATTCCATCGGAGTAGGTCTTGGTGAAACATCCAAGCTTTTTGGCAACAAGAGTTATTGCCATGAGACCAATGAGGGGCATACCATCAGGGTAGGACTTGATGAAATACTCAAGCTTTTGGCGAAAGTAGAACCGCAATGAGAGTACGGTGTGGTAGAAACCACCGAAAAGTTATGTTCTAGACGGATGAGTACGGTGACGGTAGATGCTACCGGAAGTGTCAAGTGAGTTGTCGGCATATCCGTGTACAATAGAGTTTGTAAATGCCAATATATGAGAATGTGTATCACATGTACCAATGCTTGAAATGTTTTATGACATGAGATTTGCATATGAGATAATGAGATTATGAAATGCTTTTGCGTAAACAAGCATGAGTGGCTTTGCCATGAGTTTTGCATAGGTTGTATGCATGAGATAGCTAGATGGTACATGTGGTTTTCAAATGGAGATCTTGAGTTTGTGAAATGCCTTTGAGTAACAAGCATGTGTGGCTTTATCATGAGTTTTGCATTGGTAGAATGCATGTGATAGATATTTGATACATGAGATTTCAATTGGTGTTTTGCTTTGAAATGGTTTTCAAGCATGAGAAAGGAAAAGTGTGGAGTGGAAATGGTTTCCAAGGAAAAAATGGTTTAAACTTTGCATGAAGCACCATTGCGTGAAATGGTTTAAGTGGAAGTTTTGCAAGAATGTTGTTTGGGGTTGAGGTTCTTAATGCATTTGAGTTTAATGTTGATCTTATGTTAAGTAATGCTTAATTTTAAGGTGTTGATGTTTATATGAGGTTTTCAAACAATACTTGGTTTATAAAGGTGTGATTGCTTTTGAAAAGGGTTTTAAGGTTTGCTACATTGATGGTGTTTGGTTTTGAGCATTCCTCACTAAGCATTATGTGCTTACGCTCCTTTTTGTCCATCAATGCAGATAAATGAATTTAGGACAGCAAGAAGCAAGGGATTCAAGAAGAGCTCAACTTGAGGAGTATGTTTTGGTTTATAGCTATAGATAATAAAGGCAATGGGGGGAAGAGTCTTTTACGTCGATGTGTAATGAGATCGTTTATCTTGAGCAAGTTTGCTTTATGGTTTGATATTTGTTGATGATCGTTTTGCGATGTTTGGATCTTCTTTTTCATAGTTGGATATAGCCATGTTCTTTGTTTAAAAGTAAGATCATGTGTTGAATGTGATAAATGAGTAGGTGTGCTTAACGCTAGTAATGTATCTAGCCTTTGATGCAATATGATGGTTTTAATGCTTAACATGTTGCTGATATGTTGTGGAATGATTTTAAGTATGTTTGATGGTGTTTTGAAGTGAAAAAACAGAAGTTTCTGCTGTTTCTGGGCAGGGTGTATCGAAACACCCTTAGTTGTTTCAAAACGGGTGCCTGAAATGGCATGGGCGTTTCGAAACGACTAGAAGTGTTTCGAAACACTTTGCTACTGGAAGTGTCTGTTTCAGAACGGGTTTCGGAACATACCCGCGTATTGAAACGCTCAAAACCGTTTCGATACGGGCGTTCGACACGGGTGTTTCAATACGGTTGTCAGTGTTTCGAAACGGGTGACTGTTGGACACAGATTCTACATGCGTTACATTTTGGTCCCTAAATGTGTATTTCTTGCAATTGAGTCCTTAAACGTTTACCGATCGCTGTGCTTTTCTCTTCCAAGGTTCTTGAGCATTCACATAGGCTTAATGCGCATCTAGAAAAGATAAAACAAAAAAATGTCGCTAATCAAGGTTGACTTTTGGGTTGACTTTGGTTTTCCCCGTGTGATCTTCGTAGTTTGTGTCTAAGGCCTAGGCCGGGCTAAGGGGCTTACAATATCAGGTTATAAGAAGGTGTGTCCCAGAAGAAGAACAACAAGATGTGCTCCAACAATGCTATTCTTCACCCTATGGAGGACATTTGGGAGGGACATGCACGACAACCAAGGTTTTACAATCTGGATTATACTGGCCGACTCTATACAAGGACGCCTAAGCTTTCTACAAGCAATGCGACTGTTGTCAACGGACCAGAAATATCTCAAGACGAAACGAGATGCCCTTGTAGAACATCCTTGAAGTCGAGCTGTTCGACGTTTGGGGCCCTCCCATCTTCACGTGGGAATATGTACATCTTACTTGTTGTTGACTATGTGTCCAAATGGGTAGTTGCAATTGCAACACCAAACAATGACTCCAAAACTGTGGAAAGATTCATACAGAAAAATATTTTCACATGGTTTGGAATGCCAAGGGCAATCATAAGCGACGAAAGCAAGCACTTCGACAACAAACCCATTGCCAAGGCATTGCAGAATTTAGTAGTGACACATAAAATTGCCACGACATACCACCCACAAACCAATGGACAGACCGAAATGTGTATTTCTTGCAATTGAGTCCTTAAACGTTTACCGGTCGTTGTGCTTTTCTCTTCCAAGGTTCTTGAGCATTCACATAGGCTTAATGCGCATCTAGAAAAGATAAAACAAAGAAAGGGTCGCTAATCAAGGTTGACTTTCGGGTTGACTTTGGTTTTCCCCGTGTGATCTTTGTATTTCGGGTCTAACGCCTAGGCCAGGCTAAGGGGGTTATAATATCAGGTTATAAGAAGGTGTGTCCCATAAGAAGAACAACAAGATGTGCTCCAACAATGCCATTCTTCACCCTATGGAGGACATTTGGGAGGGTCATGCACGACAACCAAGGTTTTACAATCTGGATTATACTGGCAGACTCTATACAAGGACGCCTAAGCATTCTACAAGCAATGCGACTGTTGTCAACAGACCAGAAATATCTCAAGACGAAACGAGATTCCCTTGTAGAACATCCTTGAAGTCGAACTGTTCGACGTTTGGGGCCCTCCCATCTTCACGTGGGAATATTTACATCTTACTTGCCGTTGACTATGTGTCCAAATAGGTAGAGGCAATTGCAACACCAAACAATGACTCCAAATCTGTGCAAAGATTCATACAGAAAAATATTTTCACATGGATTGGAATGCGAAGGGCAATCATAAGCGACGAAGGCAACCACTTCGACAACAAACCCATTTCCAAGGCATTGCAGAATTTAGTAGTGACACATAAAATTGCCACGACATACCACCCACAAACCAATGGACAGACCGAAATCTCGAACAAAGAGTTGAAGAATATTCTCTAGAAGATAGTCAACCCCTTACGCAAGGATTGGTCTCTTCGACTTGATGATGCACTATGGTCTACAGGACAACCTTCAAAACACCATTGGGCATGTCACCCTTTCGGAGTGTGTATGGTAAAACATGCCATCTACTAGTGGAGATTGAGCACAATGCATATTGGGCAATCAAGACTGTGAACATGGATTTGGAGTGTGCTGGACAAAACGCCTAATAGACATTAATGAGATAGAGGAGTTTCATGCCTCAACTAATGACAACGTAAGAATATACAAGGAAAAAACTAAGCGATGGCATGCCAAGAAGCTATTGTCGCGGCAATTCCTGCCCGGACAATTAGTACTCCTCTTCAATTCCTGATTGAAGCTATTCCCAGGGAAACTACGATCGAGATGGTCTGGACCTTTCAAAGTTGTCAAAGCATTCCCCCATGGTGTCGTAACAATTAAGTCCACAAAAGATGGGCATGAATTTAAAGTTAATGGACAGAGATTGAAACACTACACTGGCACCCATGTCATGAGGGAGAAGGAAGTGATTACTTTAGGAGATGCATCCCCATGCACTCTTTTAGTATCTTTAACTTTTTTTCTTTTTATTTGTTTTCCCACATCTTTAAATTTTTTAGGATTGCAGTGTTATTTTTATTTAATGTTATTTACTTTATTGTATTTTTAGGAAGGAGCCCAAGAAATAGAAGAACATGGGTCGGTTCCAAGCCCAACCCAAACCTAAAAACATGGCAAACTAACAACGGTAACATAACCGTTGGGAAACTCGGAAACCGCACCCCTTGTCGTGCACGCAACAATTGCTTTTTGGCATTCAATGCCGTGACCGTTGTAAAAAACCCATCCATCTATTTAAACCCCTCCCCACCTCTCAACACTCCACCATCAAACCATCCTCATCTTTATTCTTGTCTCCAAATATTTTCTATTGCTTTTATTCACTTTTATTTTTTATTTTCTAGTTTCGAATTCTCAGAACTACTCCAAATGGCTCTAAAAATAGGAAAAAGAGATCACTCACAAGCCACCGAGGAGCCGACATTAAAACGCTTCGCCCCGCCAGAGGTCGAAAAGAGGTTCAATGCAAAATTTGTCGGCCGACAAGTATGGGAAGAGCAAGGCTTCCACTATTCCTCATCACACACCAACTTCGGTTTGGAGCCCTTCATCTTCTGAAAGATCGAACACCAAAAATGGCAAATTCTTTGCCACCAACCGGAGTAAGCAAATGTGACATAGGTATGGGAATTCTATGCCCACAACCCCAACCCCAACAACCTCTTTGTCCATGTCAGAGGCCAAGCCATCCCTATCGATGCCGATCTCATCAACATCTACTATGACATCCATGTGACCCACGATGAGTACAAGGAGTTTGTTGACAAGCTTACGGCTGAATACTACGATGAAATCATTCAGGAGTTGTGCATTGCCGGGACAATGTGGAATGAAGGTGCCCACAAAGGAATGGTAAACCGCCAAAGGCTTCGGTCTGAGGCTAAACTTCTGAACACTTTCGTTAAAAGGAATTTAATGCCTACATCCCACAACACAACCGTAGACAAACCAAGGCTTGCACTCATTCACTCTATCATGCATAATAGGATTATTAATGTTAGTTCTATTATATGCAATGAGATCTTTATGTGTAGCAAAAAAGAGAAGGGTCGCCTCTACTTCTCGAGCCTCATCACGGGCTTGTGCAAACAAAAGAAGGTGCCAACCGATCCGGCCGACGAATTTACACCAACAAGAAAGGGATGGTCGAAGGCCCTATACTACAAAATCATGCAAATAACGGAGGCTGAGCCCCACTCCATCCTAGTGCAAGGAATTGCCGCGGCAACCTCCTTGGGCAATGCCCTCGCAAGACCAACCGACTTTGTCGCGACAACCACCCTCCAGCACCTTGCACAGAAACTCGACACGATGGACAAACGGTAGTGCATGTTCATGCAATTCACAAGGGACTTTACCAACTCCATCACCCAAGTGATCTTAGAGAAGTTTCTAGAGAGCATGGTGTAGTTCTCGTTTTTCCCTGTCGACATCCTTGCCTCAGCAACACCAAGAGCCTATGCTGCGGCAACACCTAAAGATACTACCTCGGCAATGAAGACAACCACTACCTCGACAACACATAGGTACACTGCATCGGCAATCCTTGCTACATCTGTCGCGGCAACAATGAGTGATGATGCCCAGCCAACCAGAGCAGACAAAGGAAACGCCCCTGCCATAGAGTCGACCCAAACCGAGACGTGGCCTGACTTCTCCGACTAAGACGAGTCAGTTGCACCTCAAGCCAAGATCGCTCCTTTTCCATCCCCAAGAAACGCAAGGCCTCTTCCATCGAAGAAATTTGCCTCGACATTGACGATGAAGAGGAGTTAACCAAGAAAGCCGAATCGATGCCTCTGACACGTCACCAACCACCGAGGGCAACAAAGAGGATCAAGAAAACGCCAATGAGGAAATTGATTATCCAAGACGACGATGATAACTCATCCATGTCCCCATCGTTGTAAATTTTTTATTCCTCTCTTGCCTTTTATTTTATATTTTGTGTATGAGCATGCATTGAGGGCAATGATTCTCTCGAGTTTGGGGGGGGAGTAGCTAGTAAATTATTTTTTTCATATTTATCGAAAATGCATGCTTATCAATTTCCACCTTAGAATTTAATTCAGTGAAATTATTGCCTCGGCAATAGTTGTCTCTCTCTTTACCGTAGCCTTAAAATTTTTGCTAGTTAGCTTTCAATTTTAGGATGTCCATGGAAAATACTTAGAATCACACTACGGGGCTAAAAATGAAAAAAATACACTTTTGTGACTTGAATGATTGAAGGAGTCTTAGGACACTTAGAACACTTACTCAGAAAAAAAGTATTGGGTAAAAAGTTAGAGGTGCCTAAAACCGGCTCTAGCTTAATGAAACACTAGAGGTGCCCGAAATTGGCTCTAAGCTAGTCACTAGAGGTGCTCGAAATTAGCTCTAGTCTATTAGATTAAAGAAATAAAAGCCCAAGGAAAGTAGGTTAAATGCTTAAGTGTCTACTTAGAGCCCGGAAAATCATCTTGTTCACAATCACGCACACACTTACGAGTCTTATAGTTTGATTCTAGGGAAATCCTCAACATCCGAAAAAATTGAAGGCAAAGCACATTCATATTTACAGACCGAGAGATAATTTCATGAAGATTAAAACCTTTGGCAATTGATTGTTAGTTTTGCATTGCTTGAGGACAAACAATAGTTCGAGTTTGGGGCTGTGTTAGGTGTATAAAAGTATTCATTTTAGGACTCTTTATAACTCAATTATTGTTAGACTTAAGCCTATTTTAGATGCATTACTAATCATACATTCACAATTTATTGTTCTGAACGTTTCCATGCTTGATCATCTGTATTTGATTATATTTGGTGGAAAAAGGTACTGCTTTGGTGTGTGCTTTCTTCATGTGCAGATTATTACCCACTGACCAGCATTGTCGCGGCAGTGAAGGCATGGGAAGAGAAGGTGTAGAACCATCACTCAATGATCCAGACAAGGCCACCCTTTGAAGATAAGCCTTACCAAGGAACGTTGGAACAAGAACGAGACCTGTCGAAGCAGAAAAGACTGACAGACCATTGTCGAGGCAAGGATCAAGCCATTACCGCGGCAATACCCGGAGAAGTACCGACAAGGGAGAAAAATATGAAAAGTGGTATGGGACTTGAAGAGCATAAAACGCCAAATTTTTAGAGACACTTTGCATGAAGATCGGAGCAGAGGAAGGCCATGAAAATGTCAAAGGAAGGTCAAAGATGGAAAATCGATAAGGAGGAATAAAATAATAAATTAAAAGAGATTTATCTCTTTTATGAAGTTATATTCAACTCCAACTCATCCTCCTACTCCAAGAAGGACTCGACAAGGCCATGCCCTATAAAGCCAAGACTCATCCACCAAAATGAAGACATCTAGAGATCGAGAGACTTAGGGGTTTATTAGAATGCTCATTATCGCCATTATGTTCTAATTCTTTTTTAAGCTAAGGTTATTTTGTTTAGTAGCTGTAAGAAGGCGATTGTAATTTATTTAGGTTTTTGCTAATGCATTTAAGTCCAAGGTTTGCTTATTCTTGGTGTTTTACTTTTTCTTGCAATCAAATTGGGAGAGGGTATTGCAATCACATCTATTTGTCTAATATCGGGAGAGTTAGACTCACAAAATGGATAAGCATGGTTATCATCCAAATTGGTGAAAACTAATTCGACTTAAGGATAAGTACGAGTTTCAACGGCTAAGAGAAGTGTAAGATTGGTTGGTGTTCACCCTTTATTCACGTTGGGAGGTATTATCAAGGCCTACACATCAACAGTGTTCCAACTTATGAATAAGAAGGAACCATTAAAGAATGCTTTGCCGAACCTTGAAGGTTGTCGCTCAATTGCCCAGGCAGTAGTTGTGTTCCTTTCCGCGACAATAGCTTTTCCCATTGTTGAGGCAATCAAGTTGACAATTGCATTCAAAACCAAGACAGATTCATTCAACTTCCACTCTACGACGCAACATAATTCGTTCTACTTTATCATCATAATTGCTCAACCTCTTAGTTTACTTGCTTTCTTTATTTTAGTTGCTATCTCAACCAACCATTACTTGTGTTTTTACTTTTCTTTGTAGTGCGAGACGGTAATTTCTAGAAGTAGCACCAATCCCTGTGGAGACGATATCTTTTATACTATAATTTGGTGACGTGTATACTTGCACGAAAATTGCGACACCTAATACGCGCAACACATGCTAATGACAATCACCGTGCAAAGCAAACATCATCGTACGACTTAAAATTACATCACATCAACTTACCACCATCCCATTCTTTCGTAACCTGGCTCTGATACCACCAAATGTAACCCCATCAACTCAGTCTGGGCGATAGACCGAACCAAACGGGTCACACGAGAAATATTGAAGTAAACCAGAAAGTTTACTCTAATAAACGATCCTATTTTTTTATTTTATCTTGTATGGATGCACAATGTTACCCTATGTTGCCAAGATCATAACTTGTTTCCCTCTCATCAGATTAGTTCCCACAACCACATCGTTATCACCTACAACTTCCATGATCCTCTTTTGATTTCTTAAACTAGAGCCTCCTTTAAAGTGAACAATCCTTGGCTTAGTGGCACCGGGGATTGCTCCTTTCAGTTTGAAAACAACCTTCAACCAAGGGCCATATTGAAACTGGCCTCTCTCATTTTCAGGGGGTAAAGATTCATGCCCTATCAGACCACACCAATAGAAAAATTTAGGCAACCTCTCATACTAGGCCATACAAAGTCTAGGAGACCCATCCACCATCTTCCCTGTGTGCACACGGCTCCTCAAAGGCTTGTTACAACCTATCTCCACGCTAACCCTAAGATATTCCCCTAAGCGACCATATCCTTTCCTTAAATCTGCACTAAGGCAATTCCCAAACCTAGCTCCAATTGATTTCCCACCTCCTCATTCATACCAACCAAAGGCAAATTTGTAAATACGAATCCAAATAGGGAAATGGGAGAAGTCATACTCTTAAGGGCTTAGCATACCGTCGAATTGCTTCAGTGCAAGAAGCTCACCATTGAACGTCCATGGCACCCTCTCCAACACAAAATTCTTAACCTCTAATTTACAAAATTTGAACCAAAAGAGATTAGGCCCCGACTTTATTGCATCCTCAAGCGGCTAGTACTTCCACACAGCAAAGAAGAACCGAATTAGAAGAGGGTCATCCACAATTTTTGGTGAAATAAGCTTTCCAACTACCCATTTTTCCGAGCCCGGTAAGTCTTTATTGAATAATGATTCACACTTCTCCATGCCTTGCATCTCCTCGTTGGTGAATTTCAAATCACCCATCATCAGTGCCATCTCTTCTTCCATCTTTGAGTTCAAAATTTTCCTTCGAACTTGCTTCAGAAACCACCAAAATCTTGCTATTACACCAAGAAATAAACCTTGAAGATAACCTCCTCTGCACCAGCATAACAAGACACAATGAACCTGGGAAAAATACTCTCTTACTTAAACTCCCCGAATCACTTTGAAAAACCCTTTCAATAAACCCCTCTTTGAACCAAAGAAAAGAGCAATTTCTCTATAGCAAAACAAATGGAGCCTCGTCCAAACAAGAACCCTTAAAACCAGGTACCCTGATCCACATTGAAATACCATATAGCTATTTTTGTCTCTTAAGAAAACGGTAACTTTTTAAGGCTTGCATTGTTAATTCCATGCTTTAATGAAATGGGGCGTATTGGGATAAAGGATAAAATAGATTTTTTAAATGTTACCATTTTAAAAATGGGTCCCACTGCAGTAACTCTCCAGTCCGTGTTTCCTCATCCCCAGTAAATACCCTTGGGATTGACGCCCCTCCAACGTTGGAGCCTCCCTTGTGACCGCACCATCTCTTTAACTCTCGGATTGTCACGTGCATGTCCGTTCAAATAAATCAACGTGCCCCCATGCCACGTCATCATCATCAACCTTTGAACAAAACTTTTAATAAACACCTAGAAAACATACTCGAAACTAGAATTTAAAGCTTGATAAACAACTCCCTTAACATTTAACATCCACACTAAAAGGTACCAGTAACCTATGTTAAACCAAACAAAGCCTTCACACCAGTCCACTGAATAAAAAAAACAACCTCAAACCATATCTAACCAAGCCAGACCCATCGCCTAAACTCGCCGGAGAAGCCATCGAAACAACCACCTTCGAACCTTGAACCAAACCACTGAACAGAACAATAAATTCCATCCATTTACTTTTCCAATCTACGATGCAACACCTCTCGACCTGAACCTACAAAACAAAGAGAAAGCAAGCACGTGAATGACATTGGCCATTAGCGTCGCTGCCATGCCTACCGTTCCAATCCTTACCAAATGGGTGACACAATGTCCTAAGATCGGGACATGATCGATCTACAGTCAATACTCATCGGCCGAGATGAGGCCGATCACTGCAGGGCGTGTAGGTGTTCCCTTTTTTTTAGAGTGTAAGTGCACACTCCTGCCAAGTTATAATATAAAAGATGTTGAATCCCACGAGGATTGGAATAGTTCCTTCGAGTTTGTATCTGCACAAGAAATTTAAATGCACAATTAATTTCAGGTTTAGTTAAAGGAATAAAACTAAAAACACAATTGATTAAAGAAGGGGAGATCATAGTAATAGAATGGGCCAGGTAATTCTTGCTCAGTAGTGTGTAGACCGCATTGTATAGGTTAAGGTTGGATTGCGCTGCCACGATATGCTGCCTCGGCGGGTATGGCGGGCGGCAGGCTAGGACCCTGTCACCCATCCACAGCGGGTCACTACCACTACAGGAGTGTACTGTCTCGGCAGGTGGAATGGAAAGAAGTCCTGGTGGCATATTTGGCAAATACTCCAAGTTCGGCAGGATGGTCGACAATAATCCCTCCTATTTCTAGGTTAGGATGCTAGAGAGCTAACATGATGTAGGCAATACCTAGCAATCTCAGCGTTAACCTAACATAGGCTAGTCAACTCGGTTGGTAATCCTTTTTAATCGCTGAAACTTGTGGACTGGTGTAGAACCAAGTTAGTCACGCCTCAGCACGTTGTGACCGTACTTAACCCTTTCGTGAACCTTGCACTTTCGTGCCCAACAAATGGATTGTCTCAACTGACTGGTGTAGAATAATTGAAAGAATGAACTGAACAGATTAAGCAAACTTGGAATATTTTATTGAAAAACAAATCAAAACCTAATACAATCGTTTCTCACAACTACTTTACAAGAAAAAACCTAAACCCTAGGAAGTTTAGAACATAGCCGACTCCCTCTCTCTATCTCTCTCTATATCGATCTCTATGCCCCAGTACCCTCACATACATGGGTATATATAGGGCTTGGCCTAAGGTTAAGTCCTCCTAGGAGTATAAGTCTTCATTGATGATAAAATAACTGTAATATTTAATGATTCATTCAATTCTGACTTAAATATGGATTCCTTTGGATGATTACTTGTTCAGCAAGTAAGTATAAGTCACCTTGCTTATCGATCTTCAATAAGCTCTATACACCTCTCCAGGCCTCAGAAAAATTAAAGATTGGGCTCAATGGACTCAGAAAAATATCCTCTATCAAACGAGACCCATCTTGACTATGTCGGCGTATTGCCGTCTAGCAGCATTCTGTGGCGGCAACATCTTTGGCGGTGGCATTCTGTAGTGGCGGCATCTTTGGCGGCAACTAGAACTGCTTCAGTACAGCTCCTACTCCCTGCTTTCTTGTCCTCTCTTCTTCTGATCAACAACCAGCACCTGAAATAGAAAACTAACTAAAACAGTACCTTTTCTCTACCAAATATTAGATATTCAATAAAAGCATGGTAAAAGAAGAAATACGGTTATAATGCATGACATGCAGCTAATTATTCCTAACTAAGCTTAAGAACAGCAATAATAAGGGCATGAATGTGCATAAAATATAGAACTTTTGGACACTCTACAATCACTCAACGGAGAAGTGTGCGTACAAACACCCACAAAAACCATGAAAGAAGATTGCCCGAGATGAGAAAATTCAGCGAAAATTTTAAAACTATACGAACACCCTTATTAAAGGAAATAAGCCTAGAATGAAAAGGGAACTAAACTACACTAGGAATATATTCTAAAGAATATCTAAAATTAAATTAAAGCCTAAATTAAAAGGATCATATTCCTAAAGTTTTATAACTAACTTAAAGATCTAACTAGAAGATGCTACGTTTTAAGGTTTTTTTAATGAAATTAAGATTGAGGCAACAAAAGAAATAAATAACTTGAATTTAAAATACACAAAATTTAACGTACATTAAAATTAAAAGAATATTAAAGAAAAGGGATAAACATAAATTTTTGAAAAACGTGCATTATTCCCCAGATTGGGTCAACACTTAATGTGACAACCGAATTTACAAGAAGATACAAAACAAAAAAACTATAAAAATATGCAACATTTTAAAAAAATTGTAGGAATTTTTAATTAGAATTTTGAACAAATTAGGATTAAAATATGATAAAAAAAATTTAAAAAAAAGCTAAATTAAAAAAGGTTATGAGTCAAATTAAAATAAAAGGACCAAATTGAATGGTTTTAAAATAGGGTGTCTGGCAGAGTAAAACAAAGTTAGGTAGAGGGGTTTAGTGAATGTAATTAACCCATTTTGTTTTAAAACATGTTTGTATAAAACATGTTTTTTTATAAACATTGCTCATTCTTTTCATTAAAAAAAAGATCAAAACACCCTCCTTCACTTTCTCTCAATTGTTCTTGGTGTTCTTCATGGGATAAAGAATACGGCGCTGGTCCATCGTGCCAACTGCCATCCACTGGCGCCGGCAATCGTACGTCGGCGATGGATTTTTAAAAAAAACTTTTTCGAGATCTCTTTTAAATTCACAATTTGAATCCCCTTTTAAAATTAATCACATAATTCGTTTTACAAAATAGACCAAATCACTCAAAAACTTTTCGAATCCCACCATTTTTTAAAATACTTCAGCTCTTCGGTTAGAATAAACCCATCACCAGGGATGTGTCCTCGAACCCTACATGCGGTGGCGGAGGTGACAGCTCAAGAGGCATGCAAGGTAAAAAAAATATTTCTTTATTTTTTCAAAATAGAAATGCATAAATATAAAAAAATAATACAAAAGTACCTCAAATTCTTGCTTTGCCTGCTTGTTGTTGCTCAAATCGGTGTGTCGTTTACAATGAATGGTTCAGGCTTTATATATAGCCATTTACATACCAAAATTACAAAGGAATAATATAAAAAAAAAACCCTAATTTCTATTGATTTTCATGTTTGGCTCAATTTTTCTTGATGCTCAATTCCTTTACCCTTTCATTTTAATTTTATTTGCTTAACTATTCTCTTTCCATATTTGACTTGATTTGATGATATGCTTTTCTTTTTTATTTCTGATTCGAATCTATTCGGTGATTAATTTCCTTTTTTCTTGTATTTTCCTGGATATGGTGATCGAGTGGTGGGGAACAGACGTGCGTCGGCATTAGACTACGGATAGGGAGCTGATCGAACGATGGGGAGGTGCGTAAAGGGAGAGGAACGAATGGTAAAGGTCTGCACACGCGTAGAGAAGCAGAATGATCCTCATTCTTGATCGATCTGAGTCGTTGGATCTTGTCCGGATCCAACGGTTGTGGATGGGCTGCCCATGGAAAAAATATATATATAAACTAGGGTTTTTATTATTTAGGCCAAACGGGTCATTGATGTAATATGGACTCATCTTATTTAATTAATGGACAATTTTTTATTTTTATTGGGTTTTATTTAATAATAATAATAATAATAATAATAATAATAATAATGACACACGCAACACACTGCAATGAAATGCATGAATGCAAGCAAAGGGAGTTGTTTCCATAAATAGTCGTTCTAAAACAAGCTTTTATTGAATATAAAAATGTCCTCATTATAAAAGATAAAGGCATTTTTTTAAGAATATGCTTCAACTCGAACTCCCATCGCCTTTATTTCTTCAACCAACCGTAGGATACTTAGTCCCACTTCTCCTATTGGTTTGACATACGGGAGAAGAGTTGTAGCTTCTTTGCTAACATCATCACATGCTTGGCTACTTCCTGTATATGAGATACAACGCTCTTGTAGAACATATCTTGCGCTTGAAATCTTCTAGGCATTATCCTTAAGTCGCATGAACCAGTAGTCGTTTCCCCGTCAATAGCATCTTCTAAAACCCAGATCTTTGTCTTGCACTCTTGAACCATGCCTTCCAATGCCTTTACTCGCTCTGTGACTTCAGATCGATGCCACACCTTCACTTTGTCTTCTTCTTTTTTGAGGTACATTTCACCCATGGTAAGAGCTTTCTAATCAGGTTACCAATTTGAGAATCAACCCCTTTAAATTATGCCATGTAGATGCAAAAACAAATACGCAAAACAAAAAAAAAGAGAAAGGATTAGTACTAATAATCCCATTGTTCGAATAATTATTAGGAAGCGCATTCAAACATTTCTGAAAAGGTCTCCACGAATCATCCTCACGAAATGATTTTGCCCGAATTCTAAATTTAGGGTTTTTTGCATGGATCTATGAGGGTGGGCTCCTAGATTCACACACAAAAGTTTGGTTCTATAAAGGTCCCTGAGCCATCCTCGCTATCCCCTACTAAGGGTACCAAGGCCCTTGATCATCACCCATTATAGGCTCTTTTGAAGTAAGTTCAACTCAGGGGACACATTTTTCTATGTCCATACGGAGAATCAATATTCTCACGAAACATAGGACATATGAGCCCTAGAGGTACTTGGTAGGCCCATAGAGAGAATCAATATTCCTTCGAGTGCAATAGCGTTTTCTCTTCACTTAAACGAACGAGAAGAAGATCGAATATAGAGCTTATATTATGCAAAATTTTAAAATGCATAAAATGAAACCATACTCATAATTGAATAATTAAATTAAATTTTACACGAACTTTAGCAAATTCCGACAATAAGAAAATTTATAATCGGCTTGCGGCTAGACTCTCTTTTTGTAAAAATAAAAATTTCCCCAGCGGAGTCTCCAAGTGTTGGTCGACTAATGCTTGGCAGAAGGATGATGTTTCAGCGTAATTATGCAAGTAAATAATGCTAAGAATGTGTCCTTTTGCATGCAAGTATACACAATCAACAAGTAATATAATAATGAGTTGAGTATTGTATTCACAAGGATTTTCCAAGAATTAAATGCCACAATAGTTACTCATGAGTTGAACAAATAAGATGGGAATTGAATTTGGATTTTAGTTGAAAAAATGATTAAAGGGAAATGAAGTAAGAATTCAGGAAGATTGGAAAACACTTGTGTCAAGATTATAGATAGGCTTCGCAAGGAATGTTTGGATTTCACGCTAGCGATGACAACAATTAATAAAGTTCAACCTTGGTTTTATTGCTTAGCATATTTTAAATTAGCATTGTCGATGTCAATGAAAATACTCTAAGTTAATTACTTTAAACACCTATATGTCTATAGTGATGTTTTCAAAGAACTAACTTGGCAAAGTTTTAATCTTTACTCCTAATAGGTAGATTTATTTCAAAAGTAAGTTCATCTACTTGAACATCTTCTGTCGAAGTTTCTTCCCTTAGTATTTGGCAATTAATCCTTATCTCTTAAGTTTGTTAAAATATTAGGGGATAATGAGCATTCAATGCCAACTGTCGTATGACATAAAATATATGATATGAATGCACATGCAAAATAAACAATAATGCCATGATATTCAATTATTAAAAACCTAAAAACTAAGCATTCATTGCAAACACCCCTAGGCAACTTAAAATATTAGTTTATGCCTGGGGAAACCAACAAAACCATATCGTTTTTAAATATCACCATCAAATCAAAAATAAATCTAAGAGAAATGGACTAAAGAATGAGATCCATCGATGTAGCCCTTCAATGGATCCAGAGCTCTCGACAATTGCCTGGTTTGAACCATGGTTTGCCCTCTAGCCTCTATTTCTTCCTCATGGTCCAACTTCCTTTTTCTCAATCATTGGGCTTCTTTATACATGCGCTCGTGGAAACCCTAATTAGGGCTAGGGTTTTGAAATTTTATTACCGTCGTTTTAGGCGCGTCATCTTCACTTTGAATTAGAATTGACCTGGATTTGAGTTACGATTGTTTGACCGGGCATCGAACTCCCTTCTTTTGCCAACCAAGCTTGGCATTCTTCTCATGCATATTGCCAACTGCACTCGGCATTTCTCTTTCATGAGTTCTACCAACTGCGCTCCAAACCTACCAAAACTTGCACACCACAACAAGAAAACATCCATTCACTCTGGCAATAAAAAATGTACAGCTCTTAACTCCTAGATGCAAATTCATGAAACTACTGACCAAATATATTGATATGTACATCTTTTGAAGATTTAACACCCCCCAAACATAGCTCATTGCTTGTCTTCAAGTAATGCAAATCTACAAACTATAAAAATAAAGTAAAGTAAAGTGCCTCAGCAAAATTTTTCTGATTAACAACACAAGCTAGCAAGTAGAATCTGGCCCTAGCTTTGTTCTCAAGTATCTCAGAGCAGTAATACCTATAGATCAAAAAACTCAAGTGCAGCAATCTAACTCTAACATAATGTCATGAAGTGCGGGTGGTTTGCACCAAGTACCCCTTAACTCCCTTAGTCAATTTTACTACCCAAACTCAGAACCATTATATATATATATATATATATATATATATATATATATATATATATATATTTCTTTTATTCACCAAGGGTTTTTATGCCCTAGTCTAGCTCAATTATTGTTGTTCTTAAGGATAGGTTAGTTGCATTTATTAGGAAAACATACAGAAAAATGCATAGATTAGATAATTTGCCTTATTTTATGAACTTAATTGTTTTTATATAAAAGATACTGCTCATGTGCATTTTCTCTCTGTGCGCAGGTATCTGCCCAGGCAGATGCCGCCAAGACAGTAGAAAGGGCAGAAGAGGAGAAGTTGGAAATTGATGGAGGAAGCTATTGGACCATCTGGAGAGCTAATCGAGAACTGACAAAAAGGAGAGGCCCGGAATGAAGAGTTGTGCCAACCCCTGCACACCAACCCAGACCTCTGCCGAGGCAGACAATAGTATGCCCCATAGGCAGCAACTCAAGGAAGGGTGGAAATATGCAAAGTGGTATGCGACTGAAAGAGCTCATCATGATTGATTTTTGGAGACCACTTGCACGTGCATTGGAGCCCACCAAACAAAGAAAAGCCATGGTTAAAGTCAAGGTGGAAAAAGTCAAACGAGAATCTAGGAAGATTTAATGTTAGATTTGTTCTTTTAATGAGTTGTAATTAGATTCTAGCTAGGATTCTTGCCCTAAACCGACTTAGACCTAGGCTCCTCCACTTTAAATTTAAACCGGCTTGAAGGAGAAAAATAGAATTGATATTAGAGAGAAACCCTCCTTCTTGTCGAAAAATACCCTTGTGCAACTATCTCCATTATATTCTAAACCTTCCCTAGGGCTAAGGGTTGGTTCCCTAGTAGTTGTAAGAGTTTTGCCTGTATTTGTTTAGGTTTCAGTTTTTGCAATAAAATTCAAGGTTTGTTTACTCTTGGTTCTTCATTGTGTGTAATCTTTATCGTGAGAGAAGAGAGCATCAATCTTTTTGTTCAATATCGGGAGAGTTGGACTCACGAAACGAGTAAATATGGTTTTATCCAATCATAGGATAAAGCTACTTCAACTTAGGGATAAGTTAGAAGTTCAGCGGCTAAGAGAGGCTTCATAATCGATTGGTATTCATCCTTAGATTCACGCCGGGAGGTATTATCCAAGACGTGTTCGCCAATAGTACTTCAAGCTTAGAGATAAGAGGAAGTCATTGAAGGGAGCCTTGATGAACCTTGAATCATCGCTTAACTACCCAGGCAGTCACATTGGTCTCTCCCAAGGCGGGCTTCTACCGAGGCATACTCGTGGGCGGCTATCGAAATTTGTTAATTTGATCTGCAAAACTGTACCGAGACAGTGCATCCAATCTCCACACTACGAAGCATTCCAATACTAGCCTATTCTCTCATTCTGATTTCTCAATTTATTTTATTTGCTTTAGTTTTAGTTTTACTTAATTCCAAAAACCTTTTAATACTTGTCTTTTTATTTTTATTTATGCATAAAGGTGAATTCCGAAGGTTGTCAGAATCCCTATGGAAACGATATCTTAAATACTATAACTTGGCACCGTGTATACTTGCACACAATTTGCGCATCACTTTTGCACGCAACAAGTTTTTGGCGCCATTACTGGGGATTGGCGTACAACTTTTGTTTTTATTTTTCTACACTTAACTTTGTTTTCTTGCATTAATCAATTTTTCTTTTGTTTGAAAAAAATATTTCAAGTGCAATACAAGTTCATGGGCATCAACATGTCAAGAAAAACCACTCGAGAGTTGATGTTAGTAAATTCTTGCAATTTTTGTGAAGGAAATCATGAGTTCGAAAGTTGCCCTCATCTTTTCGGTGAATACATAGTCGAACCGAGATGGGACCAACATCAACATTATTTATGGTACAGCCAACAAGCTCAAAATTTTTCCTACCATGACAATTTTGTTGTCGTAGCAGCAGACATGCCCTAGCAATGTAGTCCCCCTCAAGAGCAATCAAAATCCTTGGAAGACACGCTCCAAGATTTCATTGCATTCACTCAAGAATTGTCAGCTTCTATGGACGTAAGAATGGCCAAGGTGGACGCACTTTTGAGCAATTCGGTCCCCATTAATACCATGGATGAACATGATGCCTCGGCAACCATTGATCACCAACAAATATGTCTCATGGACTCTGACATCTCAAGTCAAGAAGACGTGGAGCAATACAAAGAACACATTGATGAGCTTATGCAACAGTTTGCCCTGTCAAGGATTGAGGAACCTGAACAGAGCTATGCCTCGGCAGCTACACCTGCCACGGCAGCTGAGGAATCTGTAGATTGCTCTCATCTACCTTTTCCTGGGAAATTGAACGACCACATAGAGGAGCAACATGATGGAAATACTTTGCTAACAGAATATGAGCCAAAAGTAGCTGAACCTATTGAATTCTTTGAAAAATCACCTTTTCCATTGCAGGTAGGGCTGTAAATGATACGAGACAGATCGCAAGCTACTCGAGATCGACTCGGTCAAAACTCGATCAAAGCTCGACTCGATTAGACTCGACTCGAACTCGAACTCGACTCGAGTTCTTAACGAGCCGAGTCGAGCTACTCGATACTCGACTCGAAAAGCTCATGAGCTACTCGAAAAAATAATATTTAAATATATATTTTTTATTTTTAAAAATAATTGATTAATAAATTTTAGTTTTAAGTTATTTAAAAAAATTTAAAACATATTCTAGTAATAATAGACATAATATTTGAGATTCTCAATAACTAAAATTAAATATATATAATAATCTCTACTCTCTTTAAAATTTTACTTATGATATTTCTAATAAAAAATAACTAACAAATTAAATGGGTGAGATTTAAAAGACAATCTCTACCGTTGATTAAAAATTATATATATATAATATTTGATATTTCTAATATAGTATTAAGTCTTCATGCACTTAAGGTTCATGTTCGAGTTTAATCTTGAATTGAGCTCTTACATAAGTTTGAGAATATTTCGAGTTCGAGCTTTTCGAGTTCGAGCTTTTCGAGCTTTTGGAATTCGAGCTTTTCGAGCTTTTGGAATTCGAGCATTTCGAGCTTTTGTAATTCGAGCCTTTCGATTTTTCGAGTTCGAGCTTTTCGAGTTCAAGTTCGAGTTTCATTTTTTATTTCGAGTTCGAGCTTAAGCTCAATAATTTTGAGCTCGCGAGCTTTCGAGTCGAGTCGAGCTCAGCTTCGAGTTTTCGAGCTCGAGTCGAGCTCAGCACTACTCGAGCTCGACTCGGCTCGTTTACACCCCTAATTGCAGGTATTTCCTGAGGAACCAACACCGATAGAATTGAAGCCAACAAAATCTCTACTGATGGAGATTGTTGAGAGACCTAAAGAAAATGGTGTTCACAAGGCTCTTCATAAAATTGGGTTTTCTCTTGACCTGCATCGCATTATGACAGAAGATTGCAATAACAACTCGTTGTCGCAGCAATTGCCTCGGAAACAAAGCCTACTTTCCACCATAACGAACTTCGACGAGTATAAGGTAAGTACATGGTTGGATATTGATATGATTTTTCTAATCACATATTCATGCCTTCAGGAAAAACAACAAGGTGAAAGGTACACATGGACTACAAGGGAACAAGGAAGAAAGGAACTTATACCACGATAATGCAAGAGCAAGCAGTTGCAAACATAGTGGTTCAGCCTTTATGGGAAAAATAGTCACTCGATGAAGGGTGAGGGTGGATTACAAGAAGTATCAAAAACGACCCTCTCAAGATCGAATAGACAAGGGAGTCGTCACTTTAGGAGATGCATGTCCACGCACTCCTAGAGTAACATAATTTTTATTTTATCTTTCACATTTTTATGCTTTCGTAGACTTATAATTTTTAAATTTTCAGTTTTAGGAAGCAAATTTAAATTTAGCATCTTTTTTCTCGCACTAATTATTTTTTATTTCAGTTTTTAGGAGAAACAACAGCCCAAGAGAAGAGAGAAGAAGCAAGCCCAAACCAATCAACCATTCCAGCCCCCCGCGAAGTCTGTCACGGTAGAGAAATGTTGCGTCCCGCCAAAAATAGCTATTGCAGACTAGTCGTTCCCAGACGCCCGTTCCGTTCTAACGGCTCTCTGCCCAGCAACGTCTGCCTCAGCAGATGAAACGGCAACCTCATCCATTCTATTTAAACCCCTTTATTTTTTTACTTTTCACTCTTCTTACTCTCTATTTTTCATATTGTTTCAATTATTCTCTTTTGCCTTCAGATTTCCTTTTATTTTCATATTCTCACAAACTCTCACAACCCTCTTCGCATCAAAACCCTAAAGACCAAAATTAAGAATCGCGAGAACCCCACGCCGTCGTGCTGCCCAGGTAGAGTCCAAGGAATCTCTCCAACGTTTTGCTACACCAGAAGTCAAAGCTTGACATAACGAGGAATTTAAAGAGAGATTGGTGTGGGAGGAGTAAAGTTTTTTCTACGATAAAGGGATGAGGAGCTTTGGGCTCGAGCAGTTCATATACTCCAAGATCGCACACCAAAGATGGCAGATCTTTGCCCAACAACCAAATCCAGCAAATCAAAGAATGGTGCGCGAATATTATGCCCATGGGCCGACATCAGAAGAACCGATAGTGAATGTCCGCGGGTGGCCAGTGTTGATCGATGAAGACAAGATCAACCTCTTCTATGGCATTTACATTCAAGAAGATCAACACACAGAGTTCCTCACCTCCCTCACGGCAGAAAGTTATGAGGCAATAAAAGAATAACTTTGCATTCCGGGGAAAGTCTGGAATGTTGGCAAAAATAGAGGCACTGTCAATTGGCGGAATCTGTTGCCTGAGGCAAAACTGTGGAACACCTTTGTGAAGAGAAGTTTGCTGCCCACATCCCACAATTCTACCGTCGACAAGCCGCGCTTGGCACTCATCCACTCCATCATACACAAAAGGTATATTAATGTGGGTGCAATTATTACTAAAGAAATTTATGAATGTGGGCGTAAAACAAAAGGTCAGCTCTACTTCCCTAGCCTCATCATGACATTGTGCGAAAAGGCACACGTTGCATCCATCCCAACCGACACCTTGATGCCAGACAAAACCGGGTGGATGAGAGACGTCATCCTTCGGAAAATGGAAATAACAACGGCCACTCCGAGAAACTTTGCCGAGGCATCGAAAATAAGCAACTAGCAACCATACCAACAACCCGCTTCGGCAACCACAATAGGCGGCTTGGTAGCACATTTAGACAGAATGGAAAGACACCAACTGACCTTCATGGCCAACAATCAGGAATTCAACAATGCAACCATCACTACCATCAAGGAGAAGTTCCCGACGACCCAATTTCTAGAATTTTCGGCCGAAATCTTTGCCCAAGCCGCACCAAAAACTGCTACCGCGCCTTCAGCCTCGGCAACCCATGCAGCCGTCTCCGCCTCTCCAGTGCCCACAGAGACCCAAGCTTCTTCTACCCCCACAAAGCCCCAAGCTTCTCCAGCTCCGACAGCAATGGTGGTACTTTCAGAGTCTGAAGACAGAGCTGACACAACTGCCGCCTCACCAGTCGAAGAGTCCGAATTCACATTCTTCAAGTCATGGTCAGATGATTCAGTTTGGGAAGACACTATTTGGTTGGTAACGAGGAAACTTGAACTCCCGTTCTCCCCAGGTACAAAAAGAACATACTCTACCACTAAAGAAGTCTGCCTAGACAGCAAAGACGGCGGCGAACGGGAAGTCATGCAAAGAGTAGAACCAAGTCCACCTTCCTGCAAGCAGCCTCCCAGGGCGGCAAAACGCTTCAAAGTACCAGCTCGAAAGAGGATGATCCTAGACGACGAAGCATCCTCTAAATCACCATCAATATAAGCTTCTCTCTCCTTCTATTTTTTGTCTAATTTATGCTAAATTTTATGTATGTATGCATACATTGAGGACAATGCTCCTCTCGAGTTAGGGGGGATTTGTACTCTAATTTGTTCTTTTGTTTTTCTTTTCTTTTTTCTTTTTTTATGTTTTTATTTTTCTGTTTATTTTTTATTGCATTAGGTTCTACGTAACATGCCTTTACTTAAAATTTAATGAAGTCTTAGTTTGAGAAAATTTCTTGAGTAGTTTTTACCCACCGCAGCAGATTGCCTACCTAGGCAACAACCTTAACATGACTCTGGATTTACATAGAATCTTACTATGATCTGAACTTAAAGAAACACTCTTTGTGACTAGTTTGATTTTAGGACTTCTAGGAAACTTAGGTATTTCACCTAGTAAACTTGGGTAGAACTTGAAGTAAAAAAAATGATGTCCTAGATGTGCCTGAAACTGGCTTTAGGATAAGCTAGAGGTGTCCAAAACTGGTTCTAGTCAAAAAAAGGTGCTAAATGAAATCATTAGAGGTGCCTATCACCGGCTCTAGTGGTTTAAATCCTTTATTGTTTATTATGTTATGAATTGCAAAAGAAACTAGAGTTACCCGAAATTGGCTCTAGCAAAGATAACTTTGAGGAAACCCAAGGGAATTATGGTGCTTATCGGAGTTTATTTAGAAGTCGAAGAATCATTCTTATCACAAGGACCGCACACACTCACGAGATACATAGTTCGGTTCCGGGTAAGTCCATTGTTATTCAAAAGGTTGCTATTAGGCGTAAATCTACACTATATGTAAAGGTTGATCAAGGTACTCTCTCGACTAAGTTTACACATGATTTTAAGTTTTGGCCTATTATTGTTGGATTGCATTGCTTGAGGACAAGCAATAGTTCAAGTTTGAGGGTGTGTTAAGTGTGCAAAAGTTCTATATTTATGCCCTAGTCTAGCTCAATTATTGTTGTTCTGAAGCATAATTTAGTTGCATTTATTAGGAAAACTTAAACAAAAATGAATAGATTAGATAAACTACCTTATTTGATGAACTTAATTGTTTCTATATAAAAGATACTGCTCAGCTGCGTTTTCTCTCTGTGCACAGGTACCCGCCTAGGCAGATGCCACCGAGGCAGCAAAAAGGGTAGAAGAGGAGAAGCTAGAAATTGATGGAGGAAGCTATTAGACCATCTGGAGAGCTAATCGAGAACAGTATGCCGCCGATGCAGACAATAGTATGCCGATGAAGAGTTGTGCTAACCTCTGTACACCAACCCAGACCTCTGTCGATGGAGACAACAGTATGTCGCTGAAGCACCAACTCGAGGAAGGGTGGAAATATGCAAAGTGGTATGCGACTCAAAGAGCTCATCAAGCCCGGTTGTTGGAGACCACTTGCATGTGCATTGGAGCCCAGCAGACAAAGAAAAGCCTTGGTCAAAGTCAAGGTGGAAAACTCAAACGGGAACCTAAGAAGATTTAATGTTAGATTTGTTCTTTTAATGGGTAGTAATATGATTCTAACTAGGATTCCTGACCTAAACTGACTTAGACCTAGGCTCCTCCGCTATAAATGTAAACCGACTTGAAGGAAAAAAAACAGAATTGAGATTAGAGAGAAACTCTTCTTCTTGTCGAAAAATATTCTTGTGCTGCCATCTCCATTATGTTTTAAACCTTCTCTAGGACTAAGGGTTGGTTGCCTAGTAGTTGTGAGAGTTTTGCTTGTATTTGTTTAGGTTTCAATTTTTTCAATAAAATTCAAGATTTATTTACTCTTGGTTCATCATTGTGTGCAATCTTTATCAGGAGAGAAGAGAGCATCAATCTATTTGTTCAATATCGGGAGAGTTGGACTCACGAAATGAGTAAACACGGTTTTATCCAACCATATGATAAAGCTACGTCGGCTTAGGGATAAGTTAGAAGTTCAGCGGCTAAGAGAGGCTTCATAATCGGTTGGTGTTCATCCTTAGATTCACGCTGGGAGGTATTATCCAAGACATGTTCGCCAATAGTACTTCAAGCTTAAGGATAAGAGGAAGTCATTGAAGGGATCCTTGCCGAACCTTGAATCACCGCTTAACTACCCAAGCAGTCACATTGGTCTCTCCCAAGGCAGGCTTCTGTCGAGGCATACTCGTGGCTGGGTACCGAAAGTTGTTAAGTTGATCTGCAAAACTGTACCGAGACAGTGCATCCAATCTCCACACTTCAAAGCATTCCAATATTGGCCCATTCTCTCATTTTGATTTCTCAACTTATTTTATTTGCTTTACTCGAACAAATAAGCAGATTGTATTCTTTAATGCCTGAACGGATAGGCATATTCTATTCTCTTTATGCTTGAATGGATAAGCATATTCCATTCTCCAATGCCTGAACGAATAGGCAGGTTTTATTCTCCTTATGCTTGAATAGATAAGCGGATTCCATTCTCCAATGCCTGGACGGAAAGGCGGGTTCTATTCTCTTTTTGCTTGAATAGATAAGCAAATTCCATTCTCTAGTGCCCGAACGAATAAACATGTTATATTCTCCTTTTGCTCGAATAAATAAGCAGGTTCTATTCTCCAGTACCCGAACGGATAAGCGGGTTATATTCTCCTTTTGCTTGAATAGATAAGTAGATTCTGTCGCTGAAAAATCCTTCGTATACCTGCAAAAGACGAAATACACAATGCAATTAAATTTGTCCCTAAGGATGCCTGATATATGAATGCATGTCAAAATTTTATGATTTCTTTAAAAAAATCTTTTATTAATTTTATGATTTGAAACTCAACCAAAAAACACTTCAAAATAAAGAAACTTAAGGATTTCGGGTTCTCTATGATTAAGACTTCACTTCAATACCAAAAACCTTTCAAAACTCATTTAGAAACAATCTCAAACTAGCCAAATCAATCAAACTCTGAAAATCACATTAAAATCCATTTTTCTATCAAGATTTCAATAGTTTGTCAAACTAACAACAAAACCTCAATCAAAATCATTAATAAAGAGTCAAATATCTTGAGAATTTCATTAAAGAACCTAGATTAGAGGGTTATCATGAAATTTACCTCCAATCCTTGCTTCTCCTCTAATTTGGCAAGATTAGCTTGAATGAAACTTGGAGAAAATGAAAGAAATCAACAAGGAAAATATGGAAATCAAAAGAGGATTTGAGAGTGAAGAAATTCTGGAAAATTGGGAGAAAATAGAGAGTGTTTGGCTGAGTGAAGAAGAGAAAATGAAAATGCCCGTCATTTTTTCTTTAACCGTTTAACTACCATCTTAATTAAATCAATTAATTAAAAGCCTTTTTAATTTTTAATAAACATTTAAAACATATGTCAAATTAGGGAAAATGCATAATTGTCAAGTAGCTCCCTAAAGATTTTAAGATTTTGACTCTTCTTGAAAAACACATTTTTCCCAACTTTTAAATCTTTACATTTTGGTCACTGCCCAAAATGTACACTCTCGAAAACCCGTTTTGTAAAATTGATTTAACCAACCTCTTAAACATAATTTTAAAGGATTTTATAAATTTTTATCATATTTTTATCTCATCTCGAACCTTGATTTCCCTAAACCACCTTTTAACGGTTTGAACAACCGATACAGGTTCTACCGGCCCAACCCGACTTGCAAAACACCTAGGCCCAAAACCGGGGCGTTAAATGGTGGAAATTCGACACACTCAAATCTCCATCCCTTTCACTTACTTTCCGTTTTTAAATTTATATTTTTGATACATAGGAAATATGTTGCAATCATACATAGGAGGATGCAAATTGCTAGTTAAAAGCGGCAAGACCTAAATGCTACGCCTAATCAACGCTGCACTCAACGAAGAGCTGTTCTTCAAGGTTGCAGAGCACTACACAAGCTGATTGTTGTTGAAGTTGACGCCGCATATTTAAACCATTCAAAACAGATGTAGTCGGAGTAGCACCATGCCAAACCACCAATGTCCTTGTCCAATTTCTTGGTCACCAACACCCCGACAACTCTCGCCGATCACAACATTTACTTCAATGTCAAATTAGGGATTAAACCTTGTCCTAACTGCAAAATCATAACGGCAACAACGTGGTAGCATTGATTAACAATGTGGCATTCGTTATGCCTACTACAACGTTACTTCAAGAACATTTCTTCAACATACGTGTGGTGTTCACCACCGATTTCGCCATCGCATGTGTTCAACTACTCTGGATCCAGAACTCCACCGGCTAATTTGCAGACAAGAAACGGAATGAAGGTTTTCAAGCTAGCTCACAACTCTACGGTACAACTTGTTTTGCAAGATACTAGGATCATAGTGTTGGGTGTGGGTCTCACTATGTAGGGAACCCATCACCTTAAAAACAGGTTGTGACTTGATAATAGGTTACAACCTAAAATGTGGTGTAAATGTGGTGTAACCTGAAATGTGATGCAAAAGAGGTTACAACCTAAAATGTGGTGCAAATGTGATGCAAAAGTGGTTACAACCTAAAATGTGAAGCAACTTGAGAAAACATGTTGCAACTTGAATGGCAACCATAAAACAAGTTTGCTTGTTTTGTTGGAGAAGTTTTCTGCCATGCATTTATTACTTTTTGTCCTTTGACTTTTGGTGAAAAGCTATCTTTGTCTTTTGTGATAAAAATGTGTGGGCAGTAGCAAAAGGTGATCAGATTTGCTATTTTCAAAAGGGGGTTTCACGTTTTTTAGAGAAAACATAGGAGAAAACATATATTTCAAGTTTGGTGCAACAGTTATCAACTCTTCGATCGGAGGTCCATCTGTGGTTCGATTGAGCTGATTTTTGGACAGCAGCTAGGTGACAAGGTGTTCTTGATTGTGTACGGTCAGATTTTTCATCCGAGTCTTGTAGCGTCGGTAATACATGTTTTCAGCATGCTGTATTTTGGTGATGTTCTCTCTTTTTGTTGAAGATTGCTTGTTATTAGCCTTGTTGGAGCTATATGCTTGTTGTAGGTTGGATATTGTAGTATTGTACTTGAACATTTGTTGATAGTGGAACTTTTGATCGGACTCTAAAGTCCTGTGGTTTTTACCCTTGATTTAAAGGGGTTTTCCCATAAAAATTTTGGTGCCTCGATTTATTATTGTTGTGTTTGCCTTGGTTGATGTTTGAGATTGGTTAGAAGTGCTAGAGAACATATTCCGTGTTGTTGTGTTTCACATAATTATCAACAGGCATTTCAGGGAGAGAAAGAACACTGATTGTGCTTCTGCTTTGTCTCGGTTGTTCGGTTTTTTCCCTAACACATAGTCCCTTAGAACCACCCATCACTTACATTGATTCAATTTCCTTGTCCTTGGTAACTATGTTGTACTGATAAGGATATAGATATGATTACGAGTATGAAAATAGAAATGAGGACGAGAAACGATAATTTCTAAAATTACTGGGTACGAGTGCGGTAAGGGTACGAGAAATATAAAATAAATTTTATATTCTAATAAAATGTAAAAAAAAAAGTCATAAGAAAATTATGTGAGCATGACATCATACATACTTATATATTTATAGTTGAATCATGTGAGCAAGAGAAAGTCGAAAAGAAACAAGAAATATTCAGAAAAAATGTGGAAGAATAGAAGAATAAAAAATAGGAAGATGAAATATGAGGAGTACCCAAGTCATACTCAATATATTCTCGATACGGAAATGTATCGAATACATGATACGACGTTAGATTAAAGTACTGATGCTTCATTGTTCGGTAAGCACTCGGAGTGATGTTCCAAAATGTTAAAACCTATGAAACGGTCGGTTGCATCTAATAAACGAAACAGAGTTGAGGTTGAATTTGTTTAAGGGGTAAATGAAAGAATTTACTATAAGCGTTTTTATTTTTGGAAGAGTTAATTGTGTCGCGTGTCTCTAAACTACGACTTCCATTTAAAATTGATCTATATATTTTTGAACGTTACAATTTCATTCTTAAATTATGATTCTCATTTAAAATTGTTTCCTCAAACTTTTGAATGTTTCAATTTTATCTCCAAACTATAAGTCTCATTATAAATTGCTCCCCAAACTTTTGGATATTCTAATTTTATCTCAAAATATCGATATATTTTAATCATGTTCATGTTAATAAAACCGTTATAATTTTTTTTAATTTTCACCTGAACACTAATGTGTATTATAAAATAATATGTTCTAGCATAAATAATAATCTGAGGGTGAAACTAAAATGTTCAAAAATTCAAGAGATTAAATTAAAATAAAATTAAATTATTCAAAAACTTAATAACCAATTTAAAATGTAAGCCATACTATTAAGATACACTAAAATATTTAAAAGTTTAGCAGAGAGAGTACACTACAAACTCCCTGTTTGTAGTATACATACTACATCATATGTAGTATAAATTAAACACACACATCCTATACATTCACACAAAAATGAACTAAACCTGTCTAACAGTAGACAAGAACGGTGTGAATGTTGGACAAAATTCCTCTACCATTTTTTGATGTTTTTTTGTATGCCACAATACTAAAAATTAAATTTTAAGTTTTAATCTTAAACCTTAAATCTTAAACCATACATTTTACCCATAATTCCCTAAACTCTAATCTTATCCTAAACCCTAAACTTATTTTTTAAGTGTCAGCATATATAGAGACATCAAAAAGGGGTAGAGGATTTCTATTCGTGCATGTTGGGTCAAAAATCTTTAACCTTTTTTTGGTGCCTCTTTCTGTACTCCAACACTAATAAATCAAATCTTAAATCCTAAATCTTAAACCCTAAACTCATTACTCTAAACGTTAATCTTAAACTTTAAATTCTAAAACTAAAATTTTTTAGTGATAGAATATAAATTAGAGCACTAAAAAAAGAAACGGGACAAATGATTTCTACTCGTGCTTGTTAAGACTTAACACCTATACTTGACGAGAAAAAAAGCAATGCTACATATTAAATCCCATTTGAAACCTTTTCTCATCCCATTGTGAAATTCTTTGTATTACGGACCATAAACAAGAACATGAATAGCTATCGTGTAATTGTTTTGGAGGCACTTGGGGCTTCAGGTTTCAGATAAGAGTTGTTTAACGCTAAGAAAAAGAATCTTTAATTTTCAAAAGCAGCAAAAAGGAGTGATATAAACAGAAACGGAGGGGAAAAGGCATTGAAACCACAAATCATGACCACCCATATCCCGCATTTACTTGCATAGAATATAGAAAAATAGAGACTTTAGCTCCTGCAGTTCCACTTGGGTGGACAAACAGAACCTTTTTAGCATTTTAATACTATAAGACTTGAACTAAGTGCCTTCCTACTCGCTTTTATACCTTCTTTAAACTCAACTTCAATTAAAGCAAAAATGTATATATATAAAAAAAGAAGAAGCAGAAAGCTTAAGCTTATATCACCTTTCGTACAAAGATGCTTTTGCATTTTTATTCTCCTTCTTTAATTTCCACTACCATCCTCTATTATGAAACAAACAAACCAAAGATTTGAAGGTTGTTTTCAGACATAATGTTGGATGTAATGTGAGTGTTTGTTGTGCATTGCACCCGACATAATTTGTAATTAAAATGATCAAGGAGACGAATTCTATGACAAACAAATCCAGTACAATGTATCACATGATTAAATTTTATTCGAAGGACAACGAAAGAAATCCGAAAGAGAATAAAAAAGTATATCAGAGCATGCTATCAGCTCGAGACGGCAATCTCCGGAAGAAATTGCTCGGTACGGATGGTTGTTTGCTCCGGAATCTGGGATGGCGGAGCCAGAATAAGCCTGCAACCAGAGCCATTATCTTAAATGGTGTCACATACAGTGCCACTGCTGCTACTAGGCAGAATAGAACGAATAGGCTGGTTGCCCTGGGGTCTCTCCAACTGAGTAGAGCCAAAAATCTCTCACCCTGAGTTGCCATGTCTCCCACCACTGTCTGAATTCTTCCTGCTACACTTCTAAGCCTATCGTATCTCATCCTCACAACATCCTGAGCTTTCGATGTCGGGAAAGTATCGAACTCTTCATCGAGTTCATCGGCGTGAGCTACTTCGGCCCATGAAAGCTTGGTATCCATGTGAGGAGGATGCCTTGGCCGGTACCGGTAATTTCAAATCCCGATGAGAAACATGTATAAGAACATGGTGGGGAGGATTAATTCAGGGTAGCATATCAATATGAAAAACAGAACATGTACTAGAATTGTAGTGACTGGGTTCTTCCAGTAGCAAACCTCACCAAGCCACTTGCTCATAGCAATCAAACCAGAAAATAGTGACACAATTCTGAAGAAATTGGCTTTGCTTCTTCTCATGCTCCACATGTGGGAATCCACGTCCAACATGTACTCTACGACTTCTTTCCGCAGCGGTGGTTCAGCCCGGCCGAGCCTCACCGCAACAATGTTCATTGCCTGATATCTTAGGCTATCTAACTGGTTCACAGTAAAAGGATGCAAGTAATGCATTTTTGGCAGCAAGGGTTGTGAATAGAGGTAGATCATATGGGCAAGAGAGAGGCATGTGAATCGAACTGCTAACTGAAGTTCCCCCATTTTCTTCAATCCAGATGGTTGAAGAACGAGAAGAGGGTAAGAGTGAGTATAAATCTTATCTGTTTCGAGTGTTGACAGTCGAATTCTTACCTTCCCGATTCGAGAATCATTTTTACCTCCACTTCCTCCCAAGTGGCTGTTGTCGAAAACTCCCAATGTGATCACCGTGCACGGATCGTAGACCTCCCAAGTATATTGCTCATTCCATTTAGGATTGAAGCTTTCGATTATAGTTCGTGTCCTCACCCATTTCTGCCCGTATTTCGCCACACAGTAAGCATCTGTGGTTCCTTTACCGTCTTTGGTCTTCATCTGTTGAAGACCTTGTGCACTTAAGATGCCGACTTCCAGGATTCCGATCGGGTTCTTCCAAAGCTGCCTAGCAGTTGGCCTTTGGTCACTTATATACATGGTTGATTCATCCAGCACATGATAGCCTCCTTCAAGACAGACCCTAAGGTGAATCCTAGTTGAAAATTTGAGCTCATGCCTCTTGTCTCCCTCCAGCACACCGAATCCGAACTTTTCGAGATTGAACCATTTCGAATGAACCGCCCGATGATCCAACCGTTTTTCAAAGATGGTGAGGGGCAAGATTATCCTCCCCATAACTTCATCTTTAGCAGAGGTCACCTTGTTTTCGACTGTTAGATACAGTTTTTCCTCGAAAGGCTCGGCCGCTACGAATATCAAATCTTCATTCCACATAGGATTTATAGTCTTCTGGGGACATACCTTGGTTTTGAGTATCTGATTACCAACTTGAGCCTTAACAAAAGCCTGTGGTAATTGGCTTTTATCATGTGGCTCAAGATCATGAGCTTCGATAACGTTTACTCTAAGGTACCACAGCTTCGGGGAGACGTAAACCTTGGATCGGATATTGTAAACACCCTCTCCTGAAACTGAGCTAGCATCTGTATGCCAGGCATCAGGAAATGCCTCATCAGCTTGTGTTCCCATCCAGACTGCAAGCATAACCTCGCCTCTCACCTTGCTCTCGCCTCGACGGTCTTCTAACCGGTACCATTGTGGAGCTAAAGGGCTATCGGGTGGAACCCTCGTAGGTACTTCATTCATGTCGAAGACCACCCTGCCTATATAATCGTCCCTGCCAACCATCTCTCTGTCTCGAACAAACACCTCTAGGACCGAAGACTGTATCTTGTCCTTTGAGAATGCAAACACTTGGTGCCACTCTGGGTTCGGTTTCTTCTCAAAGTGCTGTGTTTTCCCTTTATAATTCCCCAGCTTCACTTCCACGTAAGGATCAATGGTTCCGGTAACCGGATTCGTGGGCAGATCCTTGGCTTTCTCAACCCTTACGTATAGGTAGAACATTTGTTCAACAAGGTCATATGTGCTCGTTGCTCTTTCACTGCTAATCCAGCCACCTCCGCCGCGGATTCCACCATGGGGCCATCGTTCCCCGAGCTGCGGCTTTGTGTCCTTCAATTTGAACTCCTCTTTCTGGTTAGCAGCAGCCGTTGAACTCATCGGAGACAGGCTTCGAACTCACCACTTGTGCTTGTGTTTGCCTAGAGAAATTTTGTTGCTAACACTCAAAGGTGGTAAATGAAGTACAGTGATTGCTTTGTAGTTCGAAACATTAGCATATAAAACAGGAAGAAAGTAATCTGTCTGTAAAGTGCAACAACTCAGACTCGCCTTGGCATACAAGATGAAAAACGCATCTTTTTGTAATTGGAATTGTTCATAATCTTCTCTCCTTTATTCACTTGTATAGTTGTATCCAAAACAATGGATTTTATAGAAATGGACAGCGGAGATTCTATATAATTTTAGAAGGGGCAAACTCATAAAATTTTAATAAAAAATATAATAAGAGTTTTATGAAATTTTAAATTATATAAATTTTTAAATTTTCAGGGTCGATTTTCCTCCAACACTATCAATTTATCCAGAATTCTTATCTTCCCAAGAAAGTTTCTTTTCCTCTTCTCTTAATCTCTTTGGCAGATGGCAAAAATGTATATAAAGAAAACAGAATAAAAAAAAAAGCAAAAGCAATGCAGAAAACTTAAGGGTATATGACCTTTCGTACAAAGATGCTTTTGCATTTTTATTCCCCCTTCTTTATTCCCATCTTTGATTTCCACTAGCATCTCCATTTGGCCCATGAGCTGGTTAGAGTAACTAGAAGTAGGGGTGATAACGAGCCGAGCTGAGCCCGAGCCTGGTCAGGCTCGGCTCGGCTCGGAAACAGTGTAATTGGATTCGGCTTGGGCTCGAGGCTCGCCGAGCTCGGAATTTTAGGCTCGAGCTCGGCTCGAAAACAATTCTATTATGCTCGGCTTGGGCTCGAAGCTCGCCAAGCTCGGCTCGGGCTCGTCAGGCTCGGCTCGAAATGAAAAATTTTGCTATAGTTTTTTTTATATAAAATATTCGTTAAAAATCCATTTCATAACCAACACTAAAACGAAATTCAATGACCGGAAAGGAAAAAAGTGCCAAAAATTAGATTAATTCAAATAATCAATAAATATTCTTATAATACAAACACATAATTAAAGAAAATACAAAATCAAACAACAATCAACTAATTAAAGAAAATACAAACACATAATTTATTTTAGTGCATATGTAGATTCCGAGCCTGTTCACGAACTTTTCGAGCCGAGCCTGGGTAAGCTCGGCTCGGCTTGTTAAGGTTTCGAGCCGAGCCCGAGCCCGAGTAGCTCGCGAGCCGGTCAGGCTCATTATCACCCCTAACTAGAAGTGAGTGAAAAAGAAATTGAAAAAAAAAACGATTTTTTATAAATTTCGAATTATTTGAGTTATTCAAATTAATTCGAATTAATAAATCGAATTTAAATTTTGTCAAATGGAAAAGGTGAGTTTTATTATTTTACAATTCAATCATTGATTTCTAACTTTTTTTCAATACATCATTCATTTAAAATTTATTTTTGACCAAATTAGAATCACATACTCTTAAACCACGGTAGAATAATCATTAACTTCAATCCTTCTTTTTGAAAACATTTTTTAATTTAGTCCCTCAACTTTGTATGGTTTTTCTATTTCTTTAATTCTTCCTCCATTTTAAGTCTATTCTTGATCAAATCTAAACCACATGCTCTATTACCACTACAGAATACCTATGTAACTTCAATTCATATTTTAGTAACAAACTTATTATTTTTACAATTTAGTTTTAATTTTTTGTATTTTATTTGATTTGGTCCTTTAAATATAATTTTTATAAATCTTTTGTACTATCATAGCAGTTTTTTCTTAAAAAGGTTTACAGTTCCCGAGAAAATTAATTAATTAGGTTAGGGATGGCAGCTTGGAAGGTTTCTTCTTTTTAAGAAAAAAGGCCTAAGGCAATGGAGTAATGTTCCTTCTTTTCTTCTCTTGTTTGCGTCGCTTGCTGAGTACTTGTCCAGATGCACAGCGAGCATTCTTGATGACCTTTTGGGCCCGTCCAACAATGATTCTTAAACGTCCGTGAAGTATTAAACGATTGATTTTAAGAAGTTTAATTTTTAGTTGTGGTAGAACACTTGTTTGGGGGCTAAATTCGATGAAAAATGTAAAAAATTATTCGTTCAGGGTGCACGGGATACCTGTTTGACGTTACTTTTCTATTTGACGCTCCAAAACTTGTTGGAGAAGCAATGTTGAACGCATCCTTAATATCGAACATGGGATTAAATCAATTATACTTTGCAGATGATGTATTCATATTTTGTTGAAGTGAAGTCAATTATGTGTTTGGATTCAGGAAATGTTGAATTATTTTCATATGCAGTTTTTGGATTGCAGATGAATGATAGAAAAAGTTGTTTGCTTCTTTAAAGGTTCGATGATTTGAATCAGGAAATCTTTCAACTATTGCGGTCTAAGAGAGTGAATTGTCTGTAATGGAGCCACAATTAGAATTTTAAGGTGATAGAAGATAAATGTAGGAAAGTCGAAAACAAATTCATAGTTATTGTATTTTCTTTAGTATAATAGAAAATTGTGTGTCGGTGCAAGTTTCTCTCTTATTGTCTACAGAGTGATGCGAGTTTTTTGTTCTTTAAATTTAAACGCAGTCGTTTTGATAAATAATTCTTGCTATTAGTTTTATTTTTCCCTTTTGGTAATACGGTGTCGTTTCAGTTGTATTAAGTAAGGGGCTCATCTCACAATTAGAGCATGTCTGTATTGTGGATAAAAATCTTGTCTTTGTCTCTATCTCATTTCTTCTCGGAAATATAGTTATACGTTGTTCATCAGCTTGTTTCTTCTTCTTCATTTGAGCAAATAATTCTTGTTCCTTAGTTTAAGTTGCATCAAAGGTATTAGAGCCCCTTAAAGGCAATGATACTCCTGCAGATTTGCAGCAGTTGTTGGATGAGTTCATGATAATTTTTCAGGAACCAAAGGGGCTTCCTCCTAGTAGAGGCTTTGAACACAAGATTGTGTTACAAGATGAGAATTCTGTAGTGAAAATCAGACCCTACAGGTATCCAACTGTTCAAAAAAATGAAATCGAAAAGTTAGTTCAAGAGATGTTGCAAGCTAGGATCATTAGGGGCAGTGTGAGTTCTTTCGCATCTCCAGTGGTCATGGTAAAAAAGAAGGATGGCTCGTGGAGGCTCTGTGTTGATTACATGCTGTTAAACCAGTTGACATTGAAGGACAAGTTCCTTATTCTCCTAATTGAGGAACTTCTAGATGAATTGGGAGCAACCAAATTTTTCTCTAAACTGAATTTGCATTCTTGCTATCATCATATTCGAATGTGGAAACTAGATATACACAAGACAACCTTCAAGACCCATGAGGGGCACTATAAATTTTTGGTGATGCCCTTTGGGCTCACAAATGCCGCCAGCGACATTCCAGGGACTTATGAACTCCATTTTTAAGAAGCTGCTTAGGAAAACTGTTCTAGTTTTCTTCGATGATATATTAGTCTATTCTGAGACTTAGAAAGATCACTTGGAGCATCTAAGAGAGGTCTTGAAGTTATTGAAATACCATCAATTATTTGCAAAGAGGACTAAATACACATTTGGAGCCACTGAGATGAAGTATTTGGGTTACAACATTTCTGGTGGAACTATTTCTATGGACAAGGATAAGGTGCAAGCAATTTTGAATTGGGGTACTTCTTCCAATGTCAAAGAGCTAAGAGGATTTTTAGGGTTATCTGACTATTATAGACGATTCATAAAAGGTTATGGAGAAATTGTGAAGCCTTTGACTAATCTATTAAAAAAATGCTTGGAGATGGAATTCAGAAGCTGAAGATGCGATGGTCAAGCTTAAAGATGCTATGGTAAAACCTTTTGTGTTAGCTTTGCCTAATTTCAGTAAAGAGTTTATCTTGGAGAAAGATGCTTCATCTTATGGGGTTGGAGCTGTGTTAATGCAAGAAGGCCGACCCCTAGCCTATTTTAGTAAAGGATTAGACCGAAGCACCAGCTCTTATCTATTTATGAGAAAGAGATGACGGTTGTTCTTTTGGCAGTGAAGAAATGGACACCTTATCTTTTGAGAAAATATTTTAAAATTTGAACAGACCATCAGAGCCTCAGGTTCCTAGTTGGCAATCAAGCTACCACCCAGGCTCAACAAACATGGGTAACTAAAATGATGAATTTTGACTATGAAATCTGTCACAGAAGAGGGATTACTAACACTGTTGCTGATGCTCATTCTAGGAATCCTAAATTTAAAGAACAAAAGACTCGCATCAATACTCCCTTCTCAACAGAAAATCTTTGTCCTCAAGGATTGAAGTGAGGATAATCCAATTGCAGCTTGTGAAATACCTCCCAAGTAGCATCTTCAGCTCAACAAACATGGGTAGCTAAAATGATGGGTTTTGACTATAAAATTTGTTACAGAAGACAGACTACTAACACTGTCATTGATGCTCTTTTTAGGGATCCTAAATTTTTTCACGATGAACTTATGGCTCTAAGCAGTTTTAACACTGGATGGGTAGACAAAATCTGTCAGTGTTACACTAGGGATGCTGCTTTACAAAAATTATAGCAGAAATGATTAATGGTTCTGCTTCACATTATAAATTCTGTTCGGATGGCAAACTCTTAAAAAGAAAAGAAAAATTGGTAGTTGGGGAAGATGTAGAGATGCGGAAGAAGCTAATTGAGTTGTTTCACCATTCTTCTCTTAAGGGACATTCAGGTGTTGAAGTTACCAGTAAGAGATTGGCTTCCTGCCTCTATTGGAAAGGGATGAAAAAATGTTGAGTGGATCGATTGAATGATCAAGACCAAGAGGGGGTGAATTGAGTTTTAAAATCTTTGTGGGAGTGAATGGGCAATTAAAAATGAAGAACAAAGGATTTTAGAGTGGTTCAAGTTCCAAATGAACTCTACATCCACTACCTTAGCTACCACTAAGGATTTCAACAATTCACTATTTGTTCTTCCCCTTTTCAAGGCTTAGGAGGTAACCTTTACACAACCGGTCAAATTTTCTACCCAAAATTTGACCAAACACTCACAAATAAACAAAGAAGAAATTGGACAAGAAGTATATCTCTCAAATACAAATTTGTCCCTTGAAGTACAACACTCAACCCAAATTTGAAGATAAAATAAGAATTGGATACAACTAAATTTGGGAATTACAAGAGATTGGAAATTAGGCACACTTGAGGTTGGATTTTTTCTTGAATGTTTGCCTTTAATGCAATAGTTGTTGCTGGTCTTCAAAGAGCTTCAATTTATACCTCCTCTATCAATTCTATCCGTTTGGGTGGTTAGGGAATTGAATAGAGCCGTTGGGACCCTCTCTTTCCACCATAAATGCACTTCTGCAGCTATCTGTATCGGTACACGGGGAGCCGTATCGATACCTGTCTCAAAAAAGAAAGAGTCGTTGTACATAATAAAGAGGGGGTATCGAAACACACGTAGGCGTATCGGTACGGGATAGGGAGTGTATCGAAACGGATAAGACCGTATCGATACCTTTTTCTCAACTTAGCTCACTGGAAGTTTCCGTTTTGATACGAGGGTTTACCGTATCGATATGAGTCAACTGTCATTTTAAATGTTGGTTAAATAACAACTGACACCAACGGTCGAATACATTTAAAACACTTCGAATGAAAAATTCAATTAAAACTGTTCGATACAGGTGAAGTCGTATCGGTACACCATTCAAACTCCTTCAGTTTTACAGAGGGGCGTATCGATACAGATGCAATCTGTTTCGATACGCTGTTTCGATACGGTGAAGGGCGTATCAAAACGCGTCTTTCCAGTAGTCAACTTTGTAAAAAAGGTATCGATACGGCTGGAAGCGTATCGATACACCTGGATGGTTTTCAACACTTTGGCCTTGGAACACTTAGAAAATATTTGGAGTTTGAGTTTTTCAAATTAGTTTTAAAGTGTTTGTGATTTAAAACTTATTGAGGGGACTTAGAAATCAATTTCAAGTTTTCAATTTGATCCTTATCAATTTAATTATATCAAAATCAAACATAGGTTTTACAATCTCCCCCTTTTTGATATAACAAAACCAAAACTTGAAATTTTTGACACTTTGAAAAACTTTGCAAAATTAACTCCCCCTTAATATGAGCTAGGTAACTTTTAAGTTGAAAATCAAAATTTTTATATGTTGTGAGCTTCCCTCTCCCCCTTTTTGTTAGATCAAAAATAATTGAGACAATGTAAAGTGCATAACTTAGGCAAAAAGGTATAAATAGGCAAGCAACATAATTATCATTAAGTTCAAATAAAGCATAACATCAACTTAAAAATCCAAAACAACAGAAAATCAAAGCATATGTTTAAAATAAAGTAAACTTAATCCTAAAAACATGAAGCAAAGATGCATAAATAAAATATCCTAGATGATATACATGGAATGCAAGGAGAGGTTATTATACATCATCATCGCCTTCTTCATCATCTTCATCTTCATCCACAATTGGATCATCATTCCTTATGCTATTACGCCACTCATCATGGAAAGCAGTGAGAGAGATATTCATAGAATTGTGATCGCTTTCAAGAAAGGTGAGGTGATTCTCAACATTCGTCAAGCGTTCTTCAAGGCTTGTGAAACGAGTATCAATCATGGTAAACCCCGAAGCCATATCCATACGCAATCCCATGAATTGCTCATTGAGGAAAGTCATTAGAGCATCCATGGAAGGTGGGGGAGGAGGAGCTTGATGAACTTGTTCAACTTGTGGATTAACAAATTGTTCCGCGGCCTCGGTAGGTAGCTCGGATAGACGTAACCAATTACCATTAAAATAATCGAACTTACCCATTGCAAGAGAGCGTTCATCGATGGGACCAGTGAGGGAGATGGGTAGTCATGCGAGCAATCAATCTCCTTTTGTAGGAAGAAGTAGCTTATGGCCGTACCATAGGTGAAGGAAGTGACAAGGGTGGTGTGGCGATGTTGCACAAGATAGACGATCTCCGCAAACATGATACGAGCAAGGTTCGGACGTTGTCTCTCACGGAAACATTGAATCCAAAAGTCATCCACTTGACGGATGGTAGAGTACTTCCCTCCGGAGGGCTTAAACCACCAAGAGACCTTCAAGTGGAGGATTCGATCCTGAGCATTTAGGGCAGTGACAGATCCACTAAGAACATGGCCAAGAGCATTCTCATCGTCAAGGCCTTCATCCTCCAACTTAAAGACCTCACAAATAGATTTGACATCTATAGTGATTTTCTTACCCATAAGATAGGAATTAACCGCGGTAACAACCCCATCACGATTAGCACAACATTTGGCATTAGCATAAAAGATTAAAACCAAAATACGAAAATAAACCCGAGAATGGAGAGAAAATCCATAAACTTCCTTTTCTGGAGCAAAGGTAGATAAGCAAACTTGAATCGATCCGAGTCAAGAAAAGGAATAGAGTATACCCTTTTCAGACGGATCTTGTAGTTTTGGAATTGAGGAAAATAGGTGAGAGCTCCTTGGGATTGAAAAGAGTGTTGATATATTTGAGTGAGATTCGGACGAGCACTCTCTCCGGTATTGGATGATTCTCCGGTTTCATTAAGACGTGTTCTCTTCCTAGAAGGTGTCACGAACTAGAAAACAAATGTATGCATTAAGATCTCTTCATTCAACTCATTGAAAAATCGAAAATCAAGGTAAAAAAAAATTAAAGCAAAATTTTGAAAGGAGATTTTAAAATAAAGTTTGGTAAAGAAGACAAACAAAATTTTAAAAACAAAACAACAAACAAAACAAAAAAAGAAAAAAGAAAGGGTTTTACCTTGATAGTGATTAGAGAAGAATGGAAGAAAAGCCTAGCACCAAATTGATGAAAAAGCCTTAGAGCTTTGCTTGATTTGAAACCCTCTTGATGTTTTTGAGTTGTGGTGTGAAAATATAAGGGAGGAAGAGGCTATTTATAGGCTGAAAATGGCTAGGGTTTTTAGGGTTTTGAGGAATTTTAGTTTTGGTAAAAGTTAAACACTTTAAATGTCAAATTAAAGCAGTCTGCGCAAACGCGTATCGATACGCCTAAGGGTGTATCGATACGAGGGTAAAAATGTAATTCCCATAAAATGCCCGCTGAAGGATCATATCGAAACGGATGCAATCCGTATCGAAACGATTACAGCTCGTATCGAAACGAGTTTAACCGTATCGATACCCATTTAAGGCAAAATAAAGTCTGGAAACTAGTGAAGTACTCGTATCGATACGCGTAGAGCCGTATCGATACCCTTGGCCAAGAACTACATTTTAGGCCAAAAGAACAACCAAAAGCTCGATTCTAACACCTTCTAAAGGTATGCAAATGATGAATGAGCAGTTCTAAGCATACTTTAACAGAATCATACTCCCCCTAGCTATAGGCATGGATATTTTTAAGAGTTACAACACACAAAAATGCAATTTCACAAGATGAAGCAATTTTAAGCACAAAAGAGGTACTAAAAGGTCAAGATGGGCTAGTTAGACCTAACTCTCTCCTAAGGACCAAAAACGCTCTTTGTCTAAAGGTTTTGTAAATATGTCCGCTAATTGATTTAAGGTGTCAACATACTCTATAACAACATCTTCTTTAAGGACATGATCTCTAATTAAATGATGCCTTATTTCTATGTGTTTGGTTCTAGAGTGTTGGATGGGATTTTTTGTCAAACATATGGCACTAGTGTTATAACACTTAAGGGGTATAGTTTCAACTTTAATACCATAATCTAAGAGTTGTTGCTTCATCCAAAGGACTTGAGCACAACAACTCCCTAAGGATATGTACTAGGCTTCGGTAGTAGATAAGGCTACACTATTTTGTTTCTTAGAGAACCAAGATATGAGCATACTACCTAGGAATTGACAAGTTCCCGAAGTACTCTTCCTATCGATTTTACACCCCCTATAATCCGCATCCGAATAAGCATGAATGTTGAAGGTGGAGTCTCTAGGGTACCAAAGACCTAGACAAGGAGTATCTCTAAGGTACCTAAAGATTATCTTAACGGCTATAAGGTGAGACTCTCTAGGACTAGCTTGAAACGTAGCACACAAGCAAACACTAAACAAGATATCCGGTCTACTTGCGGTAAGGTAAATCAATGATCCAATCATAGAACGGTAAAGCTTAGAGTCAACACACTTACCTCCTTCATCTTTGTCAAGCTTTGTAGATGAGCTCATAGGTGTGGCTTGAGGCTTTGCATTCTCCAAGCCAAACTTCTTGAGCATATCCTTTATGTACTTTGCTTGATTGATGAAGGTGCCATCCTTCCTTTGCTTGATTTGGAGTCCCAAAAAGAATGAGAGCTCCCCCATCATGCTCATCTCGAATTCACCTTGCATTAGCTTAGCAAACTCTTTGCAATGACATTCGTTAGTAGAACCAAAAATAATATCATCAACATAAATTTGTACTACTAAGATGTCATTTTTATACCTTTTTATAAAAAGTGTAGTGTCCACCATAGCTTTTTCAAAACCTTTTTCAATTAAAAAGTTTGAAAGTCTTTCATACCAAGCTCTAGGAGCTTGTTTTAAACCATAAAGAGCTTTAGTGAGTTTGAAAACATGATATGGAAATTTTGAGTCTTCAAAACTCGGTGGTTGTTCCATATACACTTTCTCATTTATAAAACCATTTAAAACGTGCTTTTAACATCCATTTGAAAAAGCTTGAAATCATGATAACATGCATATGCAAGCAACATCCTAATGGCTTGTAACCCCCTTAACCCGGCCTAGACGGTTAACCCGAATTAAGAAAGTCACACGGGGAAAACCAAAGTCAACCCGAAAGTCAACCTTGACTAACGACCTTTTTTTTCTTTTTACTCTTGTCTAGATGCACATTACTCCTAGTTATGATCTTACAAACAGCATACTCAAAGATCATAAACATCAGAGATCAAACAGGGACCCAATTGAACAATTTACAACTTTAGGGACCAAAAAGTAATTTCTGTAAAATATAAGGACTTCATCCAAATTAAAATTACCATCTTGAACTTAGTCAGGTTTCATGCTTCTCTATAAATTTTCAGCTCAAAAGGACTTCCTAAACTCATACAATTGCACGAACAAGATTCAGGACTAAAACGTAAACATTTCAAAACATTTAACTACCAATGTCAGCCCCCAACGGTCTCGTGTTCCGAAACAGGAAGAGCCTGTTTCGAAACGCGGGGTCGTTCCGCAACACGTACCGAAACGAGGGCTGGCAGAGGGCTTCCCGTTTCGAAACGGTGCCTACCGTTTCGGACGCCTGAGCTTATTCAAGGCACCCGTTCTGAAACGGTAGCCACTATTCCGAAACAGCCTGTACAGAATACAGCAAAAGGCTTCCTTAAACATGCAATTGATCAACCAATCATGCTCCAAAAGCTATCAAACTTTACCAGCAACAAATTCAACATATAAGAGACATATTTGCATCAACAATTCATCATAATACCATCATATATGAAAAGCCCCAATTCTAAGCATGCTTCCTACTCAAGCAAGCCACTCAAGCATAAGGTCTTCAAAGACCAAACCCATAAAAGCCAAATACAAACCAGCATTATTAACAACTTTAAGCAAACTTAGGGAGTTCATAACATCTCCCAAAACATCCATAATGGTCCCCCATTGCCAAATACCCCAAAGCTAAATGTGTATAAGAAAACCTTTCCATACTTGAGCTTAACTTCCACTTGATTGCTTGCCTTCCTTGCTGCCCTCAATGCACCTTAATGTTCTGCATTATTGGTTTAAGAAAACGGAAGAGAGTGTAAGCAAAAGCTTAGTGAGGAATTCTCATTAAAAACCATTCAATAATGCATTTATAAAACACTTTATAAACCATTCTTCAAAACATCATATATACATATTTACAAGCATTCTTAAACAAGCAAATCATGCTTCCATATCGATACATGTCATATTGGCCACAAGTGATAAACTTCATCTTTTTAAAACAAGATCAACATAAGACTCACACATGGACTTTTAAACACCATTGTGATCTTATAATCCACAAGAACCACACAAGGACTTTTAACCACCTTTGTGTTCTTACAAGTTTCCCCCAAGGACTTTTAAACACCTTGGCCCCAAGGACTTTTAAACACCTTGGCCCATGGACTTTTAAACACCATGGCAAGGACCACACAAGGAATTTTAACCACCTTTGTGTCCTTAACAAGAACCATCCAAGGACTTTTAACCACCTTGATGTTCTTAAATAACAAGGCTCACTCAAGGACTTTTAACCACCTTAGTGACCTTAACAAGAATCATCATGGACTTTTAACCACCATGAAGTTCTTAGAATCCACAAGGCTCACTCAAGGACTATTAACCACCTTAGTGACCTTAACCTTTTTCAAAACATCACTTGCCAATATGCATCATTATCAATAGATAATCCACTGTTTTAAAGCATTTAACCAAGCCATAAACATCATGCATTTTTAAGCATCAAACCACATTTTAAACAATGTTCAAAAACAAGGAACTCTTACCTTGAGTTTCCTTCATCATATGGCTTACAAAATCAGCAATAACCATGCTAAATCATGCTTTCAAAACAGAATTTAAAACACGCAATAAACCACTTTGCATAACAACCAAACCATGGCCACCATTAGAGAGTTTTTCCGAAAACTTACACTTGAGCTTAGTAAAGTTGTTTAGACTTTGACTAAGCTCCCAAGACATTGGTTTCAAAGCCGAAAACCCAATTTCACTCACCGATTCCACTTCGCCTTTAGCCGAAGCACAAATCAAGCTTCCGGATCACCACCACTTGGATCCAAAGATGGCTCCCCTGTTTAAAACACATCAAAGCAGAGGATTAATGCATCATCATGCATTAATAGCTTCAATGAAAGCACCTAAACTCGCTGCTCTCATCCATACACCATTTTCGGCCACCAAACTCAACCGAAAATGCATCCAAACAACTCCTCAACAAAGCCCAACCATAAACCATCAAAACCAAACATCCTTTAACATCATTTAGCACCTAAAAAGAACCTAACAACATCCTTATACCCCCAGCAACAACAGATCCACAAGATCACCCCAAAACAACCAAGAATCACAAGCTAAACTTAGGAAATTCAACCTATCCGGGATTGCATTAGTCAAAACTCAATTCCTTATCAAATCAACATTCATTTATCATCAAATTAACACCTTAAAACACAGCCCAATCAGATCCAACGAAAATCCATAAAAAATCATCAAATCTTGCATTTAAAGCCAAGATCCATTACACAACTTAAAAGCCTTTAATAAATCATCAATTTAGGATTGAGAACTTAGGAATTTCAGTAAAGAACTGATAGTTTAGAGGAGAAGGACGTTCTTACCTCCAAACTTGAGTTTCTCCCTTTTTAGAACCAAAAAGCTTGAAGAATCAACAAGCAAATGGTGAGGTTTTGTTGATGTTATGATTAGCAATCAAAAGAGAATTGAAAAGAGATGTTTAGGTGACAAAATCAGAAGAAATTCTCTGGAGAGAAAGTGTTTGGGTTGAGAGAAAATGAGAGAAAGGAAAATTGGAAAAAAATAGAAAGTTAGTTGCAAAATGGCAAAATGATTTCCCTCCTCTTTTCTTTTGTTTTAAAATCAGAATTAAACATTAAAATATCTTAGAAAAATCTGGAGAAACTCCCTTTGGGTAAATAGCTCCTTAAAGATTCAAAGTTTCAATCCTTTTTAAAACAGTCACGCAGTTTTCAAAAATTACATTTTGGTCACTAGCCAAAATGTCACCCTCCCAAAGCTCTTTTCGTAAAATTGATTTCACAGTTCACTTATATATATTAAAAGATGATTTTAGAACATTTTTCCATATTTTTAATGCAACCCGAACTAGGCTTTCCTAATTTCACCCTTTTAGATTCGAACAGCACTTTGACCGAACCGGTCAACGCCCAAAACTTCTAAGCCCAAAACCGGGGCGTTACATGGCTTCTATTCTAGCTACGAGAACATAGGTTTCATCAAAATCTATTCCCTCTTCTTGAGTGTAACCTTGTGTTACTAGTCTAGCTTTATTTCTCACAATGTTACCACTCTCATCTAGTTTGTTTCTAAAGACCCATTTAGTTCCTATAGTAGATTGATTACTAGGCCTATCAACTAATGTCCGAACATTACTTCTCTCAAATTGATTTAACTCTTCTTGCATAGCCATAATCCAAAAATCTTCTTTCAATGCTTCTTTTATATTCTTAGGCTCTATGCATGAGATAAATGCAACATGATTCATAAGTCTAAGAGAAGATCTAGTGGTTACCCCCTTGGATGGATCACCCAAGATTTCACCATCTTTGACATAGTTGAACTCCCTTGGGTAGCTCACTTCCTTTTCCTCAAGAGCCAAGTCCTTCAAGGCTTCAAGAGGTGGATCTTGTGTGTCCTCTTCTTTTGTTGGAATCTCATCCTCCTTTGAAGTTTGTCCTCCATCAAAGGCATTTATGATTCCTACATCATCATCATAACAAGAATCCTTCCTTGGAAGGAGGTTATCATCAAATACAACATGTATAGATTCTTCTACTACTAAAGTTCTCTTGTTAAATACACGATAGACTTTAGAGGTTAAAGAATATCCTATGAAAATAGCTTCATCACTTTTTTGCATCAAATTTACCTAAGTTGTCTTTTCCATTATTTAAAACAAAACACTTGCAACCAAATGGATGAAAATAGCTAAGGTTAGGCTTTTTAGATTTTAAAATCTCATAGAGTGTTTTCTTTAAAATTGGCCTAATCATTACTCGATTTACAATGTAGCAAGGGGTGTCTGTGGCTTCCACCCAAAAATATTTAGGTAAATTATTTTCACAAAGCATGGTTCTAGCCATTTCTTGTAAAGTTCTATTTTTCCTCTCAACTACCCCATTTTGTTTAGGAGTTCAAGGAGCCGAAAAATTGTGGCTAATACCATTTTCATTTAAAAACTCTTCAAACCCTAAATTTTGAAATTCGGTTCCATAATCACTTCTAATATGAGAAATTCTAAGTTCAAGATCATTTTAGTTTATTTTTGAAATGTGATGAATTTTTCTAAAGCCTCATCTTTAGTACTTAAAAATAGAACCCAAGTAAATCTAGAAAAATCATCAATAAGAACAATTGCATAAGATTTACCACCCAAGCTCATAGTCCTAATTGGCCCAAATAAATCCATATGGATAAGTTGTAAACACCTACTTGTAGAAACATTATTAATGGATTTAAAGGAAGACTTATATTGTTTACCCTTAGAGCATGCATCACAAATTTTATCGTTTGAGAACTTAATCTTGGGTAAACCTCTAACTAGATCAAGGGAAACTAATTTTTCTAAAACACTTATGCTAGCACGTCCTAGTTTCCTATGCCATAACCATGCATCATTTTCATTTTGAGCTACTAAACATGCATGAGATGTATGTATATCATCTAGATGCACCATGTAAATGTTACCTATGCGATGACCTATGAGCATAATATTATTAGATTTAATGTCAACAATTTTTCACCCATTTTTATCAAATAAAACATTAAGTCCTTTATCACACAATTGGCTTATGCTCAACAAATTATGTTTAAGACCATCGACATACAAGACATTTTCAATAAGAATAGTAGAGTGATTACCTATGGAGCCAATACCTTTAATGTGGACTTTGGAGTTGTCACCAAATGTCACCACTCCTCCACTTTTTGGCTTTAGATCCATGAATCTACTCTTGTCTCCGATCATATGCCTCGAGCATCCACTATCAAGGTACCATGAGTTTTGACTTTGTGCTTTGGCCTTGTAGCAATGCTCCCCCTACAAACAAAGATATTAAACTTTTGTTTTTGGTACCCAAATCATTTTGGGCCCACGAGTGTTAGCTCCCAATAACTTCGTTCCCTTAGGAATCCAAGGTGACATAGCAACAATGTTATTAGATTTTTCAAGTTCCTTAGGAACCCATACACTTCTAATCCTTTTAGTTCTACTATGTCTAGGAAAGCTACTTTGTTTGTAGTTGTTAGTCTTTTTTCTAGGTTGGTTTGTTTTAGAAGATTCACCTATTTCATGCTTCACACTACCAACATTTTTTAAAAGACTCTTTGAGCTTGTTAAGCTCACCTAACACCTTTTGGTGTTCACTATTGCATTGAGAAAGAAGATTATTTAGGTCTATATTTTCATCTTGGAAGAATTTAAGTTCATCTTTCAAACCTAAAATCTTTTTCTCAAATTTTAAATTAGCTTGAGAAAGTGAGTCATTTTTATCATTTAATTCTGAAATAATTTTCATATTTCTAATGACCGACTCCTTGTATTTCTCAACTAATTCATCATAGACCTCTTGCAACTCATCATATGCATCATTTAATTCATCATATGTAAAATCTAAAGATGATGAGTTAGAGGTTACCATGGAGGAATCTTCCTCAAGTGCCATGAGGCAAAGGTTGGCCACTTCTTGTTCGTCATCCTCGGATGACTCCTCATCACTCCAAGGAGCAAGCTTGGCTTTGAGCTTTTTCTTCTTCTCAAAGCCCTTCTTCTTGAGTTGAGGGCACTTCGAACGTATGTGGTCAGGTTTATTACACTCGAAGAAAATGATTTGAGCCCTCGCTTCTTCTTTGCTTTTACCTTTGAAGTCCATCTTTCTTTGAATTTTTCTTCCACGGTTGGACCTCATGAATCGAGAGAACTTCTTGGCTATCATAGCCAATTCTTTAAGGTCATCCTCCTCACTAGAAGAGTTTTCCTCAAGTAATGAAGCTTTGAGAGCTATTCCCATTTTCTTCTTCTTTTCCACATCTAGCTTCTCTACTCTCTTCTCTTCCTTGTTCTTCTCTTCTTCCCTTCCTTGCTTCATAATCTCATGAGTGAGGAGGGAACCCACTAGTTCATCAAGCTTTAGAGTCTTCAAATTTTTGGCCTCTATGATGGCGGTTCTCTTCCCATCCCAAGATTCGGAATAGTCTCTCCAAATCCTTTGAGCCCGTTGACTATGGTTGAGAAGCGATCAAACATCTTGGACACCGTTTCATCGGACTCCATCTTGAAATTCTCATAGCTAAGATTGAGAATTCCAATCTTGGTTTCCTTCACATCATTGGTTCCTTCATAGGTGGTCTCAAGAGTATCCCACACTTCCTTGGCGCTCTCAATGGATGAGACTTTGGAATAGATGTCAGGTCCAAAGGAGCAAAAGAGCATGTGAAGAGCTTTGTCATTTATTTGAATCTTCTTCCTTTCATCTTCACTCATCTCTATCTTTTTCTTCAAAACCATCTTTCCTTCATTGTCTTGCTTCAATGGAATGTAAGGATCATCTTCAATGACATCCCACACCAAGTAATCATTGGACTTGATGAAGAGGAGCATCCTATTCTTCCAAAAAGAATAGTTGTCACCATTGAAGAATGGTGGCTTTGTGGTAGATTGTGACTCATACAAACTTGATCCGGAGGTAGAAGCCATGACTTGATTTTTTGTTGATCACACTCTTCCTATGAACTCCTCTAGTGGTTGTGAATCCTTCAAAGAGGTAGGCTCTGATACCAATTGTTGAGTGGATCAATTGAATGATCAAGACCAAGAGGGGGTGAATTGGGATTTAAAAACTTTGTGGGAGTGAATGGGCAATTAAAAATGAAGAACAAAGGATTTTAGAGTGGTTCAAGTTCCAAATGAACTCTACATCCACTACCTTAGCTACCACTAAGGATTTCAACAATTCACTATTTGTTCTTCCCCTTTTCAAGGCTTAAAATGTAACCTTTACACAACCGGTCAAATTTTCTTCCCAAAATTTGACCAACCCTCACAAATAAACAAAGAAGAAATTGGACAAGAAGTATAACTCTCAAATACAATTTTGTCCCTTGAAGTACAACACTCAACCTAAATTTGAAGATAAAATAAGAATTGGATACAACTCAATTTGGGAATTACAAGAGATTGGAAATTAGGCACACTTGAGGTTGGATTTTTGCTTGAATGTTTGTCTTTAATGCAATAGTTTTTGCTGGTCTTCAAAGAGCTTCAATTTATAACTCCTCTATCAATTCTAGTCGTTTGGGTGGTTAAAGAATTGAATAGAGCCGTTGGGACCCTCTCTTTCCACCATAAATGCACTTCTGCAGCTATCCGTATCGGTACACGAGGAGCCGTATCGATACATGTCTCAAAAAAGAAAAAGTCATTGTACATAATAAAGAGGGGGTATCGAAATGCACGTAGGCGTATCGGTACAGGACATGGAGTGTATCGAAACAGATAAGATCGTATCGATACTTTTTTCTCAACTTAGCTCACTGGAAGTTTCCGTTTCGACACAAGGGTTTACCGTATCGATACGGGTCAACTGTCATTTTAAATGTTGGTTACCTAACAACTGACACCAACGGTCGAATACATTTAAAATACTTCGAATTAAAAATTCAATTAAAACTGTATCGATACGGGTGAAGTTGTATCGGTACACCATTCAAACTCCTTCAGTTTTACAGAGGGGCGTATCGATACAGATGCAATATGTTTTGATACGCTGTTTCGATATGGTGAGGAGCGTATCGAAACGCGTCTTTCCAGTAGCCAACTTTGTAAAAAAGGTATCGATACGGCTGGAAGCGTATCGATACACCTAGACGGTTTTCAACACTTTGGCCTTGGAACACTTAGAAAATATTTGGAGTTAGAGTTTTTCAAATTAGTTTTAAAGTGTTGGTGATTTAAAACTTATTGAGGGGACCTAGAAATCAATTTCAAGTTTTTAATTTGATCCTTATCAATTTAATTATATCAAAATCAAACATAGGTTTTACAAAAAAGCAGTTAGAGAGTGCACAATTTGTCAGCAAAACAAGTATGATAATCAATTAAAGCTTAGATTGTTACAGCCACTACTAACTCCTTCCCTGAATATGCTACTTGGGAGGTATTTCACAAGCTGCAATTGGATTATCCTCACTTCAATCCTTGAGGACAAAAATTTTCTGTTGAGAAGGGAGTATTGATGTGAGTCTTTTGTTCTTTAAATTTAAACGCAGTCGTTTTGATAAATAATTGGTGTTGTTAGTTTTATTTTTTCCCATTTAGTAATACGGTGTCGTTTCAGTTGTATTAAGTAAGGGGCTCATCTCACAATTAGAACATGTTTGTATTGTGGATGGAAATCTGGTCTTTGTCTCTATCTCCTTTCTTCTCTGAAATATAGTTAATGTTGTTCATCAGCTTATTTCTTCTTCTTCATTTGTGCTAATAATTTTTGTTCCTTAGTTTAAGTTGCATTACAGAGTTTCATCTGTGACTATTACAAAAATAAAAGAGATAATGGACAAACAGATAAACGAAATTATAAAACAAGAACACAAAATTTACGTAGGAAACTTTAAACAAAAAAAATCTTGTTGAATCTGGTATGATTTATGCAGTTTATTTCCTCTGGTAGAAAAATTACATATTCTCTTACAATGAACATTGATGTATGAGAAGATAAGAATTTTGAAAAATAGTGAATATTACAATATCTTGTTGGAAGCGTTAAGTGTACACTCGATATTATTTATAAGTCACACAATATATAAATAAGAACCAAATATAAAAGTACAAATATTTTCAACACTACACTAACTGCGGCTAGTTTACGAACACAATTCAAAGCTATGCTAAGCTTGATTTTAACTATCTCGTTTTTTTAACTCACGATTGTACATCCACTACTCTAACACCATACTATATTTATAGTGTTCTTAACCGCCTAGGTAGAATTCTCTTTGCTGCCAATTTTCATGATTTTCCCACCGCCATTAACTTCACTTAATTGTTAAGAATTTGTGCCACCAAGCTTAACCAATTGCTGCCACCTTTTGCTTTGTTGTCACCTAAGGATTTTCAATTGTGCTGCCATATTTTATGAGACTTCAAATCTTGCCACGTAAACTTGTTTTCAACTTAAGAATTCAAATTAAGTTTGAATTCTAACACTCCCCCTCAAACTTGATTTTTCATGCTAAGCTTTCCTTTCTTCAATATCATGTCGAACCTTTTTTTTCGCGACTTTTTCAATCTCGATAGTCCACTGTCATTAAAAAACAAAAAAGTGAAATATGTTCCGTTTCGTAATCTTTGTATTTTTTTGGTATTCTTCTTTCTCTTGTAGAACTTCGAACTTCAGTTAGATGTATTTCAAGATTTTTTATTCCAGTATTGTTGCTATTTGATGCAGGCGGTTCAGTCGAACTTTGTTGAGGACCTTGTTCATCTTGATTTATGAAATCATCATCGTCTTTATCTTCATTAAAAAATAGTCCTCCAACTTTTCTTTCAACTATGTTCCAATTTCAGTGTTCTGCTTCATCGAACTCAACATCTTTTGAGATTATCATCTCCTATGTTAGAGGATTGTAGAGTCTATAAGCCTTGCTTCATTCACTATAGCCGATGAGGATGGAAATGTATTTCTCTTCTCTGTCATCGAGCTTCTTTTTTATCTGCTCAGGTACATGAGCATATATGATGCATCCAAAAATCTTAAGGTGGCCAACTCCTGATTTTTTACCGCTCCATGTTTTGGTCGGCGTCATGTTTCTCACACTCTTTGTTGGGCAACGATTCAACAAGTATATTGCACATCGAGTTGCTTCGGCCCAGAAATTTTTTGGTAGATGCTTATCTTTTATCATGCTTCTTGCCATGTCGAGGATGGTGCAGTTCTTTCTTTCTGCAACTTCATTTTGTTGAGTCGTGTATCTCATAGTCAATTAGTGAATGATATCATGCTTCTTGTAAAAATCTTCAAATAAATTTGATGTATACTCACCTCCTCTATCAGATCTGATTATTTTAAAGTATTGTCTGCTTTATTTCTTTGTCATTGCTTTAAATTCTTTAAATTTATCTAATGCTTCTGACTTTTGTTTAAGAACATATACCCAACACTTTCTGGTATAATTATCAATAAAAGTTAGGTAATACTTGTTTCCTCCGAATGATGGTATGTCAAAAGGACTGGTTATGTCAGTGTGGACTATCTCTAATGGTCTTCTTGCTCTCTAAGATTTGTCAACTTCAAAGCTTTGTCTGTGTTGTTTTCCTTTGATGCAGGCCTCACACAATTTATATGGAGGGTTGATTTTTGGCAATCCATTCACCATCTTTGCTTTTGACAATAACTTCAAGCCAAAAAATCCAAGATGTTCATACCTTAAATGCCACAATTACGAATTGTCTTTAATTGCAGTCTTAATGCACTTTACTTCTCCTGACTCGATGTTAATGGTGAAGAGACGATTTCGCGTCATATCAATTTGGGCAACCAATTCTCCATTGTTATTCTTGATAGAAAGTGAGAAATTCTTCATCTACACTTCATATCCTTTTTCTAGTAGCTGGCCAAGACTTATGATGTTGTTTTTTAAAGCTGGTACAAAGTAGATGTCTGATATATATTTCTTTTCTTTATTTTACTGCGTAAACATGACTTTGTTTTTACCTTTGACCTCTACGTGTGAGTCGTCTCCAAAAATTACACGGCCACAGATTGTTTCATCAAGCTCCACGAACAATTTTTTCTACCAAACATGTGATTGCTGGCATAATTATCAAGATACCAAATATTTTCTTGAATTTTTCATTTCCTTAATAAGTAAGGAACACATAAGATTCATCATTTTTCTCTTTTCAGCTGCTGCTACATAAATTATTTCTTCCTGATTTGGAGTTGATCTACACTCGTAATTATAATGGTCATACTTGTTGTAACTATAATATTGTACCTGAGATTTATCTCCTTGTTGATATATGTCTCTATTTCGACCTCTATATCCTCGTCTACGATTAGGTGAGTGGTAATTTTCACTTGTTTGATTGTTGTCATATGATCAACCACCACATGTATGTATTCCTCGTCCACCTCTGTATTTTTCATGATATCCTTTACGATTTTTTCTGCCTTGTGTGTAGCTGCTACTAGCTTCACCTTCATTGACGTGTAACTTGCTTTGTAAAACTTGTTCCGGATTATCGGTCTCTTCATTCAGCTTCATTTTCTACTCACGGGCTTGGAGAGATCTCACAAGCTCGTCGATACTCATTTGAGTTAAATCTTTTGATTCTTCAATCGCAACTACCACGTAATCAAATTTAAGTGACAATGATCGTAAAATTTTCTCCATCACCCTGACCTCGTCGAGCGCTTCGTCATTTCATTTCATTTCATTTGTGACAACTTTCACACGGTTAACATAGTCATAAATGCTTTTCGTGCCTTTTATTTTTAGCATTTCAAACTCGACTTTGAGCGATTGAAGATGAACTTTTTTTGCTTTCTCAACTTCTTGGAGTAATTTTTGTAGAGTTTTCCATGCTACATTTGCAGTTGTTTTTTCTGTAACTTTTTTAAAGGTAGATTCATCTACCGCTTGGAAAATGAAATACAATGCCCTTTGGTCTCTTTTACGAGCATCCCTTAGTCCTCTTTTCTGTTCATTGATCAGAGCCGCCTCTACTGCTTTATTTTTCGATTCGGCATATCTTTTTACAGCAATATCCTAACATTCTTACGTACCGAATAATGTCTTCATTTGAATACTCCAATTGTCATAATTCGTCTTGGTCAATCTCGAGATTTGGGATTGGATCATATTCTTTATTTTCTCGTGGCTTGAACTTAAACTCGAATCAGGCTTTGATATTACTTATTGGAAGCGTTAGGTGAACACTCGATATAATTTATAACTCATACAATATATTAATAAGAACCAAATATAGGAGTACAAATATTTTCAACACTACACTAGCTGTAGCTAGTTTATGAACACAATTCAAAGCTTTGCTAAGCTTGATTTTAACTCCCTCGTTTTTTTTAACTCACGATTGTACGTTCACTACTCTATCAGCATACTGTATTTATAATGTTCTATGAGACTTCAAATCTTGCCACGTAAACTTGTTTTGTGACTTAAGAATTCAAATCAAGTTTGAATTCAAATCAAGTTTGAATTCTAACGTATCTTTTGTCAAAAAAATGTTTGTACTTTTTTCTAGTCGAGTTAAGAAAGTTAATTCATCTACTTTAGTTATTTAAGAACTAAAGTTGAAATGAGAGTAAATTTAACCTCGTCAGAAATTAATTAATGATATTATCAATTGGACATTGTTTTTTTTTTCATTTCTAGTCAAGTTATGAAAATATGCAAAGATCTCTTATTATAATTTAGCATAATGTAAAAAATGTCTTAATTGAATAGTTACTTTGGCCTCTATTATTTTTTGAAGTAATTTAACTGTTAACATTTTATTTTAGATCAAAATAATCCCTCCTTGAATGAAAATTTTTAGCCAACTGACGATAAACAACTTGAAATGACTTGACAGAATGACACATCAGAAGAAAAAATATTTTATATTTTATAAAATTATTTTTTGACTGGTGTGTCATTATGTAAAGTCAGCATATTTATTTACATGACACTGATATCGCGGCGTGCAATGCCATGTAGGTTTTTCACTTCATTTCAAGTCATTTTACCGTTAGCTAAATAACAATTTTCATCTGCAGAAGAGTTATTTTAACCCAAAATAAAACTTAAAAAATAAAATTGCTTCAAAAAATTAAACAAATGCCAAAAATGACTATTCAATCAAATATTAAGAAATTTTTTGGTATTATGCTTACAATAAAAAGATAAAAAGAGATTATCAAGTTTTATGTTGTATGAGATTCAACAGTTTTAAACAATAATTTCCCTTCTAGGTGAAAATGTCTTGGCTGAATAAAAAAAAAGGTAAAGTACATAAATGGTAACTAAATTTTCTCTAAAAATAGAAAACGGTCATTAAACTTTCAAATGTTATATAATATGCATTAAACTTTAGTTTTTGTTACAAAATTATCACCGAGCCGTTAATTGTCGTTAATTGGGTGACGTGATAGTTACGAAATTTGAAGTTAAACATTTAATCCTCCATATTGACACAATTAATCAATTTATTTCTAATTTAATCATCATTATTGATGTCTAAATTGATTGAATGAGTAAATATTGAGGATTAAATATGTTATTATATAATTTTCGTAACAGCCTCGTCTCCCAGTTACCGACAGTTAATGACTCAGTGACCATTATATAATTTTTGAAAATTTGGTGATCATTTTATATTTTTAGAGAGTATAATGACCATATGTATACTTTACCCAAAAAAATTATGTTGAACACAACAACAATGAGTATAACAGTTTTAGAGATCATGTCAGAATACAATTTTGTAACATAACGGATTCTGGAAATAAGATAGAACTTACTTATGTGAACGTTACAAATTGTGAAGAAAATTCAATTTGCCACAAGGATTGAAAACACACTAAGAAAATAGAAAAAAAATTACTTGTTTAGTTTTAGAGAATGTAAATCATTTTTATTTTTATTCTTTTGAAAAATAAAAAAATGTTAAAAAAATATGTTTGGTTGTAAAATTTGAAAATAATTTTTAGAAAATAAAAATAAAAATTTGTGAAATTTTAAAAATATAAAAAAATATTTTCACATCGAAATTTTTTTAAAAATGTGGAAAAGAGAAAAACAATGGTTCTTAAATTTTAATTCTATTTAACTCGGGTTCAATCCTTCTAATATCAATTTTAGAACTTTAGTTTATTTAATTATATTTTATTTTTATAATAATATTTTTAATAATTTTATTTTAATTTAATTATTTAATGAGTAACTACTTATTTAGTTTTATTTGTCTTAAAAGATCAAAATACTCCTCAATGAACAATTAAAAAATCAATTAAACCATTATAGAATTTTTGTACTCAATTTAACCCTCATTAATCGAAACATAGTTAATTTAGCCATTCTATGACGATTGATCAAATTTTAACTATTAATTTATGGGCAACCATTAAGATAATAATATGTGACACACTCTGAAAAGTGTCATGTCATTAAATCATATAAAAATAAAAATATTTAAAAATTTTAAAAAAATATATAAAAATTTTAAAAATATTTTTTAACTTGGTCCTTTACTGATTTTTTTTATTTCAAAACAATAGTTTTGATTTTTTTTCAATTTTGTCATTGATTTTTTTTTAAATTAAAATCTCAAACCCATTGTGATCGTCACTATGAGAACTATTATAGCTGCTGTAAATTTTCTATCCTACAGTCTTCCCCGGTCCATGCGAATCAAGTTTTTCACTAATTAGTAAGCTATTTTAAGGTAAGTAGAAGTGGAAAGGTTAATTTTAAATGCTTTTTTTTCAATTTTTTCGAAATAAATAAATTAAATTAAAAATAAAATAAACATGCCAAATTCTGATTGCATGATAGGGTTTTTTCTCCTGTATTACCTTAAAACAGTAAGGGAATAAAACTTTAAGCACCTGCCAAAAAGAGGTCAACCTTGGCACCTATTCTGTAGTTAGGCATTATATATATGGTTAAAATATAACAAATGCATAAAATATATGATTAAAAACTAAAATAAAAAACAAGCCTGGGAGCCACGTAGTATCCGAAACCGAAACTCATGATTGATTCCACACAATGTATAACGCCTAATGGAGATGCACTTCAAATATTCATGATGTTTGAAGCCTGGTGACCTCGCATTGATATATGAAGGATACAAAACCACAAGAACATCGAATCTATGAAATGCACTACCACCACGATGTGCTCGAGCATTCGTCATGGCTGGACTCAAGATGACATTCAGCTTCAACTGGCAGCAGCTTGGACAGTTGCTGGCTTTGCATCCTCGGCTTTCTCATGTTCTTTGTTTAGCATCTGAAAACCAAAAATTTACCAATCAAAAACACCATTCACGTGATCCAGCATTGTATAACGGGAAATTAGGAGTTGGATTTCTCACCTTGTTATTGATCAAGTTATGGAGTGCAATTACACTTCGAATGAGAGATGACAGATATATAACCAACATCATATCATTTGTTTTTACTGCATAATAGACGGAGAATGTCGATCAGAACTTCAAAACATAATAAATATCCACATCTCATCTGTGCAAAGGCGAGCATTTTCCGCAGGGTGTTAATTTTGCATTTTTTACCTGCAAAAGCCTTGATTAATTCATTCACGTTTAGGTTTGGCAGCAAGTTGAACACATCCTGCAGATTTAACATGGTAGACCACAAGTAAGATGGACATTAACCAGAACACATTCACTATTATCTACTCTACCACATATTCTGAATATGTGGTAATCAGGTAAGTAATGTCAAAGGGACATTTAGCTTATCCAGGATATTAAAACTTAAAAGTCACAATTGCAAACACGTCTTTAGCTTCATTGTTAACTTTCTCAACTTAGTTTACCTGCAAATGGTAAAGTATTTCATGATTCAAAGGAAGCTTCTCATCAATAACTAGATCAAGGTAAGCACGTATCTCTCGTAACCTTGCATCCAAACCCTTCAAGGCTGTGAGTTTCCCAGTGACCTGTTGAAAAGACAAAAGTCTATGTACACTCTCTTTCTCATATTTCAAATAAAGCTTCAACACTAAGAACTTTTATTATGGATGCAATGAGATTTGACAATAAAATAAAACTAAGAAAGAAAGAAACCTCATTTGCAAGTGTACTAATGGTTGTATCCTTTACATCCCTAAGCAAGTGTTCCACTCCTGTTATGGGTGAAAAAGGAGTAATAAGTAACCAAATTAATGGTTAACTAAACCAATCAAGTAGCATCTTAACCACAAGGATAACATCAAATGGCATACCGATCTCCTCAACTTCGTGGGCAGCAATTTCAGAAGGAACGTGAACAAAAACCTTTTGGCTCTTTTGAGTAGCATTCTGCAACAATAGTGGCATATTAGTTAAAATGCTCACCAAGTATGACTAAAAGGTGGCCGCTTCTTTGAAAAGATAATTGTTAGTGGTAGTTCTACCCAACAACAAAAGGGGTGATGTCTGCCTCAACAGTTAATCAATCCCCTTGGTTCCAGAAAATAAAAATAAAAAGATGCATTGAAATTGTTCATACCTCCTTAACCTCCTCAACATCATAGTACGCCTTAGTAGGTATCCCCAACTCCTTAGGTTGGACATCAATAATCACCAAGACAGGATTTGGGACATAGCTGAAACACCAAAAGAAGTTGATTAATAGAATGAAGTAAAAAAAAAAAGAACCAAAAAATAAGAAGCCAAAACTTATAGTCTTACTTGTGGAATAATCTGTGAATGTCTAAATCATTCTCCCGCAATTTTGGGCCTGTACTATACCAACCAACAACATGCTCCTTCGCTGCAACAGATATCACAGGTTCACATATCCAGTGATAAAGAATGACACTTTCCCCCCAGCCAAAACAAGAAAGGATAGATAAATAACAAATTAAAATTGACACAATTATTTACTCTAAGTTGAGAAAAGAGTTACCATTAATCCTTTTAAACATTGAAAACATTGATTCATGGTAGTTGTGGTCAAGGAACCATATGCTCGGGTCCTTCTCATCTTCCTCAAAAGGCACTGAAAAATGAGCATTTTACCATTTAGACAAGATAACAACAATAATAAAAATAATGGTGAAAAAGCCTTAATATTAAGAAACTAAAGCTTAATCAAATGCTTCTCTAATTGAAGCATCTTCAATTACATACATTTCCGCGTACGTTTAAAGCTATAAATGGAAAATTAGGTCAAGGAACCTAACAAATTGCCTTCAATTCAAACTAAACATTTTAAAGCTAAAAACCCTAAAACCCAAAATTTATTCAGTAACCAGCGATCTCGCAAAGATTTAAAAACAAATCAGATCTAGAACGAAATTCCAAGAAATAAACATAAAGAAAAGAAGGGGGGAGGGACCTGCGTAGCTGTTGGTGACATCGACGGTGCCTTTGAAGGAAGTGCCGAGAAGGACTCCGACGACGCGCTTGCGGGTGTCTTTAGCGACGCGGTTGTAGTTGTCGACGATGCTAAGAAGAACCAAAGGATGAACTATCACCTTCTCGATCGGCCGAGATGATATTTGCTGAGTTTTGATAACATCCATTTCTATTTACCCCTTTCTCTCCTTTGATTTATCTCTGTGAAAGTGTAAGCTTTTTTCTGCTTGCTTTGCTTTGGCTTCCTCGCCTCTCTTTCTAGTCTCTACTGAGTATTTCTTGCCGCACAGGAAACCAAAGAAGCATTGAATCTTTACAGGTTAAAACAACTACAGGTCCCAATATTATACGAACTTATTCAATATAGATCTTTTATAATTAAGGATAAACTATACCGTTGACCACCATATTTTAGTTAATGTATTAAAATAACCACCTTAAAAAAATAGACGACCACCCAAATTATTGAAATTTGATCAATGTGACCACCAGCCGTTAATGGGCTAACGGAAGGTGACGTAGCAGTTAAAAAATTAAAGGTATAATCACACATTTGGTCCTTATTATTTACACATTCTTTTAATTTAGTCCTAATTTTAAACTAATAAAATAAATGTGTGAGAAATTCAATAATCTAACAATTACGAATAAGCTGGATAGAAAGGAACCAACTTATCTGGTGGACAGAGAGCTCGTCTCGCTTTGGCAAGGTTCATTATCTTCTTGTACTTGTTGATGCTAGCTTCTGGATAGGTTAGTATGAAATATTGTTAGTTATACTACAGAATAATTGTTGCTATCTGTGTACGAAGCAGGGCCATTTATCAGGATTCCGATGTTTATTTGTTTGATGGCATCCTTAGTGCAGTTGATGCACATGTTGCTAAATGGATTTTTCAAAAAGCTATTATTGGTCCTCTTATGGAACACAAGACTCGTATTCTCTGCACTCATAATGTCAAGGTTAGTCTGTGATTTTTGTTGTTTTTGCTCGATTATCGGCCATATATTTGCTTAGACAACAACATAAGGCTTGATTGTGTACAGCATAAGCATTTTTGGAACACTTTAGAAAGGCAACAATTACCATAGAAGTCTCTTGTATAAGGATTGTAGGTTGGTTTGTAATTTACCTCAGAATTGTTAGCCGTGCAAACTTTTATTTCAAGTTAAGATAAATCTCCATGGAGAGACCCTTTAAATAAGATGCAAATGGAGCATGAGTTGTCTGTTGCTGTATTTGTAGTTTTCATCTAGTTTTAGTCTATCCTTCACTGAGTTTGGTGCTCAGAAAAAAGTTAGATGTTGACTGTAGTGGTTGATAATACATATTAGAAAATTAGCTCATAGTAGTAATGAATTCGATCATATTGGAATTGATTAGTACATAATTCCAGTAATTTGGCTTTGTATGTCTGATAATAGCCTTTCAACCTTAACAAGCAATAGCTTCTGCTGACATGATTGTTGTAATGGAAAGAGGGCACGTGAAGTGGGTAGGAAACTCAGTTTACTTGGCAGTTTCAACTTATTCAGGATTTGCATCAGTTAATGAATTTGATGCATCATATCTTCGTAGTAAATTATACAGCACAAATACTTCCGACATCGACAAACAATGTCCCTTTTCAGAGAAAGATACTTTGGATGTCCCATTGGAAGCACAAGAGATTATTGAATCTGAGCAGAGGAAAGAGGGTAAAGTTGAACTTATCTTTACAAGTAAGTTATTTGTATTGTGTTCAACATTTGTGATACTTTGTACTTGAATTTCTCAAAAGCATCTTCATCTAGGTTCTATTTTGTCTTTGATTGTTAGATTTTTACAATTCGTAATTGGTTTACCTTCGCAGAAAATATGCTGGATTTTCTGGTTGGTTATGTCACCACCTAATTAATTTATTTTATTAGTTTAAAATTAGGACTAAATTAAAAGAATGTGTAAATAATAAGGACTAAATGTGTGATTATACCTTTAATTTTTTAACTGCCACGTCAACTTCCGTTAGCCCATTAACGGCTGGTGGTCACATTGATCCAATTTCAATAGTTTGGGTGGTCAATTGAGTCGATTTTTTAAGGTGGTCATTTTAATACATTAACTAAAGTATGGTGGTCAACGGTATAGTTTACCCTATAATTAAATAGACATTTTTTTTCATATTTTACATTTATGTTTTGCCAATGATTCGTGTTTTCTCCTCAAACAATATAGTTTTGGGAAAACAAAAAAAAATATTATTTTTTTTGCTTATTTTTATGCCTCAACATTAAATAAAAACAAATTTTATGTCATAATCTTAAATTTAAAACCATAAATTTTAAAAAATACAACATATACCCAATTTTCTTAATATTAGTCATAACCCTAAACCTAGAAACTAATATTTTAAGGTGGTACATAAGTACGAACTAGGGGTGATAATGAGTCTGACCGGCTCGCGAGCTACTCGGACTCGGCTCGGTCAAAGCTCGGCTCGAGTGACCTCGACTCGGGCTCAGGATCGGCTCGGCCAAAGTAATATGTTTAGCAAAAGAAAAAACAATAAAATAAATTAGGAAAAAATCTACTAAAAGTAAATTAACTAAAATAAATTGGAATTTTTCTTTAGTTGGTTGTTGTTTGATTTTGTATTTTCTTTAATTATATGTTTGTATTATAAGAATATCTATTGGTTATTTAGATTAATCTAATTTTTGGCACTTTTCCCCTTTTTTGGTCATTGAATTTCGTTTCAGTGTTGGTTATGAAATGGACTTTTAACGAATTTTTTATAAAAAAAAAACTATAGCAAAATTCTTCATTTCGAGCCGAGCTCGAGCATAAAATTCTAAGCTTGGCGTGCCGAGCCTGGCCAGGCTCGGCTCGTTATCACCCCTAGTACGAACACGAAAAAAATTAACAATAATCATAACCCTAAACCTTAAAACTAATATTTTAAGATGGACATAAGTACGAACCCAAAAAATAGTGAATTTTTATTCGCCTTGGGAGACAAATGTTTGATCCTTATACTAGCTAACAAGAATAAATACAATTCTTTTATGCTTGTTTAATTTTGTTTAGTTTACTTTATTATAAAAAAGAGCCCAGCGGCTTTATTGATGATCTCAACTACTAGAACGGTTAGAATTCAATGAAGAGGTATAAAAGCAAGTCATTAAAGCTACATCAATAGTTATTGATCAAGTCAAGCACGTTCAATCAAAAATCCAATCAAATTTGAGTAAAATAGAGTCAAACCTTTGTACCCAATTGAGTGATTTTTATTGCATTCATCTTTTATCAATTTGAGTTGAGAAAACTTGTAATTTGGGGCAAATATTCTACCTTGAGAGGTTTATTTTTCATTTGCCAAAAATCTTTGTATTTGAGAGAGTCTTTGGTTAATCTTTGGGTAGAAATATTAACCGGTTTGTAAGGTTTCCTCCTAATCCGAGAAAAGGGAACGAATTTCTAGTGAAATTGGTTGAAAATTCTTAGTGGGAGCTAAGGTAGTGGATGTAGAGCTTGTTCTAAGCTTGAACCACTATAAATTGTCTTGTCTTCAATTTCCAATCTTTCTATTCACTCTCTTCAATTTTAAAAAATCAATGCACCTCCTCTTGGCCATTTTCAATTCAATTGATCCACTTAACAATTGGTATTAGAGCCTAAATCTTTAAGGGACTTACATCCACAAGAGAAGTGTAATGCTCCGGTTTTGGGCCTAGAGGTTTTAAAGGTGGTTTAGGGTCTGATGAACCTAGAGTAGAGATCTAGGTCAGTTCGGAGTTGGTTTAGGGAAAACTTGGTTCGAGATGTGATAAAATTATGTGAAAAATTCATAAAATCTTCTTTAAATATATATTGAGGAAAGGTGAAGCCAATTTCGGAAAATGATTTTCGGACGGTCGACATTTCGGTTTAGTGACTAAACTGTAAAAATGGAAAACTATTTTTAAAGGACTGTTTTGAAAGAGGGCCAATGCTTAGAATCTTTAGGGAGCTAAATTAAAAGTTATCAACCTTTTCCTTTAATTGAGCACATTTTATTTGTGGTTTAATTAAAAGATTCAAAAGAGTTTTATAAAAAAGATATTTAGTTTTATAAAATCACTTTTGACGTAACTTTCATTTTCTCTCTTTTCTCATCATCCAAACATCTCATTTCTCTCAAAATCTCCAGAGAATTTCATCTTTGCAATTCTTTTTGTTTGGTAAATGTTTTCCTTGATGATTTCTTCATTTGTCTCAAAGGATCTTTGAAGGTTTTCAACAAAATCTTGCTAATTGAAGGAATAAGCAAGGATTAAAGGTAAATTTTGTTCAACTCCTCTAATCAATGTTCTTTATTGAAATTCCCAAGTATTTGGCTCTCTAATTATGTTTTCTTAACAAGATTTCATGTTTAATTTGATGAAAGTGGTTAAATCAAGCTTAAATGGTAATTTTGATTGATTTTTGTATTGGATATAATTTGGTTGTGGGTGTGGGTGTGGAACCCGATGTTGTGTCTTGGGAGTTCTTTTGAACTGTTCTTAAGGAGAAGTATCTGAGAGTTAGATACTTGGATGACGAGAAATGTGAATTCATGTCTTGGGTTCAAAATCGTAAGTTTGTAGCCAAGTTTAAGGCACTAATTGTTTAGTTGAGCGGGTATGCTCTTAGACTGGAATTTGATGTGAGACATCGATGTGGTAGTTTTGTTATGAGTCGGTCATGATGTTAGGCTATGTATGTTGTTTTTTGTAACCCCGTTAACCTGACCCAGACGCTCGACCCGAACTAAGAAGATTGCATGGGGAAAACCAAAGTCAACTCTTAAAAGTCAACCTCGATTAACGACCTTTTTTTCTTTTTATCTTCTCTAGATGCATATTATTATCCTATGTGTTCATCAAGGCACTTAGAAGAAAACGACACATCGATGGGAGTTCATTTAGGGGTTCGATTGCATACTTTTGACTTTTAGGGACCAAAATGTAATTTACAAAAAATACAAGGACTTTTCCAGTTTTAAAGTTACCAATCCATAATTAGTCATGTAACATGCCAACATGTCAAATTTCATCCCAAACAGATCATCCAAACTCAACTAATTGAACAAACAATAATCAAGGACTAAAATGCATAAATTTAGAACCTTAAAGATTTCATTAACAGAAATAACTAACCCGTATCGATACACTTCTCCCCGTATCAATACGCAAATCAGCAGTAGAAACCTTTGGAAAAAGGGTATCGATACGCCCAAGCCCGTATTGAAACGACCTTCAAACATTTGCATGGGCATATCGATACGCGGACAAATCGTATCGGTACACCTAAGCTGAAAAGCTTGGTTTTAGCCTTAGCGTATCGATACTCGACCCCGTGTATCGATACACATACCAGAAATGCATTTCCAAAAGTCATTTTAACACATTTAATCACATCTAAACAGGCTTAGATCATACATACAAGCTATAAACAACCTACTAAACATGTAAGCAACAACAAACATAGTAACATACTCATCAAGCACACCAAACCATGGTGAATCATTAGCTACTCAAGCATGCTTAAGAAAACTAGCCATAGCGTAGTCAAAATGCTATAAGCAAAATCATAAACCAATGAAAGGCCATTTACAAATCCACAAACATATACCAAACATGCTCAAGGTGTTTAACATCACCAACAAAACCGAGAGTAGAAATCCCACCCATTGCCTCTTATTACACTAAGGTAAACAACATACATTGCTTAGATCAAAATGCTTGGATTCCACTTGCTCTTGGACTGCCTTGATTTCTCAATTCTCTACATTGATGAAACAAATGAGCGTAAGCATAAAGATTAGTGAGGATCGCTAAACCCAAACATTCATCAATGCATTTTATAAAACCAACATATCATCATTTGTAAGCTCATGCCTTCCTTTAAAACATGCTCTTCAAAGTATCAATGCACTTTTTAAACCACATGCTCATAGAATCATTAAAAACAACAACAAAATCATTTGCTCATGCTTAAACCAAACCAAGCATCACATGCATTCTAGCATGATTTCCAAGCATCTCATGCTTAATCATTAATCATCAATATTATATTGTCTCACAAGTGATTAATCTCAAACCATATCAAAACCAACACAATTGACACAATCGGATATGTAACTCCCTTAACCCGGCCTAGACGGTCGACCCGAATTAAGATCACACGGGGAAAACCAAAGTCAACCCGAAAGTCAACCTTGATTAACGACCTTTTTTTTTCTTTTTACTCTTGTCTAGATGCACGTTAACCCTAGATATGTTCACAAGATAAACATATTCAAACATCATAACAATCAGAGAACATTCAGGGACTCAATTGCACAAATTACAACTTTAGGGACCAAATTGTAAATTTAGAAGATTATAAGGACTTAATCCAAATTAAAGTTACCAATATGAAATTAGTCAGGTTTCATACTTCTCTGCCAAATTTTAGCTCAATTGGACATCCCAAACTCATACAATTGCATAAACAAGTTTCAGGACCAAAACGCAAACATTGCAAAACATATAACCATCAATTTCAGTGCCCAACGGTCGAGTGTTTCGGAACAGGGAAGACCCGTTCCGAAACGCGGGACCGTTCCGAAACTGGTACCGAAACATGGCCTGGCAGTGGCCAAACTGTTCCGAAACAGTGCCTCCCGTTTCGGAACGCCCAGGCCATTTCAGGCCCCCGTTCCGATACGGTCGCACCTGTTCCGAAACAGGTTGCCCAGATTGCAGAAATTTTGCTGGTTTATCATGCAATTGACCTATCAAACATGCACCAAATGCAACCAAACTTTACCAGCAATTCATTCAACATACAAGGAACATAATTGCATCAACCAAACATCGATATGGCATCAATTATGCAAAGCCCCAATTCTATAGGCATGCATCCTACTTAACAAACCATTCATGCATCAAACCACCAAACCAACCACATGAAGGCCAATTACAAGTACCAACATTAACAACAACATAAATCCAACTTAGGGAGTACAAAACATCTCCCAAAACAACAACATAAGTTCCCCATTGCAAAATGCTAAAAGCTAATAGTGTTTAAGAAACCATCATCATACTTGAGCTTAGTTCACCACTTGGATTCTTCACCACCTTGCTGCCCTCAATGCACTTTAATGCTATGCATTATTGGTTTAAGAAAAAGAGAGAGAGCGTAAGCAAAAGCTTAGTGAGGAATGCTCGTTAAAACCACACAATAATGCATTTACAAAACACATTTATGAACCTTAAATCCAATCATCCTTTATACATGCTCATAAGCATTTAAAACAAGCAATTCATGCTTCAAGTTCATAACATGTCATATTGGCAACAAGTGATACATTTCACATAAGATCCACACATGGACTTTTAAACACCATTGTGATCTTACAATAACCAAGGACCACACATGGACTTTTAAACACCATTGTGTCCTTAACCCCATGGACTTGTAAACACCATGGCAAGGACCACACAAGGACTTTTAAACACCTTTGTGTCCTTAACAAGAATCATCCAAGGACTTTTAAACACCTTGATGTTCTTAAATAACAAGGCTTACACAAGGACTTTTAAACACCTTTGTAACCTTAACCAAGAATCTCCCAAGGACTTTTAAACACCTTGGAGTTCTTAAATTCACAAGACTCATCCAAGGAATTTTAACCACCTTGATGATCTTAACCAAGAACCAACCATGGACTTTTAACCACCATGTTGTTCTTAAATAAACAAGGCTCACACAAGGACTTTTAAACACCTTTGCGACCTTAACATCACTTGCCAATATGCATCATTAATCAACAATATTCCACTGTTTTAAAGCATTTAATCAAGCCATAACATCATGCATCTTTAAGCATCAAACCACATTATAACAATGTTCAAAAACAAGGATCTCTTACCTTGAGCATCCTTCAACACATGGCTTATAATCTCAGCAACTAACATGCTAAATATGCTTTCAAAACAGAATTTAAATCATGCAAACAACCACATTGCATACAACCAATCCATGGTTCATCATCAAGAGAGTTTTTCCGAAAACTTACTCTTGAGCTTAGCTAAGTTGCTTAGACTTAAACTAAGCTCCCAAACCTTCAAATCAATGGTTTCAAAGCTGGAAACCAAAATCCACTCACCGATTCCGTTTCGCCTCTTGCCGAAACACCAATCAAGCTTCCGGATCACCACCACTTGGATCCAAAGATGACTCCCCTGTTTTCAACACATCAAAGCAGAGGATTAATGCATCATCATGCATTCATAGCTTCAATGAAAGCACCTAAACTCGCTGCTCTCATCCAGACTCCATTTTCGGCTACCAAACACAACCGAAAATGCATCCAAACAACTCCACAACATTACCCAGCCATGATCCATCAAAACTAAACCTCCTTAAACATCAATTAACATCCAAAATGGATCTCAACACATCCTTATACCTCCAGCTATAACAGATCAACAAGATCACTCCAAAAACCATCAAAAACACAAGCTAAACTTAGGAAATTGAACCTATCCGGGATTGCATTAATTAAACCTCAATTCCTTATCAATTTAACATTCATTTAACATCAAAAATACACCTCAAAACACTGCTTAAACAGATCATACGAATTTTCATCAAAATCAATCAAATCTTGCAATTAAAAGCCAAGATCAAGATCACATCTATAAAACCTTTTATAAAACACAATTTAAGGATTGAGAACTTAGGAATTTCAGTAAAGAACTGAGAGTTTAGAGGAGAAGGACGTTCTTACCTCCAAACTTGAGTTTTCTCCCTTTTTGGAACCAAATTCTTGAAAAACCACTTAGCAAATGGTGAGGTTTTGTTGATGAGATGATTAACAATCAAAAGAGAATTGAAAAGAGATATTTAGGTAGCAAAATCAGAGGAAAAAGCTCTGGAAAAAGATGTTTGGTTTGAGAGAAAATGAGAGAAAAGGGAAAATAGAAAATATGGAAAGTTAGTTGGGAATGACAAAATATCTTCCCTCCACTTTTATTTTATTTAAAAACCTTTAATAAATCATTTAATATCTTAGAAAAATCTGGAGAAACTCCCTTTGGGTAAATAGCTCCTTAAAGATTCAAAGTTTCAATCCTTCTTAAAACAGTCACACAATTTTCAAAAATTACATTTTGGTCACTAGCCAAAATGTCACCCTTCCAAACCTCATTTTGTAAAATTGATTTCACAGTTCACTTATATATATTAAAAGAGGATTTTAGGACATTTTTCCATATTTTTAATGCAACCCGAACTAGGCTTTCCTAATTTCACCTTTTTATATTCGAACCGCACTTTGACCGAACCAAGGAAACTACGAACCTCAATTTTCTGAGGATCAACACGAATCCCCTCAGCAGAAACCACATGCCCAAGAAACACCACTTCACTTAACCAGAACTCACACTTGCTCAGCTTAGCATAAAGCTGATTCTCCAACAAAGCTTGCAGCACAATCCTCAAATGCTCTTCATGTTCCTCCTCAGTACGCGAGTACACGAGGATATCATCAATGAACACCACAACGAACTTGTCCAGGTATTCATGAAACACACGATTCATCATGTCCATGAAAGCTGCAAGAGCATTTGTCAAACCAAACGGCATCACAAGGAACTCATAATGCCCATACCTTGTCCTGAAAGCTGTCTTAGGCACATCCACATCCTTCACCTTCAACTGATAATACCCTAACCTCAAGTCAATCTTAGAGAACACAGCTGCTCCCCGAAATTGATCAAAGAGATCATCAATTCTCGGCAAAGGATACCGATTCTTGATAGTCAACTTGTTCAGCTGACGATAATCAATGCACATTCTCATAGTGCCATCCTTTTTCTTTACAAACAAGACCGGTGCACCCCAAGGTGACACACTCGGCCGAATGAAACCACGATCAAGCAACTCTTGCAATTGCGTCTTCAGCTCCTTCAACTCTTTAGGTGCCATTCTATAAGGGGTAATGGACACAGGAGTTGTATTCTCATACAGCTCAATCCCAAACTCCACCTCGCGATTAGGAGGTAAACCAGGCAACTCCTCAGGGAACACACCAGGAAACTCCTTTACAATCCTGATATCTTGCACACGCAACTCCTTAGAGCTAGGATTCATCACAAAAGCTAGGTAAGCTTCACAACCTTGCCTCAGCATCCGGCTCGCCTCCAATGTAGATACCACATTGGCAAGAAACTTCACATTCTCGCCAACCACAACCACCTCATAATCATCCGCAAGCTTCAACGAAACTCGCTTATTTTCACAATCCACAACAGCACGATGCTCAGCAAGCCAATTCATACCAAGGATCACATCAAAACCATAGAAAGGTAACTCCATAAGGTCAACATGAAAAACATGATCTTGAACAACCAAAGGACACCTTCTATACAGCTTTCGAGTCACAACAGTCTCACCAAAAGAACTAGTGACACGCACACCAACATCCAAAGACTCAACAGGCAAACCAAGCAACTCAGCATGCTCACGCAAAATGTATGAGTGCGTAGATCCAGAATCAATCAAGGAAAGTAATGACAAGGATTGCAAAGTAAAGGTACCTGCGATCACATCCGCGTCATTCCTTCCCTCCCGCTGAGCATACACCCTAGCTTGACCACCACCCTCAGGCTGAATAGCCACAACATGGGCCACTCCCCGACCACCTTCCTCTCTCCGCTGAAAGTTACCACGACCGCGCCCATGACCTCTCTGTGGTGCAGTAACGACAGGAGCACGCACTTGGCCACCAGCCAACATAGGACACTCCCTCCTCATATGATCCGTAGATCCACAATTCCAACACCCATTACCAGCTGCCGCAACGGGAGCTTGCACTTCCCTCACAGCTCGAGGACAATCACGTTTCATGTGACCTCATGAACCACATGTCCAACATGCACTTGGATCAACTCTAGCATTGCCTCCCCGAGCAGGTGCACCACCACCTCGTTTAGCTGAGGACTGATACTTCTGATCACGTCCCCTCTTGTTCCGTCCACCACCGGAACTATATTCAGCAGCTCGCTTTCCAGCACTAGAACCAGCACTCTTAGCAGATAAACCCAAGTTCATCTCAATATCCTTTGCTCGACCCACCAGCACATCAAAATCATCATACTCAGTGGCCAACACGTACATCTTTACATCCATCACTAAACCATAACGGAACCTTTCACACCTCTCCCGCTCATCCGGGACAAGCTCAGGTGCGTACTGACTGAGTCGAACAAACTGTACTTCATACTCAGCCACAGACATGCTCCCCTGGGTAAGAGACATGAACTCCCTCTTCTTTTCATCTAGGTACCTCACACCTAGATACCTTCTCTTGAACACATTCTGAAAGAATGTCAAAGTTACTTCAGCTTCCGCCATCCCAGAGATTGTGGTCGTCCACCACGTGTAAGCATCGTCCTGTAGCAATGATACTACACAGCCCAGCTTTTGCACATCAGTGCAACTCATCTGACCCAAGATTCTCTTGGTACTCTCTAACCAAGATTCCGAACCTTCAGCTGACAAACCCCTGAACTCAGTCCCTCCCAGACTGCGCAGACGCTCCAAGGGTAGTCTAACTCCAGCATCTCCCTGATGCCCAGCTCCTCGAGCTCCAGCTACTGCGGCTTGAAAAGCTCTAGCAATAGCTTGTATCAACACTGTCATGTGAGGAACAGCTTGCCCCTGACCAGCCTCAGGTCCAGCAACCCCAGCATCAGCTGCAGCTCCAGCTCCTTCACCCTCAGCACCACCACCACCAGGTGGAGGAGGTAAAACCGTACTTTCAACATTCTCTTCATTCTCATTCTCATTTTGAGCCGCAGCTCGCACATTACTCCTTAACTCTCTACGAGGTGCCATACTTTAACAATGCAATCACAATACAAATAAACAAAGTCAGGCCCAGCAAGGTAAGTAATCCAAGTACTCAAGCTCATTTTCACTTAAAAACAACATCATTTCATTAGCTTTGATTTGGCAATGGGTACCCACAACATGCTTCACCACAACATACACCACAATTGCATCACATATACAATTCAGTCAACATGCTTTCACTCAACAAGCGTACAAAGCATACATGCTTAAATCATTCACATACTCATTCCCAATTACTCGAGAACTCAGCTCTGATACCACCAAATGTAACCCCCTTAACCCGGCCTAGACGGTTGACCCGAATTAAGAAGATCACACGGGGAAAACCAAAGTCAACCCGAAAGTCAACCTTGATTAACGACCCTTTTTTTTCTTTTTACTCTTGTCTAGATGCACGTTAACCCTAGATATGTTCACAAGATAAACATATTCAAACATCATAACAATCATAGAACATTCAGGGACTCAATTGCACAAATTAAAACTTTAGGGACCAAAATGTAAATTCAGAAGATTATAAGGACTTAATCCAAATTAAAGTTACCAATATGAAATTAGTCAGGTTTCATACTTCTCTGCCAAATTTCAGCTCAATTGGACATCCCAAACTCATACAATTGCATAAACAAGTTTCAGGACCAAAACGCAAACATTGCAAAACATATAACCATCAATTTCAGTGCCCAACGGTCGAGTGTTTCGGAACAGGGAAGACCCGTTCCGAAACGCGGGACCGTTCCAAAACTGGTACCGAAACATGGCCTGGCAGTGGCCAAACTGTTCTGAAACAGTGCCTCCCGTTTCGGAACGCCCAGGCCATTTCAGGCCCCCGTTCCGATACGGTCGCACCTGTTCCGAAACAGGCTGCCCAGATTGCAGAAATTTTGTTGGTTTATCATGCAATTGACCTATTAAACATGCACCAAATGCAACCAAACTTTACCAGCAATTCATTCAACATACAAGGAACATAATTGCATCAACCAAACATCGATATGGCATCAATTATGAAAAGCCCCAATTCTATAGGCATGCATCCTACTTAACAAACCATTCATGCATCAAACCACCAAACCAACCACATAAAGGCCAATTACAAGTACCAACATTAACAACAACATAAATCCAACTTAGGGAGTACAAAACATCTCCCAAAACAACAACATAAGTTCCCCATTGCCAAATGCTAAAAGCTAATAGTGTTTAAGAAACCATCACCATACTTGAGCTTAGTTCACCACTTGGATTCTTCACCACCTTGCTGCCCTCAATGCACTTTAATGCTCTGCATTATTGGTTTAAGAAAAAGAGAGAGAGCGTAAGCAAAAGCTTAGTGAGGAATGCTCGTTAAAACCACACAATAATGCATTTACAAAACACATTTATGAACCTTAAATCCAATCATCCTTTATACATGCTCATAAGCATTTAAAACAAGCAATTCATGCTTCAAGTTCATAACATGTCATATTGGAAACAAGTGATACATTTCACATAAGATCCACACATGGACTTTTAAACACCATTGTGATCTTACAATAACCAAGGACCACACATGGACTTTTAAACACCATTGTGTCCTTAACCCCATGGACTTTTAAACACCATAGCAAGGACCACACAAGGACTTTTAAACACCTTTGTGTCCTTAACAAGAATCATCCAAGGACTTTTAAACACCTTGATGTTCTTAAATAACAAGGCTTACACAAGGACTTTTAAACACCTTTGTAACCTTAACCAAGAATCTCCCAAGGACTTTTAAACACCCTGGAGTTCTTAAATTCACAAGACTCATCCAAGGAATTTTAACCACCTTGATGATCTTAACCAAGAACCAACCATGGACTTTTAACCACCATGTTGTTCTTAAATAAACAAGGCTCACACAAGGACTTTTAAACACCTTTGCGACCTTAACATCACTTGCCAATATGCATCATTAATCAACAATATTCCACTGTTTTAAAGCATTTAATCAAGCCATAACATCATGCATCTTTAAGCATCAAACCACATTATAACAATGTTCAAAAACAAGGATCTCTTACCTTGAGCATCCTTCAACACATGGCTTATAATCTCAGCAACTAACATGCTAAATATGCTTTCAAAACAGAATTTAAATCATGCAAACAACCACATTGCATACAACCAATCCATGGTTCATCATCAAGAGAGTTTTTCCGAAAACTTACTCTTGAGCTTAGCTAAGTTGCTTAGACTTAAACTAAGCTCCCAAACCTTCAAATCAATGGTTTCAAAGCTGGAAACCAAAATCCACTCACCGATTCCGTTTCGCCTCTTGCCGAAACACCAATCAAGCTTCCGGATCACCACCACTTGGATCCAAAGATGACTCCCCTGTTTTCAACACATCAAAGCAGAGGATTAATGCATCATCATGCATTCATAGCTTCAATGAAAGCACCTAAACTCGCTGCTCTCATCCAGACTCCATTTTCGGCTACCAAACACAACCGAAAATGCATCCAAACAACTCCACAACATTACCCAGCCATGATCCATCAAAACTAAACCTCCTTAAACATCAATTAACATCCAAAATGGATCTCAACACATCCTTATACCTCCAGCTATAACAGATCAACAAGATCACTCCAAAAACCATCAAAAACACAAGCTAAACTTAGGAAATTGAACCTATCCGGGATTGCATTAATTAAACCTCAATTCCTTATCAATTTAACATTCATTTAACATCAAAAATACACCTCAAAACACTGCTTAAACAGATCATACGAATTTTCATCAAAATCAATCAAATCTTGCAATTAAAAGCCAAGATCAAGATCACATCTATAAAACCTTTTATAAAACACAATTTAAGGATTGAGAACTTAGGAATTTCAGTAAAGAACTGAGAGTTTAGAGGAGAAGGACGTTCTTACCTCCAAACTTGAGTTTTCTCCCTTTTTGGAACCAAATTCTTGAAAAACCACTTAGCAAATGGTGAGGTTTTGTTGATGAGATGATTAACAATCAAAAGAGAATTGAAAAGAGATATTTAGGTAGCAAAATCAGAGGAAAAAGCTCTGGAAAAAGATGTTTGGTTTGAGAGAAAATGAGAGAAAAGGGAAAATAGAAAATATGGAAAGTTAGTTGGGAATGACAAAATATCTTCCCTCCACTTTTATTTTATTTAAAAACCTTTAATAAATCATTTAATATCTTAGAAAAATCTGGAGAAACTCCCTTTGGGTAAATAGCTCCTTAAAGATTCAAAGTTTCAATCCTTCTTAAAACAGTCACACAATTTTCAAAAATTACATTTTGGTCACTAGCCAAAATGTCACCCTTCCAAACCTCATTTTGTAAAATTGATTTCACAGTTCACTTATATATATTAAAAGAGGATTTTAGGACATTTTTCCATATTTTTAATGCAACCCGAACTAGGCTTTCCTAATTTCACCTTTTTATATTCGAACCGCACTTTGACCGAACCAAGGAAACTACGAACCTCAATTTTCTGAGGATCAACACGAATCCCCTCAGCAGAAACCACATGCCCAAGAAACACCACTTCACTTAACCAGAACTCACACTTGCTCAGCTTAGCATAAAGCTGATTCTCCAACAAAGCTTGCAGCACAATCCTCAAATGCTCTTCATGTTCCTCCTCAGTACGCGAGTACACGAGGATATCATCAATGAACACCACAACGAACTTGTCCAGGTATTCATGAAACACACGATTCATCATGTCCATGAAAGCTGCAAGAGCATTTGTCAAACCAAACGGCATCACAAGGAACTCATAATGCCCATACCTTGTCCTGAAAGCTGTCTTAGGCACATCCACATCCTTCACCTTCAACTGATAATACCCTAACCTCAAGTCAATCTTAGAGAACACAGCTGCTCCCCGAAATTGATCAAAGAGATCATCAATTCTCGGCAAAGGATACCGATTCTTGATAGTCAACTTGTTCAGCTGACGATAATCAATGCACATTCTCATAGTGCCATCCTTTTTCTTTACAAACAAGACCGGTGCACCCCAAGGTGACACACTCGGCCGAATGAAACCACGATCAAGCAACTCTTGCAATTGCGTCTTCAGCTCCTTCAACTCTTTAGGTGCCATTCTATAAGGGGTAATGGACACAGGAGTTGTATTCTCATACAGCTCAATCCCAAACTCCACCTCGCGATTAGGAGGTAAACCAGGCAACTCCTCAGGGAACACACCAGGAAACTCCTTTACAATCCTGATATCTTGCACACGCAACTCCTTAGAGCTAGGATTCATCACAAAAGCTAGGTAAGCTTCACAACCTTGCCTCAGCATCCGGCTCGCCTCCAATGTAGATACCACATTGGCAAGAAACTTCACATTCTCGCCAACCACAACCACCTCATAATCATCCGCAAGCTTCAACGAAACTCGCTTATTTTCACAATCCACAACAGCACGATGCTCAGCAAGCCAATTCATACCAAGGATCACATCAAAACCATAGAAAGGTAACTCCATAAGGTCAACATGAAAAACATGATCTTGAACAACCAAAGGACACCTTCTATACAGCTTTCGAGTCACAACAGTCTCACCAAAAGAACTAGTGACACGCACACCAACATCCAAAGACTCAACAGGCAAACCAAGCAACTCAGCATGCTCACGCAAAATGTATGAGTGCGTAGATCCAGAATCAATCAAGGAAAGTAATGACAAGGATTGCAAAATGGTGAGGTTTTGTTGATGAGATGATTAGCAATCAAAAGAGAATTGAAAAGAGATATTTAGGTAGCAAAATCAGAGGAAAAAGCTCTGGAGAAAGATGTTTGGTTTGAGAGAAAATGAGAGAAAAGGGAAAATAGAAAACATGTAAAGTTAGTTGGAAATGACAAAATATCTTCCCTCCACTTTTATTTTATTTAAAAACCTTTAATAAATCATTTAATATCTTAGAAAAATCTGGAGAAACTCCCTTTGGGTAAATAGCTCCTTAAAGATTCAAAGTTTCAATCCTTCTTAAAACAGTCACACAGTTTTCAAAAATTACATTTTGGTCACTAGCCAAAATGTCACCCTTCCAAACCTCATTTTGTAAAATTGATTTCACAGTTCACTTATATATATTAAAAGAGGATTTTAGGACATTTTTCCATATTTTTAATGCAACCCGAACTAGGCTTTCCTAATTTCACCTTTTTATATTCGAACCGCACTTTGACCGAACCGGTCAAAACCCAAAACTTCTAAGCCCAAAACCGGGGCGTTACAGGATACGTGGATTATAAGCGTTGTCCCACACGCTTCATACATACTACTAGACTACACAAGGTGGAGATATATGGCACAATCTCAACCCCTCAACACCCGTGATGGAGATTAATGGCACAATCACAACCCCTCAACATCACTCATCGGTAGTTGTATAATTCCCCTAACGAGAGTACGGGACACATACCACAAGACTCACACACGGGATTAAACCATCCACCGTTGTGATCTTAGCCTCAATCGTTAGGGTACTTGGATGGAGATTACGACACAATCACAACCCCTCGACATCCAATGCGACTTTATTCACGGTGCACCCAATCCTATAGCTGGCTAACTATATCTGATTTAAAATAACCAAAAACCATTTCCATCACTTGACAATATAATCATTCAACATCATTATTTCAGTGTTTTACAAGCATAAATCACAATGCCATTTTCACAAGCATAAACATGCTTAAACTCAAATGCATATGTCTCACAAATCCAAGGATCACCTACCAAGTGCATCCTTAACAAAATGGCATTAAAAACCAGCATCAACAATGCTTAAAACATGCTTTAAAACAGTAATCAAAACCACATTCAACTCAAGTGCATTTCCAATAAAAACATAGCACATTCAGAGAGAGACTTTCGAATTACTTACTATTGAGCTTAGCTAAGTGTTTCAAACTTACACTAAGCTCCCAAGACCACGTTCAAAATGTTCCAAAGCTGGAAAACTCTTTTCCACTCACTGATACACGAAACTTCGCTTGCTGACGCGAAGATTACCCCTCCGAAGCCTTAAAAAATGCTTCGTTTGCTTCCGGATCAAGATCCTCTATTTTAGATCATCAAAACAGAGATCCAAATGCATTAAAATGCATTTCAACACTAGCAACTAAATCCAAACTCGTTGCTCACCAAAACTACACCAATTTACCCATCCGAAACAACCGAAAACTGAATCAATTGCTTCCTAAACCAAGCCCAGCCAACATACATCACTTCCAATCATTTATAAGCATCAAAACACATCTAAAAACAACCTAAACCCATCCTTATACCTCCAACAAGCATAACACCAACCTTTCACCTCAAAAACCCAACTAAAACCATCAAGAAATTTAAGGATCTCAAGGATTTCGGGATCTATATTATCAAAACCCCTTTTCAACATAATAATCAACTCAAAACTCAATTAAAACCATTCCAAAACAGAGCTCGTCAATACCAATCCAAAAATCAAGATTTAAATCACAATTTTGCAAGATTTTTATCTTAAATCAAAACTATTATCAAATCTCAGCAAAAAAAAAAACATTTAGAAGTAAAAGATCTTGGGAATTTCAATAAAGAACCTAGATTGAAGGTTGAGAACGAGATTTACCTCCAATCCTTGCCTTCCTTAGTGATTGACAAGTTTTTCCTTCACAAAGCTTGAAGAATTTGAAGAGAACTCTTGAAATTGGTTTAGAAATTAAAGAGAGAGTGTTTGTGAGAAAAGAAGTATGGACAAAAGAGTTGGGAAAATGGTTTTGCTGAAATGAAAGTTAGTTACGTGAAATGAAATCTCAATTTCCCAATTAACCCATTTTAATTTAATAAAATCATTTCTATTTTAATTATCTAAAAATCCTTTTAAAACACATGTCAATTTAAGGAAGGTGTAATTGCACCAAATCTCCCTAAAGATTCTAAGATTTTGATTCCTTTTGAAATTTTGTAATTTTCCACAGTTTTGAAACTTCACATTTTGGTCACTACCAAAAATGTACCACTTCCGAAACTCTTTTTGTAAAATTAGTTTGACCAACATCTCAAACATGATTTTAGAGGATTTTAGCAATTTTTACCATATTTTTATCCTTTACCGATCCTTGATTTCTGTAAATCACCTAACACAATTCAAACCGTTTCTGACCGGTCCAATTCGATGTCTAAAACATCTAGGCCCAAAACTAGGGCGTTACATTTTTATTGGCTACACCATTTTCGACGTGTTGGTTACACGGGCAAAGTGTACTGAGCAGAACCTGGGTTTATTAATTCATATAAGAGGTTATAGCTTTGGAAAGAGAGTTGTGGACTCTGGTTTTAACGGTAGTTAGTGTAAGAATAGTCATGGTAAAAAGTATCGCCTGTGTTGAGGTGAGGTTATGGTAATGTTGTACAAGGACCATAGGGTCAGTGTGCCAAGGCTTGATCGGTTAGACCACGTGAGGCAAGAATGTCCACGTTTGATCGGTGGGGTATAGCTTTTTGCGCCCGTTGTTGCTAATGTTTTTGGGAGTTGTGGCTTGAACGATTGTTTCAGAGGTGTTAGATTTGGGAATGTAAGTAACTAGTTTCTTTGGTGAAACTGTTGTTACGAGAAGGTGGTATAGGAGATGTCCTTTATCTGTTCAAGGTCATGTGTTTGTAGTTGATTTAATGAAGTTACCTTTCTATGGTTTTGATGTAATCCTTGGGATGGATTGGTTGATCGAGCATAGGGCTATGGTCGATTTTGATGCTAAGCGAGTAACCTTGAAACTTGCTGATGATTACAAAGTGGTAATCGTGGGCGAGAATGTGAAATTCTTCTCCAATGCAATTTCGGCTCTTGAAGCAAGTCGTATGATGAAGTTGGGTTGTGAAGCTTTTTTAGCTTACGTTATGAATCTAGGATCAAAGGAAGTGCGTGTACAGGACATACGTACGGTATGTGAGTTTTCGGGTACATTTCTGGAAGAGTTGCCTTGTTCGCCACTGAATAGAAAGGTTGAGTTTGGCATTGAGTTGTATGAAAATATGACTCCTGTGTTTATTGCTCCCTATCGGATGACACCTAAGGAGTTGAAGGAGTTGAAGATGTAACTTCGGCAGTTGCTTGATTGAGGATTCATTAGGCCTAGTGTTTCACCTTGGGGGTGCACCGATCTTGTTTGTGAAGAAGAAAGATGACACGATATATTGAGTTGATCACACAATTGCAAATGGCCAAGAGGGGATGAATTCGCAATAAAAATTTTGGTGGGAAGAATGAGTGAAAAATAAAAGATGACACAAGTAGTTAGAGTGGTTCAAGTTCTCCAAATGAACTCTACATCCACTACCTTAGTTCCCACTAAGGATTTTCAACCAATTCACTACTTGAATTCTTCCCCTTTTCTTGGATGAGGAGGTAACCTTACAAATTTGATTAAGCTTTCTACCCGAAGCTTAATCCACTCAATTTACAAAGAGGAGGTTTTGGTAAACTCAAATAATTCCTCATAAAGGATAAATGTCTAGCCAAATACAATTTCAATTACCCCAAACTCACAATACAAGATAACTATGAAAAACACTAGAGTTGGGTACAAGAATTTGACTTTGAAGAGCACAAAGGTTTGGATTTTTGCTTTGATGATGCTTGTAGGTTGAATAGTTGTTGCTGACCTTCAAAGGACTTCAATTTATACCTCTTCTATTAATTCTAGCCGTTTGGGTGGTTGGGGACTTGAATAGAGCCGTTGGACCCTCTCTTAGCACCATAAATGCACTTCTGCAGCTATCCGTATCGGTACACGGGGAGCCGTATCGATACATGTCTCAAAAAAGAAAGAGCCGTTGTGCACAATTAATAGGGGGTATCGAAACAAACGTAGGCGTATCAATACGGGGTATCGAAACGGCTAAGACCGTATCGATACCTTTTTCTCGACTTAGCTCACTGTAAGTTTCCGTTTCGATACAAGGATTTACCATATCGATACGGGTCAACTACCAATTTAAAATTTGGTTACCTAACAACTGACACCAACGGTCGAAACATTTAAAACGACCTGAATTAAAAATTCGTTAAAACCGTATCGATACGGGTGAAGCCATATCGGTACGCCATTCAAACTCTTTTAGACTTTACAAAGGAGCGTATCGATACAGATTGAATCTGTTTCGATACGGTTAAGTGCGTATCGAAACGAGTTCCTCCAGTGGCCAACCTTGTAAAAAAGGTATCGATACGGCTGGAAGCGTATCGATACACCTGGACAGTTTTCAATAGTTTGGCCTTGGAACACTTAGAAAATATTTTGAGTTTGAGTTTTTCAAATCAGTTTTAAAGTGTTGGTGATTTAAAACTTATTAAGGGACTTATAAAACAATTTTAAGTTTTTCAAATTGATCCTTAAATATTTAATTATATCAAAATAAAACATAGGTTTCACAATCTCCCCCTTTTTGGTATAACAAAACTAAAACTTAAAATTTTTGACACTTTGAAAAACTTTGCAAAATTGACTCCCCCTTAATATGAGCTAGGTAACTTTTAAGTTGTAAATCAAAATTTGTAAGTGTTGTGAGCTAGCTTCCCTCTCCCCCCTTTTGTTAGATCAAAAATATTGAGACAAAGTAAAGTGCATAACATAGGCAAAGGTATAAATAGGCAACATAAATATCATTAAGTTCAAAATAAAGCATAACATCAATCTTAAAAATCCAACAAAAAAAGAAAAATCAAAGCATAGGTTTAAAATAAAGCAAACTTAGTCCTAAGAACATGAAACAAAGGTGCATAAATAGAAATATCCTAGATGATATGCATGAGATGCAAGGAGAAGCTACTAGGCATCATCATCGCCTTCTTCATCATCTTCATCGTCAACTCCAATTGGATCATCATTCCTCATGCTATTGCGCCACTCATCATGGAAAGCGGAGAGGGAAATATTCAAAGAGTTATGACCGCTTTCAAGAGAGGTTAGACGATTCTCTATGTTTGTCATCCTTGTGTCAAAGCTTATTTCAAGAGCAGTAAGACGATTTCCCATATCCGTGCGCAACCCCGTGAATTGCTCATTAAGGAAGGTCATAAGAGCATCCATGGAAGGTTGAGGAGGAGGTGGAGGAGCTTGAGGAGCTTGATCACCTTGAGGATTTTCCAATTCGGCCGCGGCCTCGGGTGGTAGATCGGAAAGACGTAACCAATTACCATTAAAATAATGGAACTTACCCCGTGCAAGAGAGCGTTCATCAATAGGATCGGTGAGGGGAGTTGGGAAGTCAAACGAGCAATTAATATCCTTTTTCAAAAAGAAATAGCTTAGGGCCGTACCATAGGTGAAGGAGGTGACAAGAGTGGTGTGGCGATGTTGCACAAGATAAACTATCTCCACAAACATGATACGAGCAAGGTTTGGACGTTTTCTCTCACGGAAGAAACGAATCCAAAAGTCATCCACTTGACGGATGGTAGAGTACTTTCCTCCGGAAGGCCTAAACCACCAAGAGACCATCAAATGGAGGATCCGATCTTGAGCATTAAGGGCGGTGACGGAGCCACTAAGAACTTGGCCTAAAGCATTCTCACCATCAAGGCCTTCATCCTCCAACTTAAAAACTTCTCATATAGACTTGACATCAAGGAGGATTTTCTTGCCCATTAGATAGGAACTAACTCCGGTAACAACCCCATTACGATTTGCACAACATTTGGCATTAGTGTAAAAGATCAAAAACCAAAAGACGGAAATAAAACCCGGGAATGGAGAGAAAATCCATAAAATTCCAAAGTTGAAGCAAAGGAAGATATTCAAAGTTGAATCGCTCCGAGTTAAGAAAAGGAATAGATATTACCCTTTCCGGACGAATCTCGTAGTTTTCTAATTGACAAAAGTATGTGAGAGCTCCGGGGGTTTCAAAGGAATGTTCATAGATTTGGGCGTAATTTGGACGTGCAACCTCTCCGGGATTAGATGATTCCCCGGTTTGAGAAACCCGAGATCTCTTCTTAGATTCCTTGGGTGCCATGAACTAGAAAAACAAGTGTATGCATTTAGATTCCTTCATTCAAGTCATTGAGAAATCAAAGATCAAGGTAAAAAAATTGGAAAATAAAATTTGAAGAAGAAAACAAAGTTTTGTTAAGAGGACAAAAAGAAAAACAAAACAAAAAAATTGAAAAAGAAAAAAAGAAAGTGTTTTACCTTGATAGTGATTAGAGAGGAATGAAGAAAAGCCTAGCACCAAATTCGATGAGAAAAACCCTTAGAGCTTTGCTTGATTTGAAACCCTCTTTAAGTTTTTAAGTTGTGGTGTGAAAATATGAGGGAGGAAGAGCCTATTTATAGGCTAAAAACGACTAGGGTTTTTAGGGTTTTGAGAATTTTAGTTTTGGTAAAAGTTGAAGACTTTAAATGCCAAATTTAAAGCTGTCTGCGCAAATGCGTATCGATACGCCTGAGGGTGTATCGATACGGGGGTAAAAGCATAATTCCCTTAAAAATGCCCGTTGAAGAATCGTATCGAAACGGATGGAATCCGTATCGAAATGATTGAAGCTCGTATTGAAACATGTTTAACTGTATCGATACCCGTTTAAGGCAAAAAGAAGTCTGGGAAGCTTAATGAAGTACTCGTATCGATACACGTAGAACCGTATCGATACCCTATGCCCAGAAATACATCTTTAGGCCTAAAGAACAACCATAGGCTCGATTTTAACATCTCCTAAAGGAATGCAAATGATGAATGAACAGTTCTAAACATATTTGAAAAGAATCATACTCCCCTAACTATAGGCATGGACATTTTCAAGAGTTACAACACACAAACATGCACTTTCACAAGATCAAGTAATTTTAAGCACAAAGAGGTCCTAAAAGGTCAAGATAGGCTAGCTAGACCTAACTCTCTCCTAAGGGACCAAAAATGCTCTTTGTCTAAAGGTTTTGTAAATATGTCCGCTAATTGGTTTAAGGTGTCAACAAATTCTATAACAACATCATTTTTCAAAACACGATCTCTAATGAAATGATGTCGAATTTCTATGTGTTTAGTTCTAGAGTGTTGGATGGGATTCTTAGTGAGACAAATGGCACTAGTGTTGTCACACCTAAGGGGTATGGTTTCTATTTCAACACCATAATCTAAGAGTTGTTGCTTCATCCAAAGGACTTGAGTACAACAACTCCCTAAGGATATGTACTCCGCTTCGGTGGTAGATAAGGCTACACTATTTTGTTTCTTAGAGAACCAAGATACGAGCATACTACCTAAGAATTGGCATGTCCCGGAAGTACTTTTCCTATCTATCTTACATCCCCCATAATCCGCATCCGAATAAGCATGAAGGCTAAAGGAAGAATCTTTAGGATACCAAAGGCCTAAGGTAGGTGTGTCTCTATGGTATCTAAAAATTCTCTTAATGGCAACTAAGAGTGATTCTCTAGGACTAGCTTGAAACCTAGCACACAAGAAAACACTAAACATAATATCCGGTCTACTTGCGGTAAGGTAAAGCAAAGAACCTATCATGGATCTATAAAGCTTAGAATCAACACACTTACCTCCTTCATCTTTGTTAAGCTTTATGGAAGAACTCATAGGTGTGGTTTGAGGTTTTGCATTCTCTAAGCCAAACTTTTTGAGCATATCATTCACGTACTTAGCTTGATTTATGAAGGTGTCATCTTTCCTTTGTTTGATTTGGAGTCCCAAAAAGAATGAGAGCTCCCCCATCATGCTCATCTCGAACTCACCTTGCATTAGCTTAGAAAATTCTTTACAATAACACCCATTAGTAGAACCAAAAATGATATCATCAACATAGATTTGTACTACTAAGATGTCATTGTTATATCTTTTTATGAAGAGTGTGGTATCCACCTTTCCTTTTTCAAAACCCTTTTCAATTAAGAAATTTGAAAGTCTCTCATACCAAGCTCTAGGAGCTTGTTTTAAACCATAGAGAGCTTTTGTAAGTTTAAACACATGGTTTGGAAATTTTGAATCCTCAAAACCCGGTGGTTGTTCAACATACACTTCTTCATTTATAAAACCATTTAAAAAGGCACTTTTCACATCCATTTGAAAAAGCTTGAAATTATGATAACATGCAAATTCAAGAAACATCATAATGGCTTCCATTCTAGCTACGAGTGCATAAGTCTCATCAAAATCAATTCCCTCTTCTTGGGTATAGCCTTGAGCAACAAGCCTAGCCTTGTTTCTCACTATATTACCACTTTCATCTAATTTATTCCTAAAAACCCATTTTGTTCCTATAGTAGATTGATTATTAGGCCTTTCAACTAATGTCCAAACTTTACTTCTCTCAAATTGATTTAATTCCTCTTGCATGGCCAAAATCCAAAAATCATCTTTTAAAGCTTCTTTAATATTTTTAGGCTCAATGCATGAAAGAAATGCAACATGGTTCATTAATTTGAGAGAGGATCTAGTAGTTACCCCCTTGGATGGATCACCCAAGATCTCACCACCTTTGACATAGTTGAACTCCCTTGGGTAAGACACCTCCTTTTCCTCAAGAGCCAAGTCCTTCAAGGCTTCAATAGGTGGATCTTGTGTATCCTCATCTTTAGTTGGAACCTCATCCACCTTTGACGTTTGTCCTCCATCAATGGCATCAAGGATTCCTACATCATCATCATCACAAGATTCCTTCCTCGGAAGGAGGTTATCATCGAAAACAACATGTATAGACTCTTCAACTACTAGAGTTCTTTTATTAAATACACGATAGGCTTTAGAGTTTAAAGAGTACCTTAAGAAAATAGCTTCATCACTTTTAGCATCAAATTTACCTAAGTTTTCTTTACCATTATTCAAAACAAAACACTTGCAACCAAAAGGATGAAAATAGCTAATGTTAGGCTTCTTAGATTTTAAAATCTCATAAGGTTTTTTCTTCAAAATCGGCCTAATCATTACTCGATTTATAATATAGCAAGCGGTATTTGTGGCTCCCGCCCAAAAATATTTAGGTAAATTATTTTCGCAAAGCATGGTTCTAGCCATTTCTTCTAAAGTTCGATTTTTCCTCTCAACTACCCCATTTTGTTGAGGAGTGCGAGGTGCCGAAAAATTGTGGCTAATCCCATTTTCATTTAAAAACTCATCGAAACCTAGATTTTGAAATTCGGTTCCATGATCACTTTTAATGTGAGAAATTTTAAGTTCAAGATCGTTTTGAGTTATTTTAGAAAAAGTGATGAAGTTTTCTAAAGCCTCATCATTTGTACTTAAGAATAGAACCCAAGTAAACCTAGAATAGTCATCTACAAGCACAAAAGCATATGATTTTCCACCCAAGCTCATTGTTCTAATAGGCCCAAAAGATCCATATGAATCAATTGTAAACATCTACTAGTAGAGACATCATTAATGGATTTAAATGAAGTTCTATGTTGTTTACCCTTTGAACATGCATCACAAATTTTATCATTAGAAAATTTAAGTTTGGGTAAACCTCTAACTAGATTAAGGGAAATTAATTTCTCTAAGACACTCATGCTAGCATGTCCTAATTTTCTATGCCAAAGCCATGAGTCATGTTCATCATGTGCAACTAAGAATGTATGAGATGAATGAATGTCATCTAGATGCACCATGTATATGTTCCCTATGCGATGACCAATGAGCATTAGTTGATTTGTTTTAATGTTTACAATTTTGCAACCACTTTTATCAAATAAAACATTAAAACCCTTATAACATAATTGACTAATGCTCAATAAATTATGTTTAAGACCGTTGACATACAAAACATTTTCAATGAAAATAGAAGAGTGATTACCAATGGAGCCTATTCCTTCAATGTGGCCTTTGGAGTTGTCACCGAAAGTTACCACTCCACGACTCTTTGGCTTTAGTTCCACAAATCTACTCTTGTCACCAGTCATATGTCTTGAGCATCCACTATCAAGGTACCAAGAATTTTGGCTTGAAGCTTTAGCCTTGTAGCAATGCTCCCCCTACAAACAAAGAAATTAGGCCTTAATTTTTGGTACCCAAATCATTTTGGGTCCATGTGTGTTAGCCTTAAAAATTTTGGTTCCCTTGGGAATCCAAGAAGCAATAGCACTCATATTATTAGAAATAATGAGTTCCTTAGGAACCCAAACACTCCTAACTCTTTGACCTCTAGATTGCTTATTAAAATTTCTTTGTTTAGGAATAAAGGGTTTTCTTTTTACATATTGGGATTTAGAATGATTTCCTTTTTCAAAATTGTTTTTCCCAATAGCAATAGATGTTTTAAGATTATCCACTTCCTTTGTGTGATAATCTTGAAAATCGGAAAGAGGTTTTTCAAGTTCAAGATTTTTTGTTTTAAGATCATTTGAAAGATTTACTAAAAACAAAACTTTCTTTTCCAATTCGGAGTTAGCTTTAGAAAATGTCTCATTTTGATTTGTCAAATTGGAAATGGTTTTCTTGTTTTTCAAAATGGATTCTTTATATTTTCCTACTAACTCATCGTAAACCTTTTGCAATTCATCATAAGCATCTTGAAGTTCATCAAAAGTAAAATCAAAATTGTATAAGTTAGAATTTACCTTTGGTTCATCATCAATGGCCATGAGACATAGATTGTCCACTTCCTCCTCTTCCTTGGATGACTCATCGTCACTCCAAGTTGCTATTTGAGCTTTGAGCTTGTTCTTCTTCCCAAAGCTCTTCCTCTTCAATTGAGGACATTCGGAATGGATGTGACCCGGCTTCTTGCATTCATTGCAAGTGATTTGGTCCTTCTCCTCTTCCTTACTCTTGCTCTTGAAGTCTCCCTTTCTAATAAACTTTTTTCCACGATTGGACTTCATGAAGCGAGTAAACCGTTTGGCCAACATGGCCATCTCCTCATCTTCATCTTCACTTGAATCGCTTTCTTGACATGAAGCTTTTAGAGCGATTCCCACTTTCTTCTTCTCAACATCCTTCTTCTCAACCATCTTCTTCTCTTCTTCTCTTCCCTTCCTCATGATCTCATAGTTGAGTAGAGATCCAACAAGAGCATCAAGCTTGATAGTCTTCAAATCTCTAGCTTCAATAATAGCCGTTCTCTTGCCATCCCATGACTCCGGAAGAGAGTACAACAATTTCCTCACTAGTTTGTCTTCGGGGATGATCTCGCCGAACCCCTTCAATCCGTTGACAATGACCGAGAATCGATCAAACATCTTGGAGACACTTTCATCGGGATCCATCTTGAAATTTTCATAGCTTAGATTGAGTAGCCCAATCTTTGTCTCCTTGACATCACTAGCTCCCTCATATGTTGTCTCGAGGGTATACCAAACCTCCTTGGCATTTTCGATTGAAGATACCTTGGAGTAGATATCCGGACCAAGTGCACAAAATGTCACATGGAGAGCTTTGTCATTCACTTGCATCCTTCTTCTTCCATCATCCGTCATCTCGGCTTTTACCTTTGGGACAAGTCTTTCTCCATCTCTCTTCATAGGTATGTATGGACCTTCTTCAACCACATCCCACACCATGTAGTCGGTAGACTTAATGAAGAGCCTCATCCTATTCTTCCAATATGGGTAGTTATCCCCATTGAAGAATGGTGGCTTGGTGGTAGATTGGGACTCATAGAGGTTGGAGTTGGAGGTGGATGCCATTGCTTGACTAGTTGTTGATCAAACTCTCCTAGAATCGACTCAAGAGGGTTGTAATCCTTCCAATGAGTGTAGCTCTGATACCAATTGTTGAGTTGATCACACAATTGCAAATGGCCAAGAGGGGGGTGAATTGGCAATAAAAATTTTGGTGGGAAGAATGAGTGAAAAATAGAAGATGACACAAGTAGTTAGAGTGGTTCAAGTTCTCCAAATGAACTCTACATCCACTACCTTAGTTCCCACTAAAGATTTTCAACCAATTCACTACTTGAATTCTTCCCCTTTTCTTGGATGAGGGGTAACCTTACAAATTTGATTAAGCTTTCTACCCAAAGCTTAATCCACTCAATTTACAAAGAGAAGGTTTTGGTAAACTCAAATAATTCCTCACAAAGGATAAATGTCTACCCAAATACAATTTCAATTACCCCAAGCTCACAATACAAGATAACTATGAAAAACACTAGAGTTGGGTACAAGAATTTGACTTTGAAGAGCACAAGGGTTTGGATTTTTGCTTTGATGATGCTTGTAGGTTGAATAGTTGTTGTTGACCTTCAAAGGACTTCAATTTATACCTCCTCTATTAATTCTAGCCGTTTGGGTGGTTGGGGACTTGAATAGAGCCGTTGGAACTCTCTCTTACCACCATAAATGCACTTCTGCAGCTATCCGTATCAGTACACGGGGAGCCGTATCGATACATGTCTCAAAAAAGAAAGAGCCGTTGTGCACAATAAATAGGGGGTATCGAAACGCACGTAGGCGTATCGATACGGCTAAGACCGTATCGATACCTTTTTCTCGACTAAGCTCATTGTAAGTTTCCGTTTCGATACGAGGGTTTACCGTATCGATGAGGGGTCAACTACCAATTTAAAATTTGGTTACCTAACAACTGACACCAACGGTCGAAACATTTCAAACGACCTGAATTAAAAATTCGTTAAAACCGTATCGATACGGGTGAAGCCGTATCGGTACGCCATTCAAACTCTTTTATACTTTACAAAGGAGCGTATCGATACAGATTGAATCTGTTTCAATACGGTGTTTCGATACGGTTAAGTGCGTATCGAAACGAGTTCCTCTAGTGGCCAACTTTGTAAAAAAGGTATCGATACGGCTGGAAGCGTATCGATACACCTGGACGGTTTTCAATAGTTTGGCCTTTGAACACTTAGAAAATATTTTGAGTTTGAGTTTTTCAAATCAATTTTAAAGTGTTGGTGATTTAAAACTTATTAAGGGACTTATAAAACAATTTTAAGTTTTTCAAATTGATCCTTAAAGATTTAATTATATCAAAATCAAACATAGGTTTCACATATACGAATGTGTTTAGATTATCGCCAACTGAAGAAGTTGGCGATTAAGAATAAGTATCCTTGGCCAAGGATTGATGATTTGTTTGATTAGTTTCGAGGTTCTTCAGTGTTTTCTAAGATCGGTTTGAGATCTGGGTATTATCAGTTGAAGGTAAAGGATGTGGATGTGCCTAAGACTATTTTTCGTACAAGTTACGGGCATTATGAGTTCTTAGTGATGTCGTTTGGCTTGACTAATGCATCGGCTACATTCATGGAAATGATGAGTCATGTGTTCCATGAGTTTTTTGATCAGTTCGTGGTAGCGTTTATCGATGATATTCTTGTGTACTCTCGTACGAAGGAGGATTATGATAAACATTTGCGGATTGTGTTGCAAGTGCTATTGGAAAATTAGCTTTATGCTAAGTTGAGTAAGTGTGAGTTTTTGCTTAGAGAAGTTGTCTTTCTAGGACATGTGGTGTCGGCCGAAGGTATCCGATTTGATCCACATAAGATTGAGGAGGTGATGAATTGGAAGACGCCTAAATCGGTGACAGAAGTTTGTAGTTTTCTTGGTTTGGCGGGTTACTATCAAAGGTTTGTGGATGGGTTCCCTAATATTGCTACTCTGTTAACCAAGTTGTTGCAAAAGAATGTTCGTTTTGAGTGGAAAAATGTTAGACAACAAGCTTTCGAGAAGTTGAAGGAATCTTTGACGCAAGCCCCTGTCTTGATTCAACCTGAATCAGGTAAGGAGTTTGTAGTTTATAGTAATGCATCGTATGTTGGCTTAGGATGTATGTTGATGCAAGGTGGGAAGGTTGTGGCATATGCATCTAGGCAATTTAAGGTGCACGAGCGCAACTATCCTACTCATGATCTAGAACTTGCTGCAGTTGTGTTTGCTTTAAAGATTTGTAGGCATTACCTTTACGGCGAGAAGTGTGTGGTTTATACAGATCATAAGCGTTTGAGATATCCGATGTCTTAGAAAGAGTTGAATCTCAGGGAACGAAGATGGTTGTAGTTGCTTAAAGAGTACGACTTGACGATAGAGTATCACCCTGGAAAGGCTAATGTTGTGGCCGATGCCTTGAGTAGGAAGGTGGTTGTAGAATTGAGAGCGATGTTTGCTCGGTTGAGTATATCGCGTGATGGTAGGTTGATAGCTGAGCTACAAATGAAACCTTCCTTGGTTCAGTTGATTAAAGAGAAGTAGTTGCTTGATGATTCTTTAGTGCCTCATGTTCAAGACATAGCGAATTGTAATGCAATGGATTTTTGTTTCAATGATAGTGGTGTTTTGTGCTTTAAAAGTCGAATAGTTATGCCGGAGGATATTGAGCTGAGGCAAACTATCTTGACTGAGGCTCATAGCAGTCCTTTTGCTATGCATTCTGGTAGTACAAAGATGTATCGTGGTTTGAAAGACGAGTACTATTGGGTTTGGTTGAAGAAGGATGTTGCTGAATTCGTAAGTAAGTGTACGGTTTGCCAGTGCGTTAAAGCTGAGCATCAATTTCCTTCCGGGATGTTGCAACCATTGAAGATACCGAAATGGAAATGTGAGAGGATTACGATGAATTTTGTGTTCGGTTTGCCTTTGACCCTAACAAAGAAGAATTCTATTTGGGTAATTGTGGATCGTCTTACGAAGTCTGCGCATTTCATAGTTGTGCATACTACATATACGTTGGATAAGCTGGCAAAGGTGTATATTGCGGAGATTGTGAGGTTGCATGGGGCTCCTAAATCTATAGTGCCGGAAAGAGATCCGAGGTTTACAGCAAGGTTTTGGGAATGTCTGCATCAAGCATTGGGTACGCGTTTGAATTTCAGTACCTCGTATCATCCTCAAACGAATGGTTAGTTTGAGCGAGTTATCCAAGTGTTTGAGGATATGTTGAGGTGTTGTGTTATAGATTTCCAAGGTTCTTGGGAGATGTAGTTTCCTTTGGTGGAGTTTGCCTATAATAATAGCTTTCAAGCGAGTATACAAATGGCTCTTTATGAAGCCTTATATGGTAGGAGGTGTAGGATGCCTCTTTGTTGGGCGGAAGTGGGGCAAAATTTGATTTCTTTGTCGGATTAGCTTAAAGGAACGATGGAGAAAATAAAGCTTGTTTGTGATCGTGTGTTTTTGAAAGTATTGCCTTGGAAGAAGGAGATGAGGTTTGGACGTAAGGGTAAGCTTAGTCCAAGGTTTATTGGACCTTATGAGGTTGTGGAGCGTGTTGGTCCTGTTGTATATTGATTGAGGTTGCCTCCCGAGTTGGAGAAATTTCATGATGTGTTTCATGTTTCGATGTTGCGAAGGTATATGTCGGATACGTCTCATGTTATGCATGTTGAGAAGATTGAATTGAATCCGAATTTAGTTTTATAAAATCATTTTGACGTAACTTTTGTTTTCTCTCTTTTCTCATCAGCCAAACATCTTCTTTCTCTCAAAATCTCTAAAGAATTTCATCTTTGCAATTCTTTTTGTTTGGCAAATGTTCTCCTTGATGATTTCGTCATTTGTCTCAAAGGATCTTTGAAGGTTTTCAACAAAATCTTGCTAATTGAAGGAATAGGAAAGGATTAGAGGTAAATTTTGTTCAACTCCTCTAATCAAGGTTCTTCATTGAAATTCCTAAGTATTTAGCTCTCTAATTATGTTTTCTTAACAAGATTTCATGTTTATTTTGATGAAAGTGGTTAAATCAAGCTTAAATGGTGATTTTGATTGATTTTTGTATTGGATCTGATTTGGTTGAGTTAAGATTGGTCTTAATCATATTTTGTATTTTAAATAATGTTAAAAGAAAGGTTTGATCATATTAATCTTGAATCAAGATGGATCTCTATTTGTTAGGTTGTTAGATTTTGGGCTTTTGTTGTGTTAGTGTGAAATTTGAGTTGCTGGAGGTATAAGGATGTTATTAGGTTAATTTTGGATGTTGATTGATGATTAAAAATGGGTGGAAGTGATAGGTTTTTCTTGGGCTGAGTTTGTAGTGTAATCGAAGGTGTTTTTGGTTGTTTCAAATAGGCGTTTTGGTGATTTTGGGCAGAGCAGCGGGGTAGCTTTGCTTGTTGGAGATTTAATGCATAGTGATGCATTAATCCTCTTTTCTTGTGTGGTATAAACAGGGGAGAACTTATCGGGAGCAATCGATGAAGGTTCGTGAGTTTCGATTGCTTAGATTCGCGTCGGCTAATCGAGTTTGCGCGTGTTGGTGAGTGAGAACGTGAATTTCAGTTTTGAAAGCTTTAAAAGGTGATTTAGGAACTTAGTGGTAAGCTTGATACTCTTAACTAAGTTCGAAAGTAAGTGAAAGGATTTTCCTCTCTCGGTTGTGCTATTATGTGATGATTTATGCATTGTTTTGAATTAATAGTTTTACCTACTGTTAAAGCATGTTTATACGAGTAAGGTTACTGTTTTTAATGATGAAATGTTTAAGGATGCATAAGGTAAGTGATCCTTGAAGTATATGATTTATGCTTGTGATTGTAAGCATGGTTTAATGCTTGCAAATATGATTTATTGATGATGCTTTGAAAACAGTGAGGTATGTGTTAAATGTGACTTATATAGGCAAGTGATGTTGAGAAATTGTCTATAAATGATATCGGATATAGGATTGAGTGCACTTTAATAAGTCGCCTTGGATGTCGAGGGGTTGATGTCCCGTGTCTCCGTCCAAGTACCCTAGCGATCGAGGAGGTTGGTGTCCAGTCTCTTGTTAGTAGTTAAGCATCTAACCGATGATAGGGTTGGTGTCCCTATAGGTTGTAATTGTACACGGTTGATAGAGTACCTTTGGTTGTGAATGTAGCAATTCCAGTTAAGATGGCTTGAAGTGTCGGGTAGACACTTGTTGTAATCTATGTATCCGATATGAGGTTTTGAGTTGTGAACTTGTATAATGATCACTTGTAAGGCAATATAATTGATGATGTATCATGGAATCGTTTATGTTGCATAATGTGGTTTATGCATGTTTTACTCCTTAAGCTTTGCATATGGTAGCTATGCATGGGAAGGCTTAAATTGAGTGTGGTTTGGAATTTGACGATGATTCATGATACATGTTGCATGATGATTAACATGCTAATTTTAATAAAGGGAAGTGCATGGGTTTTAAAAGGGCATGATTGTTTTCTAAACGATGTTTTAGCAAATTGAAATGAGATTTCAATGTGGACATGAGAAATGGTTTTAATACATTGATGGTGTTTTGCTTTTGAGCCTCCTCACTATGCCTTGTGTGCTTACGCTCTCTATTGTCCATAAATGCAAATAATTGAGGTTTGGAGGCAGGGAGAGGCAAGGGATTCCAAAAGACTTCGCTTAAGAATGTATGTTTTGGTTTAGACTAAAGTAATAAGGGCAATGGGGGATCCGTTGGATTGTTGGGAGATTTGTGTAAACTCCCTTTTGTACAAGTTTGGTTTGCTGTTCTAGACTTGTAAATGGCCATTGGTATTAGGTTTAAGCTTTACTTTGCATTTTGGTATCTTGCTTGGTTTAACAATAGGTTGCATGCCTATAGTTTACCTTTGATGCAAATGTTCATGTTATGTTAATGATTATGCCATAGATGCTTCGAGATTGATGCTTATTTATGTTGTATGAATGTTGGAATGGTTTAGTATGGATTAAAGTGTGAAAAACTAGCAAAAAATGTCATTACAGGCCCAAGTGTTTCGGTACACTCGTGCTTGTACCGAAACGGTGAGCCTGAAATGGCATAGGTGTTTCGAGACAAGGAGGTCTGATTCCGTACAATTTACTACTGGAAACCTCTATTCCGAAACACCTCAAGGGGTGTTTTGATACAAGCCCGTGTTTCGAGTCATTTGAACATATTTAGGTACGTCTGTTTTGATACAAGGCTCTTTATATCATCTTTCGTGCACTTGGACCCGATATGTATACAAAGATGTCATCTTGCTTAAGTGCAAAAGAATTGTGGGACAAGCTAGAGACCACCTACGAGGGCACCAACAATGTAAAGGAGACCAAGATTGGGATCCTTAATTTGAGTTATGAGAATTTCAAGATGGAGCCAGATGAGAGTGTCTCCAAGATGTTTGATCGGTTCTCTGTCATTGTAAATGGTCTCAAGGGCCTCAGTGAGATCATTCACGAAGATAAGCTAGTCCAAAAGCTTTTTTAATCTCTTCCCGAATCATGGGATGAGAAGAGAACCGCAATCATCGAGGCCAAGAATTTGATGACTTTGAAGCTCGATGAGTTGGTGGGATCTCTCCTTACTCATGAGATCATAAAGCAAGGAAGAGAAGAAGAAAAGAAAAGAGAAGAGGAAAGAGTGGAGAAGCAAGAGGTATAGAAGAAGAAGCAAGGAATTGCTCTTAAGGCATCTCAAGAGGAAAGTAATTCTAGTGAGGACGCATTTGAGGAATTGGCTATGATAGCCTAGAGATTCTCTCGGTTCATGAAGTACAACCGAGGTAGAAAGTTCCAAAGAAGAAAAGACTTCAAGAACAAGAACAAAGAAGATGAAAAGGATCAAATCATTTGTTATGAGTGCAAGAAGCTGGGGCACAAAAGATCGAAATGTCCTCAACTCAAAAAGAAGGGGTTCGATAAGAAGAAAAAGCACAAAGCCCACATTGCTACTTGGAGCGACGAAGAATCATCATCCGATGAAAAGGAGCATGAAGTGGCTAATCTTTGCCTCATGTCTATTGATGAGGATCCTAAGGTAAACCCTAACTCATCTACTTTCGATTTTACATATGATGAACTTCAAGATGCATACGATGAGTTGCAAGAGGTTTACGATGAGTTGGTAGAGAAATATAAGGAATCAGTTTTGAGAAACAAAGAAATAATTTCCAATTTGAAAAACCAAAACGATCCCCTTTCTACGACCAACTCGGAACTTGAAATGAAGATTGTAGATTTACAAGATGATTTAAAGTATTTTCAAAATAAAAATTTGGATTTGAACAATCTTCTTTCAAAAGTTCATGATGATCACCACAAAGTGCTGAATGAGCTTAAGGCTTCTCTAAATGTAGTTGGGAAACAAGATTTTGAAAAAGCAAGCTCTCCAAAACCCAACTATGTGAAGAGGAACTTTAATGGCTACAAACAAAGAGGCTCTGAAAGACATCCTAAAGATAAAAGGGTTAGAAATGTATGGGTTCCTAAGGAACTAGTAGTTTCTAATAATATTAATGCTATTGCTTCTTGGATTCCTAAGGGAACCAAGTATTTGAGAGCTAACTCACATGGAACCAAAATGATTTGGGTACAAAAAATCAAGAACTAATCTTTGTTTGTAGGGGAGCATTGCTACAAGGCCAAAGCTTCAAGTCAAAACGCTTGGTACCTTGATAGTGGATGCTCAAGACACATGATCGGCGACAAGATTAGATTCATGGAGCTAAAGCCAAAAAGTGGAGTGGTGACATTTGGTGACAAATCCAAAGGCCATTTTGAGGGTATAGGTTCCATTGGTAATCTATCTTCTATTTTTATTGAAGATGTTTTATATGTCAATGGTCTAAAGCATAACTTGTTGAGCATTAGTCAATTATGTGATAAAGGTTTTAATGTTATTTTTGATGTTAATGGTTACAAAATTGTGAACATTAAAACAAATAAGATAATGCTCGTTGGTCATCGCATATGTAATATATACATGGTGCATCTAGATGACATTCATACATCACATGCATGTTTGGTTGCTCAAAATGAAAATGATGCATGGTTATGGCATAGGAAACTAGGACATGCTAGCATAAGTGTTTTAGAGAAATTGGTTTCCCAAATCTAGTTAGAGGTTTACCTAAGCTAAAATTTTCTTTAGATAAAATTTGTGATGCTTGTGCTAAAGGTAAACAAAAATGAACTTCATTTAAATCCATTAATGATGTTTCAACTAGTAGAGTTTTACAGTTGATCCATATGGATCTCTTTGAGCCTATTAGGACAACTAGCTTGGGTAGAAAATCATATTCTTATGTTTTAGTTGATGATTTCTCTAGATACACTTGGGTTCATTTTTTAAGTACAAAAGATGAGGCTTTAGAAAAGTTCATCACATTTTCAAAAGTTACTCAAAATGACATTGGTCAAAACATAACTCATATTAGAAGTGACCATGGAACGGAATTTCAAGATCTAGGTTTTGAGGATTTTTGTAACTCTAATGGTATTAGCCACAATTTTTCGCACCTCGCACTCCTCAACAAAATGGGGTAGTTGAGAGGAAAAACTGTACTTTAGACGAAATGGCTAGAACCATGCTTTGTGAAAACAATTTACCAAAGTATTTTTGGGCGGAAGCCACAAACACCGCTTGTTATATCATATATCGTGTAATGATTAAGCCAATTTTAAAGAAAACTCCTTATGAGATTTTAAAATCAAAGAAACCTAACATTAGCTTTTTTCATCCTTTCAGATACAAGTGTTTTGTTTTAAACAATAGAAAAGATCATTTAGGTAAATTTGATGCAAAAAGTGATGAGGCTATTTTCTTAGGATATTCTTTAAACTCTAAAGCCTATCGAGTGTTTAACAAAAGAACCTTAGTTGTAAAAGAGTATATTCATGTGGTTTTTGATGATAACCTCATTTCGAGGAAGGATTCTTGTGATGATGTAGGGATCATTGAAGCCAATGATGGTGGACAATCATCAAAGGTGGATGAGGTTCCAACCAATGAAGAAGAAGCACAAGATCCTCCCATAGAATCCTTGAAGAATATGAATCTTGGTGAAAATGAAGTGAGCTACCCAAGGGAACTCAACTGTGTCAAAGATGGTGAAATGTTGGGTGATCCGTCCAAGGGGGTAACCACTAGATCCTCTATTAGATTGTTTATTAATGTTTCATTCATTTCATGCATTGAGCCTAAAAATATCAAAGAAGCATTAAAAGATGATTTTTGGATATTGGCCATGCAAGAAGAACTTAATCAATTTGAGAGGAGTAAAGTTTGGACATTAGTTAATAGGCATAGTAATAAATCTACTATAGTAACTAAATGGGTTTTCAGAAACAAACTAGATGAGAGTGGTAGCATAGTGAGGAACAAGGCTAGACTTGTTGCTCAAAGTTATACTCAAGAAGATGGAATAGATTAATGAAACCTATGCACTCGTAGCTAGAATGAAAGCAATTAGGATGCTTCTTGCATTTGCATGTTATCATGAATTCAAGCCTTTTCAAATGGATGTTAAAAGTGCATTTTTAAATGAAGTGTATGTTGATCAACCACCCGGTTTTGAAGATCCAATTTACCCAAACCATGTTTTTAAAACTAACTAAAGCTTTATATGGTTTGAAACAAGCTCTTAGAGCTTGGTATGAAAGGCTTTCAAACTTTTTGGTTGAAAGAGGTTTTGAAAAAGGCAAGGTGGACACTACACTTTTCATTAAAATAAATGGCAATGACATCTTAGTAGTACAAATTTATATTGATGATATTATTTTTTATTCTACTAATGAGTTTTATTGCCAAGAATTTTCTAAGCTAATGCAAGGTGAGCTTTAGAAGAGCATGATGGGGGAGCTCTCATTCTTCTTGGGGCTCCAAATCAAGTAAAGGAAGGATGACATCTTCATCAATCAAGCTAAGTACATCAAGGATATGCTCATGAAGTTTGGCTTGGAGAATGTGTAGCCTCAAGCCACTCCAATAAGTTCATAAATTAAGCTTGACTAAGATGAATGAGGTAAGTGTGTTGATTCTAAGCTTTATCTTTCTATGATTGACTCTTTTCTTTACCTAACCACAAGTAGACCCGATATCATGTTTAGTGTTTGCTTGTGTGCAAGGTTTCATGCTAGCCTAGAGAGCCACACCTTGTAGCCATTAAGAAAATCTTTAGATACCTTAGAGACACACCTTGTTTAGGTCTTTGGTATCCTAGAGACTCTCCCTTTAACCTACATGCTTTTTCAGATACGGATTATAGGGGATGTAAAATAGATAGAAAAAATACACCCAAAACTTTCCAATTCCTAGGTAGTATGATAATATCTTGGTTCTCTAAGAAACAAAATAGTGTAGCCTTATCTACCACCGAAGCGGAATATATATCGGTTGGAAGTTGTTTTGCTCAAGTCCTTTAGATGAAGCAACAACTCCTAGACTATGGAATTGATGTAGGTACCATACCCCTTAAGTGTGACAACACTAGTGCCATAAGTCTCACTAAGAAACTCATTCAACATTCTAGAACCAATGTAGAACTAATGTTTTGATATAATAATTGAAAAATAATTTTGGACTAAATTGAAAGGATTTCAAAAATGCCTTTAAGTCCAAACAACTTGAAAATAAGTTTGTGGATGTTTTAAATGGTTTTGGCAAGGTTTGAAACGTTTTTAAGTAGCCAAAGCATGGTTTTCAAGGTACTCGTTTCGATACAGGCTAACCCGATTCGATACATTTTGAAACTGCCAAAACACGTACCGAAACTGGGCTTGCCCGTTTCGATATGGAGGGTTTCGGTTTCGAAACACCCATTTGGTGTTTCGGTACGCCCAATGGTCAAAATTTCCCAACGACTTTTGAAATGCAGCTCAACGGTCACTCTGATCGAAACAGTTTGTAACCGTTTCGATACAGCTCAATACCGTTTCGATACGGCCAAAGGCATTTTGTTACAGCTTGCTACATCAGGCTTCAACAGCTAGTTCTGAAGATGGCCGTTCCAATACGGGCTCGCTTGTTCTGATACAGACAACTGCAGAACAACATTAATGGTGGAAACAAAGTCTCCAACGGCTCTAAAACATCCCTAACGGCTATTAACGACCACAAACTCAATTGAGACTATAAATTGAAGGCTGGAACACTTGAAGAAGGTGAGAGACTACATCCAAGCAATATGGTCAAGAGAATTAGAGTCTAAATCTTTATTTTACTATTCTCTTGTATATAGTCTTTAGAGAGTGAACTTTATTGTAAATCCTTGTACTCTTGTTTTCTTAAATTTGTGTAAAGACCCACCTTGTGAGGTATTAAGTTTACCAAACGAATCCCTTGTAAAAGGAGAGGTTCTAGTTTAGCCTTGAGAGAAAAAACTAGAATTGGTTCTATCTTAGCCAAGTCCAAAAGATAGCGTTGTAACGGTTTCCTCCTAATCCGAGAAAAGGGGACGAATTCATTGTTGAGTGAATTGAGAAATCCTTAGTGGTGTGTTAAGGTAGTAGGGTGTAGGTGCTTGTTAGAAGGTCGAACCACTCTAAAATCATTGTGTCACTTGTCTAACTTTATTTCGATTTTAGCCAATTCAACCACCAAACATTTACAATCCTCCTTGACGGTTTCGGTGATCGATTCGAGCGTGCTACAAGCTCAACAACCAAGCACATAGAGATAAGACACCATTTCATTAGGGACCATGTCCTAAAGAATGATGTTGTTCTAGAGTATGTTGATACCTCAAACCTAGGGGTGAGCATTCGATCGAGTCGAGTCAAAAAATTTCGAGTTATTCATTTTGACGCGTCATATTTTACAACTCAAACTTTATTTGAAATTTTTTAGATTCGAGTCAAGTTTAAGAAATTCAAGTCAAGTCGAGTTTTCGATTTCCCATAAAAATTTAATTATAATTATTTATCATGTTATAATATGGTTTGATTCCAATTTAAACGACTTTCTCTAATCATATAAGATATGCACATATATATTTCTTCATGTTTTTTCACATGTGACAATATTTCTTCATATTTTTATATAAGGTTAACAACTGGAATGATCACTTATGTTTTCTCTCAGTACAGTATTGGTCACTGATTCTGAAAAATGACCTGTAAGGTCACTTACGTTTTCAGGGCGTAAACTTTTGGTCACCTAGACGTTTGTTGCCGTTAACATTTGATGGGAGGTTGATCTGAAACAAGAAAAAAGGGTAAATTACCTAGATAGTCCCTAAACTATTACTTCACTCCTATTTTGACCACCGAAATAAAAATAATTTGTATAATTACACATTTAATCCTCCACATTTACATTTTTTATTTCTTCTTCATCTAACTTATTCTCTAATTTTCTACTATATTAATCCTCAATTCACACCATATATTATAATCTATCACTGTATATATCCATGTTTCAAATAATGTTTGTAAAATTTCCAAAATTTCCGTATTAAAGATTAAAGATTCTAAGTTTTTCCATTAGATTGATTTTAAAAAATAAAAATAGTGTCACATGTCGAGCATTGTTTGGTTGATAATTTTTTTAACACCTCTTTAACGGCCTGACACCTAAAATTATAACGATTGAAACTTTGGGCACCTATTTTTATAAAAAAATACTTTAGGTACCTAAAGTTCAAAAAAGGTATACTTTACGCACCTATTTTCATCCAAGCCTTTCGAATATGCTATCTAAACATTTTTGCACTTAAATTGGGCATTATTTTGTACTGAACCATATTAAGAATTACAAATATTATTTGAAACATGGATATATACGGCGTTGGATTATAATATACGGTATGAATTGAGGATTAATATATAGAAAATTAAAGATTGAGTTAGCTGAAGAAGAATATGGAAGATGGTGGAAGAGACAGGAAATAAAAAATGTAAATGTGGAGGATGAAATGTGTAATTATACACATTATTTTTATTTCGGTGATCAAAATAAGAGTGAAGTAATAGTTTAGTGACTGTCTAGGTAACTTATCTTTTTTTATTATCTCAAATCAGCTTCTCGTTAATATTTAACGACAACAAACGACTGAGTGACCAAAAGTTTACGCCTCGAAAACGTAAGTGACCTTACTGGTCGTTTTTCAGAATCGATGACCAACTCTATACTGGGGAAAAACATAAGTGACCATCCCATTAGTTAACCCTTTTATATATCGGTATGTATATATCATAAAAAATTGAGGGACTCGTTTCGACCTTAAAAATAAATCCACTAATTACTAAAAATTTCGAGTTATTCGAGTTATGCGAAATTCCATTTTACAACTCAAACTTTATTTGAAATTTTTTTTCGAGTCATTCGAGTTTATAAAATTTCGAGTCAAGTCAAGACGAGTCGAGAATTTTCACTTCGAGTCGAGTTATTCGGTTTTGTGGAGTCGAGTTTTGTTCACCCCTACTTAAGCCAACTAGCGGATATCTTTACAAAACCATTAGATAAAGAACGTTTTTGTACTCTTAGGAGAGAGTTAGGTCTAACTAGCTTATCTTGACCTTTTAGAGCCCTTAAGTGTCAAAAATTTGCTTGAATTTGAATGATGATCATGTTTATGTAATTTTTCTTCTTGATGCATGTATGCTAGTTGCTAGGGGGAGTATGTATCTGTTTTAGTCTATAAATGTTGCTCATTTATCATATATATGCATTTAGGATCGATTAAAATCCAATTTTTGAACTCAAGTCTATTAAAAAATGCATTTATGGAAAATGAGTACCGATACGGGTAACTGCGTATCGATACACATTCATGAGAGTTTCGGTATAGGTGACACTCTACTGGTGTGGGTTTTCACAAATGAATCGGTATAGGTAAAACTGTACCTGTACGATTTGTCGAGTCGACACTGATACGACTTTTAGCGTACCGGTACGCATTGACGTTAGAGTGTTTAAATGTCATTAAATGAGGGTTTCAAACTTTAATTAAAACACAACCACTTTTTCTTCAAAACCCTAGTCGAACTTGGCTACAACCCCCCCCCCCCCCCGCAAAAAAAAAATAAACCTTTTATTTCCCACACAATTCTTCAAATCGTTTGAGGTTTTTTGCTTTTCAAATCAAGCCTAAGCTTTGTCATTAATTTTGTGCATCATCATCTCCTCATTCATCCCAAATTCCATATTCAAGGTATAAACTCTTTTTTTTTTATTTTTTCAATTTTGTTTTAAATTCTATACTATTTTTAGAAATTCTTGTATATAATATATATATATATATATATATCATATGGGTTTTAAATTTTTTAAAAAAATTCTTTCAAAAATGAATTTTTTTTATTCAAATATAAAAATATACTGTATATTTTTTGAAATTCTTTTTACCAAAAATTTGTTTTATACTTATATATGTTTTCACCTATATTATATATTTTTTAACAATCGCCTTGAATTTTGGATTTTTTATTGGATCGAATATGATGATTTATGCATACATTGTTTTTCCTTGATTTTGATCTCAGGTTATGGCTCCTAAGAAACGTATGAGAAAGGATATTGCATCCTTCTCTAACTCCAATTCCAATGGCACTAAACCAAATTTGTTCTACATCTTGCAACATAGTACTAATGAGCCCAGTTTCACTCGAGCGATGGATCATTTCAAAGTTTTCCAAAACTTCAAAATTCATCGTGAGCGCAAGGTTTCTATCCCTTAATTGACTTCCCCTGAATTTAACTTTCATTATCTTGAGTTACTTAACTAATGGAAGTTCATGTCTTTTCTAAGTATACCCGGGGTCTTTTATAAAAACCTTGTTTTGATCTTTTAATCTAATGCTCGATGTGTTATGGACAAAGCCGAAAATGAAGTTATAGCCATTGAGTCTTACCTTATGGGTAACACTTTTTGAATTGATTCTAAGGTTATAGTTGATTGTTTGGGGGTTGAGGATATAGGTATAGATGATGAACACTCTCTAGGCAACATTCAACTCGGCTCCGTCTCCACCCTTGATGCTCATGATCGCTTCCTTCATTTTCTTATCACTTGGTGGTTTCGTCCATCCGATGATAAATGGTCCACTATTCATCAAGTTGATAGTTTTTGGATCCGATGCTTTCGGGAAGGAAAGCGCCCAAACTTTGCTCAGATTATGTTTGTAGAGATTGTCTATTTGTTCAGAACCGCCATTTGACCTTTGTCTCATCCTTCACCTATGGCACGACCTTGAGTTTCATCTTTCACAAGCTTGGGATTGATTGTTCGTATGATCTTGAGGTATCTCTCACCAATCCTATTGACGAAAAATCTCTTCGCAAGGCCAAATTCACTTGGTATGACAACCAATGGATTCAAAATGTGGATCTTCCTCAACATGCTCAGCCTGAAGCAGAAGAGAATGCTTTCGTAGCGCCTTTTTCAGTTGCTCCCCAACCGCCTTCCTTTGATGCTCTTATGGCCTACCTTGATGGGAAGTTTAATTCATTGAACGCGAGCATGAATGTTGGTTTCTCATCCATGGACACTCGTCTCACGACTATGGATGCTAGAATCACTTCTATAGAGACTAGCCCAGCCTCAATGGATATAACTCTTACCGCCTTTCATGGAGAGTGGCGTGGGTATACCTTTGGTAATGATGCCATGGAAGATGAAGATGACGATAAAGACGGTGATGAAGGCGAAGATGACGCTCCCTATACCTTTGCATCTCATTGCATATCATCTTTTAGCATTTTCCTTTTTATGCACCTATCTATGTTATTTCCCTTTTTAGGACCTATGTTTTGAACTATATTTTTTTAGGATTTGAGTTTAGACTTCTATTTGCTTTGATCTGTTATGCTTTCGGTGCTTAATAATATTTATGTTGCTTAATGTTGCTTTGCATTGCTTATAATATTCCCTACATTGATTTTGATCTAACAAAAAGGGGGAGAAGTTTACACAACCTTAAATTTTTTTCAAAGATACATCTTTTAGCCTTAGAGTAAGGGGGAGAAATTTTAAAATTTTATTTGGGTTTTATTATATCAAAAAAATGGAGATTGTAAAATCAAAATTGATTTTGATATAACAACTTTTTTCAAGGACGCACTTGCAAAATGAAATAAATTTTCAAATACTCAAAAGACTCACAAAATGACAAGGATTCGAACTTTAAGTATTTCTAAATCAAAAGCCAAGTATCTAAAATATTTTCTAACTATTTTTGAACTTAAACTTTTGAAATTTGTACAGGCGTACCGATACGGTCACACTCGTATCGATACGGTTTTTGGCTACTAGAAACGGGTCAAGAAAAGTGTACCGATATGCTCATTGCCATATCGATACATATTCAAACTCGATGTAATCCTGAATTCCAAAAACTACTTACCGTATCGATACGCTCCTTTGCGTAGCGATACAAGTTGGTAAAATTTGAAAAATATTGGAATTAGATTTTTGACTATTGCATTGTCAGATTATTTTAACCAAACACTTTGAAAGTTGGTTAATAGTACCGATACGCCTAACTACCGTACCAGTACACTTTTTGGTTAACCAGCTCTCCATATTCCAATGAGCAAAATTGGTATCGGTATGCACTATGTTGTACCGATCCCCTATATAAAATATGGTTTCCGTATCGATACGCCTCTTCGCGTATCGATACGCTATTTGTATACAACGACTCTTTTTTCTTTTGACAGGTATTGATACGGTGACGCGAGTACCGGTATAGTAGGTTGCAGAACTGCATTTATAGTGGGAAAAAGAGAGCCCAACGGATCTATTGATGATCTCAACTACCATAACGGTTAGAATTCAATGAACATGTATAAAAGCAAGCCATTAAAGCTACAAAAACAATTATTGATCAAGTCAAGCACATTCAAGAAAAAATCCAATCCAATTTGAGCAAAATAGAGTCAAACCCTTGTACCCAATTGAGTGATTTTTATTGTATTCATCTTTTATCAATTTGAGTGGAGAGAACTTGTAATTTGAGACAAATATTCTACCTTGTGAGGTTTATTTTTCATTTTCCAACAATATTTGTATTGAGAGAGTCTTGGTTAATCATTGGGTAGAAAGATTAACTGGTATGTAATATTTTCTCCTAATCCGAGAAAAAAGGACGAATTTTCTAGTGAAATTGGTTGAAAATCCTTAGTGGGAGCTAAGGTAATGGATGTAGAGCTTGCCCTAAGCTTGAACCACTATAAATTGCCTTTTCTTCAATTTTCGCATTTTCAATTTGCTCCCTTCATTTTTAAAAATCCAATTCGCCCTTTCTTGACCATTTTCGATTCGATTGATCCACTCAACAATTGGTATCAGAGTCTAACTCTTTAAGGGATTCACATACACACGAGGAGATCCTAGAAAAAGATCAATCAGCCTTTAAATCAAGAAATGACATCTACCTTCGACCAAAACCTCTCCGAGTCACAATTGATCACCAAGCCACCTTATTTCAACGGGGATAACTATCCTTATTGGAAGAATAGAATGAGTCTCTTCATCAAGTAAAATAACTACATCGTTTGGGATGTGGTGGAAGATGGACCAACCATTCCTATGAAGAAAGATGAAGAAGGAAGGCTTGCTCCAAAAACTAGAGCGGAGATGACCGATGAAGATCGTAGGAGGCTTCAAGTCAATGACAAGGCTCTACACATCATCTTTTATGCACTTGGACCCGATATGTATGCAAAGATGTTATCTTGCACAAGTGCGAAGGAGGTGTGGGACAAGCTAGAGACCTCGTATGAGAGCACCAACGATGTAAATGGGACCAAGATTGGGATCCTTAACTTGAGTTACGAGAACTTCAAGATGAAATCGGATAAGAGCTTCTCCAAAATGTTTGATCGGTTCTTCGTGATAGTAAATGGTCTTAAGGGCTTCGGTGAGATCATTCCTGAAGATAAGTTTGTCCGGAAGCTTCTTTACTCTCTTCTCGAATCATGGGATGAGAAGAGAACCGCAATCATCGAGGCCAAGAATTTGAAGACATTGAAGCTCGTTGAGTTGGTGGAATCTCTTCTTACTCATGAGATCACGAAGCAAAGAAGGGAAGAAGAAAAGAAGAGAGAAGAAAAAAGTTAGGAAGCAGGGAATTGCTCTCAAGGCTCCTCAAGAGGAAAACAATTCTAGTAAGGATGAGTTTGAGGAATCAGATATGATAGCCAAGAGATTCTCTCAGTTCATGAAGTCCAATCGGGGAAGAAAGTTCGAAAGAAGAAGAGACTTCAAGAACAAGATCAAAGAAGAGGAGAAGGATCAACTAATTTGTTATGAGTGCAAGAAGCCATGGCACATAAGATCGGATTTCCCTCAACACAAGAAGAAGGGCTTCGAGAAAAAAAGAAGTACAAAGCCCATGTTGCTACTTAGAGCGATGAAGAATCATCATCTGATGAAAGAGGAGCATGAAGTGGCTAATCTTTGCCTCATGGTTATTGACGATGATCCTAGGGTAAACCCTAAATCATCTACTTTCAATTTCACATTTCATGAACTTCAAGATGCATATGATGAGTTATAATATGTTTACAATGAGTTGGTAGAAAAATACAAGGAATCATTTTTGAAAAATAAGAAAAAAATTTCCGATTTGAAAAACCAAAGCGATTCCCTTTGTACAACCAACTCAGAAATTGAAAAGAAGATTTTGGTTTTACAAGATGACTTAAAATATTTTCAAAATGAAAATATTGATTTGAATAATCTTCTTTCCAAATTTCATGATTACCACAAAGCGGTGAATGCGCTTAAGGCTTCTCTTAATGTAGTTGGGAAACAAGTTTTTGAAAATCCAAGTTCTTCAAAACCCAACTATGTAAAGAGGAACTTTAATGGATACAAACAAAGAAGCTCTCAAAGGCATCCTAAAGGTAAAATAGGTAGAAGTGTATGGGTTCCTAAGGGACTAGTAGCCTCTTATAATATTAATGACACTGCTTCTTGGATTCCTAAGGAACCAAGTATTTGGGAGCTAATTCACATGGACCCAAAATGATTTGGGTACCAAAAATCAAGAACTAATGTATGTTTGTAGGGGGAGCATTGCTACAAGGAGAAAGTTTCAAGTCAAAAAACTTGTTACCTTGATAGTGGATGCTCAAGACACATGACCGGCAACAAGAATATATTCATGGAGCTAAAGCCAACGAGTGGTGGAGTGGTGACATTTGGTGAAAACTCCAAAGGCTACATTGAGGGTATTGGTTCCACTGGTAATCTCTCTTCTATTCTTATTGAAGATGTGTTATATGCCAATGGTCTTAAACATAAATTGTTAAGCATTAGTCAATTGTGTGATAAGGGTTTTAATGTTCTTTTTGATATTAATGGTTGCAAAATTGTGGACATTAAAACAAATAAGATAATGCTCATTGGTCATAACATAGGTAACATATACATGGTGCATTTAGATGACATTCATATATCTCATGCATGTTTGATTGCTCAAAATGAAAATGATGCATGTTTATGGCATAGGAAACTAGGACATGCTAGCATAAGTGTTTTAGAGAAATTGGTTTCCCAAAATCTAGTTACATGTTTACCTAAGCAAAAATTTTCCTTAGATAAAATTTTTGATGCTTGTGCAAGGGGTAAACAAAAACGAACATCATTTAAATCCATTAATGATGTTTTAACTAGTAGGGTATTTCGATTCATCCATACGTATTTCTTTGGGCCTATTAGGACAAATAGCTTGGGTGGAAAATCATAGGCCTATGTTTTAGTTGATGATTTCTCTAGATACACTTGGGTTCACTTTTTAAGCACAAAAGATGAGGTTTTAGAAAAATTCATCACATTTTCAAAAATTACTCAAAATGACCTTGGTCAAAACATTTCTCATATTATAAGCTACCATGGAACGAAATTTCAAAATCTAGGTTTTTAGGATTTTTTTAACACTAATGGTATTTGCCACAATTTTTCCGCACCTCGCACTCCTTAACAAAATGGGGTAGTTGAGAGGAAAAACCGCACTTTAGAATAAATGGCTAGAATCGTCCTTTGTGAAAACAATTTACCTAAGTATTTTTGGGCTGAAGCCACAAACACCACTTGTTATATCATAAATCAAGTAATGAGTAAGACAATTTTAAAGAAAACTACTAATGATATTTTAAAATCAAAGAAGCCTAACATTAGCTATTTTCATTGTAACCCCCTTAGCCCGGCCTAGACGGTTGACCCGAACTGCGAAGATTACACGGGGAAAATCAAAGTCAACCCGAAAGTCAACCTTGATTAACAACCCTTTTTCTTTTCTTTTTAATCTTGTCTAGATACATGTTAACCCTAGGTGAACACTCAAGAAACATATATGAGTAAGGCACAACGATCGGATTTCAGAAAGGGACTCAATTGCACAATATAGAAATTTTAGGGACCAAAACGTAATTTTTATAAATTAGAAGGTCGTAACTGATTTTAAAGTTACCAATATGAAATTAGTCACATTTCATGCTTCTCTGTCAAAATTCAACTTATTTGGACATCTCAAACTCAAGCAATTGGAACATCAACATATGGGACTAAAATGTAAAGCTTGCAAACTTCAGCACCATTCAAATCAATGTCCAATGGTCACCTGTTTCGAAACGTTCACCTGCTGTATCAGAACAAGGACTGAAACGACGTCGACCGTTCCGAAACGCGGGTTGGTTCCGAGACTGGTTCTGAAACAAGGCCTTCCAGTAGCCAAAACGTTTCAGAACGCCCCTTAGCGTTTCGAAACACAAAGGCCATTTCAGGCCCCCGTTTCGAAACACTAGAGGGTGTTTCGATACGGTCTGCCCAGAAACTGCAGATTTTGCTGGTTTATCATACATAAATCCATTCAAACACTATCTAATGACTCCCTAACCATGTCAACATAACATCATACCTAAATGGTACATGTTTAGAACTCCTAAACACCTTCATAGCATCAAACATGGTAAACTCATATTTCTAGAGGCATGCTTCCTAGTCAAGAAATCCAATAAGCAATCCAAACCTCAAACAAGCATTAAAGGCCATTTACAATCCAAATCAACAAAGGTAAACATGCCACAACCACTGAGAATTAAATACATCTCCCAAAACAAAGTTTAGGTTCCCATTGCCAAATTACCAAAACTAATAGTGTATGAAACCATCACCATACATGAGCTTGGTTTCCCTTGGACACTCTTAGCTTCCTTGTTGCCCTTAAACACTTCAATTATCTGCATTATTGGTAAAAGAGAGAGCGTAAGCATAAATGCTTAGTGAGGCATGCTCTAAATAAACCAACACAATAATGCAATTTTTAGTAAACACTTTCAACAAAGCTTTTAGACACATGCTCATCTCTTTTCATGCAACCTTGCATACTTTACAAGCATCTCATGCTTCATTACATTCAATACACTATATTGGCTTCCAAGTGATAGTTCATAACCATTTACAAACACAAAACACAATCGGATACGCGGATTACAAGCGTTGTCCCACACACTTCATACACACTACCGGCTTAACAAGGTGGAGTTTATCGGTACAATCACAACCCCTCAAGACCCGTGATGGAGTTTAACGGTACAATTACAACCCCTCAACATCACTCATCGGTAGTTGAATAATTCCACTAACGAGAGTACGAGAAACATAACACAAGATCCATACACGGACTTTCAACCACCGTTGTGATCTTACCTTACTCGTTAGGGTACTTGGATGGAGTTTACGGTACAATCACAACCCCTCAATATCCAAGGCGACTTTAATTACGGTGCACCCAATCCTATAGCCGGCTAACTATATCCGATTCAAGTACTTTAAAACCAATTCAACACTTGCCAATATACATCAAATACCGTCATCAATTCACTGTTTTAAAGCATTATACAAAGCCATTAAACATCATGCATCATTACCAATTTAATATCATGCCAAAACAAGGATCTCTTACCTCGAGCATCCTTCAACACATGGCTTTCAAAACCAGCATTAACCATGCTATAACATGCTTCCAAAACAGAATTTAAACATGCAATTTATAACCAATGCATCAAACCACTTCATAGCACATACGAGGGAGTTTTTCCGAAAACATACTCTTGAGCTTAGATAAGTTGTTTAGACTTAAACTAAGCTCCCAAAACTTCCAAATAAATGTTCCAAAGCTGGAACCCATCTCCACTCACCAATTTCGTTTCGCTAGCTTGCCGAAACTCCAATCAAGCCTCCGGATCAACTCCAAAAGTGTCCGAAGATGTCTCCCCTATTTTAGACACATCAAAGCAGAGGATTAATGCATTATCATGCATTGAAATCTTCAGCCAACACACCTAAACTCACTGCTCTACTTAAAACCAACATTTCGGCTACCAAACACAACCGAAATCACTTCCAAACTCTTCCAAAACTTAACCCAGCCAAAATCCATCACTTCTAATCATTTCTAAACATCAATTAACATCCAAAATAATCCTAAACTCGTCCTTATACCTCCATCTATAACAGAACACCAAAAACACCTAAAAAACCACCATTTTCATAAGCAAAAACTTAGTAAATACAACCTATTCGTGATTAGATTGATGAAACCTCATTTCAACATCATTAGACATCCAAAATACATTAAAGAATCATCTCAAAACAGAGCCCAAACAATCACAACGAAATTCTTCAAGATTTCTTCCAAAATCTTGAGTTTTAAGCCAAAATCATGTTTCCAACATTAAAACCATTTATAAAACATAAATTAAGGATTGACAACTTGGGAATTTCAGTAAAGAACTGAGTATTTAGAGGAGAAGAACAATCTTACCTCTAAATGGTGATTTCTCCTTGATTTGGGCCAAATTCCTTGAAAATTCAATGTGGAAATCAAAAGGTTTTGTTGCTAGATTGATTATGAAACTATGAGTGATGGAAATCTCATCAAATGAGGTGAAGATCAAAGTGATCTGTGCTGGAGAAAATGTGTTTGGATGATGGGATTTTGAGAGAAAAAGGAATGAGAGAAAATTTGGAAAAGGTAGTTATGAGAATCTAAAAGTAGTTTCCATCTTTATTTTATTTAATTAAAACATTAATTAAATCACCCAAATTAAGGAAAAATCTGGAGAGAAAACATTTTGGGTAAATTAGCTCCTTAAAGATTCAAAGTTTCAACCCTTTACAAAACAGTCACCACTAAACTTTTCAAAAATCGCATTTTGGTCACTACACCGAAATGTAGTAATTCCAAACCCTATTTTATAAAATTGATTTCACCATTCTCTTATATATATTAAAATATGATTTTTAGATATTTTTCTATATTTTTGAAACATCCCGAACTAGGCTTTCCCTAAAACCTCCTTTTATATTCGAACCGTTTCTCAGATCGGTCCGACCAAACCCTAAACTTCTAAGCCCAAAATTGGAGTGTTACAACTCTCCCCCTCTTAAGAAATTTCGTCCTCGAAATTTACCTGGAGGAAAAAGGTAAGGAAACTGCTTCTTCATGTCGTCCTTTCTTTCCCACGTGGCTTCCTCAACACCACGATGCTTCCACAACACTTTAACCAATTCAATGGTCTTGCCTCGAAGAACTTTACTGTCCGAATCCAAAATTTCAACTGGCTCCTCATCATAGGTCAAGTCTGGATTCAACTCCACTTCCTCCACAAGCATAACATGCGAAGGATCCGATCTATACCTCCGAAGCATAGAGACATCAAACACATCATGTATCCTTTCCAACTCTCGCGGCAACCTCAGCTTGTACGCAACAGGACCCACACATTCAATCACCTCGTATGGTCCAATACACCTAGGGCTCAACTTACCCTTCCGGCCAAACCTCGTCACCTTCTTCCAAGGCGAAACCTTCAAGAACACACGGTCACCCACGACAAACTCGATCTCCTTACGCTTCAAATCCGCGTAAGACTTCTGTCGATCAGAAGCTGCCTTCAATCGCTCACAAATGAGCTTCACCTTCTCGGTGGTTCCTTTCAACAAAGCCGGCATCGAGACCAACTTCTGACTTGTTTCAGCCCAGCAAAGAGGAGTTCTGCATGTCCTCCCATACAAGGCTTCATAAGGTGCCATTTGAATACTTGCCTGGTAGCTATTGTTATAAGCAAACTCCACCAAACGCAAATGCTTCTCCCACGAACCTTGAAACTCAATCACACAGCACCTCAACATATCCTCAAACACTTGGATAACACACTCAGATTGTCCATCCGACTGTGGATGATAAGAAGTACTGAAATTTAACTGTGTACCCAAAGCTTGATGCAAACACTCCCAAAAACGCGATGTAAACCTCGGATCTCTATCCGACACTATAGACTTTGGCACACCATGCAGTCTCACAATCTCAGCAATGTACAGCTCTGCAAGCTTATCCAAGGTATACGTAGTATGCACAGGTAAGAAATGTGCACACTTCGTATTGTGATCCACAATCACCCACACCGAATTCTTCTTCGATGGCGACAAAGGCAAACCAGACACAAAGTCCAGGGTAATCCTTTCCCACTTCCACTCAGGAATCCTCAACGGTTGCAACAACCCTGAAGGAAACTGATGCTCAGCCTTAACCCGCCGACAAACCATGCACTTACTCACGTACTCTGCAACATCTTTCTTCAATCCCACCCAATAGTACTCATCCTTCAGATCACGATACATCTTTGTACTACCAGGGTGCATAGCAAAAGGACTACTATGAGCTTCAGTTAGAATAGTATGCCTCAACTCCGCATCACTCGGCACTACCATCCGACTTCCGAAACATAGAACTCCATCATCATTAAAATAGAAATCCGATGGTCTATCCTCAGCAATATCATGAACATGTGGCACCAAAGAATCATCCAGCAACTTCTTATCCTTTATCAACTGAACCAAAGATGGTTTCACTTGCAACTCAGCCACAAGACCTCCATCTCGCGAAATACTCAAGCTAGCAAACATAGACCTTAGCTCCACCGCCAACTTCCTACTAAAGGCATCCGCTACAACATTAGCTTTTTCCTGGGTGGTACTCGGTCGTCAAGTCATAATCTTTAAGCAACTCCACCCAACGTCGTTGCCTAAGATTCAACTCTTTCTGAGACATCAGATACTTCAAAATCTTGTGATCCGTGTACACAGTACAATTCTCACCATACAGATAATGTCTCCAAATCTTTAAAGCAAAAACCACCGCAGCTAACTCAATATCATGCGTAGGATAATTGCGCTCATGCATCTTCAACTGGCGCGATGCATAAGCCACCACCTTACCCTCTTGCATTAGCACACACCCTAAACCAACATAAGATGCGTCACTGTACACCACAAACTCTTTTCCTGATTCAGGCTGAACCAAGATAGGAGCTTGCGTCAAAGCTGCCTTAAGCTTTTCAAAAGCTTGTTGCCTTGCTTCTGTCCACTCATACTTGACATCCTTTTGCAACAACTTCGTCAAAGGATCAAAAATCTTCGAAAATCCATCTACAAATCTCCAGTAATATCTCGCCAACCTAAGGAAACTACAGACTTCATGAACAGACTTAGGAGGCTTCCAATTCATCACCGCCTCAACCTTCTGAGGATCAACAACTTCCCTAAGCCAGAATTCACATTTACTCAGCTTAGCATAAAGCTGATTCTCCAACAACGCCTGCAATACAATCCTCAAATGCCCCTCATGCTCCTCCTCAGTACGAGAGTACACAAGGATATCGTCAATGAACACCACAACAAACTTGTCCAAGTATTCATGGAACATTCTATTCATCATGTCCATAAAAGCTGCAGGAGCATTCGTCAAGCCAAACAGCATTACAAGGAACTCATAAAGTCCATACCTCATCCTAAAGGCTGTTTTTGGCACATCCACATCTTTCACCTTAAGTTGGTAGTAACCTGACCTTAAATCAATCTTAGAGAACACAACTGCTCCCCGAAATTGATCAAAAAGATCATCAATCCTCGGCAAAGGATACCGATTCTTGATAGTCAACTTGTTCAGTTGACATAATCAACGCACATTCTCAAAGTGCCATCCTTCTTCTTCACAAACAAGACAGGTGCACCCCAAGGTGACACACTTGGTCGAATGAAACCACGATCAAGCAACTCCTGCAGTTGCGTCTTCAACTCCTCCAACTCCTTGGGTGCCATGCGATATGGAGCAATGGACACTGAGTTGTGTTTTCATACAGCTCAATTCCAAACTCCACCTCTCGATTAGGAGGCAATCCATGTAACTCCTCCGGAAACACTCCAGGAAACTCACGAACAGTTCTGATATCTTGAACGTGCACCTCCTTCGAACTTGGATTCATCACAAAGTCTAGATAAGCCTCACAACCTTGCCTCAGCATTCGGCTTGCTTCCAACGTGGACACCACATTTGCAAGAAACTTCACATTCTCACCAACCACCACTACCTCATAATCTTCCGCAAGTTTCAACGAAACTCGCTTGTTCTCAAAATCAACTACAGCTGGATGTTCAACAAGCCAATCCATACCAAGGATTACATCAAAACCATAGAATGACAATTCCATGAGATCAACAAGAAAAACATGGTTTTGCACTTTCAAGGGACACCTTCTATACAACTTCTGTGTTACGATTGTCTCACCAAAGGAACTAGTCACACGCATACCGACATCCAAAGACTCAACAGGTAAACCAAGTAATTGAGCATGTTCACGCAATATGTATGAGTGTGTAGATCCAGAATCAATCAAGGAAAGTAATGACAAGGATTGCAAAGTAAAGGTACTTACGATCACATCCGTATCATTCCTCCCCTCACGCTGAGCATACACTCGAGCCTGGCCACCACCCTCAGGTTGAACATGTAACCCCCGTAGCCCGGTCTAGACGGATGACCCGAACTACAAAGATTACACGGGGAAAACCAAAGTCAACCCGAAAGTCAACCTTGATTAACGACCCTTTTTTTTTCTTTTTAATCTTGTCTAGATGCACATTAACCTTAAGTGTGACCATACAAACAACGTATTAACAGATCACAAGCATCAGAGATCAAATAGGGACCCAATTGAACAAATTACAACTTTAGGGACCAAATTGTAAATTCTGATAAATTAAGGGACTCAGCCCAAAATAAAGTTACCATTTTGAAATTAGTCAGGTTCCATGCATCACTGTGAAATTTCAGCTTAAAAGGACATCCGCAGCTCATGCAATTGATCACGCAAGACTTAGGACCAAAACGCATACAATTCAAAACATGTAACTACCATGACAGCCCCCTAACGGTCGACCGTTCCGAAACAGGCTAGCCATGTTCCGAAACACGGGCCGTTCCGAAACGTGTTCCGGAACATGGCCTCGGCAGAGGCTAAACCGTTTCGAAACGGAGCATACCGTTTCGGACGCCTGGGTTCATGCAAGGCACCCGTTCCGAAACGGTACACCCCTGTTCCGAAACGCCTGCACAAAAACCAGCAAACAAGCATACTAGATCATGCAATTGGACACTCAAACATGCTCCAAACATCACCAAACTTTACCAGCATACAATTAAACATATTTAACACATATAAGCATCAACAATTCAGCAAGATAACATCTCATGCAAAAAAGCCCCAAATTCATGATCATGCTTCCTACACAAGCTGACATTCAAGCCTTAAACCTTCAAAAGCAAGCAATAGAAATTCAATCCAAAACCAGCATCAACAACCACATACAACATATTTAGGGAGTCATAAACACCTCCCAAAACAAATACATTGGTCCCCCATTGCCAAAAACGTACAAAAGCCAAAACACTTATAAAACCTTCATACTTTGAGCTTTACTTGTACTTGTTTGCTTGCCTCCTCTTGCTGCCCTCAATGCACCCTAATGCTCTGCAATATTGAATCAAGAAAACGAGAGAGCGTAAGCCAAAGCTTAGTGAGGAGTGCTCTTTAAAAACCATTCAATAATGCATTTAAAACCATTTGTAAATCATGCTTGTAAACAACCTTTACACATGCTCAAAGCATACTTTAAATCAAGCAATAACATGCTTCCACATTTCATTTAAACTATCATCTCATGCTTCAACATAAACATTAAATCATGCATCTCATGCATCTCATGTACAAAACATGTCATATTGGCTCAAGTGATACATTTCATTTAGAAATCAAGTTCAACAACTTTTCCCAAGGACTTTTAAACACCTTGGACCCCAAGGACTTTTAAACACCTTGGCCATGGACTTTTAAACACCATGAATGGACCACACAAGGACTTTTAACCACCTTTGTGTCCGTAGCTTGAATTACCCCAAGGACTTTTAAACACCTTGGCCCCAAGGACTTTTAAACACCTTGGCCCCATGGACTTTTAACCACCATGGAAAGGAGCACCTAAGGACTTTTAACCACCTTAGAGTCCGCAACAAGATTCATCCAAGGACTTTTAACCACCTTGATGATCTTAGATAACAAGGCTCACTCAAGGACTTTTAACCACCTTAGTGACCTTCACTTACAAACCATCACTTGCCAATATACACTTTATACATCACATAGCCCACTGTTTTAAAGCATTTAAACCAAGCCATTTCATCATGCATTTCAAAACATTAAATCATCATTTAACAATGCATAAAAACAAGGTACTCTTACCTAGAGACACCTTCAACACATGGCTTAAATCATCAGCATAAATCATGCTAAAACATCAGCAATTATCATGCTAAAACATGCTTCCCAGAACAGTAGCAAATCATGCAAAATCATCATTTCACATTTCATCAAAACATGGCCACCACTTAAAGAGAGTAATCCGAAAACTTACACTTGAGCTTAGCAAAGTTGCTTAGACTTAAACTAAGCTCCCAAAACCTTCAACCTTTGGTTTAAAAGCTGAAAATCCATTTTCACTCACCGATTACCAAACAAGCCTAGCCAACAAGCTTTCCAAGCTTCCGAAACCTTCCGAAAACACCTCCAAAACTCAAGGATCAACCTCCCCTGTTTCAAGCACATAAAAACAGAACATTAATGCATCCTTATGCATTAAAACACCAGCAACATCAACACAACTCGCTGCTCATCACAAATCTAACAATTTGGCTACCAAACACAACCGAAATCATCTCCAAACACTTCCAAAACTTAACCCAGCCAAGATCCATCACTTCTAACTATTTTTATACATCAACTAACATGCAAAAAGATCACAACCACGTCCTTATACCTCCAGGTATAACAGATCACCAAAAACACTCCAAAAACAACCAAAAACTCAAGCCAAACTTAGGAAATTCAACCTATCCGGGATTGCATTGATTAAACCTCAATTTCTAATTATTTTAGCATTCATTTAACATCATTTTAACACCTCAAAACCTTGCTTAAACAGATCACACAAAATTTTTACCAAAATCACCAAATCTTGCATTTTAGCCAAAAATCAAGATCTCAATTGAAAAACCTTTAATAAAACATGAATCAAGGATTGAGAACTTAGGAATTTCAGTAAAGAACTGATAGTTTAGAGGAGAAGGACGTTCTTACCTCCAAACTTGAATTTCTCCCTTTTAGAGCCAAAATGCTTGATGAAACAATTTGCAAATTGAGAGGTTTTGATGATGAGATGATTAGGAATCAAATGAGAGTTGAAATGAGAGATGTAGATGTCAAAATCAGAGAAAGAAATCTGAGGAAATCTTGTTTGGGTAGAGAGAAAATGAGAGAAAAGAGAATTTGAGAGAAAATAGAAAAATTAGTTAAGATTTGGTTAAAATGATTTCCCTCTCTTTTCTTAATCTTTAAAATCAGATTTTAGACTTAAAATATCTTAGAAAAATCTGGAGAAATCCTTTTTGGAATAATAGCTCCTTAAAGATTCAAAGTTTCAATCCTTTATAAAACTGTCCCGCAACTTTCAAAAATTACATTTTGGTCACTAGTCAAAATGTCAACCTTCCGAACCTCATTTTCCAAAATTGATTTCACAGTTCACTTTTATATATTAAAAGATGATTTTAGAATATTTTTTCCATATTTTTAATGCAACCCGAACTAGGTTTTCCTAAATTCCCTCTTATATATATATTCGATCAGCACTTTGACTAAACCGGTCAACGCCAAAACTTCTGAGCCCAAAACCGGGGCGTTACAACTCTCCCCCCCTTAAGAAATTTCGTCCTCGAAATTTACCTGAAGGAAAGAGATAAGGAAACTGCTTCAGCATATCCTCCTTCCGCTCCCACGTGGCTTCCTCAACACCGCGATGCTTCCACAGCACCTTCACCAACTCAATGGTCTTGCCACGAAGAACCTTGCTATCTGAATCCAGAATCTTCACCGGTTCCTCATCATAGGTCAAATCCGGATTCAATTCCACCTCCTCCACAGGCAACACATGCGAAGGATCAGATCGATACCTCCGGAGCATAGAAACATGGAACACATCATGAATCTTCTCCAGCTCCTGAGGTAACCTCAACCGATACGCAACAGGACCAACACGCTCAACAACCTCATACGGTCCAATGTATCTAGGGCTCAGCTTACCCTTCCGCCCAAACCTCATCACCTTCTTCCAAGGCGAAACCTTCAAGAACACGCGATCACCCACCACAAACTCTATCTCCCTACGCTTCAAATCCGCGTAAGACTTCTGCCGATCAGAAGCAGCCTTCAACCTCTCACATATGAGCTTCACTTTCTCGGTGGTACCTTTCAACAAAGCAGGCATCGAAACCAACTTTTGACCAGTTTCAGCCCAACACAGAGGAGTCCTACACCTCCTCCCATACAGAGCCTCATAAGGTGCCATCTGTATACTTGCCTGAAAACTGTTGTTGTAAGCGAACTCAACCAAAGGCAGATGCTTCTCCCAAGAACCTTGGAACTCTATCACACAACATCTCAACATATCCTCCAAAATCTGAATAACTCGCTCAGACTGGCCATCCGACTGAGGATGATAGGATGTACTGAAATGCAACCTTGTACCCAGAGCTTGATGCAAACACTGCCAAAAACGCGATGTGAACCTCGGATCCCTATCTGACACGATCGACTTAGGCACACCATGCAACCTCACAACCTCAGCAACGTACAGCTCTGCCAGCTTATCCAAAGAAAATGTAGTATGCACAGGCAAGAAATGTGCACACTTCGTCAGGCGATCCACAATCACCCAAACAGAATTCTTCTTCGACGGAGACAAGGGCAAACCAGATACAAAATCCATGGTAACCCTCTCCCACTTCCATTCAGGGATTTTCAACAGTTGCAACAAACCAGAAGGAACCTGATGTTCAGCCTTAACTCGCTGACACACCAAACACTTGCTCACGAACTCTGCCACATCCTTCTTCAAGCCCACCCAATAGTACTCATCACGAAGATCGCGATACATCTTTGTACTACCAGGATGCATAGCAAAAGGACTATTATGACCTTCAGCTAGAATAGCATGCCTCAACTCAGCATCTACAGGCACTACTATCCGATTACCAAAACACAACACTCCATCCTCATTAAAACAGAAATCCGAAGGTCTACCCTCCGCGATATCCTGAACATGAGACACCAAGGAATCATCCAACAACTGCTTATCCTTGATCAACTGAACCAACGAAGGTTTCACCTGCAACTCAGCAACAAGACCACCATCCTGCGATATACTCAAGCTAGCAAACATAGCTCTCAGCTCAACAGCTACCTTCCTACTCAAGGCATCCGCAACAACATTGGCCTTTCCAGGATGATACTCTATCGTCAGATCATAATCCTTGAGCAACTCCAACCAACGTCGCTGCCTGAGATTCAACTCCTTCTGAGACATCAGATACCTCAAACTCTTGTGATCCGTGTACACCGTACACTTCTCACCATACAGATAATGCCTCCAGATCTTCAGAGCAAAAACCACTGCAGCCAGCTCGATATCATGCGTAGGATAATTGCGCTCATGCACCTTCAACTGCCGCGACGCATAAGCCACAACCTTACCCTCTTGCATCAGCACACACCCCAAACCAACATAGGATGCATCACTGTAGACTACAAACTCTTTCCCTGATTCAGGCTGAATCAAGATAGGAGCTTGCGTCAAAGCCAACTTCAGCTTCTCAAAAGCTTGCTGTCTCGCTTCTGTCCACTCATACCTAACATCTTTCTGCAGCAACTTCGTCAAAGGAGCAGCAATCTTGGAAAAACCATCCACAAACCTTCGGTAGTATCCTGCCAAACCCAGGAAACTACGAACCTCCTGAACAGACTTAGGAACTTTCCAGTTCATCACCGCTTCAATCTTCTGAGGATCAACACGAATCCCCTCAGCTGAGACCACATGCCCAAGAAAAACAACCTCTCTAAGCCAAAACTCACACTTGCTCAACTTAGCATAAAGCTGATTCTCCAACAAAGCTTGCAACACAACCCTCAAATGCTCTTCGTGCTCTTCCTCAGTACGCGAGTACACAAGGATATCATCAATGAACACCACGACAAACTTGTCCAGGTATTCATGAAAAACACGATTCATCATGTCCATGAAAGCAGCAGGAGCATTTGTCAAACCAAACGGCATCACAAGGAACTCATAATGCCCATACCTTGTCCTGAAAGCTGTCTTAGGCACATCCACATCCTTCACCTTCAATTGATAATACCCTGACCTCAAGTCAATCTTAGAGAACACAGCAGCTCCCCGAAATTGATCAAAGAGATCATCAATCCTCGGCAAAGGATACCGATTCTTGATAGTCAACTTGTTCAGCTGACGGTAATCAATGCACATCCTCATCGTGCCATCTTTCTTCTTCACAAACAAAACAGGAGCACCCCAAGGCGAAACACTCGGCCGGATGAAACCACGATCAAGCAACTCTTGCAACTGCGTCTTCAGCTCCTTCAGCTCCTTAGGTGCCATTCTATAGGGAGTAATGGACACAGGAGTGGTATTCTCATACAGCTCAATACCAAACTCCACCTCGCGATTAGGAGGTAAACCAGGCAACTCCTCAGGAAAAACATCAGGAAACTCCTTCACAACCCTGATATCCTGCACCCTCAGCTCCTTCGAACTAGGATTCATCACAAAAGCCAGAAAAGCTTCACAACCTTGCCTCAGCATCCTGCTCGCCTCCAAGGTAGAAACAACATTGGCAAGAAACTTCACATTCTCACCAACCACCACCACTTCATAATCATCCGCAAGCCTAAGCGAAACCCGCTTATTCTCACAATCCACAACAGCACGATGCTCAGCAAGCCAATCCATACCAAGGATCACATCAAAACCATAAAAGGGCAACTCTATAAGATCAACAGGAAAGACATGCTCTTGAACAACCAAAGGACACCTTTTATAAAGCTTACGAGTCACAACAGTTTCACCAAAAGAACTAGTGACTCTAACACCAACATCCAAAAACTCAACAGGCAAACCAAGCAACTCAGCATGCTCACGAAGAATGTATGAATGCGTAGATCCAGAATCAATCAAAGAAAGCAATGACAAGGATTGCAAAGTAAAGGTACCTGCAATCACATCTGCATCATTCCTTCCTTCGCGCTGAGCATACACCCTCGCTTGGCCTCCACCCTCAGGTTGAATAGCCACAACATGAGCTACACCGCGCCCACCTTCCTCTCGTCTCTGAAAATTACCACGGCCGCGCCCACGACCTCTCTGCGATGCTGCAACAACAGAAGCACGCTCTTGACCACCAGCCATCCTCGGACAATCGCGTCTCAGATGATCAGCTGAACCACAACTCCAGCACTCATAACCAGCTGCTATCACAGGAGCTTGCACCTCCCTCCCAGCACGAGGACAGTCACGCTTCAGGTGACCACGGGAACCACAAATCCAACAAGCACTAGGGTCAGCTCTAGCATTGCCACCCCTAGCAGGTGCACCTCCACCTCTCTTAGACGAGGACTGAAACCTCTGATCACGCCCTCTCTTGTTCCGTCCACCGGAACTATACTCAGCAGCTCTCTTTCCGGAACTAGCTCCAGCACCCTTAGCAGACAAACTCAGGTTCATCTCAATGTCCTTCGATCGACTAACCAGCACATCGAAATCATTGTACTCAGCAGCTAACATATAAGTCTTAACTTCCGTCACCAAACCATAACGGAACCTTTCGCACCTTTCACGCTCATCAGGTACCAACTCAGGTGCATACTGGCTAAGACGTACAAACTGTACCTCATACTCAGCCACACTCATGTTCCCTTGGGTCAGAGACATGAATTCACGCTTCTTTTCATCCAGATATCTAACTCCCAGATATCTCCTCTTGAACGCATGCTGAAAGAACGTCCAAGTAACAACAGCATCAGCCATCCCAGATATTGTGGTCGTCCACCACGTATAAGCATCACCTTGCAGCAGTGACACCACACATCCCAGCTTCTGCACGTCAGTGCAACTCATTTGTCCCAAGACACACTTAGTACTCTCTAACCATGCTTCAGACCTTTCAGCTGACATACCCCTAAACTCAGTCCCACCAAGACTGCGCAAACGTTCCAAGGGTAGTCTAGCACCAGCATCTCCTTGATGCCCAGCTCCTTGAACTCCAGCTACTGCCGCTCGAAACGCACCCGCAATAGCTTGTACAAGCACAGACATGTCAGGTATCGCTTGCCCCTGACCAGCTTCAGGTCCTGCAGCTCCAGCACCAGCTGCCTCAGCTCCAGCTCCAACTCTTTCCCTCTCCGCACCACCACCACCAGGTGGAGGAGGAGGTATCACAGCACTACCAGTGTGCTCATCATTCACATTCCCCTCCGGGGTCGTAGCTCTCGCGCTACTCCTTAACTCTCTACGTGGTGCCATACTTTACCATGCATAACAATACAAAATAAACAAGTCAGGACCAGCAAGGTAAGCAAATTCCAAGTATTCAAGCTCAATTTCCTTCAAAAACAACATCATCCCTTTAGCTTTTGTTTGGCAATGGGTACCCTCATCATGCATCATCACAACATGCATCACATACACATCATCATATAATAACACTGAACATGCTTTCACTCAATAAGCATACCAACCAACCCATGCTTCAATCATGCATACACACATTCCCAATTACTCGAGAACTCAGCTCTGATACCACCAAATGTAACCCCCGTAGCCCGGTCTAGACGGATGACCCGAACTACAAAGATTACACGGGGAAAACCAAAGTCAACCCGAAAGTCAACCTTGATTAACGACCCTTTTTTTTTCTTTTTAATCTTGTCTAGATGCACATTAACCTTAAGTGTGACCATACAAACAACGTATTAACAGATCACAAGCATCAGAGATCAAACAGGGACCCAATTGAACAAATTACAACTTTAGGGACCAAATTGTAAATTCTGATAAATTAAGGGACTCAGCCCAAAATAAAGTTACCATTTTGAAATTAGTCAGGTTCCATGCATCACTGTGAAATTTCAGCTTAAAAGGACATCCGCAGCTCATGCAATTGATCACGCAAGACTTAGGACCAAAACGCATACAATTCAAAACATGTAACTACCATGACAGCCCCCTAACGGTCGACCGTTCCGAAACAGGCTAGCCCTGTTCCGAAACACGGGCCGTTCCGAAACGTGTTCCGGAACATGGCCTCGGCAGAGGGTAAACCGTTTCGAAACGGAGCATACCGTTTCGGACGCCTGGGTTCATGCAAGGCACCCGTTCCGAAACGGTACACCCCTGTTCCGAAACGCCTGCACAAAAACCAGCAAACAAGCATACTAGATCATGCAATTGGACACTCAAACATGCTCCAAACATCACCAAACTTTACCAGCATACAATTAAACATATTTAACACATATAAGCATCAACAATTCAGCAAGATAACATCTCATGCAAAAAAGCCCCAAATTCATGATCATGCTTCCTACACAAGCTGACATTCAAGCCTTAAACCTTCAAAAGCAAGCAATAGAAATTCAATCCAAAACCAGCATCAACAACCACATACAACATATTTAGGGAGTCATAAACACCTCCCAAAACAAATACATTGGTCCCCCATTGCCAAAAACGTACAAAAGCCAAAACACTTATAAAACCTTCATACTTTGAGCTTTACTTGTACTTGTTTGCTTGCCTCCTCTTGCTGCCCTCAATGCACCCTAATGCTCTGCAATATTGAATCAAGAAAACGAGAGAGCGTAAGCCAAAGCTTAGTGAGGAGTGCTCTTTAAAAACCATTCAATAATGCATTTAAAACCATTTGTAAATCATGCTTGTAAACAACCTTTACACATGCTCAAAGCATACTTTAAATCAAGCAATAACATGCTTCCACATTTCATTTAAACTAGCATCTCATGCTTCAACATAAACATTAAATCATGCATCTCATGCATCTCATGTACAAAACATGTCATATTGGCTCAAGTGATACATTTCATTTAGAAATCAAGTTCAACAACTTTTCCCAAGGACTTTTAAACACCTTGGACCCCAAGGACTTTTAAACACCTTGGCCATGGACTTTTAAACACCATGAATGGACCACACAAGGACTTTTAACCACCTTTGTGTCCGTAGCTTGAATTACCCCAAGGACTTTTAAACACCTTGGCCCCAAGGACTTTTAAACACCTTGGCCCCATGGACTTTTAACCACCATGGAAAGGAGCACCTAAGGACTTTTAACCACCTTAGAGTCCGCAACAAGATTCATCCAAGGACTTTTAACCACCTTGATGATCTTAGATAACAAGGCTCACTCAAGGACTTTTAACCACCTTAGTGACCTTCACTTACAAACCATCACTTGCCAATATACACTTTATACATCACATAGCCCACTGTTTTAAAGCATTTAAACCAAGCCATTTCATCATGCATTTCAAAACATTAAATCATCATTTAACAATGCATAAAAACAAGGTACTCTTACCTAGAGACACCTTCAACACATGGCTTAAATCATCAGCATAAATCATGCTAAAACATCAGCAATTATCATGCTAAAACATGCTTCCCAGAATAGTAGCAAATCATGCAAAATCATCATTTCACATTTCATCAAAACATGGCCACCACTTAAAGAGAGTAATCCGAAAACTTACACTTGAGCTTAGCAAAGTTGCTTAGACTTAAACTAAGCTCCCAAAACCTTCAACCTTTGGTTTAAAAGCTGAAAATCCATTTTCACTCACCGATTACCAAACAAGCCTAGCCAACAAGCTTTCCAAGCTTCCGAAACCTTCCGAAAACACCTCCAAAACTCAAGGATCAACCTCCCCTGTTTCAAGCACATAAAAACAGAACATTAATGCATCCTTATGCATTAAAACACCAGCAACATCAACACAACTCGCTGCTCATCACAAATCTAACAATTTGGCTACCAAACACAACCGAAATCATCTCCAAACACTTCCAAAACTTAACCCAGCCAAGATCCATCACTTCTAACCATTTTTATACATCAACTAACATGCAAAAAGATCACAACCACGTCCTTATACCTCCAGGTATAACAGATCACCAAAAACACTCCAAAAACAACCAAAAACTCAAGCCAAACTTAGGAAATTCAACCTATCCGGGATTGCATTGATTAAACCTCAATTTCTAATTATTCTAGCATTCATTTAACATCATTTTAACACCTCAAAACCTTGCTTAAACAGATCACACGAAATTTTTACCAAAATCACCAAATCTTGCATTTTAGCCAAAAATCAAGATCTCAATTGAAAAACCTTTAATAAAACATGAATCAAGGATTGAGAACTTAGGAATTTCAGTAAAGAACTGATAGTTTAGAGGAGAAGGACGTTCTTACCTCCAAACTTGAATTTCTCCCTTTTAGAGCCAAAATGCTTGATGAAACAATTTGCAAATTGAGAGGTTTTGATGATGAGATGATTAGGAATCAAATGAGAGTTGAAATGAGAGATGTAGATGTCAAAATCAGAGAAAGAAATCTGAGGAAATCTTGTTTGGGTAGAGAGAAAATGAGAGAAAAGAGAATTTGAGAGAAAATAGAAAAATTAGTTAAGATTTGGTTAAAATGATTTCCCTCTCTTTTCTTAATCTTTAAAATCAGATTTTAGACTTAAAATATCTTAGAAAAATCTGGAGAAATCCTTTTTGGAATAATAGCTCCTTAAAGATTCAAAGTTTCAATCCTTTATAAAACTGTCCCGCAACTTTCAAAAATTACATTTTGGTCACTAGTCAAAATGTCAACCTTCCGAACCTCATTTTCCAAAATTGATTTCACAGTTCACTTTTATATATTAAAAGATGATTTTAGAATATTTTTTCCATATTTTTAATGCAACCCGAACTAGGTTTTCCTAAATTCCCTCTTATATATATATTCGATCAGCACTTTGACTAAACCGGTCAACGCCAAAACTTCTGAACCCAAAACCGGGGCGTTACAGAACAGCCACCACATGCGCCACATTCCTCCCACCATCATCTCTGCGCTGGAAATTACCACGGCCGCGCCCACGACCTCTCTGTGGTGCAACTACCCTAGAAGCACGTCCCTGACCACCACCGGCCAACAAAGGACACTCCCTCCTCATGTGATCTGCCGAACCATAATTCCAGCATGAATTACCTATCACTGTAACAGGAGCCTGAACCTCCCTCGCTGCTCGAGGACAATCTCGCCTCAAATGGCCACAAGATCCACACGTCCAGCACGTGTTCTGATCAGCCCTCATCCTATCTCCCTGAACAGGCACACCATGTCCCCCATTACCACGCCTAGTAGAAGACTGATACCTCTTATCTCGTCCTCTCTTGTTCCGTCCACCACCAGAACTATGAGCAGCAGCTCTTTTTTCGAAGCTAGAACTAACGCCTCTGGAAGACAAACCCAAGTTCTGCTCGATGTCCTTTGCTCTACTCACAAGCACATCAAAATATTTATACTCAGCCGCTAGCATAAAAGTCTTCACATCCGTTACCAATCCGTAACGGAAACGTTCACACCTCTCTCGCTCATCAGGGATTAACTCAGGTGCATACTGACTAAGTCGGACAAATTGGATCTCATACTCAGCTACCGTCATGCTTCCTTGCACAAGAGACATAAATTCTCTTTTCTTCTCATCTAGGTATCGCACACCCATATACTTCCACTTGAACGCATTCAAGAAGAACGTCCAAGTCACATCATTGTCCTCCATTCCAGAGACAGTGGTCGTCCACCACGTATAAGCATCATCATGCAGCAGTGACACCACACAACCCAACTTCTGCACATTATTGCAGTTCATTTGCCCCAAAATCCTCTTGGTGCTTTCCAACCAAGATTCAGATCCTTCTGGAGATAAACCTCATTCTCATTCTGAGCCATATCACTTGTATTCATTCTCATTTCTCTACGCGGCCCCATTTACAAGAAAACAATGCACTGACACAAATGCAATAAACATAATTAGGCTCAACAAGGTAAGTAATCCAAGTATTCAAGCTCTTTTTTGAAAACAATTCCTTTCATTAGTTTTGATATGGCAATGGGATCCCCTAACACATTCCAACATAGCATATCATCACAAAGGAAACCATGCATCACTATTCATACAACATTCTTTCACCCAAAAGGCATATCATGCAAATACACATACATCATCCACACAAAAAATCCCAAAGATACAAGAACTAAGCTCTGATACCACCAAATGTAACCCCCTTAGCCCGGCTTAGACGGTTGACCCGAACTGCGAAGATTACACGGGGAAAATCAAAGTCAACCCGAAAGTCAACCTTGATTAACGACCCTTTTTTTCTTTTTAATCTTGTCTAGATACATGTTAACCCTAGGTGAACACTCAAGAAACATATATAAGTAAGGCACCGCGATCAGATTTTAGAAAGGGACTCAATTGCACAATATACAAATTTTAGGGACCAAAACATAATTTCTGTAAATTAGAAGGTCGTAACTGACTTTAAAGTTACCAATATGAAATTAGTCACATTTCACGCTTCTCTGTCAAAATTCAACTTATTTCGACATCTCAAACTCAAGCAATTGCAATATCAACATTTGGGACTAAAATGTAAAGCTTGCAAACTTCAGCACCATTCAAATCAGTGTCCAACGGTCACCTGTTTCGAAACGTTCACCTGCTGTATCGGAACGAGGACCGAAACGACGTTGATCGTTCCGAAACGCGGGTTGGTTCCGAAACAAGGCCTTCCAGTAGCTAAAATGTTTCGGAACTCCCCTTAGCTTTTCGAAACACAAAGGCCATTTCAGGCCCCCGTTTCGAAACACTAGAGGGTGTTTCGATACGGTCTGCCCAGAAACTGCAGATTTTGCTGGTTTATCATACATAAATCCATTCAAACATTATCTAATGACTCCCTAACCATGTCAACATAACAGCATATCTAAATGGTACATGTTTAGAACTCCTAAACAAATTCATAGCATCAAACATGGTAAACTCATATTTCTAGAGGCATGCTTCCTAGTCAAGCAATCCAATAAGCAATCCAAACCTCAAACAAGCATTAAAGGCCATTTACAATCCAAATCAACCAAGGTAAACATGCCACAACCACTTGGAATTTAATACATCTCAAAAAACAAAGTTTAGGTTCCCATTGCCAAATTACCAAAACTAATAGTGTATGAAACCATCACCATACATGAGCTTGGTTTCCCTTGGACACTCTTAGCTTCCTTGTTGCACTTAAACACTTCAATTATCTGCATTATTGGTAAAAGAGAGAGCGTAAGCATAAATGCTTAGTGAGGCATGCTCTAAATAAACCAACACAATAATGCATATTTTAGTAAGCACTTTCAACAAAGCTTTTAAACACATGCTCATCTCTTTTCATGCAACCTTACATACTTTACAAGCATCTCATGCTTTATTACATTCAATATACTATATTGGCTTTCAAGTGATAGTTCATAACAATTTACAAACACAAAACACAATCGGATACGCGGATTACAAGCGTTGTCCCACACGCTTCATACACACTCCGGCTTAACAAGGTGGAGTTTATCGGTACAATCACAACCCCTCAACACCCGTGATGGAGTTTAACGGTACAATTACAACCCCTCAACATCACTCATCGGTAGTTGTATGATTCCACTAACGAGAGTACGGGACACATAACACAAGATCCACACACGGACTTTCAACCACCGTTGTGATCTTACCTTACTCGTTAGGGTACTTGGATGGAGTTTACGGTACAATCACAACCCCTCAACATCCAAGGCGACTTTACTTACGGTGCACCCAATCCTATAGCCGGCTAACTATATTCGATTCAAGTACTTTAAAACCAATTCATCACTTGCAAATATACATCAAATACCATAATCAATTCACTGTTTTAAAGCATTAATCAAAGCCATTAAACATCATGCATCTCCATGCATCATTACCAATTTAATATCATGCCAAAACAAGGATCTCTTACCTCGAGCATCCTTCAACACATGTCTTTCAAAACCAGCATTAACCATGCTATAACATGCTTCCAAAATAGAATTTAAACATGTAATTTATAACCAATGCATCAAACCACTTCATAGCACATCTGAGGGGGTTTTTCCGAAAACTTACTCTTGAGCTTAGCTAAGTTTTTTAGACTTAAACTAAGCTCCCAAAACTTCCAAATAAATGTTCCAAAGCTGGAACCCATCTCCACTCACCAATTTCGTTTCGCTAGCTTGCCGAAACGCCAATCAAGCCTCCAGATCAACTCCAAAAGCGTCCGAAGATGTCTCCCTTGTTTTGGACACATCAAAGCAGAGGATTAATGCATCATAATACATTGAAATCTTCAGTCAACACACCTAAACTCGCTGCTCTACTTAAAACCAAGATTTCGGCTACCAAACATAACCGAAATCACCTCCAAACTCTTCCAAAACTTAACCCAACCAAGATCCATCACTTCTAACCATTTCTAAACATCAATTAACATCCAAAATAAACCTAAACTCATCCTTATACCTCCAGCTATAACAGAACACCAAAAACACCTCAAAAACCACCATTTTCATAAGCAAAAACTTAGTAAATATAACCTATTCAGGATTAGGTTGATAAAACCTCATTTCAACATCATTAGACATCCAAAATAAATTAAAGAATCATCTCAAAATAGAGCCCAAACAATCACAACAAAATTCTTCAAGATTTCTTCCAAAATCATGAGTTTTATGCCAAAATCATGTTTCCAGCATTAAAACCATTTATAAAACTTAAATTAAGGATTGACAACTTGTGCATTTCAGTAGAGAACTGAGTATTTAGAGGAGAAGAACAATCTTACCTCTAAATGGTGATTTCTCCTTGATTTGGGCCAAATTCCTTGAAAATTCAATGTGGAAATCAAAAGGTTTTGTTGCTAGATTGATTATGAAACAATGAGTGATGGAAATCTCATCAAATGAGGTGAAGATCAAAGTGATTTGTGCTGGAGAAATGTGTTTGGATGATGGGATTTTGAGAGAATAAGGAATGAGAGAAAATTAGGAAAAGGTAGTTATGAGAATCTAAAAGTAGTTTCCATCTTTATTTTATTTAATTAAAAAATTAATTAAATCACCCAAATTAAGGGAAAATCTGGAGAAAAACATTTTGGGTAAATTAGCTCCTTAAAGATTCAAAGTTTCAATCCTTTACAAAACAGTCACCACTAAACTTTTCAAAAATCGCATTTTTGTCACTACACCGAAATGTAGTAATTCCAAACCCTATTTTGTAAAATTGAATTCACCATTCTCTTATATATATTAAAAGAGGATTTTTAGATATTTTTCTATATTTTTAAAGCATCCCGAACTAGGCTTTCCCTAAAACCTCCTTTTATATTCGAACCATTTCTCAGACCGGTCCGACCAAACCCTAAACTTCTAAGCCCAAAATTGGGGTGTTACATTCATCATTTTGGATGCAAGTGTTTTGTTTTAAACAATGGAAAAGATCATTTAGGTAAATTTGATGCAAAAAGTGATGAATTTATTTTCCTAGTTATTCTTTAAACTCTAAAGCCTATCGAGTTTTTAACAAACAAACCTTAGTTGTAGAAGAGTCTATACATGTGGTTTTCGATGATAACCTCATTTTGAGGAAGGATTATTGTGATGATGATGATGTAGGGATCATTGAGGCCAATGATGGTGGACAATCATCAAAGGTGGATAAGGTTCCAAGCAAAGAAGAAGAAGCACGTAATCCTCCTATAGAATCCTTGAAGGACATGTGTCTTGGTAAAAAAGAAGTGAGCTACCCAAGGGAACTCAACTATGTCAAAGATGATGAAATCTTGGGTGATCCATCCAAGGGGAGTAACCACTATATCCTCTCTTAGATTGCTTAATAATGTTGCATTCATTTCATGCATTGAGCCTAAAAATATCAAAGAAGCATTAAAAGATGATTTTTGGATATTGGCCATGCAAGAAGAGCTTAATCAATTTGAGAGGAGTAATGTTTGGACATTAGTTGATAAGCCTAGTAATAAGTCTACTATAGGAACTAAATGGGTCTTTAGAAACAAACTAGATGAGAGTGGTAACATAGTGAGGAACAAGGCTAGACTTGTTGCTCAAGGTTAAACTCAAGAAGAGGGAATAGATTTTGAAGAAACCTATGCATCCGTAGCTTGAATGGAAGCAATTAGGATGCTTTTTGCATTTGCGTGTTATCATGAATTCAAGCTTTTTCTAATGGATGATAAAATTAAATTTTTAAATGGTTTTATTAATGAAGAAGTGTGTGTTGAACAATCATCCAGTTTTGAAGATCCAATTTATCCAAACCATGTTTTTAAATTAACTAATGCTTTATATGGTTTAAAACAAGCTCCTAGAGCTTGGTATGAAATGCTTTCAAACTTTTGGGTTGAAAAAGGCAAGGTAGACACTACACTTTTCATTAAAAGAAATGGCAATGACATCTTAGTAGTACAAATTTATGTTGATGATATAATCTTTGGTTCTAGGAATGAATTTTATTGCCAAGATTTTTCTAAGCTAATGCAAGGTGAGTTTGAGATGAGCATGATGGGGGAGCTCTCATTCTTCTTGGAGCTTCAAATCAAGCAAAGGAAGGATGACATCTTCATCAATCAAGCTAAGTGCATCAAGGATATGCTCATTAAGTTTGGCTTGGAGAATATGAAGCCTCAAGCCACTCCAATGAGCTCATCAATTAAGCTTGACAAAGATGAAGGACGTAAGTGTGTTGATTCTAAGATTTATGGTTCAATGATTGTATCTTTGCTTTACCTTAATGCAAGTAAACCCGATATTATGATTAATGTTTGCTTGTGTGCTAGGTTCCAAGATAGTCCTAGAGAATCACAACTTGTAGCCATTAAGAGAATCTTTAGATACCTTAAAGACACACCGTGTTTAGGCCTTTGGTATCCTAGAGACTCTTCCTTTAACCTACAAGCTTATTCCGATGCGGATTTGTTGAGATGTTTGTTTTGATATAATAATAGAAAAATTGTTTTGGATTAAATTGAAAAGATTTCAAAATGTTTATAAGTCCAAACAACTTGAAAATATGTTTGATGGATTTTATAAGACTTTTGAATGTTTTAAAATGTCTTTAAAGTATCCAAACCTGAGATTTTCAAGTAACTGTACCAATACGATATACACTGTATCGATACGCTATAGGGTTTCAGCTACATGAAAATCCCAATAGCCAAACCCGTATCGATACGCCTTGGCCGTACTGATATGGAGAAGACATGTATCGATACGCTACGTGGCATTTTGATATGGTTATTTTAAAAACCCTCAACGGCTAGTATCCGTACCGATACGGTTGTATCGAGTACCGCTACGCCTAATAGTTTTCAACGATCATTTTCCAACGACTATTTGAATTGCAGGCCGTATTGATGCGCCTATAAGCGTATTGATATGCATCACTTGAAAAGACTCCAATGCTTAGGTTTTGAAGAAGGCTTATCGATATGGACATCTCCAGATATCTTTTATTGTGGGAAATAAAGACCCCAACTGCTCCAATTCAATTCCAACGGTCTCCAACGTCTAGAAGCTCATTTGGAAGTGTAAAAGGGACCACCAAGCATCTATGCAAGACTAATGATCCACAAGTCAACAACATTATGATGAAAATTTGTCTTAGAGCTTAATTTCTCATTCTTTGTATAAACAACACTTGTGAGCTTAAATGTCAATGTATGTTCAAGTGTTTTAGGATTGGGTGAGTGCTTAATTAGTGCAAACACATACCTTTTAGAGGAATTTCTTATTTGCTTTGAATTTCTCTTTTTACAAGAGGGTTTACTCAAGCTTTGAGTTAGAAAGCTTTGAATGTGTAAAGACTGCCTCCTTAGCCTAGAAAAGGAGAAGCAATTCAAGAGTAAATTTGGGAAATCCTTAGTGGGAAGCTAAGGTAGTGGATGTAGAGCTTGTTAGAAAGCAAACCACTCTAAATCCTTTTCCAAATTCTTTCAAGTTTTTGCTTCCACCACAAACACCAAAAAATACAACTTCTCCACTACTTGGCAAACATTTCGGTTGAAGAATATCGAGCTTAACAATTTGTATCAGAGCGAGGCTTAATCGAGAAAGTTTAACCACCTATTGAGGCAATCTGGAAGCTGATCAACAAACAAGTCAACCGGTGATAAATGACGCAATCAATCGATAAGCCACCATTCTTCAATGGTGAGCAATATGCCTATTGGAAGAATAGGATGATATACTTCATCAAGGCCAAGGACTACCATCTTTGGGATCCTTTTTAAGATGGAATGTTCGTGCCTCAAAAAAGGAAAGCAAATTGGAATGACATTAACAAAAAGATGGTGGAGCTTAATTCCAAGGCGTTTCACATTCTCTTTTGTGCTTTTGGCCCGGATGTATATGCAAAGACGTCTTCTTGTGAAAGTGTTAAAGAAGTATGGGACAAGCTTGAAGCTACATACGAGGGAACAAACAAAGTAAAGGAGACCAAGATCGGTCTTCTTAACTATGAGTATGAGAACGTCAAGATGAACCCAGAGGAAGACATCACGAGAATGTTTGATCGGTTCTCCATAATCGTCAATAAACTTAAAGGATTTAGAAAGGAGATCCTGGAAGACAAGCTTGTTTGGAAGTTGATTTATTCACTTCCCGAATCATGGGAGGGCAAGATGATGACTATCATCGAAACCAAGAACCTAAAGGAGCTTAAACTTGATGAGCTAATTGGGTCTCTTCTTACCCATGAAATGATGTCTACACCCTTGAAGAGGAAGAAGGAGAAGAAGATCAAAGAGCAATGCATTGATGTTAATGTCATTGCTCTCAATTCCTTCAAATGCCAACATGAAGAATCAAGTGAGGAGGAAGGTGAAGATGAAGAGATAATTCATCTCTTCAAGAAATGTGCCTGATTCCTGAAGAGCAAAATGGAAGAATCCAAGCATGAATTGAAGAAGAAGAAGAAGAGGCCAAGCTCTTCAAGCCATAAGAATAATGCATATGTGGCTACTTGGAGTGACGATGACTCCACCGATAATGAACAAGCCAACCTTTTCCTTATGGCCATCCAAGAATATTAAAGGGTAACTTATAATTCATCTACTCCAACTACTTATTCTTTTGATGAATTACAAGATGTCTATGATGATTTGTTTTTAGAGTTTAAAAATCACATTTTGAAAAACAAGAAAGTGGTTTCAAATTTGAAAATTCAAAATAATTTGATTTCTAAAACCAAAACTGAACTTGAAGCAAAACTCAATGAGTTTGAACAAAAATGTTTTGATTTACAAAATTTGCTTCATAAAGTTCAAGAGGAAAAAGATTTAATTTTCAAAGAGCTTGAAAAGAAAACCAATTTTGGAAGATCAAATTTTTATCAAAGATAATCTAGTGTCCCTAAATTTTTAAATAATAAATGTTTTAGAAGTATTTGGATCCCAAAAGGACTAATTACTTCAACTAAAATTGATGAAATTGCAAAATAGATTCCTAAGGGGACTAAAATTTGTGCTACTAACGCATATGGATCCAAAGCAATTTGGATACGAAAAATTACTTGATTGTCTTGTTTTAGGTGTGATGGAGATTGGTAAAAAAAGTACAACATTGAGGGGGAGCTCCATACACACAAGGAAGATCACTTGAATAAGGAAAGCTTCACATCCTCCATTTTGTTCAAGTGGTAAAATTCTAGTTGAATTTATTTTCTTTATTTTTAATTCAACTAGGTTATCATATATTTGTTGGACTAACCATTTGATGATGCTTTGAGTAAGGGAGAGGCTTTTTAAACAAAATTCTTTTTTGTATCAAACTTTGTTTTTAAACCTCCATTGTTATTTTGAGCTTAAAGTCAATTAAATTATTTTTGATATAACAAAAAAGGGGAGAATGGTTTGAAAATTGATTTTTTAAGTGAATAAGGGGGAGCTTTAACTACATTTAAATTTTAAAATTCTCTTATTCAATCTTTTTAAATACTAAGAGGGGGAATCAAAAACAATTTTTCAAGTTGGTTTTATTATATCACAAAGGGGGAGATTGTTGAGATGTTTGTTTTGATATAATAATAAAAAATTGTTTTGGAATAAATTGAAAAGATTTCAAAATGTTTATAAGTCCAAACAACTTGAAAATATGTTTGATGGATTTTATAAGGCTTTGGAATGTTTTAAAATGTCTTTAAAGTAGCCAAAACTGAGTTTTTCAAGTAACCATACTGATACGGTATACATTGTATCGATACACTTTAGGATGTTAACTATAGGAAAATTGCAATAGCCAAAACCCGTATCGATACAGCTTGGTCGTACCAATGCGAAGAGGATGTGTATCGATACGCTACATGGCGTTTCGATACGGTTGTTTTACAAACCCCCAACGGTTAGTATCTGTACTGATACGGTTATATCGAGTACCTCTACGCCTAACGGTGTTTAATGATCATTTTCCCAACGACTATTTGAATTGCAAGCCGTACTAGTACACCTATAAGCATATCGATACGCATCAGCTGGAAAGACTCCAACAGCTAGTTTTTGAAAAAGGTGTACCGATACGGCTACTCGCGTATCAATACGGACAGCTCTAGAACAACATTTATTGCGGGAAATAAAGGCCCCAACGGCTCCAATTCAATACCAACGGTTTCCAACGGCTAGAAGTTCATTTGGAAGTATAAAAGGGACCTCCAAGCATCTATGCAAGACTAATGATCTACAAGTCAACAACATTATGATGAAAATTTTTCTTAGAGATTAATTTCTCATTCTTTATACAGACAACACTTGTGAGCTTAAGTGTAAATGTATGCTCAAGTATTTTAGGATTGAGTGAGTGCTTAATTAGTGCAAACACATTCCTTTTAGAGGAATTTCTTGTTTGCTTTAAATATCTCTTTGTACAAGAGGGTTTACTCAAGCTTTGTGTTAGAAAGCTTTGAGTGTGTAAAGGTTGCCTCCTTAGCCTAGAAAAGGGGAAAAATTCAAGAATGAATTTGGGAAATCCTTAGTGGGAAGCTAAGGTAGTGTATGTAGAGCTTGTTAGAAAGTTGAACCACTCTAAATACTTGTCCAAATTCTTTCAATTTTTTGCTCCCACCACAAATACCTAAAAATACAACTTCTCCACTACTTTTCAAGCATTTCGGTTGAAGGATATTGAGCCTAATAGAATTATGGGGGTTGTAGGATAGATAGGAAAAGTACCTCCGGCACTTCCCAATTCCTAGGTAGTATGCTCATTTCTTTGTTTTCTGAGAAACAAAATAGTGTAGTTCTATCTACCATCAAAGCGAAATATATATCGGTCAGAGGTTGTGGTGCTCAAGTTCTTTGGATGAAGCAACAACTTCTAGACTATGAAATTGATGTATGTACCATACCCTTTAAGTGTGACAACACTAGTGCCATATGTCTCACTAAGAATCCCATCCAACATTCTAGAACCAAGTACATAGAGATAAGACACCATTTCATTAGGGACCATGTCTTAAAGAATGATGTTGTTCTAGAGTATGTTGATACCTCAAACCATCTAGCGGATATCTTTACAAAACCATTAGACAAAGAGCATTTTTGGACTCTTAGGAGAGAGTTAGGTCTAACTAGCCTATCTTGACCTTTTCGAGCCCTTAAGTGTCAAAAAATTGCTTAAATTTAAATGATGATCATGTTTATGTAATTTTGCTTCTTGATGAATCTATGCTTGTTAGTTGGGGGAGTATATATATATGTGTGTGTGTGTTTTAGTCCATAAACGTTGCTCATTCATCATACACAAGCATTTAGGATCGATTAAAATCCAATTTTTGAACTCCATTCAGTTCAAAAATGCAATTTCTGGCACATGTGTATCGAAACGGATGAAGGTGTTTCGATACGGGCTCTTGGAAAGATACCCATACTCGTTTCTGGAAAAATTTGTATCGAAACGGCTAGAAAGCGTTTCGATACGGGAATCGATCATGTTTCGGTACAATTTATACTTCTACCGATACAGACTCGTGTTTCAATATGATTTTGAGGCTTTCTGATACACCTATTTTGATACGCCAAGTGGCGTATCGATACGCGTAGCCGTAACAGCCTAAATAAATCATTTAAAAGGGTTTTCAATTTCCAACTAACTTTAATTAAATACAAACTCTTTCAAAACCCTAACACTAGATTTTTCTCCTATAAATACCCATCAAATCCCTTTATTTTTCACAGAAATATTTGAGGGCTTTTGTTTATCAAATCAAGTCTAACCAAGTTCATCAATTTGGTGCATTATCATCCATCCATCCATCCATCCATAATCACATCTCAAGGTATAAAACTATTTTCCTTTTCCTTTCAATTTCGTTTCAAATTTTATATTGTTTTTAAGTAATTTTTGCATATAAAACATATATATAGTATGGGTTTGGAAGATTTTGCAAAAATTCTTTCAAAACATAATTTTTTGATTCAAATATAAAAATATATCGTATATTTTTCTACATTGTTTTTCGAAATTCTTTTTACCAAAAATTCGTTTTATGTTTGTATATGTTTTTAAACTATATTGTATAGCTTTTTATCAATACCTTAAATATTAGATTGTCTATTGGATTGAATTCAGTTGATTGATGCATCATGTGTTTTGTCTCTTGATTTGTTTTCAGATTTTGAACATGGGTTCTAGAAAGAGATCAAGAATTGATGAGGCAGGGGGAAGTTCAAACATCGATGAAGAATCCCCTCGTCCCAACCTCACTCTTCTTTTTCAAAAGAGTTTTCAAACCAATGAAGCCCACAACAACTTCAAACTTTTCCAAGATCTTCAAATTCGACGTGAGCGTGTCACTTCTATACCCTTTTTGGATTTTGAACGTTTTAAATTTCATTATCTTCCTTTATTAAGGCGTTGGAGTTTCATGACCTTTTTGAGCTTACCCAGAACTTTGTACCATAACATGGTTCTTCTCTCTTATGCCAATGCCCGATGTATTTCTAATATCGATCGCTCTCAAGTGATTGCCATAGAATCCTACATTATGGGGAAGAAGTTTCGAATTGATTTTAAAACTTTAGTCAATGTTCTTGGGTTTGAAGATGAGGGTATTACGGATGAAAACTCATTAAGACTTACTCTTGGTGGCTCCGTTACAGTCCTTGATGCTCATGATCGCATTCTTCACCTCATGATCTCTTTGTGGTTTCGTCCATCTGGAGGAAAGTTCTCAAACATTGGCCAAGTCGACGACTTTTGGCTTTGATGCTTTCGTGAGGAACGTTAACCAAATCTTTGCCAAATCATGTTTATCGAGATGGTGTATCTTGTCCAAAATCGTAACTCAGATCTTGTTTCTTCATTCACATATAGAATCACATTGAGTTATATGTTCTCAAAGTTTGGGATCGATTGCTCTCTTGATTTTCCGGAATCTCTCAAGTATCCCGTTGATGAGAGAAATCTTCTCTGGAGATTGGATTCATGTTGAGAATCCTCCTCAAGTTGCAGCCCCCGAACCTCAAGCGGCTCCTCAAGCTCAAGTTGCTTCGTCCAACAATGAAGCTCTCATGGCTTTCCTCATCGAGCAATTCACAAGCTTTCAAACCAACATTGCTTCGTTGGTTAATTCCATGACCTCCGATTTTGCAGCTATTGACACTCGTTTCACATCCTTGGAGGAGTGTGTTCTTGGTGTTGAAAATTGCCTCACTTCGGTTGAAACTCAACAAACATCGATGGACACCACTTTTACCGGCTTTTATGGAGAGTGGAGGATATTTCGAAAGAGCAATGATAATGATGAAGATGACGATGACGACGAGCCATAGACTGCATCTCATTGCATACCATCCCATTTAGGATTTCCCTTTTATGCACCTATCTATGTGTCACAACCTTTTTTAGGAGCTTCGACTTTTGGAAAACTTAAAAAAAACGGAGTCACCACCAATATTTTTTGAAAAGTGTGATTGGATCACTTTAAAATGGGGTTATTTTAATAAAATATTTTCTTTTAGTAAAACAACGGTTTTGGTCAATGAAAACCAAAAAACAGGTTCGGGGTCGGTTACCCGTGGGGAAGGGTTAGAACCCCCACGACGCCCAAAATTGGTACCTAATTGATTTTAAAATTATTTTCAAAACTGAAATTTGCAAGTTTACGAAGGGTCGACTTATTTGTCTGTTTAATGAATATCAAACTATTTTAACGGTCTTATCGCCCGGGAGATGAACTGTAATCACCGCCAACATTTCTGGCGCTAACCCGTTATTCACGTTTGATAAGATATCGCATTAAATTAATTTCACTTTTCAAGCAACATGAAAATTCGATGTGTTAAGCATTTTTATTTATTCTAAGTTTGATTATTTTAAAATCCTAAAAAAAGTATAAGTCTTTTATTCTTAATTAAGGGTTTAAGTTTGCTTGAGTGTGTCTTATTTTTTGTGAAGTAAATCTTTCTACAAACACGTCTCTATCTAAGCTTTTAGAATCTAGTCTTAAGTTTTGACCTATTTCTAAAACAAACAACAAACTTAAATTATTCTTTGTGTTTTTACTTTTTATTGTTTGCTTTTGAAAAACACCTTTTATTCTTTTCTTTTTTACTTCAAAATCGAAACCCTTCTTTTTGACATTTTTTGCTTTTTAGTCTTATTGATTTTTTTCCTTTATTTTTCAAATCTTTTAATTAACTCATTTTTTAGGAAAAAGATTTTTAAATGTTTCCAAACTTTTATTCTCTAGAATTCTAAACTTTTATTAAAACCCCCTTTTTAAAATTTTATCTTATCTTTTCTTTTTTTGAAAACTTATTATTTTTTTAAAAAACACCCTTATTTACTTTTTCTAAAAACAAAACCTTCTTTAAGAGCCTTTATTATAAAAATTAAATTTCCAAAACCCATTTTATTTTCTAACAAATTAAGCCCTTTCTATTTTTTTTTCACCCATGTTTATTATCTTCTAATTAAACCCCTTGATTTTAGTTTTTTTATTTAAAACAACATTAATTCATTTTTTATTCCTAAATCTAAAAAAACAATTTTAAAGTTCAATTATTTCATTTCTAAAGATCAAAACTCCTAAAATAATATTTTTTAAACATGCAGGAATTTTAAAGATTAAACTAAAAAATTAATCAAAAACTTATCGGATCCTTGAAACGATTTTTCAACTTCAACAAACACAACCTAACAACAAACAAAAACAAACACCAAACAAGAAAACAAGATTCAACCAAGAACAAGTATAGAATTTACTAATTTTTTTAAAGAAAAGCAAATAATTTTTACCAAGAAACAAAGAACTCGTATGCGATCCTTCTCGAATTGCTTCCCAAACGCCTCCGGAAAATTGCCCCGAACTCGAACTTCACTCCAAATATTCCAAGAAACTAAAAGAAATTTTTAAAGGATTTTCAGATTTTTTAAAGCTTTGTTTTTTTGCTCTTCCAAGTGTGTGTTGAAAAATGGTGTTTAAGGGGGTTTTATACTTGAATTTCAGCTTGCAAATTAAGTCAAATCAGGATTTAATTCTCAAATTAGAGTCAAAATCAGACAAGAAGCACGATCCTCGGTAAAACCCCCAAGTAATCATCTGATTTGATTTAAAATCGGTGTCGAATTTCTCCCTTGATTCGAGCCTTAATTTAAACCCTTCTTCACAGTTTTTTTGCAGATTTCGGCGGCTATGATGGACGCAGCGAACGACGTTGGTGTCGTTGGGTTAGCGACAGCGAGACACGTCGACCGACACCAACGGCGGCAACATCTGTGGCCGGTGGACGATGAAGGGTCGTGGGCAGTGGCGCGAGGTTAGGGTTTTGGGAAACCAGCCCGTGCGCGTGTTCACACGCGATGGTTCCCTTTTTTTCTATTTTGCTATTTTTTTCATTTATTATTTTTTTGCTGTCATTTTTGTTTCCCCCTTTTCCTACATTAATTATTATTTTTTTACTCAAATGTGTTTTTTAAATGTAGGCTTTTCATGCATAAAATTTGCATTTTAATGTGGGCTTATCATTTATTCATATATATATTTTTGAAATGGGTTTTAAAAAAGGGGCCTTTTAGGATGGGCTTTTTGGGTTCTTTTATTTTAGAAGGGGCCTTTATTATTTTAATAAAAAGGTTTTTTTATTTTAATTTTAATTTTAATTATGGTGAGTGAAAATCTAGTGACAACAACTACCCCTCTTTGCTTATCTCTGTGCAACATGGATAAAGCAAAGATAATAAGGCACTGATTTTCACCGATTTTCCGGTTGGCTGCATTCTCTTGTTTCCCTAACGAATAGGCATGTTCTATTCTCCAGATGCCCGAACAGATGAGCGGATTGCATTCTCCAAATGCCCGGACAAATAGGTTGGTTCTATTCTTCTTTTGCTCGAATAGCTAAGTTGGGTTTCATTCTTCTTATGCCCGAACGAATAGGCCGGTTCTATTCTCCTTATGCTCGAATAGCTGAGCTGGGTTCCATTCTCCAAATGCCCAAACGGATAGGATGGTTCTATTCTTCTTATGCTCAAATGCCTGAATTGTTGAGCTGGGTTGTGTTCTTCCAAATGCTAAAATAGATAGGCAAATTCTTCTGAAAAACTTCATCCCCTTATGCTTGGATGAATAAGAAAATATGCTTCAAAAAATTTCATCCTCCTTATGCTTGGATGAATAAGCAAAACCTCATTTGGACAGGTCTTCCATGTACCTGAAAAAAAAACAAATTGCGACATGCAATACAATTATGGTGCGCATGCTCCTAGGGATGCCTAAAACATGAATGCATGACAAGTTTTTTTTCCCTTTTTAAGACTTTTTTGCTCGGACCGTTTTCTTAATTCTGATGAAATATTGGTTATCGATTCCAACTCAACTAACATAAGTTTCCTCCAAACCTCGCGTAGATGAGAAGGCTAGCCCCACTTTTTCTTTCAATTCTTCATGGCTTTACCAACCTCTTCCATCGTTCCTTGGGATAGAGCCCCCTCCCTTGCCTTGGAATTCACCCATGAGTCATGAGCAGCTCTGGGTTTTGCTTCATTTTTTATCTTCTACATACCTAAACTTGTACTCTTAACTGGAAGGACTGGCTTTACCTTTACATCCGACTCTTTACTTTATTGGAGACATTTGATCCTCATCTGCCTTCTTTAGTCAATATTTTTGTATTCAAGGACAAGCTTCCTCTACAGCATGTTTGAAAATCCTTTAGTCAAGTTTTGACATTGTATAACTACTCTCATTATCATGTAAGAAAGACCGATAATTAGGAAACTCCAAAACACTATTTATGTGCCAAGACACTTGTAAGGTTTTTCAAAAATCCTCACTTTTTCCTATTTGAAAATTTTGCAACAAGGCTTTATTTCCACTTCAAGCATTTTAACGTCTTATGCCCCAAGCGATTATCTTAATTATGAAACACTTCATAGTCCCTGTAGTTTCCAAAACCTTCTCAAAGTAATTCTCAAAAATCTTTTGTATATCTAAATGATTGTCAAATCCATTTATCCTCGTTTCAAAGCAAGATGCTAATAATGATAGGGAAGAAAACAAGAAAGAAAGAAAATACATGAAACTAAATTTATTAATGATGTGGCAAACAAAAAAGGTTTAAAAAAAGAAAGGGGAACAAGTATTCAGATATAAACAGTCCAAACTCCTCCTATCAAACGCCAGAAGTAATCTTGAACGCCACCATTGTTGAGGAAACTCTAAGTACAATGCATATGTTGTGGAGCCCCGAAAACTATCTTACGAATTATCTGAACCGCCCTTTACGGGTTTTCAACTCAGACCCTCCTTTGGTTTCAAAACACCCTTTGCGGGTTTTCATTTTGAACCCCCTTTTCTTTTTTCCTTTTTTTTTTCTTTTTTTTCCTTTTTTCTTTTCTTTTTCTTTTGTTTTTTCTTCAAGCATAATACTTCTTAATGGAATCAGAATTCACCGGGTTTTGAAACTCATCTCCATTCATCTCAGTTAAAATCCATGTTTCGCCTGAAAGAACCTTTGTCACAATGTATGGTCCTTCCCAATTAGGCACCTATTTCCCTCGAGGATCACTCTGGTTTGGCAGCTTCTTCTTTAATACCAGATCGCCTTCTTGGAATTCTCTAGGGCGAACCTTCTTTTCATAAGCCCTTTATCATTCTCCTTTGGTACATTTGACCATGACATACATATTTTAACCTCTTTTCTTCAATTAAATTCAATTGGTCATAACTTGCCTGAACCCATTCAGCTTCGTCTAACTTGGCCCCCATCAAGACACGCAACAATGGTATCTCAATCTCAATTGGTAGCACAGCTTCTACTCCATATACTAATGAGAACGAAGTTTCCATAGTAGATGTTCGCACCACTATTCGATATGCATACAAGGAAAATGGTAACTTTTCATGCCAATCTTTATAAGTGTCGGTCATCTTTGCAACTATCTTTTTGATATTTTTATTAGCCGCCTCTACTACTTCGTTCATCTTCGGGCGATATACTACTGAGCTGTGGTACTTAATGTTAAACTGCTCACAGACCCTAGCAATCATTTTGTTGTTCAAGTTAGAGGCATCATCAGTGATTATGCTTTCTGGTAGACCATATCGACAAATGATCTCCTTCTTTAATAAATTGCGAACAATGGACCTAGTCACATTTGCATACATGGCCGCTTCCACCCATTTTGTGAAGTAATCGATGGCTACCAGAATAAAGCAGTGTCCATTTGACGCCACCGGATGAGTCTGCCCAATGACGTCTATGCCCCACATAGAAAATGGCCAGGGAGATGACATGACATGAAGAGATTGAGGAGGCGCGTGAACCTTGTCGGCGTAAACCTAGAACTTGTGGCATTTGCGGGAGTGATTAATGCAATCTCCTTCCATCATTGACCAGTAATATCCAAAACGCATAATTCTTCTTGCCATATTGAAACCACTAGGGTGAGTTCCGCAAAATCTCTCATGAACCTCTTCCAAAATCAACTGTGCTTCTTTTCCATCCACAAATCTTAAAAGCACCTGATCCCAACTTCGTTTGTAAAGGATTTTCCTTCAATAATGTATCTTGATGCCATTTTCCTAATCATCTTCTTTTCATTTTCTGAAGCATGTGTTGGGTATTGCTGAAGCTTCATGTACTTCAAGATGTCATGGTACCACGACAAGCCATCTGTCTCCTCTTCTACGTTGTAACAATGTGCTGAGGACTCCAACATTTGCAACTTAATGGGCATCATCTCAGAACCTTCAATTGCTTTAAACATGGCAGACAAAGTAGCTAATGCATCAGACATCTGATTATCTTCTCTTCGAAGATGCCTAAAAGTTATCACATCGAATTCTTTAGTTAATTCAAGGACCAAATTGTAATACTCTATTAATTTTGCATCCTTTGTTTCCCATTCGCCATGTATTTGGTAGATGATCAACGTTGAATCCTTATAGACCTTCATATTTTGGATTTTTCTGTCAATGGCTTCATTTAGGCCTAATATGCACGCCTCGTACTCTGCCATATTATTAGTGCAGAAGAATTGCAAATGGTAAGTGAAGGGATAATGATCTCCTTCTGGTGAAGCCAAATTGCCCCAATACCTCGTCCTAGAGCATTTACAGCACCGTCAAAATGCATGACCTAATATTCTGTTGGTGACTCTTCCTTTTCTGTAATACACATTAAACCCTCACCGGGGAAACTGAAATCTAATGCCTTGTAATCATCTTGAGCACGACTTGCAAGAAAATCTGCTATAGCGTTTCTTTTTACTGCTTTTTGATTCACATGTTGAATATCATATTCTGGGAGCAACATCTGCCATCGTGGTATTCTTCCTGATAGGGCTGTAGCTTCCATCATAAACTTTAACGGATCTAGCCGTGAGACCAACCATGTGGTATGATACAACATATACTGCCTAAGCCTTTTAATATCCCATACCAAAGCACAACATACCTTTTCAATCAGAGTATATCTTGCTTCACAGTCAATAAACTTCTTGCTCGTGTAATATATTGCCCTTTCCCTCCTTCCAGATTCGTCAAGCTGCCCCAATACGCAGCCAATTGAACTTTCATACACTATTAACGGCTTTCCTGAAACAGGTGGAACTAACACTGGAGGAATAGTTAACTGCTCCTTGATCTTTTCTAAGGCTGCCTGGCATTCTTCATTCCATGTCCCTAAATTGTTCTTTCTAAGCAACCTAAATATTGGATCACATTTATTCGTGAGTTGGGAGATGAAACGGGCTATGTAATTCAACCTTCCTAGGAATCCCCAAACTTGCTTCTGTGTTTAGGGTGGTGGAATCTCTTGTATGGCCTTTATCTTGTCAAGATCAATTTCAATTCCTCTTCTACTTACTACAAACCCTAACAACTTCCCAAAAGTAACCCCAAATGTGCACTTGGAAGGATTAAGCTTTAACTTAAATTTTCTCAATCTTTGAAAAAGCTTACTTAGGTTCGCTAGATACTCCTCCTCAGTTATGGACTTGGCAATCATATCATCCACATAAAACTCTATTTCCTTATGCATCATATCGTGGAAAAGGGAAACCATAGCTCTCTGATAAGTTGCCCCTGCGTTTTCAATCCAAAAGGCATTACTTTATAGCAAAAGGTTCCCTAAAGTGTTACAAAAGTAGTCTTTTTCATATCTTCTGGGCACAACTTTATTTGATTATATCCAAAAAAATCCATCCATGAATGAGAAAAGGGAATGACCGGTTGTATTGTCTACCAAGGTGTCGATATGTGGGAGCGGAAAGTTGTCTTTGAGACTTGCCCTATTAAGATCCCCGTAGTTGACACACATCCTTACTTTTCCATCTTTCTTATGTACTAGAACAATATTTTCCACCCATTCTGGATATTTAGCCACCTCAAGGAATCCTACATTGTACTACTTCTTTGATTCATCCCTGAAATTCAAAAAAAGTGTATCGACCTTTATTCTTCTGAGCTTTTGCTTTACTGGCTCTCATCCCTCCTTTATAGGAAGCCTATGCATAACAATATATGTATCAAGGCCAGACATATCCTGATATGACCAGGCAAAAATGTCTTTATATTCTTGCAGAAGCTCAATCAAACATTGTCACGTCTTAACTGAGATGGTGGTACCAATCTTCACCTCATGCCTCTCTTCTTCGGTTCCAAGATTTAAAACTTCTAGCTCTTCTTTGTGGGGCAGAATTTGCTTTTCCTCTCCCTCTACCATTCTAAGCAGATCGTCGGGCAAGTCATACTCTTCCTCATCATCAATACTCCTAACTTCCTCTAAACATAGTGGTAACTCAAAATTAACTTCAGAGTCTGACCCGGAGTCATTTGTATCGTTGATATCTAAAAACCTACAAATTAAAGAGACAAAAATATATACCAAGAAAGAAAGAATGGATGAAATGATATGATTTGTTTTTTTAAGGTTTGCTTTTTTGCTTTTTTATGTTCTTTTTGGTTTTGCGTTGCGAAAGAAAGTTTGACACACGATATTATGGGGGAAAATATGCATCCTTTATTGAAATAAGAATCATGGTTTTGACATAGACCCTTTTTACATAAGGAGGTGAGAACAAAGGGACATGTCTTGGCAGCACCATTTGTGATTTGACCAACTCAGTAAATAAATCTTCATACGTCATTGGGATGGGAGGAAAGTAGGGTCTTGAGTTCCCTTGATATCTTCGTTCTCATTTGAGGGCATTTGCAACTGTCGGAGCTGAGGTGTTGGATTTGTTAAAGCGGTTGGGCTTGTTGAATACCACACCTGTTGAATAGTTGGGGTTGTAGACATTTGTATCATTAACTTCATTATCTCTCTTCTTATATGTCTTTTTTGTTTCCCCACTGTCCAACTTTCCACTCTTCATAGCTGCTAGGATTAATTCACCATTCATTAGCATGTCCGTGAAGTTCTTCGTAGCAAGATTGAGCATGCGATCATAAAAATGACCCTTTAGAGTTTCCACAAACATCAGGGTGATTTCATTTTCTAGCATCGATGGTTGTACATGTGCGGCTACATCCCTCCATCTTTGTGCATACTGTCTGTAGCTCTCATGATGCTTATGCTCCATCCCTTGCAAGACCAAACGGGTTGGAACCATGTCTGAAATATGCTTGTATTGTTCACTGAAGGCCCTGGATAGATCTTTCCATAATTTTATGTTCACCCGACTTAGTTGCGAATACCAACGTGCAGCGGAACCTACTAAGCTGTCCTGGAAGAAATAAATGAACAACTTCTCATTGTCGAGGTACATTGACATCTTTCTATAATACATGGTTAAATGTGCCGATAGGCATGTGGTCCCATTATATTTGTCAAAGTCTAGGATCTTGAATTTTGGCGATGCAACTAAATCAGTTACCAAGCTCGGGTCCTTGGCATCCATATCACCATGAGCTACTCCATCTTGAAAGGATTTGATTATTCCCTATAACTTCTCATACTTAACCTCCCACTTCTTCTCAATTTTAACCTTATCGCCGATTTCATCGAGGACAAGCACCTCGTAATTATTAGCTTCTCCGTTTGGAACATGAGTAGAGGATTCAGCAACATGGATTGGTTTTTTGGCTTTGGCAGCAGTCTCATTCCTAAAGGTCATTCCTGGGAATTGTGGAATTGTACCAGTGTTTCCTCCTTCTTCAACTGCATCTAGATCCTTGAATCCTAGCATGGCAGCTATTAAACTGACTCAATTTGTTGTTTCAAGTCGTCTTCCATTTTCTCCAACTTGTCTTGAGTGCTCTTTTGGTTTGCCTCCAAAGCTGCCAGCCTTTCCTCAGAGTTCATGGCTTGAGTTTGGGCACGTGTACTGTATTTATGAGTTGTCTTAACTATTTTTAATATTCTGGCGTTTTTATATTAAGTTAGTTTTTGACATGAATGAATGTATGGACAAATGAATTCACATAAGCAAACAACAAAACAAACAAAACAATGAAAATGTATGAATGTAGTCGAATGGCCATTAATTCCATTGAAAATTTGCTCATAAAATGAAACTCTTTATTGAATATGAAAGCTCTTTATTACATATTTTTCTTTTTTTAACAAAAATTACAAGTATTTTTCGGCTTGTACACCTAACTCCTTGATTTCTTCTATAAGCCACATAAGCCTTGGTCCCAGTTCTCCAACTAGCTTGATGTACTAACAAAGAGCTACAGCTTCAGTTGCCAACATTGTCACGTGCCTGGCCACATCTTGGACCTGTGTCATCACCATCCTATCGAACTCATATCTCTCTCGGAACCTTCGAGCATTACCTCTGAGCCGAGTGAACCAATAATCATTTCCTCTTTCGGTTACATCTTCAAGAACTAAGATCTTTGTCCTGTACTCTTGAAGGAGACTATCCATTTCCATAACTCGCCCTTTCAAGAAGCCATTCTCGCTCAAACTAGCTTGTAGTTCCTAATAGGTTTGGTCATCTTACATCTTGTGAACTGTTCGGTTCAAGTTTTCTATTTTGGCTTCTAGCTCAATGATGAAGGCATGACTTTGCTTCAACTTCATGGAGGTTTTGTTATAGGCTGGCTGTAACTTTAACAAACGTGTTATGTTGTCATGAGCTTTCCTCTTCCATGCGGTTGAATCTTCTTTCAACTCCTGTCGAGGCCTCTTACCCTTCTCATTTTCAACTGCTTGTCTCACTTTTTTTCTTTCATCGTTCAAGGCCCGTCGGAACTTCTCAACTTCCTTCTTACCGCGCTCCTTCTCTTTCCCTACAGCTTGCTCTATCTCCTATCTCCACTGTTCTGGGCTTTTTTGGAGATCTACATATCGCACGGTAGCTTGAAGCTTAAGGAAGTCAACCCTCTGAATCTCATATCTTTCTTCTAAATTCTCATACATCTTTCGCGCTCGGTTGGCTTCTCCCTTGTGCTTTTCTACATCAAGGCTGACTTCAAACTTATCTCGCTGATTTTGTTCTTTGAGAGCTTCAATTTCTAACTTAGCTCATCTTAGCTCTTCTCTCAAAATGTCGGCCTCTAAAGGAATCACTTTCAAATGCTCTTCTATAAACTTGGCGGGCTCATGAGTAGGTAGCATAATCTTGTCATTCATTCTCGTATGCCTCCAAATATCATAATCAGGGGTATACATGCAATGCTTGTCAGACTCCAGCTTCATATAATAACAATCCTTCCATGAATCATTGATTTCTTGTACCTTTCGTCTGAACTCTCCTTGAAACTCGAATTCTGATGTGCCAAGCTCGGTGGTGAAAGGAATAAACTGTCGTGATCCATATTGACGTGAAAATAGAAAAGGTGCACAACCAATTCCTCCTCATAATCCTAACAACATCAAGAAGTTGTAATCTCCACATTTGTACCTTACTTTAGCATGACCCATCCATGGTGCCCTCCACTTAATGTCTTCATCATGACGATCCCTGAAGATATCTACCCACTTGCTTCTCTTGATACTCGGCCAATCCTGTGCCAAAAATTCCTGAAGTGGGAAAAGTTCAGAGAAAACACATTTGGTAAGGCCAAAGTTGGACACTCCCAGAAATGACTAAGGGCCCAAACCTGAAGCAAAGGAGCACATCCTCCGAAATGCACACCTTCAACTTTTCGACAAGCATTCAAAGAAATGAAGGTTTCAGCTAGCACTGCAGGCACTGGATTGACATTTCTCTTCAATTGCTCAAAGAAATCTAACAAGGCCATATCAATATTTCCAACACTTTTGGAAAAATTACTAGACCATAAATTGCAATAGCCAAGAGATCCACCCTTTTCGCTATGTCTGGATGAACATGAATGATGTTTCAAATGCGTGACCAAGGAAAATTAAAACTTCCCCCTCTCTTTCGTATCAACCCTTCAACCCATTCATCGCTCATTCCAGCAAATGTGGCAAGTCTTGAGTGTTGGTTCTTGTTTTTTGGTGGCATTGTCTACACCCAATTCTCCTTCACTCGGGCATATTGAACAAGGTCAAATATTCCTCGAAGGTGGGCATAATATCCTCTCTATTGAAAGTAAAGTAGCAGTGCCCAGGGTTCCAAAACTGGATCAAAGCCTTCAGAAACGGCTCATCAACCCTTACATAAAGAAGATATGCGATGTCGCCATAGGACTCACGGAAAAAATGTTTGGTCATATACTCAAAACAGTCCCAAATCTCACGTAACTCCAGCACGTGGTTCTACTTGACACTAATATGGGCATATTCCGAAGTTTATGTCTCATGACCCGCACCCAAACTGTCTTCATACGCTCTTTGGTTCACCTCAGACCAGTGACGTACTTTCGCATTCTCCTCCTCATTCTTCAAGAGCTTTTTGTCCATGATGAGAGTTCTTTTGCTTGAACAATTTTCTAGAATCAACCCCTTCTAAATATGGAATGATGCACATGCAAAAACAAACAAGATGGGGAACAAAGATTAAAAAAAAAGCAAGAAAGAAAAAAACAGTCAAAAATTAATTGCACAATAATTCTGGGCAAGCACTCCAACATTTCAGGACATGTCTCCACGAATTATTCTTGCGACCCAACACCCTACGCTTGGTTTGGTTCTAAAAGGGTACCCGACATGTCCTTGATGTCCCCTACTAAGGGTAACAAGGCCCTCGATTCTCACCCATTACAGGCTCCAAACGAATTGAGCTCAACTCAGGAGGACTCACCACCGATGCCTTCTCGAAGAATCAATATCCTCATGAAGACAAAGGGAATGAGTCCCGAAGGTACTTGCTAGGCTCATACGAAGAATCAATATTCTTACATGAGCAAATCGTGTTCCCCCCACTTAAAGGAACGAGACAAAGCTCGGGAATAGAGCTTGGAATTAAGTCTTAAATGCATAAGATAGAATTATATTCATTAAACAGACAAATAAATTAAACCTATTGTGAACTTAATTCCATATTTAAAAAAAAACCCTTTTTGAAAACCATTCAAAATCAATTTGTGGTCTGGCCCTCTTTTGTTTTTATTTAAAAAAACATTTCCCCAGCGGAGTCGCCAAGCTATCGCAACCCTTTTTAGGAGCTTCGACTTTTAGAAAAAAAATTTAAAAAATGGAGTTGCCACCAATTTTTTTTTGAAAAGTGTGATGGGATCACTTTAAAACGGGGTTATTTTAATAAAACATTTTGTTTTAGTAAAACAACGGTTTTGGTCAATGAAAATTAGAAAACGGGTTTGGGGGTAGGTTACGCCTGGGGAAGGGTTAGCATCCTCACGACGCCCAAAATTGGTACCTAATTGATTTTAAAATTGTTTTCAAAACTGGAATTTGCAAGTTTATGAAGGTTTGACTTTATTTGTCCGTTTAATGAATATCAAACTATTTTAACAGTCTTATCGTCTGGGAGATGAACTTTAATCACCGCCAACAATTCTGGCGCTAACCTGTCATTCCCGTTTGATAAGACACCGCATTAAATTAATTTCACTTTTCAAGCAACATGAAAATTCGATGTGTTGAGCACTTTTATTTATTCTAAGTTTGATTATTTTAAAATCCTAAAAAAATCTAAGTCTTTTATTTCTAATTAAGGGTCTAAGTTTTCTTAAGTGTGTCTTATTTTTTGTGAAGTAAATCTTTCTACAAATATGTCTCTATCTAAGTTTTTAGAACCTAGTCCTAAGTTTTGACCTATTCCTAAATAACAAACAAAAAACTTAAATTATTCTTTATGTTTTTACTTTTTATTGTTTGCTTTTAAAAAAGACCTTTTATTCTTTTCTTTTTTACTTCAAAATCGAAACCCTTCTTTTAGACATTATCGCTTTTTAGTCTTATTGATTTTTCCTTCATTTTTCAAACCTTTTAATTAAATTATTTTTTAAGAAAAAGATTTTTAAATGTTTCCAAACTTTTATTCTCTAGAATTCTAAACTATTATTTAAAACCCATTTTTTAAAATTGTATCTTTTATTTTATTTTTTTTGAAAACTTATTATTTATTATTTTTCAAAAACACCCTTATTTACTTTTTCTAAAAACAAAACCTTCTTTAAGAACCTTTATTATAAAAATTAAATTTCCAAAACCTGTTTTTATTTTCTAACATATTAAGCCCTTTTTAATTTTTTTCACCCATGTTTATTATCTTCTAATTAAACCCCTTGATTTTAGTTTTTTATTTAAAACAGCATTATTTCATTTTTTTATTCCTAAATCTAAAAAAACACTTTTAAGGTTCAATTATTTCATTTCTAAAGATCAAAACTCCTAAAACAACATTTTTTAAACATGCAAGAATTTTAAAGATTAAACTAAAAAATTAATCAAAAATTATAATAAAAATATTACCGGATCCATGAAACGATTTTCCAACTTCAACAAACACAACCTAACAACAACAAAAAAACAAACACCAAACAAGAAAATAAGATTCGACCAAGAACAAGTATAGAATTTACTATAAAAATTTAAAGAAAAGAGAAGAATTTCTACAAAAAAAAAATGAAGAACTCGTATGTGATCCTTCTCAAATTTCTTCCCAAACGCCTCCGAAAAATTGCCTCGAACTCAAACTTCACTCCAAAAATTCCAGCAAACTCAAAGAAATTTTTAAAGGATTTTCGGGTTTTTAAAGCTTTGTTTTTTGCTCTTCCAAGTGTGTGTTGAACAATAGGGTTTAGAGGGGTTTTATACTTGAATTTCAGCTTCCAAATTAAGCCAAACCGGGATTTAATCCTCAAATTGGAGCCAAAATCAGACAAGAAGCATGATCCTCGGTAAAACCCCCAAGAAATCATTCGATTTGATTCAAAACCGGAGTCGAATTTCTCCTTTGATTCGAGCCCTAATTTACACCCTCTTCACTGTTTTTTGCAGATTCCGGTGGCTATGGTGGACGGTAGCGAGCGGCATTGGTGCCGTTAGGTCGACGACGGCGAGACGCGTCGATCGACACGAACGACGACGGCAGTCGTGGCCGGTGGACGATGAACGGCCGTGGGCAGTGGCGCGAGGCTAGGGTTTTAGGGGAACCGGCCCGCGCACATGTTCATGCGTACTAGGCGCGTGACGCGCGGTGGTTCCCTTTTTTTTCTTTTTTCTTTTATTTTTTGCTATTTTAGCTATTTTTTTCATTTATTATTTTTTTGCTGTCATTTTTGTTTCCCCTTTTCCTACATTTATTATTATTATTATTACTCAAATGAGTTTTTTAAAGGTGGACTTTTCAAGCATAACATTTGTATTTCAAGATGGGCTTATCATTTATTCATTTCTTTATTTTTTGAAATGAGTTTTAAAAAATGAGCCTTTTGGGATGGGCTTTTTGGGTTTTTTTATTTTATAAGTGACCTTTATTATTTTAAGAAAAAATGTTTTTTTTAATTTTAATTTTAATTATGGTGAGTGAAAATCAAGTGAAAACATTATGTTATTCCACCTATGCTTTGATTTCTTGTTTTTTGAATTATGTTTTTTATAATAGAAGTTTGGATTTCTATTTGCTTTGAACACTTATGCTTTAATGCTTAATGAAATTTAACTTGTTTGCTTTATATTGCTTATTTCCACATTGAATTATTATGATTTTGATCTAACAAAAAGGGGAGAAGGGTTAAGCTAAAATTTTCAAAACCTTTTCAAAACTCAGATTAAACTTAGGGGAGTTTACTTAAAAATTTACTTTGGTTTTGCTATATAAAAAGGGAGATTGTGAAACCAATGTTTGATCTTCATATAACAAATAGTCTAAGGACCTAATTGCAAAGTAAATAAATTTTTTAGTACTCAAAAGACTCGCATTTGACAAGTATATTTTAGACTTGAAATGTTTTGAAGTCAAAACTTAAACCCCATTGTAACCCCCTTAGCCCTAGATGTTTGACCCGAACTACGAAGATTACACGGGGAAAACCAAAGCTAACCCGAAAGTCAACCTTGATTAACGACCCTTTTTTATTTTAATCTTGTCTAGATACATATTAAGCATAAGTAAGTACTCACGAATCATGAATGAGAAAGGCGCAGCGGTCGGATATCATTTAGGGACTCAATTGCTTAATTTACGCGTTTAGGGACCAAAATGTAATTTTTGGAAACTAGAAGGACTTCATTGATTTTAGGATTACCAATATATAATTAATTATGTTAGATGCTTCTCTGTCAAATTTCAGCTTAAATAGACATTCCAAGCTCAAGCATTTGCATCCCTAACATTTAGGACTAAAATGTAAAGCATGAAAACTCAAAGAAATTCAAATCAGCATCCAACGGTCAACTGTATCGGAATGCCTACCAACCGCACCAAAACGCACGTATCGAAACGGTGTTGACCGTTTCGGTACGCGGGTATGTTCCAAGACCAGTACCGAAACAGGGTGCTCCAGTAGCCAAACTGTTTCGAAACAGCTTCAACCGTTTCGGAACACTAAGACCATTACAGGCCCCCGTTTCGAAACAATTGAGGGTGTTTCGATACACATTGCCCAGAAACAGTAGATATAGCTGGTTTTTCACCTTTTAATCCATTCGAACTTGCCTCAAAGATTCCCAAATCATACCAGCAAACCATTTTACAATTAAGGAACATGTTTAGGACTCTTTAGCACAAGCATGACATCAAACACAAAATCACATAGTCTAAATGCATGCTTCCTAATCTCAAAACCAATATAAGCAATCCAACCTCAAACCAAACATTTAAGACCACTTACAACCCGAAAATGCCAACATAAACATGCCACAAACTTAGGGAGTTTAAACATATCTCCCAAATACAACCTTGGTTTCTCATTGCCATTATATCATAACTAAAGTGTATGAAAACATCATCATACATGAGCTTGTACTTCCTTGGATGTTCTTATCCTCCTTGATGCCCGGAAACACTTCAATTATCTGCATTATTGGTAAAAGAGAGCGTAAGCACAAATGCTTAGTGAGGCATGCTCTAAAGAAAACCAACTCAATAATGCATTTCTTGAAAACACTTTCTCAAAAGCTTTTAAACAACATGCTCATTCTATCTTATGCTTGAAAACCATTCAAAGCAACTTCTCATTGAAAACACATGTACCTTCATTCTATCTCATACATTTAAACCAATGCAAAACTCATGGCAAAGCCATACTTATGCTTGTAACACCAAAGCATTTCATATACAAATCTCATATGCATTTCTCATAGCATAAATCATTTCATCAAAGGTACATGTGAATCAAAAACCATTTCATATTTTATATTGGCATTTCACATCTCATTATTACTCGGATATGCGGACAACTCACTAGACACTTCCGGTGGCATCTACCAACACCGTACTCGCTCATCTAGTAACATAATTTCCGGTGGAATCTCACATCACTGTACTCACATGGCGGAATCTCTCATCGCCACAAAGCTTGGGTATTTCACCAAGTCCTACCCGATGAAATGCCCATCATCGGTTCTCTCCCTTTGGATTAACCAAAGAGCACGTACGAATTTTTAGTTTATAGTGCACTCTCATCCTATTGATCGATCAATTATATCCGGTAAGTATCTCAACATCTATGTCAATATATTATGTCAAAACATCATCTCACATACTGATTTTCATGCAACAATTCTCGAAACATTCTCATCTCATTTCAAAACCATAACATTTGCCATGCTTTAAACAAAAGCTCAAATCTCAAACATGCAACATGTTACTTCATGAAATCATTTCAAGCATCATCTCATGCTATAAAACATGCATAAAAACAGTAGGAATTTATCTATCTCAAACCATGAGCATGTAAAAGCATTTTAGGGGCAATCACCACATTCAAGAGAGCAATCTAGCCAATACTTAGTTCCGGACTTAGGAAGGTGTTTCAAACCTTTCCTAAATCCCCAAACCTTGATTCTTTGTCCCTCAAGGACTTCTAAAACCGTACGCACTCACCGATTACGTTTCGCTTGCTCGCCGAAACGCTATCTAGGCTTCCGGATCAACACCAAAGGTGTCCGAAGATGTCTCCCCTGTTTTAAACACATAAGAGTAGAGGATTAATGCATCATCATGCATTGAAATCATCAGCCACACAACTAAACTCGTTGCTCTACTCAAAAACCATATTTCGGCTACCAAACACAACCAAAATCACATTCAAACTCTTCCAAAACAAAACCCAGCCAAGATCTATCACTTCTAATCATTTCTAAACATCAATTAACATCAAAAACCACCACAAACTCGTCCTTATACCTCCAGCTATGACAGAACACCAAAATCACCCCAAAAACCATCATTCTAGCATACAAAACTTAGGAAATCAAACCTATTCGGGATTTGATTGATAAAACCTCATTTGTAACATCAATTAACATCCAAAATACATTAGAAAACCACCTCAAAACAGAGCCCAATCATTCACCACGAAAATCTTCAAGATTTCTTCCAAAATCTTGAGTTTTAAGACAATTTCTTGTTTCTAACATTAAAACCACTCAAAGATCATTAACAAAGGATTGATAACTTGGGAATTTCAGTAAAGAACTGATCATTAGAGAAGAAGGATGAAGCTTACCTCTAATGGATGATTTCTCCTTGATTTGGGAAAGTTTTCTTGAAAATTCAATGTAGAAATCAAGAGGATTTGATGAGGAATTGATTAGGAATCAAAAGAAGATTGAAACCTCATCAAATGAAGTGAAAATAAAAGTATAACTGCTGGAGAGAATGTGTTTGGCTGAAAAGAATTTGAGAGAAAATGAAATGAGGGAAATTTTGTGAAAAGTAGTTATGAATAGTCAAAGGTAGTTTCTAAATTAATTAACCTTCATTTTCTTTAATTAAAAATTAATAAAAACACCCAAACTAAGGAAAAATCTGATGAAAATATTTTGGTAAAATTAGCTCCTTAAAGATTCAAAGTTTCAATCTTTTACAAAACAATCACTATTTAACTTTTGCAAAAACTACGATTTGGTCACTACACCGAAATGTAGTATTTCCAAACCTTATTTTGTGAAATTGATATCACCATAATCTTTCATATATTAAATGAGGATTTTTATATATTTTTCTATATTTTTAAAGCATCCCGAACTAGGTGTTACCTAAAGCTCCCTTTAAGATTCGAACCGTTTTCTGACCGGTCCGATTCGGACTCTAAAACATCTAGGGCCAAATTTGGGGTGTTACACCCATAAACTTCTCTAAGTGTTTTTAAGTCAAATTTCACAAAATTGCCTAGAATTTCCGTTTCGATACGAAAGCTTCCGTTTCAATACTAGTGTTTCGATACAACCTTTTTCGTTTCAATACGGCCTTCATTTGGGCATTTAGTTTTTGAATAGCGTTTTGATACGAGCTTAACCGTATCAATACGGGGTTAAGATTTTTCAAATCTGAGCAGTTAATGATATAGCCATTGTTTGTCAGTTATTGAAATCTGAAAATATTTAAAATTTTGTTACTCATTTCGATACACCCCTTGGGTGTTCTGATATACATTTTGACAGATTCAATTGTGAGCAATATCGTTTCGATACGACCTATAGTTGTTTCAATACAGCCCCTAACTGTTTTGATACGCCTTCGAGCGTTTCGATACGGCTTCTTTATTACACACAACAACTCTTTCTATTTTGAGACATGCATCAATACATGTCCGAGTGTTTTGAAACATGGTGTTGCAAAATTGCGTTTATGGTGGGAAAAAGAGAGCTCAACGACTCTATTGATGATGCCAATCACCCGAGCGACTAGAATTCAATGAAGGGGTCCATTAAAGATACAATACCAACTATTGAACAAGTGAACAAGAACAAAGAAAAAATCCAAACCATTCTTGAGCTATTAAAGTCAAACCCTTGTACCCAATTGAGTGATTTTTTTATTATATTCATATTTTATCAATTTGGGTTGAGAGAACTTATAATTTGGGGCAAATGTTCTACCTTGTGAGATTTATTTTTCATTTGCCAACAATATTTGTATTGAGAGAGTCTTGGTTAATCTTTGGGTAGAAAAATTAACCGGTTTGTAAGGTTTCCTCCTAATCCGAAAAAAGGGGATGAATTTCTAGTGAAATTGGTTGAAATCCCTAGTGGAAGCTAAGGTAGTGGATGTAAAGCTTGTTCTAAGCTTGAACCACTATAAATTGCCTTGTCTTCCATTTCACATTTTTAATTTGCTCCCTTTATTTTTAAAAAGTCAATTCACCCCTCTTGGCCATTTTCGATTCGATTGATCCACTCAACAATTGTTATCATAGTCTAACTCTTTGAGGGATTCACATCCACAAGAGGAGATTCTAGAAGAAGATAAATTAACCTTTGAATCAAAACATGACATCTACCTCCGGCCAAAACCTCTTCGAGTCACAATCGATCACCAAGCCGCCTTATTTCAATGGGGATAACTATCCTTATTGGAAGAATATAATGAGGCTCTTCATCAAATCAAATGACTACGTCCTTTGGGATGTGGTGGGAGATGGACCAACTGAATCAACATGAAATTATATAATCTTATAACAACTTGAAATTAATTCAAATTATTTTATAAATTAAATAATACTATAAATAATATTAATATATAGGGTTAACTACTGGTTGATCACTTATGTTTTTCCCAAGTACAGAGTTAGTCACTGATTTTCAAAAACGACCAGTAATGTCACTTACGTTTTCGATATGTAAACTTTTGGTCACTGCAACGTTTGTTGCCGTTAAACTTAAATGGGAGTCCGATCTAGCACAATAAAAAGTATGATAAATTACCTAGATAGTCCTTCAACTATTACTTCACTCCTATTTTGACCACCGGAATAAAAATAAATTGTATAATTACACATTTAATCCTTCATATTTATAATTTTTTTTTTATTTCTTCTTCACTCCATCATCTTTCATATTCTTCTTCATCTAACCCAATCCCTAATTTTCATATAATTACACATTTAATCTAAGTTTTAATTTTGTTTATTTTAGTCATATTGCTTTTCACTCTTCTTTTTCTCAACCCAATATCATTTCCGCTATCTATTTGTTTGTATAAAATTTTAAAATGTTTCAACCCAGTGTCTTGTAAGAAAATTATGAGGATTCCTCATATTTTTTTCTGTAATTTGAAGGGGGAACTAGTCGGTAATGCTGTTTCATCAGGTAGCATTTCATTTTTATACTTTATGCAGCTCAATATCTATAGATATCTTTTGTCAACAGTTGACTAGAATTTTGTTTGCTTTTACAGGTTGCTGAGTCACTTGGGCATAGAGCTCTTGGGTGGCGAGTTGTACCAACAGATAACTCAGAACTTGGCAATTCTGCTTTGCAAACAGATCCTGTTATCGAGCAAGTGTTTCTTACAGGCTCACCTAGATCAAAGGCTGACCTTGAACAACATGTAGGTTTATCTTTCTTTGTGTTAGAGAAAGGGGCATTGCAAGTTGCGTGTATATGTCTGATTAAATTTCTAATGTGGTAACTATTTTACAGATGTATATATTAAGGAGGGTTTATATGGTTGCTCTCCGAGCTGCATTAAACCTTCAACATGGTGAGGAACAACACCAATAGCCAAAAGGGAGCTTACAGAAACACGTTCAGATGAAAAGACTGCATACTTGGAGGGTGAAATTAGTACCTTAAATCACAATTCATTAATAGAAAAGATGGTAGGGGCAATAGAGGAGGTGCAACACAGTGCCACAAAAAGTTCAATCAAATATAAGAATAAAAGTTTAGTCACTTATGTTCCGCCAATACAAATACACACAAATAAGAAAGATTAAATGTGTAATTATATAAATTGTTTTATTTCGATAGTCAAAATAAGAGTGAAAAAAATAGTTTAAGGATTATTTAGGTAATTTATCATTCATTTTAATGTGCTAGATCAGCCTCCCGTTAAAGTTTAACGGGAACAAACGTCTCAGTGACCAAAAGTTTACATATCGAAAACGTAAGTGACCTTACTGGTCGTTTTTGAAAATCGGTGACTAACTTTATATTAGGGAAAAACATAAGTGACTAACCCAATAGTTAACCCTAATATATAAAATATATTATTTTGTTATGAACATATATGTCAATATAAATAAATAAAATATATTATTTTTATATTTTTATATATATTAATAATATAAATATATATATATATATATATATTATTAGTAATATATAAAGCCTAACCCTAAACTATTAACCCACAAACCCCACCTCCAACTCCAACCATCAAACCCAAGACTATTAACCCACAAACCCCCCACCTTCAACCCCAACCATCAAACCTTAAACTATAAACTCTAAGATTTAGGATTTAAGGTTTAGAGTTTAGATTTTTTATATTATTTATAATGTAAATATATTATTTTTATGAATATTTTGAGTTTTTAAATAATATATAAAAATATAAAAATAATACACTTTTATTTATATATATTGATATACATACAAATAATATATTTTATACTATTTATATATTAATATTATTTATAGTATTATTTATTTCATAAAATAATTTGAATTAATATCAAGTAGTTTGAGATATATAATATTTGTGGTAAAATAATACATAATTTTATATTGATTTAACGGTTAAGACTTAACCTTTTTATACGAAGGTCTTGAGTTCAAACCCCTCTAATGCATGATTTTAATATTTTTCGAACAAAAATTATTTATTCTTTTTTGATGCATCTTTCTATACCCAACACTAAAAAAAATATTACAAGCCTTAATCTTAAACCCTAAATTCTAAAAATATACCCTACCTCAATTCTCTAAACTATACTTTTAAATCCTAACTTTTAATCTAACTCTAAACCCTAAACTTTAAACATATATTGTTTTAAGCGGGGGCAAATAAAGGATATAATAAAAGTATAGTCGATTTCCATCCATATTTTTTAGGGTAAACTACATAAATGACCACCATACTATTAGAAAAGTCGCGATTTGACCATCTTACTTTTTTTCGAAGCAATTAAACCACTATACTATTAAATTGGATGCAATTTGGCCACCAGCCGTTAGAGGTTAACGGAAGGGTGACGTGGCAGTTAAAAAAATAACGGTATAATTACACATTTGATCCTCGTTACTTATACACTCTATTAATTTGATCCTAATTTTAATTTAATAAAATAAATTAATTATTTAATTATTTGGTGACACATGTCACCACCTTATTGGAGGACTTTAATTATTTTTATTTAATTTAATTAATTAATTTCTCCTTCCAATTGACACGTGTTACATAATTGGAGAAGTAAAATTGAAAACAAAGAATTGGGGGTGAGGAGATTTCAACCAGGGTTAGATTAGTGGGATTAAGCTGGGCTTTCCACTAGGCCGAACAAACTTTCATGAATTGGTGTTCGACTATCAAAGTTTAGAACAGACGGGTATGTGAAATTATCCAGCTTCATAGTTATGGCATGCATATCTGGAACAACGAGAGCATCTTCTGCACAACCCAATTAATTTCCATCCCATGTTGAACTCAAATCAAAAGCTTCAGTTTTCAACCCATGTTGACAATAACCCAAAATTAGTGAATTTTAAGTGATGGAACTCTTTATTGGGGTTTCTTTATAAAGCTTCATAGCTTCAGTTAATTTCCAAGAAGCTACATACGCAGCTATCAATGTGTTCCAGGTGAACTCATCCCGTTCAGGCATTTTGTCAAACAGCTTCCGAACTTTATTTATCCGCCCGTTTTGGACAATTCTTTCAAAACTTGATTGGAATCAATCTTCAATCGACTGTAATTTGCAAAGTGAAAATGATTTGATCGCATGTGAATGCATCGGTGAAATGACTTGAAATAAAAGATAAGGAATTTGAAGTTTGGTTTTATCATTAAAGCTTCCTAAATAGCAAAAATGGAAGCCCCAACTACCAAAACTCTTTAAAAATGAAAAAGATTGAGAACAGAGCTAATTCTCATAATGGAATAAAAATGCTATATTTAGAGTAGAAATACCGAATACGGGTCAGAACTGAAAAAGATACGAGGTGGGTCTTTTTGAGTTTATATGGAGCTCCAAATGTTGAAGCAACTTGGCGGGAAACTCCATGGGAGCAGAACATATGAAGTTGAGCTGCTCCGAATTCGATAACAGGGAACCCCACCATTGGTTTTGTTTGTTTTCATCTCCTTGGTTTCTTCTGCTCTTTGATTCTTCATCATCACTTCATTTCACAAAAATAAACTTAGCCTAGTGGTAAGCCCAACATCTTTCCACCAATCTATCCCAAGTTCAAATCCCTTTACCCCCATTTTTTTGTTTTCAATTTTCCTTCTCCAATTATGTGACACGTGTCACAACTTAATTGGAGGGGGAAATAATTAATAGAGTATATAAGTAACAAGGACTAAATGTGTAATTATACTCTTATTTTTTTAACTGTCATATCACCCTTCCGTTAACCTCTAACAGCGGGTGGTCAAATTGCATCCAATTTAATAGTATAGTGGCTTAATTGCTTCAAAAAAAAGTAAGGTAATCAAATCGCGACTTTTCTAATAATGTGATGGTCATTTATGTAGTTTACCCTATTTTTTATATCGTTTTTAAACAATGAATGTTGCCTATGGTAACCAAGCTGTCAGAATCGCCCAAAGTTTCGATTGGAGCACCGAAAAGGTACCAACGCTTGTGTAAAATCCTTGGGTTCAAGTTCCTTATTAATTACAAGCTGAACAGTAAAGAAACAAGAACAAGAAAGTGGTCCATATTTATTAACATCCGCAATGAACGAAGAGCTTCAACTTTAGGTCTGCTACTTGATCTTCAACAATCACCATTCAAATCTGAACGAATAGTTTCAGGATCTGCATATTTAATTTCATCAATTATTTCTTCAAAGCCTGGGAATTCTGGAATTTGGAAATCCGATGAATCCTTGTACTTGAAACGAAATGCCACCCAAGTATAGAAAACAAGGTTAACCGAAACGAGAAGAGCTAAGGTCCAATAATACTTGTCCAAACGACTCCTGTTCAGGGTGTCCTGGAACCAACTGAGTTGGCCACCCGATTGGCTAATCTTTCCGATCACCAACACCGATAGAACACTGCTGATTATCCCCACTCCACGAGTGCCCTCGCCCAGCCATGTCAGATATGGACTCATGGTGGGAGGAACCTGCTTTTTGAAGAAACTAGCAACGCTTATTTCTAAAATTCCATCAAGGGCTCCGAGCAACGCAAACTGAGGTGCCAAATGTCGTATTTCAAACGGGATTTCATCATCAGGCTTGTCGAGTAAACCATGACTCTTGACCACGTCTAATCTCTCATTCTCGACAATTGCAGCAGTTATACAGCAAAGGATGGCTAAAACCATGGAAACCGCAATGCCGATGGGGGGATGGTACTTGCTGGACGATCCACAACTAGAGAACAAACGAGCGTAGTCCGACTTCCACCACTCACATAAGTAAGGAAGCAATAGAAGAGGGAACTTCTTGCGCTTCAAGTGGTTTGCTTGAGAGATAAAATAAGTGTGGCCAATGGCGGATACAAGCCCGCAGACGATGAAGAACGAACACAGAGCAATTGAGCGGATGACAAGCTTCGTTTCTTCAACTTCGGTTACCCTACAGAGTCTCCACCGGTTTCTTTTTTGTTGCTCTTGGCGTTGGTTTGGCAAAAAAGTGGCAGCTTTATCCAGAAAACTGCATCAAATACTATGATATTGATATTCGACAAAATATATTACTAATAAACTGAAATTGTTAACACAAAGAAAGCCAAACCGGAGATCGTCCGTGTGGTCCAGAAAAAGAGCACCATCATCAGACTGTTTCACTCTCTCATAAAGCTGAAGGGCATCCTTTGGGGTCCGAATGAACAATTTGGAAGCAGCCGCACAAATGACCCTGAACACTGTGGTAAACGGGCTTCCTTCCGGAGGTTCTCGTCTGTACAGACACGAACCACTTATAAACAGCAAGGTGGCTGCTGTTGTGCATATTGCCGGAATCCCAAACTTAATAGACCATGGTTTTATATAGCTCATTGAGATCATTGCTGCTATAGGAATTATGATCACGGCAGGGAGTACACAACACACTCCTAGACATTTTCCACAACTGATTTCTTCTTTTTTGTCGGTATCTTTGACGGCCTCTTCATTCTGTTTTTTCAAGAATGGGTTTAGGGATGGTCTTAGACCTGACATTCCGAAAGCTATTAAGATCAGTGCTGCAAGTAGGAGAATTCTCTTTTCGTCGGTGATACAGTCGGGCTTGTATGAAGTACATGTGCCTATTTCCTTTGTAAAAACCGGAGGTGTCGACATTGCCAACAGTCCGAACCCCTGGACAGAACAACATGTCATTTCTAATATAGTCTATTGATTAACATGTGTATTTGAAGAGAGAACTTACTGTACTACAGGCTACACTGGACAGCAGGATCATCCAAAAATTGCCCGTCACGGTATCAGCAATATACAACATGCATATAGGAAGCATCGACATCAGGCCCCGCCAAACATTGACGATTGCAGCAGCATCGTTAAAATTAAGCTTCCACACATCAGTGAGGTACGGCATCATCAGCCATACGACAAAAGCGTTAAATGGACGGGCGGAGGTAAGACCTGTAAATGTTGAAAGATAAAGTTAGGCCGATTAAACAAATTGATTCAGTGCAAATAATGGAAGCAATCGAAGACACGTTATTTTTTTTTTGCTCAACGAAGACACGTTATTACCAAGTGATGTCAAGACAGCGAATACCATTTCTGTTCCAGATGCATCAGCTCTACTAAAGAGCTCGTTATATAGAGTTCCAGCAGCAAGCCCTCTCTATATCAAAAGAGAAATAAAACAAAAGAAACGATAAGCAAAGGTGGTCGGTAGAGTTGGAGAAAGCGAAAACCGTGTTCAGTATTGTCTCTCTTTGTGTTTGTCCCTAGCTGCACCCTTCGGTTCCCTTATGCTTCCAAGAAAATTATACTTAAATGAAGAAAAAGCTGAGTTTCACAAAGCAAAAACCGCGTTAAGTCGCCATCAGATCCTTCTTAGAAGCACCTGATAGGCCGGAATATAGATTAATAATCATGTTCGGAATATAGTAGTATGTTTTTTTCCCAGGAAATTGTTTTGACAATCAGATATACCTGCGGCCGAATGGCATGGATACTGCATGGGTAAGTTGGAATATCACAAAGTTCTGCGAATTTCACAGCCCAAACCATCCATTGCTCACAAAAACAAAGCACCCAGCTGCTTTATAATCTACTCACATTATTATTATTTTTTATAAAAGGGAAGGATTTGTCTAGTATTGAACTTGAAATCTAATGCTTGTAGAGCAGTCTCAAATATTTTCGAAACCCTCAGCGAAAACTCAAAAAATAGTCCCTATATCATAAATGTATATATGTATATGTCGTTTATTTCGAATTATTAATTTAATATTTCATTAATACATTCACCTGAAACTGGTCGCTTTTGCAGGTTGCTGCTGTAGCAGACGGAAAGGGCAGGTGCTGGGCAGTAAAGCAGAAGAGCTAGAACTGGATGAGCAGTCAAGGAAGACGATGCTGCCATGGTTGCCGCCGTGACAACAGAGGACGACAGCAGTTTTGAGGAGAAGAAGCAAAGTGGACCTCGACAGATAGAGAAAATTCAGCCCGTCTGTCGTGTGAAATCACTATATTTTTCCAAGCCCCAGATTGAAAGGAATGTCAAGCCCAAAGCTCAAGGAGAGAAAATCCCAAGCAAGAAAGATGACGGCTGGAAAGTAGATTCTTTGAAGATTTAGTCTTTATTAGAATTGTACATTAATTTAAAGTTGTATTCTTGCTATTTTAGAAAACTTGGACCCAAAGCCTATATAAAGGCATATATTTCGACCTAGGGGAATAACAGATTCCCTAGCTTTCTTCCCAAAACCCTAGCCGTTTTCCTTCCCTCAACATGTTCTAAATTCCCCCTAGGGCAACGGGTTGATTTGTCAAGTAGTTGCAATGGTTGTTTTGCTTTAGGAATTTTCAGTTCAATAAAATAAACTTCAAGTTCTCTTATTTTGGTTATTAATATCTTGCAAGAGCATCGGGAGAGCATTGTGAGGTTATCAATTTACTTAGCATCGGGAGAGTTAAGTATACGAAAGAGATAAGATCAAGTTCTCTAGTTTATAGTTGAACTATCTCGGATCTAGGGATAGGACGAGGTTAAGTGGCTAAAGAAGAATTCATCAATATCGGTGTTCATCCTTCGATTCACGTCGGGAGGTATCATCAAAGACGTGATCATCGACAGACTTGGACCTAGGGATAGGCCAAGGCACATCTGGGATTCTTGCCAAACTTGAAGTATTGAGTTGAGTATTTGCTGCCGCGATAAGCAACGGACTGCTGCCGCGACAGGGACGACGACATAACTGGATTTCTTAAACTCTGCAATACCTGCACTATTGAGCAATTCAATACTAGCCCATTCTCTCTATCTTGAATTCTCTACTCTTTTATTTACGTTTACTTTATTATTCTCGTGACAACTTTCTCAAATATTCTCTTTACTTTTGTGCAGCAATTTAAGGTGAAGCTATTAGCCCAATCCCTGTGGAGACGATATCCGATACTTCGTATCACTTTACTACTTGCGTCGTGTACACTTGCACTACAATTGCGATAGACTCTTTCACACGCAACAAGTTTTTGGCGTCGTTGTCGGGTATTGGCAAAATAACTCTACCTTTTCTTTTACTGCACTTTTCGTTTTTGTTTTTATTTTTATTTTTCTGTTTTTCTTTGGTTTGTTCAACTCTTGCTTTTCACAAGGTTCCTTGTTTATGCGCAGATCGAAACGAGGTGAAGATCCTGAGTATCCATTAGATCCAAAAATCGAACGTTCATTCAATCTCAAGAACCGACTTCGTCACATACTAGCCAGAAACGAGTACCTTGAGGAACAGTTAGAGACGATGGCACACCAAGGAAACGATCCTCCTGTTGGAGATAGAGAGGTTATACCTCCTGTCAGCAACCCTGCTGCTGCTGCCGGACGACGGTCCTGACGTGACTACATGTTGAACGATCATGTAGAACTGGAAACCACGCTGCCGGACATAGATGTTGACAACTTCGAGCTGAAATCTGTTATGTTTAGCACGATCAACAATGTCAGTCAATTCAGTGGTGCTGTTACAGAGGATGCTAGGGAGCATCTAAAAACGTTCCAGGAAATCTGTGGTTCGTTTAGACTACTAGGAGTTAATCCGGAGATATTGAGGCTTCGGTTATTTCCCTATTCATTAAGGGATAGAGCAAAGACTTGGTGGAATAAACTAACACCGGGTTCAATTAGAACTTGGGCAGATTTGTCTCGTGAATTTTTATCTCGTTTTAATCCTTCACATTTATCTGAGCGATTACGTAATGAAATTGCTACTTTTCAACAGGAAGATGACGAGCCAATGCACGAGGCCTGGGACAGATTTACCACTCTTCTACGGAACTGCCCAATGCATGGATTCCCAGTCTGAAATCAGGTAACTAAGTTTTATAATGCTGCCAACTTACAAACTCGTATTCGAATTGATTCAGCAGCAAACGAATTACTATTGGACAAAGACCCAGACGAGGCAATGCAAGTATTGAAAAATCTGGCTAAAAATGAGGAGCAGTTTCCGACAGCAAGAAGAGGGGGTAAACGGGTTCTAGCTGTTAAGGATTATGAGGCCGACAGCACGATGAAATCACAAGTAGCATACCTTACTAAGGCAATGAAAAAACTCTTGAACGATGATGCACAACATGGATTTGCTGTCGAGGAGGTATGTGAAATCTGTGAAGGAAATCATAGTTCGGATGAGTGTCCTATACAGTTAGAAGAGGGGAAGTATGTTGGAAACTATAAGCCGAATTACAACTCCAACAACTATAATCCCAACTGGAGAAAGGATCCCAAGTTTTCTTGGAGTAATCCTAATAATGCCCTAAATCCTCAAGCACACAATAATCTAAATCAGGGAGGACCTAGATTGCTGACTCGACAGCAACTGCAGCCGCAACAGCAGCAACAACAGCCACCGGCTGCCACAAACAGTATACTGGAACAGACTTTGGCTACTTTTATGTCTCAAACAGGTACTTATATTGAGAACATGAATCAGTTTGTCAAGAAGCCAGAGACATTCATGGATAAAACAGAGATGCGTATGACAAATCATGAAGCTACTCTGAAATCTTTGGAGACACAAATGTGTTAGGTTTCCCAGCATATCAAGCCAAGGCAGACTGGAGGATTTCCTAGCAATACTGAAAATGCTAGGCAGCCCACACATGAGCAGTGTAAAGCCATTACTACTAGGAGTGGGAAGAAACTACCAGGGCCAGAAAAGGAAGCTGAAATAGTGAAAAAACCAGCCTTGGACAGACCTACCGAGGAAGCTGCCCCGACAGGTAACAAACAGCCTGCTGCCGATAAACCTGTTACGACAGTAGAAGCGACAGAGGAGAAAAATGATGAACCCAAACCTCCTCAGGTTCGTATGCAGTGGGAAGGACACATTGCTGATTATCGTCCCCACCTCCTTTTCCTCAACGGTTACAGCAAGCGAAGCAAGAATCTCAGCTCAAAAAGATTTATGAATTTTTTAAGCAGGTTCATATTAACATTCCGCTGTTAGATGCCGTAAGGGAGATGCCCGGTTACGCCAAATTTCTCAAGGATGTCATGTCAAAGAAATCTAAACTTGGGGAATTTGAAACGGTTAAAATGACAGAAGGATGCATGAGTATTCTTCATAGGCAGCCACCCCAGAAAAAGAAGGATTCGGGGAGCTTCATCATACCTTGTGTAATCGGAGATAAATATGTGGGTAAGGCACTTTTTGATCTTGGTGCTAGTATTAATTTAATGCCAAAATCTGTTTTTCACAAATTAGGTATTGGAAAAGCTCGGCCCACGACAGTAATTCTGCAGCTGGCAGACCGCTCTTACGTTCATCCGGAAGGAAAAATCGAAGATATCCTGGTAAGAGTGGATAAATTTATTTTTCATGCTGACTTTCTTGTTTTAGATTGTGAAGCAGATGAAAACGCACCAATCATCCTGGGGCGACCCTTCTTAGCCACGGGAAGATCACTGGTTGATGTGGAAAAAGGAGAACTCACCATGAGAGTGAACGATCAAGAGATTAAGTTGAATGTTCTCCAAGCTATGAAGCACACTGATACAGACGAGGAATGCAAGGCTATCACTGAAGTTACCTTTGACCAACCCTGCATCAGGTCGGGCTGTCACGACATCAACATTGGTCACTGCCTCGGCAGCCACTTACAGGACTGTCATGAAAGCGCTGGCGACAACAACTCCTCAGAATCCGATACATCAGATACTGAAGATCAGGAGAAGGTAAACTGGATAGGCGATCGTCCAGGTAAGTTATTCGAACCTTTAAATTATACTTCGGATAACCATGCAATCCAAAAGCCATCAACTATTGAGCCCCCTGTTTTAGAACTGAAGCCCCTGCCAGGGCAGCTAAAATATGCTTTTCTTGGTTCAAATGATACGTTGCCCGTAATCATCTTTTCCAAGTTGATGCATGAACAAGAACAACAATTAATAGGGATGCTGCAACAGCACAAAAAGGCAATTGGATGGATGATAGCTGATATTCAAGGCATTAGTCTGACGTTATGTATGCATAAAATCCTTTTAGAGGATGATCATAAGCCGACTATAGATGCTCAAAGGCGACTAAACCATGCGATGAAAGAGGTGGTGCGTAAAGAGATAATCAAATGGTTAGATGTTGGTATAATTTACGCCATCTCCGACAGCAAATGGGTGAGCCCAGTGCAATGCGTTCCCAAGAAAGGAGGAATGACCGTGGTGACCAACGAAAACAATGAGTTAATCCCAACTAGGACTGTGACCAGTTGGAGGGTTTGTATGGACTGTCGGAAGCTTAACAAAGCTACCCGAAAGGACCACTTTCCTTTACCCTTTATTGATCAAATGCTTGATAGATTAGCGGGTAAACCTTATTATTGTTTTCTTGATGGTTATTCAAGGTACAATCAAATATCTATCGCACCGAAAGATCAAGAAAAGACGACCTTCACATGCCCCTACAGAACGTACGCTTTTAGGAGAATGCCGTTTGGATTATGCAATGCACCCGCCACTTTCTAAAGGTGCATGATGGCCATATTCTCCGATATGGTGAAGGACTTCCTTGAAATTTTTATGGATGATTTTTCAGTCTTTGGGGATGATTTTGAAAGCTGCCTAGGCAATTTACAAAAGGTACTTGAAAGATGTAAAAAAGCAAACCTAGTCTTAAATTGGGAAAATGCCACTTCATGGTGGACGAAGGGATAGTCCTTGGCCATAAGATTAGCTGCCGTGGAATAGAAGTTGACAGGGCCAAGATAGAAGTGATCGAAAAGTTACCGCCGCCGACTACAATCAAGGGTATTCGAAGTTTCTTGGGACATGCTTGTTTTTATCGAAGATTCATTGCGAATTTTTCAAAGATCACAAAGCCACTATGCCATCTTCTGGAGCAGAACCGACCCTTTGACTTTAATGAAGAATGTACTGAAGCATTCAAGGTTCTGAAGGAAAAACTGGTAACAACCCCAATAGTACAACCACCAGACTGGACTCAGCCATTTGAGATCATGTGTGATGCTAGTGACTATGCTGTCGGGGCAACACTTGGACAACAGAGAGAAAAATTGTTTAATGTCATATATTATGCAAGCAAGACACTGAATGACGCCCAAGTGAACTACACCACCACAGAAAAGGAGTTATTAGCTGTGGTATTCTCCATTGACAAGTTTCGTTCTTACATACTTGGAACGAAAGTCATAGTGCACACCGACCATTCTGCCTTGAAGTATCTGTTCGCGAAGAAGGATGCAAAGCCTCGATTGATACGGTGGATCCTGCTATTGGAAGAATTCGACCTTGAAATCAAGGACAAAAAGGGACAGAAAATCGGGTGGCAGATCACTTGTCAAGGTTGGAGAAGGGACAAAGTCTACCAATAGATGAGACAAACATACTGGAGACCTTCCCAGACGAGCAGCTCTTTGCTGCCGCAATCACTGCCGCGACAGCCATGGCGGCAGGTAAGTCTTCTAAACTCCCCTGGTATGCTGATTTTGTTAATTTCTTAGTTAGCAGAATAATTCCTTCTGATCTTAATTATCAAGCCAGTAAGAGGTTCCAAAATGATGTTAAGCATTATTATTGGGATGAACCTCTTCTTTTTAAAATCTGTGCAGATCAGATTATAAGGAGATGCGTACCACAGGAGGAGCAAGAAGACATACTTCATCACTGCCATGCTTCACAGTATGGAGGTCACTTAGGAGGCAACAAAACTGCTGCCAAGGTGCTGCAGTTAGGGTTTTATTGGCCGTCACTGTATAAAGATGCGCAAATCTTCTACAAGAGTTTTGATAGGTTCCAAAGGACAGGAAACATCTCGAGGAGAAACGAGATGCCACTGCAGAATATTCTAGAAGTCGAGATCTTCGACGTTTGGGGGATTGATTTTATGGGACCATTCCCATCTTCATGTGGGAATCTATACATCCTCCTAGCAGTAGATTATGTTTCTAAGTGGGTTGAAGCCATCGCCACTCAAAAGAATGATGCCAAGACCGTCCAAAGGTTTTTACACAAAAACATTTTTTTTCTAGGTTTGGCACCCCTAAGGCGATTATCAGTGATGAAGGGAGACATTTCGACAACAGGGTTATTGTTGCTGCCTTGAAGAAATATGGTGTCAAGCATCGGATCGCAACAGCATATCACCCGCAGACCAATGGACAAGCTGAAATATCCAACAGGGAAGTTAAGAACATTCTTGAGAAGATGGTTAAACCAACTAGGAAAGATTGGTCTTTACTCCTAAATGATGCATTATTGGATTATAGGACAGCTTTTAAAACTCCATTGGGAATGTCTCCGTACCGGTTGATTTATGGGAAAACATGTCATCTACCTGTCGAGATAGAGCACATAGCATACTGGGCGATCAAGGCAGTGAATATGGACTTAGATAGGGCAGGGCAGAAAAGGCTGTTAGATCTGAACGAAATTGAAGAAATCCGGACAATGGCCTATGACAATGCAAGAATCTAGAAGGATAAAACTAAGAAGTGGCATGACAAAAAGCTGCTGCCACGACAGTTCTGCCCAGGGCAGCTTGTATTGTTGTTCAATTCTAGACTGAAACTTTTCCCCGGGAAACTGAAATCTAGAAGGTCTGGCCCATTCCAAGTCGTACAGGTTTTTCCCCATGGTGCCATCACAATCCGATCATTAAAAGACGGGCACCAATTCAAAGTCAACGGACAGCGCCTAAAGCATTATCAGGGGACTGAAGCCCCAGGAATGCAGGAAGTGGTTAGCTTAGGAGATGCCCCACCTGGCATGCCTAATTTAACCAAAATTTTATTTTTAATTTTATCTTTATTATTACTTATTATTTATTAGGAAATAAAATTTATTTTGGAATAATGTTTTTCTTTTTATTGTTTTTAGGAAATAAAGGAGTGAAGAAGAACATGAGAAGTGAACTCAGCCCACCATCCATCCACCAGCCCAACAAAGCCCAATCTTTGAAGCTTGTCGTTATAGCTGCCGCGACAGACGCGGAAAATACAGTCTGTCATCACGCTGTCACGACAGACGCGGAAACACGTCACAGACGCGTAACAGACGCGGAAACGCGTGACAGACGCGTCAGACACGCTAACGTATAACAGCTGGCCCTGTTATTCGCGCCTGCCGTTACAGCTTCAACGGGCAGCAATTCCTTCTCTATATAACCCCGTTTCATTTTTCATTTTCACTCACCTCTGCTTTTCTTACTTGCCATCTCTTAGTTTTTATTTGCTTTCATTTTATTTCCACAACCCTTGCACAAAAATGTCTTCTAGAAAAACTCGACATGTAACGCCCCGGTTTTGGGCTTAGAAGTTTTGGGTTTGGACCGGTTCGGTCGGAGTGCGGTTCGAATATAAAAAGGTGAAATTAGGAAAGCCTAGTTCGGGTTGCATTAAAAATATGGAAAAATGTCTTAAAATCCTCTTTTATTATATATAAGTGAATGGTGAAATCAATTTTATAAAATGAGGTTTGGAAGAGTGACATTTTGGTTAGTGACCAAAATGTAATTTTTGAAAACTGCGTGACTGTTTTAAAAAGGATTGAAACTTTGAATCTTTAAGGAGCTATTTACCCAATGGGAGTTTCTCCAGATTTTTCCTAAATATTAAAGATTTAATTAATGGTTTTTAAATAAAACTAAAAAGGAGGGAAGATATTTTGACATTTCCAACTAACTTTCCACATTTTCCATTTTTATTTTCTCTCATCTTTTCTCTCAAACGAAACACATTTCTCCAGAGCTTTTTCCTCTGATTTTGTCACCTAAATATCACATTTCAATTCCCTTTTGATCTTCAATCATCTCTTCATCAAAACCTTATCATTTGCTAATTGGATCTTCAAGCATTTTGATTCTAAAAAGGGAGAAACTCAAGTTTGGAGGTATGAACGTCCTTCTCCTCTAAACTCTCAGTTCTTTACTGAAATTCCCAAGTTCTCAATCCTTAATTGATGTTTTATAAAAGGTTTTATGGTTGTATTCTTGATCTTGGCTTTAAATGCAAGATTTGGTTGGTTTTTGATAAAATTTCGTATGATCTGTTTGGGCAGTGATTTGAGGTGTCTTTTTGATGTTAAATGAATGTTAAATTGATGTGAAATTGAGGTTTAATCAATGCAATCCCGGATAGGTTGATTTTCCTAAGTTTAGCTTGATTCTTGGTTGTTTTTGGAGTGATCTTGTTGATCTGTTATAGTTGGAGGTATAAGGGTGATGTTAGATCCGTTTTGGATGTTAATTGATGTTTAAGGATGATTAGATTTGATGGATCATGGCTGGGTAGTGTTGTGGAGTTGTTTGGATGCATTTTCGGTTGTGTTTGGTGGCCGAAAATGGAGTGTGGATGAGAGCAGCGAGTTTAGGTGCTTTCATTGAAGATATTAATGCATGATGATGCATTAATCCTCTGCTTTGATGTGTTTAAAACAGGGGAGTCATCTTTGGATCCTAGTGGTGGTGATCCGGAAGCTTGATTGGTGTTTCGGCAAGAGGCGAAACGGAATCGGTGAGTGGATTTTGGTTTTCAGCTTTGAAACCAATGTTTTGAAGGTTTGGGAGCTTAGTTTAAGTCTAAGCAACTTAACTAAGCTCAAGAGTAAGTTTTCGGAAAAACTCTCTTGATGATGAACCATGGATTGGTTGTATGCAATGTGATTGTTTGCATGTTTTAAATTCTGTTTTGAAAGCATATTTTAGCATGTTAGTTGCTGAATTTATAAGCCATGTGATGAAGGATGCTCAAGGTAAGAGATCCTTGTTTTTAATCATTGTTTAAATGAGGTTTGATGCTTAATGATGCATGATGTTAATGGCTTTGATAAATGCTTTAAAACAGTGGAATATTGTTGTTAATGATGCATATTGGCAAGTGATGGTTAAGGTCACAAAGGTGGTTAAAAGTCCTTGTGTGAGCCTTGTTATTAAAGAACAACATGGTGGTTAAAAGTCCATGGTTGGTTCTTGGTTAAGATCACCAAGGTGGTTAAAATTCCTTGGGCGAGTCTTGTGGATTTAAGAACAACATGGTGTTTAAAAGTCCATGGTTGGTTCTTGGTTAAGGCTACAAGGTGGTTAAAATTCCTTGTGTAAGCCTTGTTTACTTAAGAACTCTAAGGTGTTTAAAAGTCCTTGGGAGATTCTTGTTAAGGACACAAAGGTGTTTAAAAGTCCTTGTGTGGTCCTTGTCATGGTGTTTAAAAGTCCATGAATGATTCTTGGTAAGGACACAATGGTGTTTAAAAGTCCATGTGTGGTCCTTGGAAATTGTAAGATCACAATGGTGTTTAAAAGTCCATATGTGAGTCTTATGTTGAAAGTATCACTTGTTGCCAATATGACATGTTATGAACTTGAAGCATGAAATGCTTGTTAAAGATGCATATGTGCATGTATGAATGTGGTTTGAACTAAGGTTTACAAATGTGTTTTATAAATGCATTATTGTGTGGTTTTTAATGAGCATTCCTCACTAAGCTTTTGCTTATGCTCTCTCTTTTCCTAAACCAATAATGCAGAGCATTGAAGTGCATTTTGGGGCAGCAAGGAGGCCAAGCATCCAAGGGAAGAATTAAGCTCATGTATGGTGAACTTTTTCTTAAAACTATTAGCTTTTGGGTATTTGGCAATGGGGGACCTATGTTGTTGATTTGGGAGATGTTTTGGACTCCCTAAGTTGGATTTATGATGTTAATAATGTTGGTACATATAATTGGCCATTATGAGATTGTTTTTGGTATATTGATGCTTGAATGGATTCTAAGTAGGATGCATGCCTATAGAATTGGGGATTTTCATAATTGATGTCATGTTGATGTTTGGTTGATGCAATTACGTTCCTTGAATGTTGAATGCCTTGCTGGTATAATTTGGTGGCTTTTGGAGCATGTTTGATAGGTCAATTATGTGTTTATTCAGCAAATTTTCTGCAATCTGGGCAGACCGTATCAGAACGGGTGCTACCGTTTCGGAACAGGGGCCTGAAATGGCCTAGGCGTTCCGAAACGGGAGGAATCGTTCCGGAACGGAAATGCCACTGTCAAGCCTCGTTTCGGAACCAGTTTCAGAACGGTCCCGCGTTTCGGAACAGGTCCTACCTGTTTTGGAACACTCGACCGTTGGGCTCTGAATTTGATGGGTAAATGTTCTGAAATGTTTGCATTTTGGTCCTAAAACTTGTTTATGCAATTGTATGAGTTTGAGATGTCCGTTTGAGCTGAAATTTGGCAGAGAAGCATGAAACATGATTAATTTCATATTGGTAACTTTAATTTGGGCTAAGTCCTTATAATTTCCAGAATTTACAATTTGGTCCCTAAAGTTGTAATTTATGCAATTGAGTCCCTGAATGGTCCTTGATTGCTATGATCTTGAAGTATGTTGTTCTTGTGAACATGTCTAGGGTTAATGTGCATCTAGATAAGATTAAAAAAAGGGTCGTTAATCAAGGTTGACTTTCGTGTTGACTTTGGTTTTCCCCGTGTAATCTTCTTAATTCGGGTCAACTGTCTAGGCCGGGTTAAGGGGGTTACACGACAAAATGCTGCCTCCAGTTCCACACCGACAACAACTCCCCCACGTTCCTTTGCCAGCAAAGATATGTGGGAAGAGAGAGGCTTTATCTATACATCGACAGAGGAAAATCTAGGCCTCAAGCCATTCATAGCCCGGAAGGTTAGAGCTTTACAGAGGCAAACTTTTGCGGAGCAGCCGGAGGAAATGAACGTCACACTGGTTCGAGAATTTTATGCTGCCATCAGCAGCAAGACATCGACAACGGTGTTTGTTCGAGGGAAAGAAGTGCCGTTTGAAGCAGAGTACATTAACACCTTATATGGCTTCTACATCGGCAACAATGACGATGCTCACCAGCAGTTCCTCAACACATTAGACACTGCTGCCTATTACGCTGTCATGGCAGAACTGACCGATGAGGGCACCCAATGGAATACCAGACGGAAAAATCCACGGACAGTGAAGCGGACCCAGCTGCTGCCAGAGGCAAAGTTATGGAATGTCTTCATAAAAAAGAGGATCATGCCATCATCCCACAACACCACCGTCGACCAACCAAGGTTAGCGTTGATACACTCTATTCTACATGGACGACCCATTAATGTGGGCATTTATATTCGAGAGAGCATTTTGGAATGTGCGCATAGACCGACGGGTCCCCTTTTCCTCCCGTAGCTCATCACCTCACTCTGCCGTGGCCATGGCGTACCGGAAGTGGTCACTGACTTGCGAGTCCAAGGGAAAGGATGGACTGAAAAGAACATCCTCAACCTTATGGAGCTAACTGCTGCCACTCCTCTGTCGTCATTCGACCCAGCTGCCACAACAGCCGACACGACAGAGCAGCCCAACACTGAACCAGCTGCCGCAGCAGCCGCCCCGACAGACTCCTCCGCCCAGATCTTAGCTGCCATTCAGAAGCTGGAGGAATGACAACTGGGCTTAATGACCTTCATCAGGGACTTTGCTGCCTCTACGGTAACTTTTATACAAAATTCTTTAAATTTCCCTGATGCTGCCTTTCCTACTTTTCCTGCACATTACTTTACTGTCACTACACCTGCCCACACTCCTACACCTGATGCTACCCCACGGACACCCTCTGCCGCCTCAACGCCATCACCTGCCCCGACAGCAGCAGGCAACACCCATGCTGAACCATCTACCCGAGGCACAAAACGTCGAATGGCATCGTAGGATTTTGATGCCTTTGTTGCTGGGTTCTCCTCCTCTTCTGTTTGGGCCGCCAGTGACAATGAACCCTCGATCAAGAGGAATCTGTCAAAGGAGTTCTCACCGATGAAGAGGAAGAAGCGGATGGCAGACAAAAATAACATGCCAAAAGTCAGCAGCAGCGGCGGTGATGGCAGCAGCGGTGGTGACAGCAGCAGCAGCGACGAGAGCAACAGCAGCAACTCTGAAATCCAGGTTGTGGAGCAACCTCCTCGCATCTCTCCAACCAGGATCCAACCACCACGAGAGGCCAAAGCAAAGAACACATCTGCCTCCCCCATGCCCCAGCCAGCTCCGAAAGCTAGAGCCCGCCGGCAGATTTGACTCAGCAGCAGCAGCGAAGACAATGATTAAAAATTTAAGTTTCTTATCTAATTACTGCTGCCTGCTATATATTTTGTGATGTATTACCTTATCTTTTGTTTTTTTTATTTATCATTTGCATTGAGGGCAATGCAACCCTCGAGTTTGGGGGTGGCAACCCTCCATTAATGGAGTCCATCTTAGTTGTTAAAATTTGTGTCTTTTACTTAGCTTTTCTTAAAAAATGAAAATATTGAAAACTTTGGCTGAAAACTGTGAACTGAACTTACCTGCCGTGACAGCCCTATCGTGGCAGTGACTTTAGGATAGTTTTTAGGAGAAGTTTAGAGCCTTTCTATAGTTCTGAAAACTTAAACACATTTGTGACTGCTATACTGCTTAGAACTCTTCTAGTTAACTAGAATAGGAAGCTTAGCACTTGAATAGCCCCTAGAGGTGCCTAACAACTGGCTCTAGTGAAACTTTAGCTTAAAAAAATAGAAATCGAGTCAAAACAAAAAAATCAAAGGAGCATGAAAAATTGCCTTCAAAAAGATAAACTTTGGCATAAAAATTCGAGTTAAGAGCTGAAATATTCTAGTAAAACTAAGAGAGTCTTGACATATAACTGTTCACAAGCATGCACACATTGCACGAGGACTATAGTGAGACTCCGGACAGATCCTAAATTATCCGACAGGTTGCTGCCGTCACAGGAAACGAACGACGGGTAAGGGAAAGTTCACTGTTTGAAAGCCAAAACAAAAATATTTCATTTTTCTTTAGGTTTTAGTTGCTTGAGGGCAAGCAAAAACTTGAGTTTGGGGGTGTGTTGAGTGTGTAAATGTTCTATTATTTACCCCCTATTTAACCCATATTTCTGCTGCATTCAAGCATTATTCATTGCATTTAGGTCAGTTTACAGTTAAACATCACAAATATATAAAAAGGTACAATTTCTACTGATATTGGTCGCTTTTGCAGGTTGCTGCTGTAGCAGACGGAAAGGGCAGGCGCTGGGCAGTAAAGCAGAAGAGCTGGAACTGGATGAGCAGTCAAGGAAGAAGATGCTGCCATGGTTGCCGCCGTGACAGCAAAGGACGACATCAGTTTTGAGGAGAAGAAGCAAAGTAGACCTCGACAGATAGAGAAAATTCAGCCCGTCTGTCGTGTGAAATCACTATATTTTTCCAAGCCCCAGATCGAAAGGAATGTCAAGCCCAAAGTTCAAGGAGAGAAAATCCCAAGCAAGAAAGATGACGGCTGGAAAGTAGATTATTTGAAGATTTAGTCTTTATTAGAATTGTACTTTAATTTAAAGTTTTATTCTTGCTATTTTAGAAAACTTGGACCCAAAGCCTATATAAGGGCATATATTTTGACCTAGGGGAATAACCGATTCCCTAGCTTTCTCCCCAAAACCCTAGTCGTTTTCCTTCCCTCAACATGTTCTAAATTCCCTCTACGGTCACGGGTTGATTTGTAAAGTAGTTGCAAGGGTTGTTTTGTTTTAGGAATTTTCAGTTCAATAAAATAAACTTCAAGTTCTCTTATTTTTGTTATTAATATCTTGAAGAGCATCGGGAGAGCATTGTGAGGTTATCAATTTACTTAGCATCGGGAGAGTTAAGTATACGAAAGAGATAAGAGCAAGTTCTCTAGTCTATAGTTGAACTATCTCGGACCTAGGGATAGGACGAGGTTAAGTGGCTAAAGAAGAATTCATCAATATCGGTGTTCATCCTTCGATTCACGCCGAGAGGTATCATCAAAGACGTGATCATCGACAGACTTGGACCTAGGGATATGCCAAGGCACATCTGGGATTCTTGCCAAACTTGAAGTACTGAGTTGAGTATTCGCTGCCGCGATAAGCAACGGACTGCTGCCGCGACAGGTGCAGCCGCGACAGGGACGACGATAGAACTGGATTTCGTAAACTCTGCAATACCTGCACTACTGAGCAATTCAATACCAGCCCATTCTCTTTATCTTGAATTCTCTACTCTTTTATTTACGTTTACTTTATTATTCTCGTGACAACTTTCTCAAATATTCTCTTTACTTTTGTGCAGCAATTTAAGGTGAAGCTATTAGCCCAATCCCTCTGGAGACGATATCTGATACTTCGTATCACTTTACTACTTGCGTCGTGTACACTTGCACTACAATTGTGATAGATTCTTTGTTGAGTGGATCGAAAGATCGATATGAACCAAGAGGGGGGTGATATGGAAATTTAAAGTTTGTGTGGTGGAAATTTGCAAATTAAAAGATTGACAAGAGATTTTAGAGTGGTTCAAGTTCCAAATGAACTCTACATCCACTACCTTAGCTTCACTAAGGATTTGCAACAATTCCACTAATTGCTCTTCCCCTTTTCTAGGCTAAGGAGGCAACCATTTACAATTTCGGTTAAATTTTCTACCCAAAATTTAACCCAATCCTCACAACAAGGTAACAAAGAAATTGATGGCTAATAGAGTATCTCTCAATACAAATTGTAGCCCAATTACAAGCACTCAACCCAATTGAACAAGATAAGAATGAAAATTACAATTGGGGTTTCTAGACAATATGGGATTTTTGCACAATTGCTTGGATTTGATGAATAGATGTTTTCTTGAAGATCAATAGTTATTGCTGGAGCTTTTGGAGGTCTCTTTTATACCTTCTCATTGATTTCTAGCCGTTTGGGTGGTTGGGAACATAAATGGAGCCGTTGGAACCCTCTCTTACCACCATAAATGCACTTCTGCAGCTATGCGTATCGGTACGCGAGGATGTGTATTGATACCTGTCTCAGAAAAGAAAGAGTCGTTGTGTGCAATAAATAAGGGGTATCGATACGCGCGTAAGCGTATCGGTACGGGGTATCGAAACGGTAAAGGCCGTATCGATACCTTTTTCTCAACTAAACTCACTTTCGATTTCCGTATCGGTACGAGGGTTTGGCGTATCGATACGGGTCAACAAACATTTAAAATTTGGTTACCAACCAACTGACACCAACGATCAAATTATTTAAACCGACTTGCATTTAAAAATTTATTAAGGCCGTATCGATACGAGGGTTTGCCGTATCGGTACGCCATTCAAACTCTTTAGGCTTTTACGCAGGGGTGTATCGATACAGGTGAAGAGCGTATCGATACGAGTTCCGACAGTAGCCAACTTTGGTAAAAAGGTATCGATACGCTTGGGAGTGTATCGATACACCTGGACGTTTTTCAATAGTTTGGCCTTGGAACACTTAGAAAATATTTAGAGTTTGAGTTTTTCAAATCAGTTTTAAAGAGTTGGTGATTTAAAACTTATTAAGGGACTTATAAAAACAATTTTAAGTTTTTCAAGTTGATCCTTAAAGATTTAATTATATCAAAATCAAACATAGGTTTTAAAATCTCCCCCTTTTTGATATAACAAAACTAAAAACTTAAAATTTTTGACATTTTGAAAAACTTTACAAAGTTACTCCCCCTTAATATAAGCTTGGTAACCTTTGAGTTAAAATCAAAATATTTGAAGTGTTGAGCTAGTTTCTCTCCCCCTTTTTGTTAGATCAAAAAACTTGAGACAATTATGTGCATAAACATAGGCAAAGGTATAAATAAGCAACATCAATATTATTCATCATAGCATCAACCTTAAAATCCAAACAAAAAGCAGAAAATCAAAGCATAGGTTTAATAATAAACTTAGTCCTAAGAACATAAAGCAAAGGTGCATAAAATAGAAAATCCTAAATGATATGCATGAGATGCAAGAAGAAACGTCTAGGAGTCGTCTTCGTCATCTTCATCATCAATTCCCATTGGCTCATTATGTAACGCCCCAGTTTTGGGCTTAGAAGTTTTGGCCGTTGACCGGTTCGGTCAAAGTGCTGTTCGAATCTAAAAGAGTGAAATTAGGAAAGCCTAGTTCGGGTTGCATTAAAAATATGGAAAAATGTGCTAAAATCATCTCTTAATATATATAAGTGAACTGTGAAATCAATTTTGCAAAACGAGGTTTGGAAGGGTGACATTTTGGCTAGTGACCAAAATGTAATTTTTGAAAGTTGCGTGACTGTTTTAGAAAGGATTGAAACTTTGAATCTTTAAGGAGCTATTTACCCAAAGGGAGTTTCTCCAGATTTTTCTAAGATATTTTAAGGCTTAATTCTGATTTTAAAACATAAGAAAAGAGGAGGGAAATTATTTTGGCTATTTTGTAACTAACTTTCCTATTTTCTCAATTTTTCTTTCTCTCATTTTCTCTCAACCCAAACACTTTCTCTCCAGAGGATTTCTTCTAATTTTGTATGTTGATAATATGTTGATAATATGCTTAAAAATTTGGGGCTTTTCTTATATGTTGATAATATGTTGAATGATTGTTGCAAATATGTCTCTTGTATGTTGAATTTCATGCTGGTAAAGTTTGGTAGCAATTGGAGCATGTATGGTTGATCAATTGCATGTTTTAGGAAGCCTTTTGCTGCAATCTGTGCAGGGTGTTTCGGAACAGAGGCTACCGTTTCGGAACGAGTGCCTTGAATGAACCCAGGCGTCCGAAACGGTAGGCACCGTTCCGAAACGGAATGGCCACTGCCAGCCTTCGTTTCGGTACGCGTTGCGGAACGGCCCCGTGTTTCGAAACAGGCTCACCCTGTTTCGGAATAGCCGACCGTTGGGGGCTGACAATGGCAGTTAAATGTTTTGGAATGTTTGCATTTTGGTCCCGAATCTTGTTTGTGCAATTGCATGAGTGTGGAATGTCCTTTTGAGCTGAAATTTGGCAGCGAAGCATGAAACCTGACTAATTTCAAGATGGTAACTTTAATTTGGGTGAAGGCCTTATAATTTACAGAATTTACAATTTGGTCCCTAAAGTTGTAAATTGTTCAATTGGGTCCCTGTTTTATCTCTGATGTGTATGATCTTTGTGTATGCTGTTTGTAAGATCATAACTAGGGTTAATGTGCATCTAGACAAGAGTAAAAAGAAAAAAAAGTGTCGTTAATCAAGGTTGACTTTCGGGTTGACTTTGGTTTTCCCTGTGTGACTTTCTTAATTTGGGTCAACCGTCTAGGCCGGGTTAAGGGGGTTACATTTGGTGGTATCAGAGCTGAGTTCTCGAGTAATTGGGAATGAATGTGTGCATGATTGAAGTATGTATGCTTTGTATGCTTGTTGAGTGAAAGTATGATCAGTGGCTTGTGAAATTGATGCAATTGTGTTGTAGTAGCATGTTGAGGGTACCCATTGCCAAATCAAAGCTAATGAGATGTTGTTGATTTTGAATGAAATTGAGCTTGAATACTTGGATTGCTTACCTTGCTGGGCCTAACTTGTTTTATTTGCATTGTGATTGCATGGTAAAAGTATGGCACCACGTAGAGAGTTGAGAAGTAATGTGCGAGCTACGGCTCCTAATGAGAATGAGAATGAGAATGAGGAAAATACGGGTAGTGCTGTGTTACCTCCTCCTCCACCTGGTGGTGGTGGTGCTGAGGGTGGAAGAGCTGAAGCTGCAGCTGGTGCTGGAGCTGCTGGACCTGAGGTTGGTCAGGGGCAAGCTATGCCTGACATGACAGTGCTGATACAAGCTATTGCTGGAGCTTTTCAAGCTGCAGTAGCTGGAGCTCGAGGAGCTGGGCATCAGGAAGATGCTGGTGTTAGACTACCTCTGGAGCGTTTGCGCAGTCTTGGTGGGACTGAGTTCAGGGGTATGTCTGCTGAGGGTTCTGAAGCTTGGTTAGAGAGTACCAAGAGGATCTTGGGTCAGATGAGTTGCACAGATGTGCAAAAGCTGGGTTGTGTAGTATCTTTACTACAGTATGATGCTTATACGTGGTGGACGACCACTATAGCTGGGATGGCTGAAGCTGATGTAACATGGACATTCTTTCAGAATGTGTTTAAGAGGAGATATCTTGGTGTGAGATATCTTGATGAAAAGAAGCGTGAGTTCATGTCTCTTACCCAAGGGAGCATGACGGTGGCTGAGTATGAAGTTCAGTTCGTTAGACTCAGTCAGTATGCACTTGAGCTAGTACCTGATGAGCGGGCGAGGTGCGAAAGGTTCCGTTATGGTTTAGTGACGGATGTGAAGATGTATGTGCTGGCCACCGAGTATGATGATTTTGATGTGCTGGTGGGTCGAGCTAAAGATATTGAGATGAACTTGGGTTTGTCTGCTAAGAGTGCTGGTTCAAGTGCTGGTAAGCGATCAGCTGAATATAGTTCCGGTGGTGGACGGAACAACAGGGGACGTGACCAGAAGTATCAGTCCTCAGCTAAGAGAGGTGGTGGTGCACCTGCTAGAGGAGGTAATCCTAGAGCTGATCCGAGCGCTTGTTGGATATGTGGTTCACGTGGTCACATGAAGCGTGACTGTCCTCATGCTGTGAGGGAGGTGCAAGCTCCTGTTGTGGCAGCTGGTAACGGGTGCTGGAATTGTGGATCCGCAGACCACTTGAGGCGAGATTGTCCTATGTTGGCTGGTGGCCAAGTGCGTGCTCCTGTTGTTGCTGCACCGCAGAGAGGTCGTGGGCGCGGCCGTGGTAATTTCCAACGGAGAGAGGAAGGTGGCCGAGGAGTGGCCCATGTTGTGGCTATTCAGCCTGAAAGTGGAGGTCAAGCGAGGGTGTATGCTCAGCGGGAGGGGAGGAATGACGCAGATGTGATTGCAGGTACCTTTACTTTGCAATCCTTGTCATTACTTTCCTTGATAGATTCTGGATCTACGCATTCATATATTTTGCGTGAGCATGCTGAATTGCTTGGTTTGCCTGTTGAGTCTCTGGATGTTGGTGTTCGTGTCACTAGTTCTTTTGGTGAGACTGTTGTGACTCGAAAGTTGTTTAGAAGGTGTCCTTTGGTTGTTCAAGAACATGTTTTTCATGTTGATCTTATGGAGCTGCCTTTCTATGGTTTTGATGTGATCCTGTGTATGGATTGGCTTGCTGAGCATCGTGCTGTTGTGGATTGTGAAAATAAGCGAGTTTCGTTGAAGCTTGCGGATGATTATGAAGTTGTTGTGGTTGGTGAGAATGTGAAGTTTCTTGCCAATGTGGTATCTACGTTGGAGGCGAGTAGGATGCTGAGGCAAGGTTGTGAAGCCTATCTAGCTTTTGTGATGAATCCTAGCTCTAAGGGTTGCGGGTGCAGGATATCAGAGTTGTGAAGGAGTTTCCTGGAGTGTTTCCTGAGGAGTTGCCTGGTTTACCTCCTAATCGTGAGGTGGAGTTTGGAATTGAGCTATATGAGAATACGACTCCTGTGTCCATTACTCCTTATAGAATGGCACCTAAGGAGCTGAAAGAGCTGAAGACGCAGTTGCAAGAGCTGCTTGATCGTGGTTTCATCCGGCCGAGTGTGTCACCTTGGGGAGCACCGGTCTTGTTTGTGAAGAAGAAGGATGGCACTATAAGGATGTGCATTGATTACCGTCAGCTGAACAAGTTGACTATCAAGAATCGGTATCCTTTGCCGAGGATTGATGATCTCTTTGATCAATTTTGGGGAGCAGCTGTGTTCTCTAGGATTGACTTGAGGTCAGGGTATTATCAGTTGAAGGTGAAGGATGTGGATGTGCCTAAGACAGCTTTCAGGACAAGGTATGGGCATTATGAGTTCCTTGTGATGCCGTTTGGGTTGACAAATGCTCCTGCTGCTTTCATGGACATGATGGACCGTGTGTTTCATGAATACCTGGACAAGTTCGTTGTGGTATTCATTGATGATATCCTCGTGTACTCGCGTACTGAGGAGGAGCATGAAGAGCATTTGAGGATCGTTTTGCAAGCTTTGCTGGAGAATCAGCTTTATGCTAAGTTGAGCAAGTGTGAGTTTTGGCTTAAGGAGGTGGTGTTTCTTGGGCATGTAGTCTCTGCTGAGGGGATTCGTGTTGATCCTCAGAAGATCGAGGCGGTAATGAATTGGAAGGTTTCTAAGTCTGTTCATGAGGTTCGTAGTTTCCTTGGTTTGGCATGATACTATCGGAGGTTTGTGGATGGGTTTTCTAAGGTTGCCGCACCTTTGACGAAGCTGTTGCAGAAGGATGTTAAGTATGAATGGACAGAAGCGAGACAACAGGCTTTTGAGAAGCTTAAGTTGGCCTTGACGCAAGCTCCTATCTTGGTTCAGCCTGAATCAGGGAAAGAGTTTGTGGTCTACAGTGATGCATCCTATGTTGGTTTGGGGTGTGTGCTGATACAAGAGGGTAAGGTTGTAGCTTATGCATCGCGGTAGTTGAAGGTGCATGAGCGCAATTATCCTACGCATGATATTGAGCTGGCTACTGTGGTCTTTGCTCTGAAGATCTGGAGACATTATCTGTATGGTGAGAAGTGTACTGTGTACACGGATCACAAGAGTTTGAGGTATCTGATGTCTCAGAAGGAGTTGAATCTTAGGCAACGACGTTGGTTGGAGTTGCTCAAGGATTATGATCTGACGATTGAGTATCATCCTGGAAAGGCTAATGTTGTTGCGGATGCCTTGAGCAGAAAGGTAGCTGTTGAGCTGAGGGCTATGTTTGCCAGCTTGAGTATATCGCGTGATGGTGGTCTTGTAGCTGAGTTGCAAGTGAAGCCATCTCTGGTTCAGTTGATCAAGGAAAAGCAGTTGCTGGATGATTCCTTGGTGTCTCATGTTCAGGATATCGCGGAGGGTAGGCCTTCGGATTTCTGTTTTAATGATGATGGTGTGTTGTGCTTTGGGAGTCGAATAGTAGTGCCCAATGATGCTGAGTTGAGGCGTGCTATTCTGACTGAAGGTCATAGTAGTCCTTTTGTTATGCACCCTGGTAGTACTAAGATGTACCGCGATCTTCGTGAAGAGTACTATTGGGTGGGTTTGAAGAAGGATGTTGCGGAGTTTGTGAGCAAGTGTTTGGTGTGTCAGCGAGTTAAGGCTGAGCATCAGGTTCCTTCAGGATTGTTGCAACCGTTGAGAATTCCTGAATGGAAGTGGGAGAGGGTTACCATGGATTTTGTATCTGGTTTACCTTTGTCTCTGTCAAAGAAGAATTCGGTTTGGGTGATTGTGGATCGCCTGACGAAGTGTGCGCATTTCTTGCCTGTGCATACTACGTTTTCTTTGGATAAGCTTGCGGAGCTGTACATTAATGAGATTGTGCGGCTGCATGGTGTGCCTAAGTCGATTGTGTCGGATAGGGATCCGAGGTTCACATCGCGTTTCTGGCAGTGTTTGCATCAGGCCTTGGGTACAAGGTTGAATTTCAGTACATCCTATCATCCTCAGTCGGATGGTCAGTCAGAGCGTGTTATCCAGATTTTGGAGGATATGTTGAGGTGCTGCGTGATTGAGTTTCAGGGTTCTTGGGAGAAGCATTTGCCTTTGGTAGAGTTTGCTCATAACAATAGTTACCAGGCGAGTATACAGATGGCACCTTATGAGGCTTTGTACGGGAGGAAGTGTAGGACTCCTCTTTGTTGGGCTGAAACGGGTCAGAAGTTGGTTTCGATACCGACTTTGTTGAAGGGAACCACCGAGCAGGTGAAGCTCATTTGTGAGCGTTTGAAGGCTGCTTCTGATCGACACAAGTCTTACGCGGATTTGAAGCGTAAGGAGGTAGAGTACGCGGTGGGTGATCGTGTGTTCTTGAAGGTTTCGCCTTGGAAGAAGGTGATGAGGTTTGGCTGGAAGGGTAAGTTGAGCCCTAGGTACATTGGACCATATGAAGTGGTTGAGCGTGTGGGTCCTGTTGCATACAAGTTGAGGCTACCTCAAGAGTTGGAGAGGATTCATGATGTTTTCCATGTTTCTATGCTCCGGAAGTAGAGATCTGATCCTTCGCATGTGATGCCTGTGGAGGAAGTGGAATTGAATCCGGATTTGACCTATGATGAGGAACCGGTGAAAGTTCTGGATTCGGATAGCAAGGTTCTTCGTGGCAAGACCATTGAGTTGGTGAAGGTGCTGTGGAAACATCGAGGTGTTGAGGAAGCCACGTGGGAGCGGAAGGAAGACATGCTGAAGCAGTTTCCTTATCTCTTTCCTTCAGGTAAATTTCGAGGACGAAATTTCTTAAGGGGGGAGAGTTGTAACGCCCCGGTTTTGGGCTTAGAAGTTTTGGCCGTTGACCGGTTCGGTCAAAGTGCTGTTCGAATCTAAAAGAGTGAAATTAGGAAAGCCTAGTTCGGGTTGCATTAAAAATATGGAAAAATGTGCTAAAATCATCTCTTAATATATATAAGTGAACTGTGAAATCAATTTTGCAAAATGAGGTTTGGAAGGGTGACATTTTGGCTAGTGACCAAAATGTAATTTTTGAAAGTTGCGTGACTGTTTTAGAAAGGATTGAAACTTTGAATCTTTAAGGAGCTATTTACCCAAAGGGAGTTTCTCCAGATTTTTCTAAGATATTTTAAGGCTTAATTCTGATTTTAAAACATAAGAAAAGAGGATGGAAATTATTTTGGCTATTTTGTAACTAACTTTCCTATTTTCTCAATTTTCCTTTCTCTCATTTTCTCTCAACCCAAACACTTTCTCTCCAGAGGATTTCTTCTAATTTTGTCACCTAAATCTCTCCTTTCAACTCTCTTTTGATTCCTAATCATCACATCAACAAAACCTCACCATTTGCTACTTGATTCTTCAAGCTTTTTGGCTCTAAAAGAGGAGAAACTCAAGTTTGGAGGTAAGAACGTCCTTCTCCTCTAAACTATCAGTTCTTTACTGAAATTCCTAAGTTCTCAATCCTAAATTGATGTTTTATTAAAGGTTTTTAAGTTGTGTAAATGGATCTTGGCTTAGAATGCAAGATTTGGTGATTTTTGATAGATTTTCGTTGGATCTGTTAAAGCAGTGATTTGAGATGTGTTTTTGATGATTAATGAATGTTAATTTGATAAGGAATTGAGTTTTGATTAATGCAATCCCGGACAGGTTGAATTTCCTAAGTTTAGCTTGTGATTCTTGGTTGTTTTTGAGGTAATCTTGTGGATCTGGAGTTGCTGGAGGTATAAGGATGTTGTTAGGTTCTTTTTAGATGTTAAATGATGTTAAAGGATGTTTGGTTTTGATGGTTTATGGTTGGGCTTTGTTGAGAAGTGGTTTGGATGCATTTTCGGTTGTGTTTGGTGGCCGAAAATGGAGTGTGGATGAGAGCAGCGAGTTTAGGTGCTTTCATTGAAGCTATTAATGCATGATGATGGATTAATCCTCTGCTTTGATGTGTTTAAAACAGGGGAGTCATCTTTGGATCCATGTGGTGGTGATCCGGAGGCTTGATTTGTACTTCGGCAAGAGGCGAAGTGGAATCGGTGAGTGAAATTGGGTTTTCGGCTTTGAAACCAATGTCTTGGGAGCTTAGTCTAAGTCTAAACAACTTTACTAAGCTCAAGTGTAAGTTTTCGGAAAAACTCTTTAGTGGTGGCCATGGTTTGGTTGTGATGCAATGTGGTTTATTGCATGTTTTAAATTCTGTTCTGAAAGCATGATTTAGCATGGTTATTGCTGATTTTGTAAGCCATATGTTGAAGGAAACTCAAGGTAAGAGTTCCTTGTTTTTGAACATTGATTTAATGTGTTTTGATGCTTTAAAATGCATATTGAATATGGCTTGATTTAATGCTTTAAAACAATGGATTATTTGATGAGAATGATGTATATTGGCAAGTGATGTTTTGAAAAAGGTTAAGGTCACTAAGGTGGTTAAAAGTCCTTGAGTGAGCCTTGTTACTTAAGAACATCAAGGTGGTTAAAAGTCCTTGGATGGTTCTTGTTAAGGACACAAAGGTGGTTAAAATTCCTTGTGTGGTCCTTGCCATGGTGTTTAAAAGTCCATGGGCCAAGGTGTTTAAAAGTCCTTGGGACCAAGGTGTTTAAAAGTCCTTGGGGTGTAACTTGTAATGGACACAAAGGTGGTTAAAATTCCTTGTGTGGTCCTTGCCATGGTGTTTAAAAGTCCATGGGGCCAAGGTGTTTAAAAGTCCTTGGGGCCAAGGTGTTTAAAAGTCCTTGGGGCCAAGGTGTTTAAAAGTCCTTGGGAAGAACACAAAGGTGGTTAAAAGTCCTTATGTGGTTCTTGAGAATTATAAGATCTCAATGGTGTTTAAAAGTCCATGTGTGAGTCTTATGTGATCTTGTTTTAAAAGATGAAACTTATCACTTGTGGCCAATATGACATGAATTCATATGGAAGCATGTTTTGCTTGTTTAAGAATGCTAGTGAGCATGAATATATGATGTTTTGATGTATGATTTATAAAGCGTTTTACAAATGCATTATTGAATGGTTTTCAAGAGCATTCCTCACTAAGCTTTTGCTTACGCTCTCTTTCGTTTTCTTAAACCAATAATGCAGATCATTAAGGTACCTTGAGGGCAGCAAGGAAGGCAAGCAATCAAGTGGGATTAAGCTCAAAGTATGGAAAGGTTTTCTTAAACGCATTTTAGCTTTTGGTAATTTGGCAATGGGGGACCTATGTGTATGTTTTGGGAGATGTTTTGAACTCCCTAAGTATGCTTAATGTTGTTGGAAATGCTGGATTTGTAATTGGTCTTTATATTCTTGGTCTTGGAGGTTTATGCTTGAATGGTTAACTTGAGTAGGAAGCATGCTTAAAAATTTGGGGCTTTTCTTATATGTTGATAATATGTTGAATGATTGTTGCAAATATGTCTCTTGTATGTTGAATTTCATGCTGGTAAAGTTTGGTAGAAATTGGAGCATGTATGGTTGATCAATTGCATGTTTTAGGAAGCCTTTTGCTGCAATCTGTGCAGGGTGTTTCGGAACAGAGGCTACCGTTTCAGAACGGGTGCCTTGAATGAACCCAGGCGTCCGAAACGGTAGGCACCGTTCCGAAACGGAATGGCCACTGCCAGCCTGCGTTTCGGTACGCGTTGTGGAACGGCCCCGTGTTTCGAAACAGGCTCACCCTGTTTCAGAACAGCCGACCGTTGGGGGCTGACAATGGCAGTTAAATGTTTTGGAATGTTTGCATTTTGGTCCCGAATCTTGTTTGTGCAATTGCATGAGTTTGGAATGTCCTTTTGAGCTGAAATTTGGCAGCGAAGCATGAAACCTGACTAATTTCAAGATGGTAACTTTAATTTGGGTTAAGGCCTTATAATTTACAGAATTTACAATTTGGTCCCTAAAGTTGTAAATTGTTCAATTGGGTCCCTGTTTGATCTCTGATGTGTATGATCTTTGTGTATGCTGTTTGTAAGATCATAACTAGGGTTAATGTGCATCTAGACAAGAGTAAAAAGAAAAAAAAGGGTCGTTAATCAAGGTTGACTTTCGGGTTGACTTTGGTTTTCCCCGTGTGACTTTCTTAATTCGGGTCAACCGTCTAGGCCGGGTTAAGGGGGTTACACATTATCCCTCATGCTATTGCGCCACTCATCATGGAAAGCGGAGATGGAAATATTCAAAGAATATTGACCGCTTTCAAGAGATGTGAGGCGATTCTCCATGCTCGTCATCCTTGTATCAAAAGTAGTTTCAAGGGATATTGTTGGGTTGTGAGGTGCTCAATTCGATCAACCAATTTAGCTCACCAAGTGGTGGAGAGGTGGATTTTTGGGTGGAAGGGTTGAGGAAGCTAAAATAAAGATTGACACAATGATTTATTGTGGTTCAACCTTCTAACCAAGGTCTACATCCACTACCTTAGCTCCCCACTAAGGATTTCACAATCAATCCACTATTGATTCATCCCATTTTCTAGGATTAGGAGGAAACCCTTACACCGATCAAGCTTCTACCCAAAGCCTTGATCAAAACCCTCTTTTACAAAGAGATAATGAAAGAAAACTTAAACCCTCTAATAGGTGTTTGTTTGCACAATGAAGTACTCACCCAAAACCTAAAACACTTGAGCAAATTTTGATAATTTTGGCTCACTAGTGTTTGTCTATACAAGAAATGACAAATTAAGAACTAAGACAATTTCTTGATCATTTGATATTTTACAATATGAGCATTAGCCTTCACTTGATGCTTGGAGGTCCCTTTTATACTCCCAATTGAGTTTGTAGCCGTTACTAGCCGTTGGGATCAAATTGGAGCCGTTGAGGACTTTATTTCCCTTCATAAATGCTGTTCTGCAGCTACCGGTATCGATACACGTGGAACGGTATCGATACGACCTTCATAGGAACTAGCCGTTGAGCTCTTGCCAGCTGAGGCGTATCGATACGCTTGAGGGCGTATCGGTACGGGTGCACATTTAAATGGCCGTTGGGAAATAGCCGTTGGGGTAGTTGAAATGGGATCGGTACGCTTACCTGGCGTATCGAAACGATCCCGACCGTATCGATACGACAAAGGCCTGTATCGGTACGGGGTTTGACAGTGGCCAAACTGGGGCAAAATGGTATCGGTACGGGTACAACTGTATCGATACGGGTGACGTGAAAACACAAGTTTGGCTGTTTAAAACATGAAAAATCTTTGCCAAAAACCTCTTAAAATACCTCAAACATAAATTCAAGTTGTTTGGACTTAAAACCAAGTTTTAAATTCTTTTCAAATTAGTCCAAAACATTTTTCAATTATTATATCAAAACATAAGTTCTACAGATATATGACGAGTGTTCATGTCCGTGCGCAACCCGGTAAATTGCTCATTGAGGTAAGTCATGAGAGCATCCATGGAGGGTTGTGGAGATTGAGGAGCTTGATCTCCTTGAGGTTCTTCAAATACGGCGGCGGCCTCGGGTGGTAGCTCGGCAAGACGTACCCATTCACCATTAAAATAATGGAACTTTCCCCGTGCAAGAGATCGTTCATCAATGGGATCGGTAAGGGGAGTTGGGCGGTCAAAAGAGCAATCAATATCCTTTTTCAAAAAGAAATAACTCAAAGCCGTACCATATGTAAAGGAGGAGATGAGAGAGGTATGACGATTTTGCACATGATAGACGATTTCCCCAAACATGATTCGAGCTAGATTTGGGCGCTTTCGCTCACGGAAGCAACGGATCCAAAAATCATCCACTTGACGGATGATGGAATATTTTCCTCCGGAGGGACGAAACCACCAAGACACCATCAAATGTAAGATCCGGTCTTGAGCATTTAGGGCGGTGACGGATCCACTAAGAACATGCCCCAAAGCATCCTCATTATCAAGGCCTTCATCCTCTAATTTAAAAACTTCACAAATAGAATTGACATGAAGGATGAATTTCTTTCCCATGAGATAGGAGCTATTGGCAACAACTTCCCCATTGCGAGTAATACATTTGGCATTAGTGTAGAAAATCAAAACCAAAAGACGATAATAAAAACCGGGAATAGATAGGAAATCCATGAAGTTCCAACAACGAAGCAAAGGAAGATATTCAAATTTAAAACGCTCCTAGTCGAGAAAAGGAATGGATATTACCCTTTCGGCACGAATCTTGTGATTCTCGAATTGTCGAAAATATGCTAGACCCGTGGGACTTTCAAAGGAATGTTCATAGATGGTAGAGTAGTTCGGACGTGCAATCGCTCCAAGAGTGGATGATTCACCGGTTTGAGAAACCCTTGTTCGCTTCCTCGATGGTTACTTTGGTGCCATGATCTAAAAGAGAAAATATGCAAAGGATTTCTTCAATTTTGAGTAAAATTTGAAGAAAAATTTTGAAGAACAAAAGTTTTGATAAAAAGATGAAACAAAACAACAAAACAAAACAAAAAAAATTGAAAAAGAAAAAGAAAGAAAAGATTACCTTGATAGAAACTTGAGAGATTGAAGAAAATTTCTAGCACAATTTTGATGAGAGAGAGCTCAAAGCTTTGCTTGATTGAAAAACTCTTTTAGATTTAAGTTGAGGTGTGAAAAATATGAAGGAGGAAGAGCCCTTTTATAGGCAAAAACGGCTAGGGTTTTTAGGTTTTGAAGAGTTTTAATTTTGGTAAAAGTTGAACACATTAAAAGCCAAATTTAAAGCTGTCTACGCATTCGAGTATCGATACGCCTGAAGGTGTATCGATACGAGAGTAGAAACGTCATTTCCGCAAAAATGCCCGTTGGAGAGTTGTATCGAAACGGATGAGGTCCGTATCGAAACGACCTATATCGATACGAGTTTAATCGTATCGATACCCGTTTAAGCCAAATAAATTCTGGGAAACTAAATGAAGAACACGTATCGATACGCGTATATCCGTATCGATACCTTATGCCTAAAAATGCATATTTAGTTCTAAGAACAACCATAGGCTCGAATTTAACATCTCCTAAAAGTATGCAAATGATGAATGAACAGTTCTAAGCATATTTTAATAGAAGCATACTCCCCCTAACTATAGGCATGGATGAAATTAGGAGTCTAAACACATAAACATGGCATTTCACAAGATCAAGCAAATTTAAGCACAAAAGAGGTCCTAAAAGGTCATGATAGGCTAGCTAGACCTAACTCTCTCCTAAGGGACCAAAAACGCTCATTGTCTAAAGGTTTTGTAAATATGTCCGCTAATTGATTTAAGGTGTCTACATACTCTATAATCACATCTTCTTTAAGGACATGATCTCTAATGAAATGATGCCTTATTTCTATGTGTTTGGTTCTAGAGTGTTGGATGGGGTTTTTTGTTAAGCATATTGCACTAGTGTTGTCACATTTTAGGGGTATGATTTCAACTTTAATTCCATAATCTAAGAGTTGTTGCTTCATCCAAAGGACTTGAGCACAACAACTCCCTAAGGATATGTACTCGGCTTCGGTGGTAGATAAGGCTACACTATTTTGTTTCTTAGAGAACAAAGATATGAGCATACTACCTACGAATTGACAAGTTCCCGAAGTACTTTTCCTATCGATTTTGCAACCCCCATAATCCGCATCCGAATAAGCATGAAGGTTGAAGGTAGAGTCTCTAGGGTACCAAAGAACCAAACAAGGAGTATCCTTAAGGTACCTAAAGATTCTTTTAACGACTATAAGGTGAGACTCTCTAGGACTAGCTTGAAACCTAGCACACAAGCAAACACTAAACAAGATATCCGGTCTACTTGCGGTAAGGTAAAGCAATGATCCAATCATAGAACGATAAATTTTAGAGTCAACACACTTACCTCCTTCATCTTTGTCAAGCTTTGTAGATGAGCTCATAGGTGTGGCTTGAGGCTTTGCATTCTCCAAGCCAAATTTCTTGAGCATATCCTTTATGTATTTTGCTTGGTTGATGAAGGTGCCATCCTTCTTTTGTTTTATTTGGAGTCCCAAAAAGAATGAGAGCTCCCCCATCATGCTCATCTCAAATTCACCTTGCATTAACTTAGCAAACTCTTGACAATGACATTCATTAGTAGAACCAAAAATAATATCATCAACATAAATTTGAACTACTAAGATGTCATTTTTATACATTTTTATAAAAAGTGTAGTGTCCACCTTACCTTTTTCAAATCCTTTTTCAATTAAAAAGTTTGAAAGTCTTTCATACCAAGCTCTAGGAGCTTGTTTTAAACCATAAAGAGCTTTGGTAAGTTTGAAAACATGATTTGGAAATTTTGAGTCTTCAAAACCCGGTAGTTGTTCCTCATACACTTCTTCATTTATAAAACTATTTAAAAATGCGCTTTTAACATCCATTTGAAAAAGCTTGAAATTATGATAACATGCATATGCAAGCAACATCCTAATGGCTTCCATTCTAGCTACGGGTGCACAAGTTTCAGCAAAATCTATTCCCTCTTCTTGAGTGTAACCTTGTGCTACTAGTCTAGCTTTATTTCTTATAATGTTACCACTCTCATCTAGCTTGTTCCTAAAGACCCATTTAGTTCCAATGGTAGATTGATTACTAGGCCTATCAACTAATGTCCAACCGTTACTTCTCTCAAATTGATTTAACTCTTCTTGCATAGCCATAATCCAAAAGTCATCTTTCAATGCTTCTTTAATATTCTTAGGCTCTATGCACGAGATAAATGCAACATGATTCATTAATCTAAGAGAAGATCGAGTGGTTACCCCCTTGGATGGATCACCCAAGATTTCACCATCTTTGACATAGTTCAACTCCCTCGGGTAGCTCACTTCCTTTTCCTCAAGAGCCAAGTCCTTAAAGGCTTAAAGAGGTGGATCTTGTGTGTCCTCTTCTTTTGTTGGAATCTCATCCTCCTTTGAAGTTTGTCCTCCATCAAAGGCATTTATGATTCCTACATCATCATCATCACAAGAATCCTTTCTAGGAAGGAGGTTATCATCAAATACAACATGAATAGATTCTTCTACTACTAAAGTTCTTTTGTTAAATACTCAATAGGCTTTAGAGGTTAAAGAGTAACCTATAAAAATAGCTTCATCACTTTTTGCATCAAATTTACCTAAGTTGTCTTTTCCTTTATTTTAAACAAAACACTTGCAACCAAAAGGGTTAAAATAGCTAATGTTAGGCTCTTTAGATTTTAAAATCTCATAAGGTGTTTTCTTTAAAATTGGCCTAATCATTACTCGATTTACAATATAGCAAGCGGTGTTTGTGGCTTCCGCCCAAAAATATTTAGGTAAATTGTTTTCACAAAGCATAGTTCTAGCCATTTCTTGCAAAGTTCTATTTTTCCTCTCAACTACCACATTTTGTTGAGGAGTTCGAGGAGCCGAAAAATTATGGCTAATACCATTTTCATTTAAAAAGTCTTTAAACCCTAAATTTTGAAACTCGGTTCCATGATCACTTCTAATATGTGAAATTTTAAGTTCAAGATCATTTTGGGTTAGTTTTGAAAATGTGATGAACTTTTCCAAAGCCTCATCTTTAGAACTTCAAAATAGAACCCAAGTAAATCTAGAAAAATCATCAACAAGTACAAAAGTATAAGACTTACCACCCAAGCTCATAGTCCTAATTGGCCCAAATAAATCCATATGGATAAGTTGTAAACATCTACTACTAGAAACATCATTAATGGATTTAAAGGAAGACCTATGTTGTTTACCCTTTGAGCATGCATCACAAATTTTATCATTTGAGAATTTTATCTTGGGTAAACCTCTAACTAGATTAAGGGAGACTAGTTTTTCTAAAACACTTATGCTAGCATGTCCTAGTTTCCTATGCCACAACCATGCATCATTTTCATTTTGTGCAACTAAGCATGCATGAGATGTATGAATGTCATCTAGATGCACCATGTATATGTTCCCTATGCGATGACCTATGAGCATAATATTATTAGATTTAATGTGTACAATTTTGCATCCATTTTTATCAAATAAAACATTAAATCCTTTATCACACAATTGACTTATGCTCAATAAATTGTGTTTAAGACCATCGACATACAATACATTTTCAATGAGAATAGTAGAGTGATTACCTATGGAGCCAATACCTTTAATGTGGCCTTTGGAGTTGTCACCAAATGTCACTACTCCTCCACTTTTTGGCTTTAGATCCATGAATCTACTCTTGTCTCCGGTCATATGCCTTGAGCATCCACTATCAAGGTACCATGAGTTTTGACTTTGTGCTTTGGCCTTGTAGCAATGCTCCCCCTACAAACAAAGATATTAAACTTTTGTTTTTGGTACCCAAATCATTTTGGGTCCATGAATGTTAGCTCCCAAAACCTTGGTTCCCTTAGGAATCCAAGATAACATAGCAATAATATTATTAGATTTTACAAGTTCCTTAGGAACCCATACACTTCTAATTCTTTTTGCTCTACTATGTCTAGGATAGCTACCTTGTTTGTAGTAGTTAGTCCTTTTCTTAGGTTGGTTTGTTCTAGAGGATTCACCTATTTCATGTTTGACACTACCAACATTTTTAAAGGACTTTTTTTAGCTCATTTAGCTCATTTAACACCTTTTGGCGTTCACTATTACATTGAGACAAAAGATTATTAAGATCAACATTCTCATCTTGAAAGAATTTTAGTTCATCTTTTAACCCTAATATCTTTTTCTCAAATTTTGAATTAGCTTGAGTGAGTGAGTCATTTTTCTCATTTAGTTCCAAAATAATTTTCTTGTTTCTAATGACCGACTCTTTAAACTTCTCAACTAATTCATCATAGACCTCTTGTAACTCATCATATGCATCATTCAATTCATTATATGTAATATCTAAAGTAGATGAGTTAGAGGTTACCAAGGAGGAATCTTCCTCAAGTGCCATGAGGCAAAGGTTAGCCACTTCTTGTTCGTCATCCTCCGATGACTCCTCATCACTCCAAGTAGCAAGCTTGGATTTGAGCCTCTTCTTCTTCTCAAAGCCCTTCTTCTTGAGTTGAGGGCACTCCGAACGTATGTGGCCGGGTTGTTTGCACTAAAAGCAAATGATTGGATCCCTTGCTTCTTCTTTGTTCTTGCTTTTCAAGTCCATCTTTCTTTGGATTTTTCTTCCCCGGTTGGACCTCATAAAACGTGAGAATCGTTTGGCTATCATAGCCAATTCTTCTAGTTCATCCTCCTCACAAGAAGAGCTCTCTTCATGTTGTGAAGCCTTGAGAGCTATTCCCATCTTCTTCTTCTTCTCAACCTCAAGCTTCTCTACTCTTTTCTCTTCTTCTCTTCTTCCCTTCCTTGCTTCATGATCTCACGAGTAAGGAGAGAACCCACAAGCTCATCAAGCTTTAAAGTCTTTAAATTCTTAGCTTCAATGATGGCGGTTCTCTTCCCATCCCAAGATTCGGGAAGTGAATAGAGTAGCTTTCGGACAAGCTTGTCTTCCAGTATGATTTCTCCAAAACCCTTGAGCCCATTGACAATAGTGGAGAACCTATCAAACATCTTGGACACCGTCTCATCGGGCTCCATTTTGAAATTCTCATAACTAAGATTGAGAATTCCAATCTTAGTTTCTTTAACATCGTTTGTGCCCTCGTAGGTAGTCTCAAGAGTGTCCCACACTTCTTTGGCACTCTCGATAGATGAGACCTTAAAATAGATGTCCGGACCAAAGGAGCAAAATAGCATGTGGAGAGCTTTGTCATTGACTTGAACGTTTTTCCTTTCTTCTTCACTCATATCCATCTTTTACTTTAAGAACATCTTGCCTTCACCATCTTGCTTCAATGGAATATAAGGGACATATTCAATGACATCCCACACTAGGTAGTCATTTGACTTGATGAAGAGACGCATTCTATTCTTCCAAAAAGAATAGTTATCACCATTAAAGAAGGTAGGCTTTGTAGTAGATTGAGACTCGTACATGCCCGAACCGGAGGTTGAAGCCATCTCTTGTGGTTGTTAATCCTCAAAGAGGTAGGCTCTGATACCAATTGTTCAGTGGATCGAAAGATCGATATGAACCAAGAGGGGGTGAATTGGAAATTTAAAGTTTGTGTGGTGGAAATTTGCAAATTAAAAGATTGACAAGAGATTTTAGAGTGGTTCAAGTTCCAAATGAACTCTACATCCACTACCTTAGCTTCACTAAGGATTTGCAACAATTCCACTAATTGCTCTTCCCCTTTTCTAGGCTAAGGAGGCAACCCTTTACAATTTCGGTTAAATTTTCTACCCAAAATTTAACCCAATCCTCACAACAAGGTAACAAAGAAATTGATGGCTAATAGAGTATCTCTCAATACAAATTGTAGCCCAATTACAATCACTCAACCCAATTGAACAAGATAAGAATGAAAATTACAATTAGGGTTTCTAGACAATATGGGATTTTTGCACAATTGCTTGGATTTGATGAATAGATGTTTTCTTGAAGATCAATAGTTGTTGCTGGAGCTTTTGGAGGTCTCTTTTATACATTCTCATTGATTTCTAGCCGTTTGGGTGGTTGGGAACATAAATGGAGCCGTTGAAACCCTCTCTTACCACCATAAATGCACTTCTGCAGCTATGCGTATCGGTACGCGGGGATGTGTATCGATACCTGTCTTAGAAAAGAAAGAGCTGTTGTGTGCAATAAATAAGGGGTATCGATACGCGCGTAAGCATATCGGTACGGGGTATCGAAACGGTAAAGGCCGTATCGATACCTTTTGCTGAACTAAACTCACTGTCGATTTCCGTATCGGTACGAGGGTTTGGCGTATCGATACGGGTCAACGAATAATTAAAATTTGGTTACCAACCAACTGACACCAACGGTCAAATTATTTAAACCGACTTGCATTTAAAAAATTATTAAGGCCGTATCGATACGAGGGTTTGCCGTATCGGTACGCCATTCAAACTCTTTAGGCTTTTACGCAGGGGTGTATCGATACAGGTGAAGAGTGTATCGATACGAGTTCCGACAGTAGCCAACTTTGGTAAAAAGGTATCGATACGCTTGGGAGTGTATCGATACACCTGGACGTTTTTCAATAGTTTGGCCTTGGAACACTTAGAAAATATTTAGAGTTTGAGTTTTTCAAATCAATTTTAAAGAGTTGGTGATTTAAAACTTATTAAGGGACTTATAAAAACAATTTTAATTTTTTCAAATTGATCCTTAAAGATTTAATTATATCAAAATCAAACATAGGTTTTACACTCTTTTACACGCAACAAAAACCAACATATACAGGCCATTTACAACTTCATAACAACAATATAAACTTGCTCAAACAGGGACTTTAACAAACACACTCCCAAATCAACAATGAAGCCCATTGCCTTTATTACTAAAAGTCTAGTTTGAATACTTTCAAAAAACGAAGCCCTTGAATCCTCCTGCTCACTTACTGCCTCAACTTCTTTAATTCTCTACATTGATGGACAAAGAGAGCGTAAGCACACTAGGCTTAGTGAGGAGTGCTCAAAACAAAACACCATCAATGCAATTTGAAACCTTTTTCTTGAAACCATTGAAATCATCATTTTAAGCCACATGTAAAACATCATGCCTTGAAAACCATGCACTTAAACCTTTCCAAAACCAACACATTAAACTATATGCATCATGAATCATGGATAAACAACAAATCTCATTGATAAACCTCAATTTAAGCTTTCCCATGCATAACGCCCATATGCAAGGCTTAAAGAGAAAACATGTATAAATCAACATTATACAAAAACATCATCAACTTGATACATCAACAATTGTATTAACTTACAAGTGATCTCAAACCAAGTTCCAATTCCAAAAATATTATATCGGATACACAGATTCAATAAGTGTTCACACAACACTGCATACATTCTTATCGACAACATATAAGGTCGCACACGAGATTTTTCGGTACACATAAACCCCTCCATCGTTGTGACATCCGTGGTGGAGTATTCGATACACCATATAAACCCTCAACACCACTCATCGGTAGATGTATAACCCACTAATGGGAGTTTCTGGTACCCATAAACCCCTCGATCGTTAGGGTACTTGGATGGAGTATTCGGTACACCGTATTAACCCATCAACATTCAAGGCAAATTATTTAAAGTGAACTAACAATCCAATGGATGACCAACTATATCCGATAATATTTTAAACCACATCACTTGACAATATAATTCATTATAACCATATACCTCACTGTTTTCATATACATCAACACAAAACCTTTTTCCAAAGCAACAAACCATGCTTTTAAACAAGCATAGAACACATACTTACATGGATCACTTACCACGTGCATCCATCATCATTTCATGATTAAAAACAGTATATCACATACTTAAAACATGCATAAACAATAGGTAGCCCATGTAATCGAAAACAAGTGCATAAACTATTTCGTAAAAGCACGTCCGAGAGAGAAAACCACGTGATACTTACTTTTGAACTCAGACAAACATTTCAAGCCCAAATCTAAGTTCCCAAACCAACTTCAAACCTTTTAAAAGCTACAGGTTTTTATTCTTACTAACACGCGCAACTTCAATTCGTCGACACGAATCAAGCGTCTGAAGCCTCCAACTCGTCACCGGTAGCCAACGGATCAACCTCCCTTTTTTAACCACACAAAAACTGAGGCACAATGCATCATAATGCATTCACAAACCCAGCAAGCAATTCCTCAACATTGTCATGCTAAATGCTACGAAACGCCCATCCGAAACAACTGAAAACAACATTGATTGACCTTCAAACTTAACCCAGCCAAAACCTAACACTTATAACCATCACTTAAAATCAAAACACATTTAAAAACCATATCATAACATCCTTATACTTCCAACAACCATTACACCACCATAACTCTAAAAAAACACCTAACTAACAACATAAACATTTAGAGATTCTTATAGTTTCTGGATTTCAATGTTAAAACCAACTTATTAACATTATAAATCATCATAATCATTTTCTAATCAGATCAAGAACCCAACAAAACAGATCCAAAATGTATCTCAATCAATTTCACCAATTAAATCTCAATTAAACCAAATTTCCACAATTAAATCATAAAAACCCATTAGAAAACATATATAAAAGACCAAGAACTTGAGAATTTCAGTAAAGAACCATATATTAGAGGAGAAGAACCAACCTTACCTCTAATGTATAAGTTTCCCCTTAGTTGGATGTTTTCCTTTTGAAAACTAAAGAGATTCAATAAGATTTTTGGAAAACAAATTGAAAAATCATTTAGAAAATCAAACAGTTAAGAAATCAAGATCATTACCTTAAATTTTATGGTGAGGAAAAATGTGTTTGGCTAAAGAGAAGTTGGGAGAAAATCTTTAGAAAAGAAAGTTACGTCAAATTGTGATTCTAGGAAATAACCACCTTTTAATTAAAACACATTTAAAATAATCCTAATTAAGGGAAAACTTAGATTAGACCAAATGATATAATAGCTCCTTAAAGATTCAAAGTTTTGATCCTTTTATAAAACAATAACTAAAATAGTTTTACACTTTCACATTTTGGTCACTAGTCCCAAAATGTCAAATTTCCAAAACTCATTTTCAAAAATTGATTTCACCAAAATCATTAACATATTAAATAAGGATTTTAACCAAATTTCCATAGTTTTATCTCGTGTAAAAATATCCAATCCTGAATTCAACTCGAATCTATAACTCGATCCACTAGACCATATAATTAACCCACACAAACCGCTAGGCCCAAAACTGAGGCGTTACAACTTTCCCCCACATAAGAAATTTCGTCTTAAAAATTTTATCTAGAGGAAAAAGGAGCGAAAACTGATTAAACATGTCGCGTTGCTTTCCCACGTGGCTTTCTCAACTCCTCGATGTCGCCACAACGCCTTTACAAGTTCAATCGTCTTACCAAGAATAACTTTGCTGCTAGAATCAAGACTCTCAACAGGTTCCTCATCATAAAACAAACCTGGTAGTAGCTCAATATCCTCCATCGGTATAACATACGATAGATCCAACCTATACCTCCACAACATCGACACATGAAACACATCATGAATCTTTTCCAACTTGGAAGTCAACCTCAACCGATAAACCACTAGACCAACACGTTCCACAACCTCATATGGTTTAATAAAATTCGGACTAAGCTTTCCTTTATGTTCGAAACACATCACCTTCTTCCAAGGCGACACTTTCAAAAACACACGATCACCAATATCATATTCAATGGATCTACGTTTCAAATCCGCGTAGTATTTCTAACAATCTGAGGCTGCCTTCAAACGATCACAAACAAGCTTCACCTTCTCATTTGTGTCTTTCAACACATCCGATAAAGAAACATGCTTTTCCCCAACTTTAGCCAAACACAAAGGCGTACGACACTTCCTACCATACAAAGCCTCATACAGTGCCATCTGTATACTAGCTTGGTAACTATTATTATACGCAAACTCCACCAAAGGCAATTGTTTCTCCCAGGTTCCTTGGAAATCGATAATACAACATCTGAACATATCCTCCATCACACGTTCAGACTGACCATCTGTCTGAGGATGATATGAAGTACTGAAATTTAACAGTGTACCCAAAGCTCGATGTAAACACTCCCAAAACCTCACTGTAAACCATGGATCTATATCTGAGGCTTAGATGGCCAGTACGATCCGGATTTTGGAACACATGGAGTGCAATGATGCTCGTAAGCTGGGATGTGTTTTTTCCATGTTGCAAGGTAATGCTTATAGCTGGTGGACAACTGTAACTGTGGCTATGGAGCCTAATGACGTGGATTGGAAGTTTTTCCAAGATGCGTTTAAGATGAAGTATCTAGGGGTTAGATACTTATATTATAAGAAACTTGAGTCCATGCCTTTTGTTTAAGGTAGCATGACTGTGGCTGAGTATGAGGTTCAGTTTGTTCATATGAGCCAATATCTCCTAAGTTTGTGCTGAGTGATAGGCATCGATGTGACCGTTTCTGTTATGGTCTGGTGCAAGAGATGAAGACCTACACGTGGGTCTCAGATTATACGGATTTTGATGTGTTGGTGACACGGGTGAAGGATATTGAGTAGAACTTAGGTTTATCTTCTCGTTGGGGAGGTTCTAGCTCTAGTAAGAGAGTTACGATCTCTAGCTATGGTGGTGGTGGTATAAAAGGAAATGTGACAAGAAGTATTGTTTTGATGCGAGGCGTGGTAGAAGTAGTGTTGGGCATGGATTGCAGAATTAGGGTGCTCAAATGAGACATGCTTTTAACACCTGTTGGGTGTGCAGATTGTGTGATCATTTGAGGTGAGACTGCCTGCGTTTGGCCCGTGAGAGACATGCTTCTGTTGCTTTTGCGGGTAACTCTTGTTAGAGTTTTAGATTGGCTGACCATTTGAGACATGATTGTCCGTTGTTGGCTGGTGGTGGTCAGGGTAGGGCACCTATTGTTGCTCTATAGAGAGGTTGTGGGCGCGGTCGTGGTAACTTCTAATGAAGGGAGGATTGTCAGAGGACTGTGGCTCATGTAGTTGTGGTTCAACCTGAGGGTGGTGGTCCTGCGAGGGTGTACGGACATCGCAAGGGATGCAATGACACCGATGTGATTGCAGGTACATTCACTTTTCAATCTTTGTCATTGTTATCTTTGATTAATTCTCGTTCTATGCATTCATATATTTCGCATGGGCATGCACATTTTCTTGATATGCTAATTGAGGTGTTAAATGTGGGAATGCAAGTAACTAGTTCTTTTGGTGAAATAATTGTTACAAGGAGGTTGTTTAGGAGATGTCCTTTGGCTGTTCAAGGTTATGTGTTTATGGTTGATTTGATGGAGTTGTCGTTTCATGGTTTTGATGTAATCCTTAGCATGGGTTTGTTGCCGAAACATAAGAATGTGGTTGATTTTGAAACCAAGCGAGTTACCCCAAAACTTGCTGATGATTACGAAGTGGTAATCGTGGGAGAGAATGTTATAATCTTTTCGAATGTTGTTTCAGCTCTAGAAGCGATTCTTTTGATGGAGTCGGGTTGTGAGGCTTTCTTGGCCTATGTTATAAATCCAGGATCGAAGGGAGTGCGTGTTGAAGACATACATACGGTATGTGAATTTTTGGGTGTTTTTCTAGAGGAATTGCCTGGTTTGCAACCGAATAGAGTGGTTGAGTTTGACATTGAGTTGTTTGAAAATACAGCTCCAATGTCTATTCCTCCTTATCACATGGCGCCAAAGGTGTTGAAGAGGCAACTTAAGGAGTTGCTTGATCAAGCGTTCATTAGGCCTAGTGTTTCGCCTTAGGGTGCGCCAGTGTTGTTTGTAAAAGAGACAGATGGCATGATGTAGATGTGCATTGATTATTGACAACTGAACAAGTTGCCAATTAAGAATAAGTATCATTTGCCAAGGATCGAGATTTGTTTGACCAATTTTGAAGTGCTTTGGTGTTTTCTAAGATTGATTCGAGGTTTGGGTTCTATCAGTTGAAAGTAAAAAGATGTGGATGTGCCTAAGACTGCTTTTCGTACGAGGTACGAGCATTATGTGTTCTTGGTGATGCCGTTTGGTTTGACAAATGCACATGTTGTGTTCATGGATTTGATGAATCAAGTTTTCCATGAATTTTTTGACCAGTTTGTGGTTGTGTTTATTGATGATATCCTTCTGTATTCTCGTACTGAAGAGGATCATGATAGACATTTTTGAATTGTGCTCTAGGCTTTGGTTGATAACCAATTGAAGCTAAGTTGAGCAAATGTGAGTTTTGGCATAGAAAAGTTTACTTTCTTGGACATGTTGTGTCAGCTGAAGAAATTTCGGGTTGATCCACATAATATTGAGGCAGTGATGGGTTGGAAATCACCTAAATCTGTTTCGGAAGTTCATAGTTTCTTTGGTTGACTGGTTATTATCGTAGGTTTATGGGTGGTTTTTCGCGGATTGCTGCTCCATTGACCAAGTTATTGTAAAAGAATGTTCTTTTTTAAGTGGACAAAAGATAGACAACGAGCTTTCAAGAAGTTGAAGGAAGCTTTGACGCAAGCTCCTATTTTCATTCAACCTGAGTCGGGTAAGGAGTTTGTGGTGTATAGTGATGCATCATACGTTGGTTTGGGTTGTGTGTTGATGCAAGGTGGAAAAGTTGTGGCTTATGCATCTAGGCCATTGAAGGTCACGAGCGCCATTATCCTACCCATGATCTTGAACTTGCCGCAGTTGTGTTTGCCTGAAATATTTGGAGGCATTATCTTTATGGTGATGAGTGTATTATGTACACGGATCACAAGAGTTTAAAGTATTTGATGACTGAAAAGGATTTGAATCTTAGGCAATTGTTGACGCTCCAAAAGTACTATTTTTATGCCTATTTCACATGCTTTTTCTTGTCTTTTAAGTGCATTTAGTTGCATTTAGGTCACCAAATCACGCATGTGCATAAAGAGTTAGTAACTAGTGCTATGCCAGAGATAATGGATGTTTTTGTTGATATTTTTGCTTATTTGGCACAAAAATCAGCAGAGCAAAGCAGACCAACATAGACAGGAAACGATGGCAAGGAGGATGCCGAATAGCCATTGGCACATAAGGACCTTTAATGCTAAGCACCGGTTGGAAGAGAAGAGAATTTGATGGCAGGCCAAGAAGATATTGACCTCGAAAAAATAGGACCATATCAAGCTGCGGGAAAATAGGGATTGAATCAATCTCTGAAAAAATAGCGGACAAGCAGTGCCAAACACGGTTGCCAGTACCATGCCAAGATGCGGTGCTAGAAGAGCAATGACACGATGATGTCAGCCCTAATCTGATCGACATTAAGATTCAAACACTGAAAAAGATGATAACCCCCTTATCCCTCCATGTTCAAAAATTCAAATGCAATGTCCTCCTAGGCTATCCATGAAGTCCTATTTAAACCCGATCAAAACAAAATTGAAGTGTACGAAAATGAGGAGAGTGATCGAAGATAAGGTGCAACATTTGGGAGCCTGGCCGTAAAGAGATGCTTCGAGAGACCCTCTTCTAGCCCGTGCTCTTTGTTGTTATTTTTATTAGTTTTGATGATGATGGATGTTAAAAACGATAATGTTTTTTTGGTTGATACCATTACAATGAACTAATTTCATAGTTGGTGAGGGGTGTTTGGGTTTGAACACTATGTTTTTGCTTAGTTTTTAATAAATCAAAACTGCCTCGTCACTATTTATCCTATCTGGCATGTTTACTATTTTTCAAATGTGCTGCCAAGTGACAATTGTCACTTCCTTTTAAAAATATTATGCTAAGCGACAGCTGCCATAGTTAGCCTATTGCAACTCAATATCGTAAATGACTTGAGTGGAAGGGATCTGTTGCTGGATTCTAAGGAGAGATGCTTCGAAAGAAGATGTTCAAGTATATGAACTTACTTCGGGAGTGAAATCTACCCCTTAGGAGTAAATATTGATACATAATCGAACTGATTTATGAAAGAACATTCACTATAGACATATAGGGTTTTTTCCATAATTAATTTAGGTGAATGCTATCGACAGAGGCATTGCTACCTTTGAATCTGCTCGGCAAACAATGCCAATACATGATTTATTAATGGTTGGCATGGCACGAATAGCGTGAAAACCAGACACTCCTTGCTAACGCTCGTCATTTGCTAAGACACCTTCCTTGCCAACGTTTTAAATTTACTTTTCGTACTTTCATTATATTTTAATTTATCAAAATCACTCTACATCAAAAACATCTTTTTTCACAAGACAAGTAATTGGCAATGCAATCGAATTCCAAATGCAATATCTGTGTAATCGACACTCAGCTTAATTGATGTATTACTTGTAGATCGTGTATACTTCAACGCAATAGATTTTCTTGGAATCGTGCTAACACTTTTCCAATATCATTTACGCCTTATTACCAGCAAAAGAATCATTCACACCAAGAGTCTATAAGTTTTTGGCGTCGTTTTCGGGGATGCAACGAATTTGATTATTTTTAGGTTTTTACTTGTTTTGTTTTTATTTTATTTTTGTTTTCATCGGTGTATGACCAAGAAACGAGATGAGATGGAAGTTAGACCAATAGACCTTGAGATTGAAGAAACCTTGCGTAGATTGAGAAAGATGATTCGAGAGATGAATCATAGAAATCAAGGAAATAGAGGAGTAAATGGTGTGAAGCTAAAATTATTTGCTTTTTCTTTGAGAGACAGAGCAAAAAAATGTGGCTCAACTCCCTGCCACCTGGTTCAGTCACTTCATAGGCAGATCTATGCCAAAAGTTTCTAACACGATTTCAGCTACCGACACTCTCTACCAAGTTACATGGCTTGATCATTACCTTCAGGCAGGCTGAGGGTGAGACCCTATATGATGCCTGAGAAAGTTTTAAAGACTTGTTGAGAAGGTGTCCTACGCACGGGTTCCCAAATTGGACCCAGATACAAACCTTCTACAACGGATTGAACGTACAGACAAGAACTGTTGTTGATGCTTCAACAGCCGAATCACTGCTTGACAAAAATTACATAGAAGTTGTTGGCATCCTTGAAAGGATAGCCATAAATGATTTTGAATATCATGTTTCTAGACTTGGGGCTGGAACCAACGCCAGTGGGAAAGTACAATTGGATGAGCTAACATCCATCCATGCCAAGATTTCCAACCTCACCAACATGGTGAGAATTTTACAAAAAAACAATGAGTCCCAAGCAGTTAAAGTATTAGAGCCATTTTGCACTATCTGTGGAGAGAACCACCATGTGGATGAATGCCCTGCCAATCCTGCGTCTATAAATTTTATTGGAGATTCTGGACACTATTATAATCCTAGCTCCAACTCTTATAATGCAGGTTTAAGGCAACAACCTAACTTAGCTTGGGGAAATCAAGGGGGAAACCAATACAATGCACAACGACAAAATGCCATGCCAACATTTTGCCAAAATACCATGGCACAGAGAGTTCAAAATAATTTTCAGCAAAGGCAAAGGCTCAATCAAGGAGGCAATCTTATAGAGAACACAGAGCAGGATGATGTCAGAGTTCATAGTCTGGTAGCATCAATACGGAATTTGGAGATCCAAATGGGACAACTTGCAAATGCACTCAATAATCGTCCACAAGGAGCTTTGCCAAGTGATACTGAAGATGTTCGACACAAAGGTAATGAGCAGTGTAAGGCCATAACCCTTTTAAGTGGTAAACATTGTGAGGAAAAAACGACTACTAAGCAGACGATCGATTGCCAAGTTGGCAAACCAGTGCCAACGGATGAGCCCATGGAATCAAAGAAGGAGTAAGCCAAAGCAGACGATGCTAGTGGTGATGCCCATAATGCTTCCAACACTTATTCTAGTGTTAGTGCTCAACGAGATGTCGGTACTAGTGCGAACGATAATGTTAACAAAGACGAGAAGCAGATTGAGGTCAAAAATCATACTGATGCCAAAGTGGATGTCAACACTGCCTCATCAAAGTTGATAGCACCAACATATGTGTATCCACCACCAACATTTCCGACCAGACTTAAAAAACACAAGCAGGACCAGCAATTTAAGCGCTTCTTGGAAGAGCTTAAGCAATTGCAAATTAACATTCCACTGGAAGAGGCCCTTGAGCAAGTCCCCAACTATGTGATATTCATGAAGGACATCTTGTCCAAAAAGAGGAAGTTGGGAGAATTTGAAACTATTGCCCTCACACAATAACACAACGCCATGATCTTGAATTGATTGCCACCAAAGCTTAAAGATCCAGGGTGTTTTACTATCCCTTGTACAATTGACAATAAATTCATGGGTAAGGCATTGTGTGATTTAGGAGCCAACATCAATTTGATGCCACTATCTGTTTTCAAGAAGCTCGACATAGAAGACAGACCTACCATAGTGACTCTCCAGCTGGCAGACCGATCCTATGCACATCCCAAGGGTAAGATTGAGGATGTGTTGGTAAAGGTAGACAAATTTGTATTTCCAGTTGATTTTATCATTTTGGATTATGAAGCTGATACTAATATGCCAATTATTTTGGGTAGGCCATTCCTTGCCACGATTAGAGCGCTTATTGATGTTCATAAAGGGGAGCTAACCATGCGAATGAATGACCAAAATGTTACTATGAATGTGTTTCAAGCTTTGAAATGTGCAGATGAATCAAATGAATGTCAAGTCGAGGAAATGATGGATGCCGTTTATACTTTGGAAATGACATAATTGTTCCAAGATACAAAATTTGATGCTAACTTGATTGACGGCATAACTAAACTATTTGAGGAACTTGAGGAACCAACCTTGAAGGCTGAAGATGTGAGTTACTTTGAGCCACTCCAGTTGATTGACAAAGTGATAAAGAAACCAAAACCATCAATCGAGGAATCACTAAAGTTGGAGCTTAAGCCATTGCCAGAAAATTTGAAGTATGCCTATTTAGGTGAGCACTCAACTCTACCAATGATTATTGCCATTGATCTCAATAATGATCAGGAGGTAAGATTGCTGCCAATATTAAAAACCTATAAGCAAGCGTTGGGTTGGACCTTGGCAGATATCCGAGGTATAAGCCCAACTATTTGCATGCACAAGATTATTTTAGAGGAATATCATGGCAAGACTATTGAAGGCCAAAGGAGGCTGAACTTGAGTATGAAAGAAGTTCTAAAAAAGAGATTATCAAATGGCTTGATGTTGGCATGACTGTTGTACAAAATAGAAAGGGTTAGCCCAGTGCAGTGCGTGCCAAAGAAGGGTGGCATGACTGCTGTACATAATAGCGAGGATGAGTTGATTCCCTCCAGAACAATCACATGATGGAGAGTGTGCATGGATTATAGGAAGCTGAAAAAAGTCACGAGGAAGGATCACTTCCGTTTTCCTTTCATCAATCAGGTGTTAGATAAACTGGCAGGTAAAACTTTCTATTGTTTCTTAGATGGTTATTCAAGTTAGAATTAGATTGCAATAGCCCCCGAGGACCAAGAGAATACGACATTCACCTGTCCATATGGGACATTTTCCCTTAGAAGAAAGCCATTCGGTTTGTGAAATGCTCCGGCAACCTTTCAATGTTGTATGATGTCTATTTTTTATTTGCTCGAGCACAACATGGAAGTGTTTATGGACGATTTCTTGGTGTTTGGTAACACATTCGAGGAATGAATTATGAGTTTGGAGTAAGTTTTGAGGAGATATATTGAGACCAATCTAGTCTTGAACTGGGAAAAATGCCACTTCACGGTGAGGGAGGGCATTGTTCTCAGGCACAGGGTGACCAAGAATGGACTAGAGTTTGATCCAAAAAAGTTGAAGTAATCAAGCAATTACCACCCCACAAGTTTTACCAATGTAAGAAGTTTTTTAGGTCATGTAGGTTTTTATCGACAATTCATTAAGGATTTTTCTAAAATTTCTAAACCTTTATGCTTGTTATTAGAAAAGGATGCCGCTTTTGCATTTGATGATTCTTGTTTGAGAGCGTTTCATGTCCTTATAGAGAAGTTGGTTACTGCCCCTATAGTCGTGGCACCATACTAGAATGAGCCCTTCGAGCTCATGTGAGATGCCATCAACTATGCCATCGGAGCAGTCCTTGGACAACGACGAGGCAAAGTTTTTCACATCATATACTATGCCAGCAGAACACTTAATGAAGCACAACTTAAGTACACCACAACTGAGAAAGAATTTCTTGCAGGTGTATTTGCATTCGATAAATTTAGACCTTATTTGATAGATAATAAAGTTGTTGTTTTTACAGTTCACTTAGAATTGAAATACCTTTTGGCAAAAAAGGATGCCAAGTTGAGATTGATTCGATGGACGCTTCTACTACAAGAATTTGATCTCGAGATCCGAGACAAGAAGGGCAGTGAAAACTTAGTAGCTGACCACCTATCATGACTAGAGCTTCACCATGAGGATGACAAGGTTAAAACTATTAGAGATGAATTCCCATATGAGTTTTACTCGCAATGGATGTCGTGCCATGGTATGCCGACATCGTCAATTATTTGGTGAGCAATGTCATGCCACCAGTTTTGGACTACAATGCCAGGAAGCATTTTTTGCGTATTGTTCGGAAGTACTATTGGGATGAGCCTTTCCTATTTAAGAAATGTTTCGATCAAGTGATTCGTCGTTGTGCGCCAGAAGATAAGTAACATGCTATTCTGCAATCATGTCATGTCGCGCCATATGGTGGACACTTTGCTGGACTAAAGACTACTGGCACGATGTTATAGTCGGGGTTTTATTGGCCTACACTGTATAAGGATGCTCATGACTACAATAAGGCATGTGATCCATGCCAACGGACCGAGAATATCTCTGGCAGACATCAACTTCTGCTCTAGAACATTATGCCGGTGGACTTACTCGATGTTTGGGGGATAGACTTTATGGGTCCATTTCCCCCATCTTTTGGCAATATATATATATCCTTGTGGTAGTCGATTATGTTTCTAAGTTGGTAGAGGATATTGCCTTTCCAACAAATGATGCCAAGGCCGTTACCAATTTTTTGCAAAAACATATATTTACCGATTTTTGTGCTCCTCGATTGATCATTCATGATGAGGGCACCCATTTTAAATGTAGTATAATTTCTAAAGCTTTGAGAAAGTATGGGATACAACAAAAGATAGCCACAACCCACCATCCATAGACAAATGGGTAAGCTGAGATTTTCAACAAGTAGATCAAGAATATCTAAGGAAAGACCGTGAGTCCTTTGAGAAAGGATTGGTCTTTGAGACTAGATAAGGCTTTATGGGCCTATAGAACTGATTTCAAAACTTCGTTGGGCACTACACCTTTCAAGCATGTATATGGTAAACAATGCCATCTGCCAGTAGAGCTTGAACATAAAGCCTATTGGGCAATCAGAACACTTGACATGGCATGAGCTGCAGTGGGAGAAAAAAAGGATGTTAGACCTCAATGAGTTGGAAGAATTCCGAGCACTCACCTATGAGAATGCCAAGCTATATAAGGAAAGAACCAAACATTGGCATGAAAAGAAAATTCTGCCAAGACATTTCGAGGTAGGTTAACTCGTTCTTCTTTTTAACTCACGACTTAAATTGGTTTTAGGTAAACTTAAGTCGAGATGGTCGGCCCCTTTTAGTTGTACAACCCTATGCCCATGGTGCTGTGGACATCAAGAATTTGAAAATTGGAGAAATTTTTAAGGTAAATGCTCAACGCTTGAAGCACTATTTTGAGGGACAATAGAGAAATACCAAGGAGACTGTTCTCTTGGAAGAAATACCATGACACCATCGACAGGTTTGAAACTTTGTAAATATTAGGTTAGTTGTTTCTCTTTGTTTTTTAGGATTTTTCATCAGTTGTTTTTATTTTTCTTTTAGTCTTTATTTTTTACATTTTCTTTTGCTAGGTTGAAAGGTTTAATTTGAGTGGATGCAAATTTGGTGCCAGAAAGATATATTAAATTTTCGATGAGTGGCAGGATTGAATAATGTCGCGCCCCGAAGTGGTGCCAGCAGCTGAGCTTAACAAGCGGCGAGAGTAACTTGGGGAAAAGAATTATCCTAGCTTGATTTAATTTACACCATGAGAGAAAAAAACTCAATGCCAAGACATCGAAAGCCAAGCCAACAACCTCAATGCCAGCGAATTCAATGCCAGTAGACTCGATGGCATTGCTCGCCTTGATACGTCAACACCATGAGATTATTCTCCAGAAATTAGAGAAGGCTGAGGAGAAATAGAGAAAGCTCTGGCGATATGACCAGGCCAGAGACCCTTCCATTAAGTAAACCTTGGTGAGCCTTTCTCCTGGCATCATGCCAGCATTTCCTACCTTCCCGAAAGAGGTATTTGCTGAAGATAATGCCATGTCATCCTAGTGCTCAATCCAGTTCATAGTACAATACCTTCTACTGCCTCAGAGCCGCTTTCTCCTACCAAAGATGAATCTGCCAAGTCTGCTACACTAAAAAAATATGATGGTGAAAGTGAGAAGAAACATGTTGCCCTTGTCAAGTCAGTTGCCACGCCAATCTCATCTGAACCAGTGGAGGTGTTGAAAGAAACCCCGGCCTCCATTGCCGCTCAAGGATGGAGCATGAAGAAGAGGATCACTCTTAACCGTAGAAGCTTATCCCAGGGAAAGACCCGAGCCAAGTTAGCAGCTGAAGTCTGTGACGCCCGAGGAGGAGTCTCTTCTGAAGTGGAGTCTTCTTCATCCTAACTCTTTGCATTTCATTTGCATTCATGCATTTTTTTTTCTGTTTTTATTGTATACATGTGTTCTTTCATGCATTGAGGACAATGCACATCTTGAGTTTGGGGGTGCGCATTTCCTCACATTATGCCATGCCATGCATTTCATGTTTATAATTTTGTTTTTTCATGCCATGCCATGTAGTTTAGATTAGTCTCAACCTAATTTTGAATCATTTTAACATTTGTTAGGAAAGTTTAATTTGACTTAGATTTCTGTCCAATGAGGAAATATAAAATCTTTAGATCCTATGCTAGCAGAATAGTCATGCAAGGATTGCTTGCGAATTGATCACTAGTTTTGGGAATTGATTTTCACTTAACACGTAGTATGCATCTAGTTCCTTAACAAACTTAGAATTTTTGAAACTATGCTCAGAAAAAAATGATGCCAGGGTAAAAATTGAAAATGAATAAGGCATCAATGTTCTGCCATGGAAATAAAAAATGAAACTCTCCTCTACCTAGAGATAATAAGTTACTTGGGGCTTCGTGGTATGCTCCCTCTTAGTTCTCAAGTCCAAAACTTTAGGTATGAGTTGAAGAGAAAACCCCAGTGATATTTGGATTAAGGTGGAGATTCGTGGTATGCTCCCTCTTATTACTCATACTAAATAGTATCACGAGGTTAGCTTAAGTTAATGCCAGAAAAAAGCCCTAGGCAAGAAAAGAGAAAAAATATTATAATTCTGAGTTTAGGTAGTAGATTTGACTAAGGGAGTTAGTGGACACTTGATGCATATTGCCTACACTTCATGCACTTTCATGCCTTAAGACTAGAGTTATAGTGTTGCTCTTGAATTTTCTATCTACTTGGCATTACTACACTAAGATAACTGAGGACAGACCTGTGCCAAATTCTGCTTCCCAGCATATGTTGGCATGCCAACTAAAATTTTGTCGAGGTACTATTTTCACCTTTTTTATTTTTGTTTTTATTTTGCATTACTTGAGGACAAGCAATGAACTAGGTGTGGGGGAGTGTTGACGCTCCAAAAGTACTATTTTCATGCCTATTTCACATGATTTTTTCTTGTCTTTTAAGTACATTTAGTTGCATTTAGATCACAAAATCATGCATTTGCATAAAGAGTTAGGAACTAGTGCAATGCCAGAGTGAAAGGATGTCTTTGTTTATATTTTTGCAGATTTGGCATAGTATTTGGCACATAAATGAGCAGAGCAGAGCAGATCAGCGTAGGTAGGAAACGATGTCAAGGAGGATGCAGAGTAGCCGTTGGCACAAAAGGACCTTTTAATTCCAAGCACCGGTTGGCAGAGAAGAGTATTTGATGCTAGGACAAGAAGATGTTGACCTCGAAAAAATAGGTCCGGATTAGGCGGAAAGAAAATAGGGATTGAACCAATCTCCGCAAAAATAGCGGACAAGTAGTGCAAGCGCAGTTGGCAGTACCATGCCAAGCTGCGATGCCAGAAGAGCAATGGCACGATGACGTCAACCCTTATTTGATCGACCTTAGGATTCAAACGCTGGATAAGATGATCACCTCCCTTATCCTTGCACATTCAAAATTCAAATCCAAGCTAATCCTAGGCTATCCATGAAGTCCCATTTAAACCCGATCGAAACAAAATTGAAGTGTGTGAAAATGAGGAGAGTGATCAGAGATAAGGTGCAACATTCGGGAGCCTGGCCGTGAAGAGCTGCATCGAGGGACCCTCTTCTATCCCATCCGCTTTGTTGTTATTTTTCTTAGTTTTGATGATGATGGATGTTAAAAAGGATATTGTTTTTTTGTTTATACCCTCACCATGAACTAATTTCATTGTTGGTGATGGGTTTTTGCATTTGAACGCTATGTTTTTGCTTAGTTTTTAATAAATTAACACTACCTCGACACTGTTTTTTCTATCTAGCATGTTTACTATTTTTAAGTTGTTGGGTTTATAGCACGCTTGAATCGATCACCAAAACCGTCAATGAGGGTTGTAAATGTTTGGTGGTTGAATTGGCTAAAATTGAAATAAAGGTAGACAAGTGACACAATGATTTTAGAGTGATTCGGCCTTCTAACAAGCACTTACATCCACTACCTTAGCACACCACTAAGGAGTTCCCAATTCACTCAACAATGAATTCGTCCTCTTTTACCAATTTAGGAGGAAACCGTTACAATTCTATCTTTTGGACTTGGCTAAGATCGAACGAACTCTAGTTTTTCTCTCAAGGCTAAACTAGAACCTCTCATTTTACAAGGAACTTCTTTGGTAAACTAAATACCTCACAAGGTGGGTGTTTACACAAATTTCAGCTCACAAGAGTACAAGAATTTACAATAAAGCTCACTCTCGAAAGACTATGTACAAGAGAATAGTAAAAAAGGATTTAGACTCTAATTATCTTGACCATGTTGCTTGGATGTTGTCTCTAACATTCTTCAAGTGTTCCAGCCTTCAATTTACAGTCCCAATTGAGTTTGGGGCCGTTACTACCCGTTAGGGATGTTTTGGAGCCATTGAAGACTTTATTTCCCCCCCCCCCATAAATGCAGTTCTGCAACTACCCGTATCGAAACATGTGTCCCTGTTTCGAAACAATCTCAAAATAGAAAGAGTCGTTATGTGAAATAATGAGACCATATAGAAATGGGCAGGGCCGTATAGAAATGGGTGAGGCCGTATAGAAACGGGTGAGGCCATATAGAAACGAGTGAGGCCGTATAGGAACGACCGTATAGAAATAGGTGAGGCTGTATAGGAACGGGTGAGGCCGTATAGGAACGGTCATTTAGAAATAGGTGAGGCCGTATAGGAATGAGTTTTGACAGTTTCAAAACGTTTCGAAACAGATTATGCATGTATCGAAATGTGTACATTAAAAGCACTAGTTTGGCTACTTAAAAACGTTTCAAACATTGCCAAAACCATTTAAAACATCCACAAACTTATTTTCAAGTTGTTTGGACTTAAAAGCATTTTTGAATCTTTTCAATTTAGTCCAAAAGTATTTTTCAATTATTATATCAAAACATTAGTTCTACAATCTCCCCCTTTTTGATATAATAAAATCAACTTGAAAAATTGTTTGGTATTCTCCCCCTTTGTATTTTAAAATTTTAAATAAGAGATTTCAAAAAAATTAAAAAAGTTAAAGCTCCCCTTTATTCTCTTGAAAAATCAAATTTTCAAACTATTTCTCCCCCTTTTTGTTATATCAAAAAGAATTTAAATAACTTTAAGTTCAAAATAACTTAAGAGGTTAAAAAAATTGAAACAAATAATAATTTTAGTTTTAAAATGCCCCCCTACTCAAGCATCATTGTTAGGCTTAACAAATAATCCAAGACTTTTAAAACGAAAATTAGATAACCAAAGAGAAAAGAAAATAATAGCTATAAGCTTAGAGGTTACCCAATTTCTTCACTTGTGTGACTGGAGCATTTTCATGTCTTTGCATTTCTTCCCATTACTCTAACACGCCTACAAAACACATTCACTTGATTTTTGGTATCCAAATTGCTTTGGATCCATTTACGTTAGTCACAATGTCTTTAGTTCCCTTAGGAACCCATACTTGTCTAATCTTATAAGATTTTCTCTTCCTAATAGGACAAGTATGTAAGGAATGACCATGATAATGTGAACATTTTGCCATTATGTGACAAGATGAATTATTGAAAACAATTTATTTTTCTTTTCTTAAGCTTTCAAGCTTAACTTTCAAATCAAGATTTTCTTTTTCTAAAACATCTTTACTTGTTTTTGAGAACTCTAAATCATTTTTCAAAATTTCATTTTGGTTTTCAAAATCCACTTTTGTTTTCAAAAGAAAATCATTTTCAAATTCAAGATTTGAAATCATTTACTTAAATTTGGAATTCATGGTCTCAAATTCCAAAAATAATTTATCGAAAGCATCTTGCAACTCATCGAAAGAGTAAGAATTAAGCTCATTTGAGTTAGAAGATACCTTAGGCTCATCGAGAGCCAAAGCACCATTCACCTTTGGATTGGAGAGAAGGTTTGCACATGATTGATCATCATCTTTCTTTTTTCCCTTCTTGTTGCCATAAAGCTTCTCAAGTTTCTCCTATAATTCATTGACACTTTTGCATGTGGAGATCCTTTTGGAAACTTCTTCGTTAAGGCCACAATAGAGAATGTGCATCGCCTTGGTGTTTAGCATTGCCTTCGTCTGGTTGGTACTCATTTGCTTTTTCTTCTTTTTTGGAGCTTCCAAATACCCGTCTTCAATGATGTCCCAAACCTGATAGTCTTGAGACTTGATGAAGAATTTCATGATATTTGCTCATTGGAAGTATGCTTCTTCTCCGAAGAGCGGAGGACACGAGATAGAGCGGCCTTCTTCAAATCTTGCCATTTTCTTGAACGGTGGACTTCGAGCAAATGATCTTCACTCTCGGATGTTAGTCCTTCGATGGAGACGAGGCTTTGATACCAATTGTTGGGTTTAAAGCACACTCGAATTGATCATCGAAACCATCAATGAGGGTTGTAAATGTTTGGAGATTGAATTGGCTAAAATCGAAATAAAGGTAGACAAGTGACACAATGACTTTAGAGTGGTTCGACCTTCTAACAAGCACCTACATCTACTACCTTAACACACTATTGAGTGCATAAAAGTTCTATATTTTACCCCTCATTTACCCATATTTTTGCTACACTCAAGCATGAATAATTGCATTTAGGATAGATTTTTGCATACACATCACAATTAGATAAATATGCACATATGGTGCTAAAATTGGTCACTTTTGCAGGTACCTGCCGCGGCAGCAATCCAGGGCGGCAAAGGAGCAAAAGCAAGTTGCAGAGTTGGAGTTGAAGGATAAATAGCAGTGTCTGTCGTGGCACCTACCATGGCAGCTATGATGACAGAGAGACATTGAGGTGGAAAAGTGAAGTGAAGCTCGACAGATAGAGGATTTCAAGCCGGTCTGTCGTGGGTCACTCCCATATTATTCTGAGCCTTGAAGCAAAAGGAAGGCCATGCCTAAAGTTCAAGGAAGAAAGTCAAAGCAAGAAAAGAGGACGAATTAAAGGCATCTACTAGAAGATTTAGTCTTTAATAGAGTTGTACTTTAATTTAAACTTGTATTCTTGTCATATTAGAAAACTTGGACCCAAGGCCTATATAAAGGCATGTAATTCGACATAGGGGAGGATATCTCACTCCTAGTCGTCTTCCCCCAAAACCCTAGTCGTTTCTCTCTCTTCACCATGTTCTGAACTTTCCAAAGGGCTAAGGGTTGATTTTGTAAAATAGTTGTGAGGATTGTAATTGTTCTTAGGCTTTTTCTGTTCAAGTAATAAAACTTCAAGTTTATTTACTATGGTTTTCAATATCTCATAAGAGCATCGGGAGAGCATTGTGAGGTTATCCATTTGCTTAGTATCGAGAGTGCTAAGCATACGAAAGGAGTAAATACGCGATTTCTAGTTTATGGTTAAACCATCTTGGCTTAGGGTTAAGTACAAGGTTAAGTGGCTAAAGAAGAATTCATAAACATTGGTGTTCACCCTTTGATTTACGCTGGGAGGTATCATCCAAGAAGTGTTCATCAACAGAACTTGGACCTAGGGATAGGACAAGTCATAACATAGATTCTTGCCAAGCTTGAAGTACAGAGTTGTTAATCGCTGCCGCGACATCAACGGACCTCTGCCGCGACAGGAACGACAACATAACGACAGAAGTTCCTCTGAACAATGCAACACTTGCACTACTGAGCAATTCAATATCGGCCTATTCTCTCAATCTATTTATCTTATCTTTTATTTCAGTTATTTCTCAAGATTACTTCAAACAATCATTTAAACTATTTCTTTTACTTGTGCAGCAATTCAAGGATAGAGTTATTTCCATTCCTTGTAGAGACGATATCTGATACTCTAATATCACTTTACTACTTGCGTCATGTACACTTGCACTATTTGCGATAGTCTTATTTTCACGTAACAAGATTTTGGCACTATTGTGGGGGACTGACAACATACCTTTACCTTTTAACTACTACACTTTGTTTTTATTTTTATTTTCTATTTTTAGTTGTGTTATTTTCCCCGTGCTTTTCACAAAGTTCTCTTATTGCTTATGCGCAGATCGAGACGTGGTAAGGAACCTGAGTACGAATTAGACCCAGAGATCGAACGCATATGTCAACTCAGGAACGAAGCCCGACTCTTGATAGAATGAAACAACTATCTTGAGAAGAGACTGGAAGCAATGGTGAACGGAAGGCAATGCCGTAGAGAAGATGACAACCACCCCAGGGGTGATGTGGATCCTCCTAATGACCCAGAAAATGATCTGCCGTCGCCCGCTGCCCCAGCAGCATGAAAAACTTGTCGAGATTACATGGATAACGACCATGTTGAAATGGAAACTACCCTGACAGATGTGGAAGCTGAACACTTCGAACTGAAACCTGTCATGTTCAGCATGATAAATTCTGCTGGCCAATTTGGTGGTTCTGCTACTGAGGATGCACGTGAACATCTTAAAACTTTCTAGGAGATCTGTGGATCGTTCAGACTGCCAAGAATAAGCCCGAAAGTACTGAGGTTCCGGCTATTCCCTCATTCATTGAGTGATAGAGCTAAAACTTGGTGGAATAAATTAACGCCGGGTTCAATAAGAACTTGGGCAGATCTCTCTCGTGAATTCCTTTCTTGATTTAATCCTTCTCATTTATCTGAAAGATTGCATAACGAGATTTCTACTTTTCAACTGGAAGATAAGAACCAATGCATGAGGCGTGGGAAAAATTTACAACTCTTTTACGAAATTGCCCAATGCATGGATTCCCTATATAGAATCAGGTTGTCAAATTCTACAATGCTGCCAATGCACACACTCAACTGAGGATATATTCTGTAGCGAATGGGTTATTACTAGATAAAGAACCAGACGAGGGAATGCTAGTGTTGAAAAAGTTAGCAAAGAATGATGAACATTTTCCTATAGCTCGAAGGGGAGGTAAACGAGGAATATCTGTAAAGGAGTACGAAGCTGATAACTCGGTCAAAACTCAGATTGCATACCTCACTAAGATAATCGAAAATCTGTAGCAGAAAGATTCTAAAGCTGTATTTTCTGCAGAAGAGGTGTGTGAAACCTGTAGTGGAAACCACAGTACAGAGGAGTGCCCTTTACAGCTGGAAGAAGGGATGTATGTTGGGAACTATAACAAGAATAAAACCTATGACTCCAACCACTACAATCCAAACTGGAGGAAGGACCCCAAATTTTCATGGAGTAACCCCAACAACGCACTGAACCCTCCAGTCCAGAACAACCAGAACCAAGGAGGTCCTAGGATTCTGTCATGACATCAACCACAGCAGCAGTCGGCAGCCTCAACGAGCATACTAGAGCAGACCCTGGCCACATTCATGTCACAAACATGAGCATATATGGCAAACATGGATCACTTTGTCAAGAAAGCTGAGTCCTTCATAGACAAGATAGAGATGAAAATGACAAACCATGAGGCTACCTTAAAATCCTTAGAGACACAAATGGGCCAAGTGTCACAGTTCATCAACCCAAGGTAGACCGGAGGATTCCCTAGTGATATTGAGGTCACTAGAACACCAACACATGAGCAGTGCAAAGTGATTACAACGAGGAGTGGGAAACAAATACAGGGGACGATAATAAAAGAAACACCTAGTAAGGAATCTACGCAACAAACTACTGTCGTGAACGCTGCCCCGATAGAAGAGAAACAGTCTGTTGTTGTCACACTTGCCACTATAGTAGAAGAAACAGAAGAGCAGAAAGAAATTGAAGATCTTGAGCCTTCTCAGATTCGACTTCCATGTGAAGGACAACTTGGAGATTACCGTCCTCCACCCCTTTTTCCACAGCGGCTGAAGAGACATAAACAGGAGTACCGGCTTAAGAAGATCTACGATGTCTTTAAGCAAGTATAGATCAACATCCCGCTATTAGAAGCAATTAAGCAGATGCCTGGTTATGCAAAGTTTCTGAAGGATGCAATGTCCAGGAGGTACAGACTTGGGGAGTTTGAAACAATGATGATGACAGAAGGATACATGTCAATCCTTCATAAGAGACCACCTCCAAAGAAGAAGGATCCTTGAAGCTTCATCATACCATGCATAATTGGAGACAAGTCTGTGGGTAAGGCACTTTGTGATCTTGGTGCTAGTATTAATCTAATGCCCAAATCTATATTTCCGAACTAGGTATTGGACAAGCAAGGCCCACGACAGTCATGCTGCAGCTGGCAGACCGCTCTTACGTATAACCGGAAGGGAAGATCGAAGATATCTTGGTAAGAGTGGATAAGTTTATTTTCCCTGCCAACTTTCTTGTTTTAGATTGTAAAGCAGATGAAAACGCACCGATCATCCTGGGGTGACCCTTTCTAGCCACATGAAGAACAATGATGGATGTAGAAAAAGGAGAACTGGCGATGAGAGTCAATGACCAACAAATCAAGCTCAATGTTCTCCAAGCAATGAAAGGAGATGATGCAGAGGAAGAGTGCAAAGCAATTTCAGAAGTAGTCCTTGACCAACCTTGCATCATGTCGAACAACCACTACAGAAAATTTTGTCACTGCCACCACAGTCACCCTGAAGATTGTCACGGCAGCATCGGCGATAGTGACCCCTCAGACACAGAAGCATCCAACACTGAAGATCTTGAGAAGGTAAATTAGATAGGCACTCGTCTAGGTAGGTTCTTCGATCCTTTGAATTATACCTCGAATGAACATGTAATCCAAAAGCCTTCCATTGAACAACCACCTGTTTTAGACCTTAAACCCATGCCAGGGCAACATTAATACGTTTTTCTTAGTTTAAATGATATGTTGCCCGTAATCATCTCTTCCAAGTTGATTCAAGAACAGGAACAATAGCTGATCAAAATGCTACAGCGGCATAAAAAGGCCATTGGATGGACCATTGCTGATATCCAAGGCATCAGTCTAGCGTTATGCATGCATAAGATCCTCTTGGAGGATGACCATAAGCCAACAATCGATGCCCACAGATGACTGAATGAAGCTATGCAAGAGGTGGTGCGAAAAGAAATCATCAAGTGGTTTGATGCTGGAATAATATATGCCATCTCAAATAGCTAGTGGGTGAGCACGGTGCAATGCGTACCCAAAAAAGGAGGCATAACCGTAGTAACAAACAAAGAAAATGAACTAATCTCAACCAGGACTGTGACCGGCTGGAGGGTTTGTATGGACTACAAGAAGCTTAATAAAGCTACCGGGAAGGACCACTTCCCCTTACCTTTTACTGATCAAATGTTAGATAGATTAGCGGGGAAGCCTTACTACTATTTTCTTGATGGTTACCCAGGTTATAACCAAATTGCAATCACACCGGAGGACCAAGAGAAAACCACATTCACATGCCCATACGACATATATGGCTCTCGAAGAATGCCATTTGAGCTCTGCAATGCACCGACAACCTTTCAACGGTGAATGTTGGAAATATTCTCCGACATGGTGGAGAATTTCCTAGAAATTTTCATGGATGAATTTTCCGTCTTTGGAGACAGTTTCGACAGTTGCTTAGGCAATTTACAAAAGATTCTTGAAAGATGTGAAGAGGCAAACCTTGTTTTAAAATGGGAAAATGCCACTTTATGTGGATGAAGGCATAGTGTTGGGCCACAAGGTTAGCTGCCACGGCATAGAAGTAGACTGAGCCAAAATAGAGGTTATTGAAAAACTGCCACCACCCACCACAATCAAAGGAATAAGATGTTTCCTAGGGCATGCAGGGTTTTATCGAAGATTCATTGCCAACTTCTCGAAAATCACTAAACACTTGTGCCTCCTGGTGGAACAGAATCGTGCCTTTGACTTTAACACCGAATGTACTAAAGCATTCAAAATATTGAAGGAAAAGCTGGCAACAACCCCAATAGTGCAACAACCAGACTGGAGCCTACCATTCGAGATAATGTGTGACGCCAATGACTATGATGTCGGGGCATCACTAGGGCAGAGGAAGGAGAAACTCTTCCATGTGATCTACTATGCCAACAAAACTCTAAACGATGCTCAGATAAACTACACCACAATAGAATATGAGCTACTCGAAGTGATGTTTGCAATTGACAAGTTCCGACCCTACATACTTGGAACAAAAGTGGTGGTCCATACAAATCACTCAACACTTAAATATTTGTTCACCAAGAAGGATGCCAAACCAAGATTGGTACGTTGGATTTTGCTACTGCAAGAATTTGACATTGATATCAAGGACAAAAAGGGGACACAAAACCAAGTAGCAGATCATTTGTCAAGGCTGGAGATGGGAAGGAACCAAGAGCAAGACAAGACCAACATATTGGAAACCTTTCCTGATGAGTAGTTGTTCACTGCCACCAGCACTGCCGCAACAGCCGTGGTGGCAGGTAAGCTTTCCGAAACCCCTTGGTATGCTAACATTGTCAATTATATAGTAAGTGGGTTACTACCTCCTGAAATTAATTATCAAGCTAGGAAGAGGTTCCAAAATGATGTGAAACATTATTATTGGGACGAACCTCTTCTCTTTAAGCATTTTGCAGATCAGATCATCAAGAGATGCATACCACAGGAGGAACAAAATGAAGTGCTTCACCATTCCTATGTTGCCCCTTACGGAGGACACTTGGGAGGAAATAAAATTGCTGCCAAGGTTCTGCAATCTGGTTTCTATTGGCCTACACTGTTCAAGGATGCACAAGCTTTTTTACAAGAGCTGTGACAAATGCCAAAGGACTGGAAACATATCTAGAAGGCATGGGATGCCACTGCAGAACATACATAAGGTCGAAATCTTCGATGTTTGGGGAATCAACTTCATGGGACCATTCCCAGCCTCTTGTGGGAATTTATACATCCTACTGGCAGTAGACTATGTGTCTAAGTGGATAGAAGCGATCGCCACTCAAAAGAACGATGCCAAGATTGTGCAAAGATTTCTTCACAAGCACATCTTCTAAAGGTTTGGCATCCCAAGGGCGATAATTAGCGATGAGGGGAGGCATTTCGACAATAGGGTAATTGCTAGTGCACTAAAGAAATACGAAGTAAAGCACCGAATTGCAACAACATATCACCCTCAAACGAATGGGTAGGCGGAAATATCAAATAGAGAAGTAAAGAACATCCTAGAGAAGATGGTCAAACCAAATCGAAAGGACTTGTCTCTACACCTAAATGATGCACTCTGGGCCTACAGGACAACATTCAAGACACCATTGGGAATGTCACCCTATCGCCTCATTTATGGGAAAACTTGCCATTTACCTGTCGAGATAGAACACAAAGTATATTGGGCTATCAAGACAATTAATATGGACAGGGACAAGGCAGGGCAGAAAAGGCTACTGGACTTGAATGAAATTGAAGAAATTCGAGCAATGGCCTACGAAAATGCCAAGATTTACAAGGACAAAACAAAGAAGTGGCATGATAGAAAACTGCTGCCACGATAGTTCTGCACAGGGCAGCAGGTGCTTTTGTTCAACTCTAGGTTGAAGCTCTTCCCAAGAAAGCTTAAATCTAGGTAGTCTGGCTCTTTCCAAGTTGTCCAAGTTTTCCCCCATGGTGCCATTACAATCAGATCAATCAAGGATGGGCACCAATTCAAGGTCAATGGACAAAGGCTCAAGCATTACCAGGTGACTGAAGCCCCAAGGATGCATGAAGTAGTTACATTAGGAGATGCCCCTCAAGGCATCCCTAATTTAACTTAGTTTTATTTTATTTTATTTTATCTATTTATTTATTATTTTTTAGGAAATAAGATGTTAATTTAGTTTAATTAATTAATTATTTTTAGGAAATAAAGGAAGCAAAGCAAAGAGGAGGAATGAACCAGCCCACCGCATTCACAACAACCAAAAAAGCCCATGGGACATACTTGTCGTGATAGTCTGTTACCAGCTGTCGTGACAGACGCAGAAAATACAGCCTGTCATGGAGCTGTCGCGATAGATACGCAAATGCGTAACTGACGCGCAGTAGACGCGGAAACGCGTGACAGACGCGTTAGGAAACCGTGTAACAGCTGGCCCCGTTATTCGCATCTTACGTTATAGTCCCAACGGGTAGAAAACCTTGTTCTATATAAACCCCCACTCCCATTTCATTTTTCATCTCATTCTCATTCTCTCTACTTTGCTTTCCAGAATTTAGATCTCAAAAATTTCTTTTATTTTGCTACAGTTTTCCTCGCAATTGCTACCAGATTAACCCGACGAAGTGCTGCCTCCACCTCTGCCACGACAGTATCCACACCCAGCCACAACTGAATCCCAAGACGCTTCGCATCAACAAATTCGGAGAAGAGGTACTATGGCTCGTTCCAGAAACGAGAAATGTGGGAAGAGAGAGGTTTCATTTACACCCAAAAGACGATAGAATTAGGGCTCGAAAGTTTAATCTCCAAGAAAATCATATTTCTCAAATGGTAGATGTTTGTCGTCCAGCCAGAGGAGATGAACGTCACATTAGTTCGAGAGTTCTACGTTTTCGTCCCCTCCAAAGATGCCACGACAATGATTGTCAGAGGAAAGGAAATCTCTTTAGAACCGGCCTACATCAACACCTTGTACGACATATATGTGAGCAAGAAGGAAGATGCCCATAGGAGGTTCATTAACAGTCTGTAGCCGGAAGACTATGATGCTATCATGGCAGAACTGACAGAGGAAGGCACAGTGGAATGAGGATCCCAAGCACAGATGGACCGTGCGAAGGACTCAGCTCACACTACAGGCAAAGCTTTGGAACCATTTCGTGAAGAAACGCCTCATGCCAACCTCACATAATACCACGGTGGACCGACAAAGATTAGCCCTCGTGCAGTCAATCCTCAACGAGTGGCAGATCAACGTCGGTAGGTCATCATTAACGATATTTTCGAGTGTGCACTCAGACCGTTGGGGCCCCTTTTCTTCCCTTACCTCATCACCACCCTTTGACGGGCAAACAATGTCCCAAAAATTGATGAGGACGTCAAAGTCCAAGGCTAGGGATGGACACAACAAAACATTTACAGCTTGATGGAGCTAAAGCCTGCAACCCATTGGCTTTTGTGGACCTGTCTGCCACGACAGAACCAACAATAGACCCTAAGTCCACTAATTTTGTAACGGCAGAACCTGAGTAGACGATGGCCGCACCTTTGACAGACACCTCCAATCAAATCCTATAGATAATGAAGAAGATGGAGGAACGACAGCTAGGCCTCATGGGATATATAAGGGATTTCACTACTGCCACGGTGAATTTTATTAAAACTGATTTAAATTTTCCCAACGTGCAATTCCCTTCATTCCCAGAATCTCTTTTTGCCACCCCACACCTGCTACTAGCCCTAGAACACCTACTGTTGCCTTCACATCACCACCTGCCACGACTGGAGATGGCGATAGAAGATCTGCCACTCCCCGAGGAGAGAAAAGAAAGGAACCACTACCAGAGATTGGCACAAAATACTTTGAAGGGTTCTCCTCCTCCTCCGTCTGGTAGGACGATTCTGACTCGAAACTCTCTGTCGTCCGGGACATATCGAAGGACTTCCCTCCGATGAAGAGGAAGAAGCTGAACAAATCTATTGACGGACCCTGCCAAGACAGATCGGACGGCAGCAGCAGTGATGATGACCTCGAGGTCCTAGACAAGGCCCAGAAGATTTCACCTACCCGACTCCAGCCACCTCGAGAGGCCAAAAAAAGATAGCCTCACCATATCCCAGCCCCTATGCCATCAAGGTCACTGCCCGACAGCAGCTCCAGATCAGCAGCAGCAGCGATGACAACTCATCAGCTTAAGTGCTTTTCTATTATGCTTGCTGTTTTTGCTGTTATTTCTATCTTTTTGTGATGTTTTCTTGTTCTTTTTATGTTATTTTCATGCATTGAGGACAATGCAACCCTTGAGTTTGGGGGTAGGCAGTCCTCGGTTAATTAATGAACTTTTAGTTTGTGTCTTTATTTTGTGTCTTATTTTAGTTAGTTTTTATTGTAAAAAAATATATAAAAATTTGGCTTAAGTCTTTGAACTGAACTTACATGCCGCGATATTCTCTATCGTAGAAGTGCCTTTAGAATGCTTTAGGAATTATTTAAAGCCTTGCTATAGTTCTAAACTTCAAAAACACCCTTGTGACTTATATGATGTCTAGACTTCTATTAGTGAACTAGAGTAGAAAAGCTTAACCAGTTGAATTGGCCCTAGAGGTGCCTAACACTGGCTCTAGGAAAAGAATAAAAGAAAAGAAAAACTTAGACTCAATACGCCTAGAGGTGCCTAACACCAGCTCTAGGAAGATAGCTAGAGGTGCCCAAAAACAGGATCTAGTAAAATCAAAATAAGAAAAACACTGGGTCTAATTCAGAAAAAACTAAAGGAGCCTAAGAATTGCCTCAAAAAAAATGAATTTTGGCATAAAATTCAAGTGAGTAGCATAACTATTCTGGTAGCTAAGGGAGTTCAGACACATATTTGTTCACAAAACCTATACACACTTGCACAAGAATTATAGCATTGTTCTAGATAAATCCTTAAACATCCGACAAGGTCTTGCTCTTGATAGTGAATGTGTTGTAGGTAATGAAAGTTCACTGAATTAAGCGAAGCCAAAAAGTTTTTATTTTTAGTTAGGTTGCATTTGCTTGAGGACAAGCAAAGATTCGAGTTTGAGGGTTGTTGAGTGCATAAAAGTTCTATATTTTACCCCTCATTTACCCATATTTTTTGCTGCACTCAAGCATGAATAATTGCATTCAAGATAGATTTTTGGATACACATCACAATTAGATAAAACTGTACAGATGCTGCTGAAATTGGTCACTTTTGCAAGTACTTACCGCGGCAGCAATCCAGGGCAGCAAAGGAGCAAAAGCAAGTTGCAGAGCTAGAGTTGAAGGATAAAGAGCACCGTCTGCCGTGGCAGCTATGACGACAGAGAGACACTGATGGGGAAAAGTGAAGTGGAGCTCGACAGATAGAGGATTTCAAGCCGGTCTGTCGTGGGTCACTCCCATATTTTTCTGAGCCCTGAAGCAGAAGGAAGGTCAGGCTCAATGTTAAAGGAAGAATGTCAAAGCAAGAAAAGAGGACGAAATAAAGGCATCTACTCAGAATATTTAGTCTTTAATAGAGTTGTACTTTAATTTAAACTAGTATTCTTGTCATATTAGAAAACTTGGACCCCAAGGCTTATATAAAGGCATGTAATTCGACCTAGGGGAGGATATCTCACTCCTAGCCTTCTTCCCCCAAAATCCTAGTCGTTTCTCTCTCTTCACCAGGTTTTAAACTTCCCAAAGGGATAAGGGTTGATTTTGTAAAGTAGTTGTGAGGATTGTAATTGTTCTTAGGATTTTTCTGTTCAAGTAATAAAACTTCAAGTTTATTTACTATACTATTCAATATCTCATAAGAGCATCGGGAGAGCATTGTGAGGTTATCCATTTGCTTAGTATCGGGAGAGCTAAGCATACGAAAGGAGTAAATACGCGTTTTCCAGTTTATGGTAAAACCATCTTGGCTTAGGGATAAGTACAAGGTTAAGTGGCTAAAGAAGAATTCATAAACATTGGTGTTCACCCTTTGATTTACGCCGGGAGGTATAATCCAAGAAGTGTTCATCAACAGAACTTGGACCTAGGGATAGGAAAAGTCATAACATGGATTCTTGTCAAGCTTGAAGTACAGAGTTGTTGGTCGCTGCCGCGACATCAACGGACCTCTGTCGCGACGGGAACGACGACATAACGTTAGAAGTTCCTCTGAACAGTGCAACACTTGCACTACTGAGCAATTCAATATCGACCTATTCAATCTATTTATCTTATCTTTTATTTCAATTATTTCTAAAGATTACTTCAAACAATCATTTAAACTATTTCTTTTTCTTGTGCATCAATTCAAGGATAGAGTTATTTCCAGTCCCTGTGGAGACGATATCTGATACTCTAGTATCACTTTACTACTTGCGTCGTGTACACTTCCACTATTTGAGATAGTCTTATTTACACGTAACACACACCACTATGGATTTCCCAATTCACTCAACAATGAATTCGTCCCCTTTTACCGGCTTAGGAGGAAACCGTTCCAACTCTATCTTTTGGACTTTGCTAAGATAGAACCAACTCTAGTTTTTCTCTCAAGGCTAAACTAGAACCTCTCTTTTTATAAGGAATTTGTTTGGTAAACTTAATACCTCACAAGGTGGGTGTTTACACAAATTTCAGCTCACAAGAGTACAAGAATTTACAATAAAGCTCACTCTCTAAAGACTATGTACAAGAGAATAGTAAAAAAGGATTTAGACTCTAATTTTCTTGACCATGTTGCTTGGATGTTGTCTCTAACATTCTTCAAGTGTTCCAGCCTTCAATTTATAGTCCCAATTGAGTTTGTGGCCGTTACTAGCCGTTAGGGATGTTTTGGAGCCGTTGGAGACTTTATTTCCCCTAATAAATGTAGTTCTGCAGCTACCCGTATCGAAACATGTGTCCCTGTTTCGAAACAGTCTCAAAATAGAAAGAGCCATTATGTGAAATAAGGAGACCGTATAGAAACATGTAGGGCCGTATAGAAACATGTGAGGCAGTACAGAAACATGTGAGGCCGTATAGGAACGACTGTATAGAAATAGGTGAGGCCGTATAGGAACGACTGTATAGAAATAGTTGAGGCCGTATAGGAACATGTGAGGTCGTATAGGAACAGCCATATAGAAACGGGTGAGGCCGTATAGGAACGAGTTTTGACAGTTTCAAAGCGTTTCGAAACAAATTATGCATGTATCAAAACAAGTACATTAAAAGCACTAGTTTGGCTACTTAAAAACGTTTCAAACAATTCCAAAACCATTTAAAACATCCACAAACTTATTTTCAAGTTGTTTGGACTTAAAAGCATTTTTGAAATCTTTTCAATTTAATCCAAATGTATTTTTCAATTATTATATCAAAAAATTAGTTCTACATAAGTGTGCTACGAAGCGACAACTAACACTCCCTTTTTAAAATATTATGCTAAGCGACAAGTAGCATAGTTAGCCTATTGCAACTCAACATCATAACTAACTTCGATGGAAACGATCAGTTGCTGGATACTAAGGAAAGATGCTTCGAAAGAAGATGTTCAAGTAGATGAACTTACTTCGGGAGTGAAATCTACCTCTTATGAGTAAATATTGATACTTAATCGAATTGATTTATGAAAAAAAATTCACTATAGACATATAAGGGTTTTTCAACAATTAATTTAGGGCAATGTTATCGACAAAGGCATTGCTACCCTTGAATCTGCTTGGCAAAAATTCGAGGACAAGATTTATTAAAGGCTGGCATGACATGAACAACGTGAAAACCAGGCACTCCTTGCTAACGCTTGTCTTTTGCTAAGACACCTTCCTTGTCAATGTTTTAAATTTAATTTTCGTATTTTCATCATCTTTTCATTTATAAAAACCACTCTACATCAAAAAGATCTTTTTCACAAGACAAGTAATTGGCAACACAATTGAATTCCAAATGCAATCTCTGTGGGATCGACACTCAGCTTAACTGCTATATTACTTGCAGGCCGTTTATACTTGCACGCAATAGATTTTCTTGGCACTATGCTAACACTTTTCCAATATTATTTACTCCCTATTGCCAGCAAAAAATCATTCACCTAAAGAGTCTACTACAACGTATATGGTTGGAGTTGCTTAAAGATTATGATTAGACGATTGAGTATCACCTGTGTAAGGCTAATGTTGTGGCAGATGCCTTGAGTAGGAAGGTTGCGGTATAGTTAAGAGCAATTTTCGCATGGTTGAGTGTGACACAAGATGGTGTTCTTTTGGCTGAATTGCAAGTGAAGCCCTCATAGTCACAGTTGATAAATGATAAACAACCTTATGATGATGAGTTGGTGCCACATGTTAAGGATATTATGAATGGAAATCTGATGAATTTTCATTTTAATGATGATGGGCTGTTATATTTCAAAGATCGGATATGGTGACTAATGATGATGAATTGAGGTGCACTATCTTGACCAAGGCACATAGTAGTCCTTTTGCTATACACCTTGGTAGTACTAAGATGTATCGAGGCTTGAAAGAATTGTACTATTGGTTTGGTTTAAAGAAAGATGTGGCTGATTTTGTTGCTAAGTGCATGGTGTGCCAGCGTGTTAAGGCTGAACATCAGTTTCATTCCGGGTTGTTGCAACCATTGAGGATACCAAAGTGGAAATAGGAGAGGATCACCATGGATTTTGTGTCTGGTTTACCGTTAACGCCAACTAAGAAGGATTCCATTTGGGTGTTTTGTTGATCGGTTTACAAAGTGTACACATTTTGTGCCTGTGGATACAACATATACTTTGGATAAGTTGGTAGAGTTATATAACGCTGAGATTATGGGTTTGCACATTGTGCCCAAGTCTATAATTTCGGATAGAGATCTAAGGTATACAACGAGGTTTTCGTAGTGTCTATATTGAGCTTTGGGTACATTGTTGAATTTTAGCACTTCATATCATCCTTAGATGGATGGTTAGTCTGAACGTGTGATTCAGGTCTTGGAAGATATGTTGAGATGTTGTGTTATTGAGTTCCAAGGAACCAAGGAGAAATAGTTGCCTTTGGTAGAATTTGCGTATAATAACCTGAACCAATCTAGTATACAGATGGCTCCGTACAAGGCTTTATATGGTTGGAGGTGTCGTACGCCATTGTGTTGGGCTAAGGTTGGGATAAGCATGTTTACTTGCATGATGTGTTGAAAAGCACAAATGAGAAATTGAAGCTTATTCGTGATCATTTAAAAGCTACCTCAGATCGTCAGAAATCCTACACAAATTTAAAGCGTAGAGAAATTGAGTACGCGATTGGTGATCGCCATGAAAGAATGTGATGAGGTTTGGACATAAGGGTAAGCTTAGTCCAAGGTTTATTAGACCATATGAGGTTGTGAAGTGTGTTGGTCCTGTTGCGCATCGTTTGAAGTTACCTCATAAGTTGGAGAGAATTAAAGATGTGTTTCTTGTGTCGATGTTGTAGAGGTATAGGTTGAATCCATCGCATGTTATGCTAGTAGAGGATTTTGAATTGCAACTGAATTTTTCTTATGATGAGGAACCTGTTGAGATTCTTGATTCTAATAGCAAAGTTCTTCGTGGAAAGACGATTGAACCTGTAAAGGTGTTGTGGTGACATCGAAGAGTTGAGAAGGCCACATGGGAAAGCAAGGCGAACATGTTGAAACAATTTTCGCACCTTTTTCCATTAGGTAAAATTTCAAGGATGAAATTTCTTAAGTGGAGGAGAGTTGTAATGCTCCAGTTTTGGGCCTGGCGATTTATGGGCTAGATTAGACGGTCCGGTGGACCGGATTAGAGATTTGAGTAGAATTCAAGATCATATATTTTTGTGCGAGATAAAAATATGTAAACTAGTCCAAAATCCTTATTTAATGAAAGAATTGTAAAATTGTTTTTAGTGACTGTTTTGTAAAAGAGTCAAAACATTGAATCTTTAAGGAGCTAATATACCAAAGTCTTTTATCATATTTTTCTCTTAATTAGAATAGTTTTAAATGTTTTAATGAAAGGAATAAAAGGAGTTAATTAAAGAAAGGTAGTTATTTTCACAATACCAATTTGACGTGATTTTCTATTCTCCAAACTTTCATCTCAAAGTCTTATCAGCCAAATATCTATTTTTCTAGCAAAGATTTGAGGTAATGGTTTTGGTTTCTTAAATTAAAGATTCATAACAGATTTCGTAACTTGTTTCTAAAAAATCTCATTGATTTCCTCGCTTTTCAAGAACAAAAATCATCCAACTGAGAGAGATTTCAATCATTGAAGGCGGGGCTCATTCTTCTTCTTTAATGAATGGTTCTTTATAGAAATTCCCAAGTTCTTGATCCTTTATATATGTTTTCTAATGTGTTTTGATGATTTTATTGTGGAAATTTGGTTTAATTAAGATTTAATTGGTGAAATTTATTGAGATTCGTTTTAGATCTGATTTGTTGGGTTCTTGATCAGATTAGAACATGATTATGATGTTTTATAATGTTAATAAGTTGGATTTAACATTGGAATCCCGAAACTATAAGAATCTCTAATTGTTTAGGTTGTTAACTGTGTGTTTTTGGGGAGTTATGGCGGTGTAATTGTTGCTGGAAGTATAAGGATGACGTGAGATGATTTTTAGATGTCTTTTGATGTTAATTGATGGTTGAAAGTGTTAGGATTTGGCTGGGTTAAGTTTGGCGGTCAATCCAAGTTGATTTCAGTTGTTTCAGATGTGAGTTTGATAGCATTTAGCAAGACAATGTCGAGGATTGTTATTGTTGGGTTTATGAATGCAATGTGATGCATTGGGCCACTATTTTTGTGTGGTTAAAATAGGGGAAGTTAATTCTGTAGCTATCGGTGAAGCTTTGGAGGCTTCAGACGCTTGAATTCGCATCCACAAATTGAAGTTTCGCGTGTCGATGAGTGAGAACGAAACCTACAACTTTTAAAAGGTTTGAAGGTGGTTTCAGAACTTAGATTTGAGCTTGAAATGCTTGTCTAAGTTTGAAAGTAAGTATATGTGAATTTTCTCTCTCGGTCGTGCTTTTACGAAATGGTTTATGCACTTGTTTTCGATTACATGGATGTACCTACTGTTCATGCATGTATTAAGTATGTGATATACTCTTTTTAATCATTAAATGATGATGGATGGACGAGGCAAGTGATCCATGTAAGTATGTGTTTTATACTTGTGTTTAAAGCATGGTTTGATGCTTTGGAAAATGGTTTTATGTTGATGAATATGAAAACATTGAGATATGTGGTTATAATGAATTATATTGGCAAGTGATGTGGTTTAAAAATTTCGAGGGGTTGGTGTCCTGTAACTCCATTCGATTACCCTAACGGTCGAGGGGTTGGTGTCCCATAAGCTCATGTTAGAGGATTAAGCATCTAACCAATGATTGGGGTTGGTTTCCTCGTGGGTTGTAATTGTACCTTGTTGTTATTATACTGCGGTTGTGATTGTATTGCTATTCCGGCTGAGATGGCTTGAAGTGTTGTGTGAACACTTGTTGAATCCGTGTATCCGATGAACTATTTTTGAAATGGAACTTTGTTAATGATCACTTGTAAGCCAATATATTTGATGATGTATCATGAAAAGGTTTATGTTGTTTAGTGTGATTTATACATGTTTACTCTTTAAGCTTTGTATATGGTTGTTATGCATGGGAAGACATAAATCGAGGTTTAGCAATGTGACTTGCTGTTTAACAATGATACATGATGCATATGGTTTAATATGCTAGTTTTTGGAAATGTTTAAGTCCATGGTTTTCAAGGCATGATGTTTTATAAATGGATTGATATGATGATTTCAATGGTTTCGAGAAATTGGTTTTAAATGGCATTGATGGTGTTTTGTTTTGAGCACTCCTCACTAAGCCTAGTGTGCTTACGCTCTCTTTGTCCATCAGTGCACAGAATTAAAGGAGTGGAGGTAGCAAGTGAGCAAGGAGGATCCAAGGGATTTGATCTTTAAAAGTATGATTTCAAACTAGACTTTTAGTAATAAAGGCGATGAGAATGTGTTTGTTAAACTCCCTATTTTGAGCAAGTTTATAATGTTGTAAAAGGCCTTTATATGTTGGTTTTGCTTGGGATTAATGTTTTGGATATTGGATGGTTTATTCTCTAGGAAGCATGCCTCTAGAATTCCTATGAAGTATGATGGTTGATTCTTGATATTAATTGTGTGCTGGATTGACATGGTTTGGTCTCTAATATACAAGTGATTATGGTTAAGGCATGTTGGCATGAGTTTGAAACCTTAAAAGCATAAAAAAACCAACAAAATGGGGCATTTTAGGCCCAACTGTAGCGATACAGGTAGAAGTGTATCGATATGGGTAAGTGTAATTTGGCAGGGCTTATCGATACTCGAAAAGGTGTATCGATACGAGTAAGAGTATTTTGGTTGGGCGTATCGGTACGAGAAAGGGTGTATCAGTACAGTTTTGAGCTACTGGAATCTGGAATTTTGGAATTGTAAAAGTGTACCAATACACTTGCTCGTGTATCAATTCGGGCTGTTGTTATTTCAGTTAATGTGTTTTTGTGAGTTTTTGAATATTCCATTTTAGTCCTTGATCTTTGTGGATGCAATTTTATGAGTTTGAATGTTTGAACTGAGCTGAGATTTGACACTGTGGCATAAAATATGACTAAAAAAGGGTTGGTAACTTCAAAAGGCCTGAAGTCTTAATATTTTGTAGAAATTACAATTTAGTCACCAGAACATGTATGTTGTCAAATGAATGTATAATCGATGTCTGATTGAGTTGAGGTTTCTTCTGCTACGATTTCAATTCACATAGGATAATAACGTGTATCTAGATAAGACAAGAAGAAAAACATAGGGTCGTTTATTAAGGTAAACCTTCTCGGTTTACTTTAACATTCCCCGTGTGACTCGCTCAGTTCGGCCTCGCATCTAGATCGGCTTGAGGGTGTTACACACAATGCATCATAATGCATTCACAAACCCAGCAAGCAATTCCTCAACAGTGTCTTGCTAAATGTTACCAAACGCCCATCTGAAACAACCTAAAACAACATCGATTGACCTTCAAACCTAACCCAGCCAATACCTAACACTTTCAGCCATCACTTAAAATCAAAAAACATCTAAAAATCATCTCATAACATCCTTATACTTCCAGCAACCATTACACCACCATAACTCCCTAAAAACACCTAACTAACAACCTAAAAAATTAGAGATTCTTATAGTTTCAGGATTATAATGTTAAAACCAACTTATTAACATTATAAAACATCATAATCATGTTCTAATCTGATCAAGAACCCAACAAAAGAGATCCAAAACGAATCTCAATCAATTTCACCAATTAAATCTCAATTAAACCAAAATTCCACAATTAAATCATTAAAACCCATTAGAAAACATATATAAAAGGATCAAGAACTTGGGAATTTTAGTAAAGAACCTTACATTAGAGGAGAAGAACAAACCTTACCTCTAATGTATGAGTTTACCGTTAGTTGGATGTTTTCCTCTTGAAAATTAAAGAGATTCTATAAGATTTTTGGAAAAGAAATTGAAGAAACATTTAGGAAACCAAAGAGTTAAGAAATCAATGTCATTACCTTAAATTATCTGGTGAAGAAGAATGTGTTTGGCTAAAGAGAAGTTGAGAGAAAATCTTGAGAAAAGAAGGTTATGTCAAATTGCGATACTAGGAAATAACCACCCTTTCATTAAATCCTTTTAATTAAAACACATCTAAAATAATCCTAATTAAGGGAAAACTCGGATTAGACCAAATGGTATAATAGCTCCTTAAAGATTAAAAAATTTGACCCTTTTACAAAACAATCACTAAAATAGTTTTACACTTTCACATTTTAGTCACTAGTTCCAAAATGTCAAATTTCCAAATCTCATTATCCAAAATTTATTTCAAAAAAATCATTTACATATTAAATAAGGATTTTTAACCATTTTCTATATTCTTATCTCGTGTAAAAATATCCTATTCCGAATTTGACACGAATCTCTAACTCTGTCCACCAGACCGTCTAATTAACCCACACAAACCTCTAGGCCCAAAACCGAGGAGTTACACAATTACCCATACATTCTAAAACACTACACCTAAATTCCTAAACCCTACACCTTAAATTATACCCCTAAACCCTAAAACTAAGGCGCTTATAGATACTAAAAGTTTCCACTGCCAATGTATTGGATATAAATCCCTTATAGTTTGAGAGAAACTTTAATACACAGGTTGTGTAAACTAAAGTTTACACAAGCCTTTTAGTTTTAGTGATTATGAGTTTAGTTTAGGGTTTAGAGTTTAGGGGTTTGGGTTGTAGGTTTTAGAATTTAAGGTTTAAAATGTGGTGTTTAGTTTTTTTAGGGTTTAGGTTTAATAATTTATGATTTGAGTTTATAGTATAAATATACAGACTTGTATTTTACACAACCCGTGTATCAAAATTAAACATTTATAGTTTTAGAAAATTTTTGATACATATGTTGTCTAGTAAGTACACGAGATTTTTGTTTTAATGTTAGAGATTTAATTTAGGGTTTATACTTTAGGAGTTTAATTTGTAGATTTAGAATTTAGAGTTAGTGACTTAGATTTTAGTTTTTAAAGAATAAATATATATTTTTTCACACAATGTGTAACAAACAATTACTCTTTGTAATAATATTTATGCTGATTTCTCTTAATTGTTTCACAAGATGAAAATAATCATGTTTGGACCTAATGTGTAACAAAGAATGACTCAAGAATTTAAACTTGGATCAAAAGATTGGGGAGGAAGTTGTCTCTCAATTCTACCAATCATTTGTGGGTATAATACATACATTTTCTGAATCGAAAGAAATTAAATAATTTCTAAGTTCGACCATTCATTTCCAACAATCAACTCGTTTGCTCTCTTTAGATAGACAGTGAGATAAGCTCCGATGAAATTGGTTAGTGATGAGATTAGGCACTATAACAGTGAGATTAAAAACAATGGTGAAAAATGTGTTTGGATTCAAACACAACTGTAACATTGAGATGAGAATATATGTTGTTGGGCTCAAACGATGAACCATATACGCCAAGAGGGGGTGAATCGGCCTTTGAGTGAATGTGGTGATAGCAATAGGAAATTAAAAATATAGACAATGATTTATAGTGGTTAGACTTCTAAACAAAATCTACCTCCACTCCCTTAGCTATCCACAATAAAGATTTTCCACAAATTCACTAATTTGTCTTTCTTTTGTTTTTAGGTTCAAGGAGATAACCTTTACACAACCTCAAAGCTTATACCCAAAGCTTTGAGAACACTCTCACAAAGAGAAAACAAATAAGTAAATAAGGAAAATCTCTTTAGGAAAATGTGTTTGCAAATTAAGCACTCACCCAAAACCTAACACTTAAGAAAATTTAACAATTAAGCTCACAAGTGTGTTATAGAAGAGAAAATGACAAAATTAAGCACTAGAACAATTCCTCTAACATTGGATGTAGGCAAATATGTTTCTAATTGTTCCATTGCTGCTTGAAGGTTGCTTTTAAACACTCTAAGGAGTTTGTGGTCGTTACTAGCCGTTGGTGTAACACCCACTTCCTAGTCTGGTACGAAATTGGGTCAAAAAGCATTACCGATGATCAATACAGTGATTCCAGTGCAATAATTCATTCAATAAACAATACAATGCAATACGATATCGATACGCAACAGTAACAACTTGTATTAAGACATGCTAATCTGTTTTAAGGCCAATTTTTAACTTTTATAAGCTTTAGGGACTTGATTGTAATTTTATTAATTTAGGGGTCCTTTCTATAAAACGACTGTACCACAATGAAATTCAACTCAATTTTAGTAAGCTTGTAAATTTTCACGTTAATCTGAGTTCATTTACCCACTTGATTAATCTTTAGAAGATTTAGTGACCAATTTATAACCAATGTAAAACAATATTCCTTGCCATTTAACGCTTATAACTAACATCGTATCGAAACACCTTAGGCTATATCGGTATGGGCATGTGTTAATTAAAAATTCAAGAGACACTGTCTAACACCGTACCAAAAAAACTAGAGATGTTTCGATACATGCTGACTTCTATTGACTTTGACCTAAAGACCCTGTTTCGATACGGTTTAGCCCATATCGATCCCAATTGATTCACATTGACCCCATTTCGATACACTCTGAGCATGTATCGAAATAAGTTTTGACAGTGACTAAAGTCTCAAAAATTGCATCGATACGCTCCTAAGCCGTATCGGAACACCATATTTTACCCTGATTCCTTATAGCCTTCATATGAAGGCCGTACCGAAATGCTATCACTCGTATCAGTATGCCTGCCCTGTAATGATAGATTTTAGTTTGATATTTATCCAATTTGACCTACCAAAATGATATCGAAATGTAATAAGATTGTACACACAATATTTCAATACCATAATCTACTAGCATGCCAAATTTTAGGACTATTCGAATCTATTTACTATGATTTCACTTTTAAGAGCCAAATATGCCACTTAGTAATTTTTAAGCCTTTCTTAAAAGGGTCATTTAGAGCATTAAACATATTACAACAGGGGCACAAAGAATACATGCCAAAAGAGACCATATTTGACGAGTTCAACTACTTTGCCACCATTCTAGGAGTTCATAAGGAAAAAATACATTACTTTTGGCTTGTAGTGACTTGTCTAGCTCAGGCTTCTCCGGTCTTCAACAACGATAACCTTCTTATCCTGAAATGCATGAGATGAAATGCATTCATCATACTTTTCCTATTGAGGTAGTCGTATACAATGTAAACATCAATGAAATGCATATCAACTCATGCTCAATAATAATAATACTATGTTTCATGATCAACATCAATTACATCGCATTTCCTTATAAATCCCTGGATCGAATCAAGATAGTGGATGCGTGAATTCCTATGCCTCACCAATTCAAAGAATGGTATAGTCTCTCCGCCTCACCAATGACCAATATCACAAACATCACCTCGCCTCGCCAAATCAATATAGGTCGTAGCCCTAGGACCGTAGTCCACCCGTACACTAAGCTCATGAATTCTATGGCATGCCAATTGTATCCAATGTCCTTCGAATCCAATGTCCGGTGATAATATTAATAATCGGTGATCAATGACAATAGCAATATTCAATGTCCTTACCAATAACAATGTTTCAATGGCAAAGTTCAATAACAATATCAATAACCTATATTTCCATAATTCAATAACAATGACAATGGCGATATCTATATCCGATGATCTATAACAATAACGATGATGATGACAATGTTCAATACTTGATGTTATAACTTACCAATACTTACCATGATGTCCACTAAGTGGTTCGATGCAATAGTCCTTAATAATGAAAACAAGGATGACATTTTTAATAACAATTGAATCCGGAAAGGTACTTAGCCTAATCCTGAGACTTCGACTACACTCATCTCAAAATCCGATGCTCCTATGGCTCTCAGATAACAATCCCCTTGTTCCTAGCTTTGGATGGAGACGATGGTTGTTCTTTATCAATTTCTTAAGCTAGGTAAACAATAGGATTGTGTCAGAATCAATATTACAACATTAAAATCGACTTCATGATATCAAAATCAATATCTCGATTCGATACAATCAATAACTATTGAATATCCATCGATGGCTATAACCAAGCTTGAGATTACTCACAAAGCCTCTATGTATTTCAACAATAGTTTGGTGGGATTAGCTTACCCGATCGATAAGAACTTTTCGATATCAATAAACCGAAGAAACTAAAACTCCACCACACTCAAAAAATGAGGTGTGTGCTTGCTTGAAGATGACAATAGGGAGAGGGATGTATGTGCTTAACAAGCTATCGGGTAAGTGTTTTTTCATTATGCTATTTACTTGATTCTAATACTTAAGGCTTTCCTTCCTTTGAAGGAAGCTCACCCGATTATCCCACGTATGGGAAATTATAAATGAGGAAGGGCTAATCACAAGGTTAGTCCCTTAACTCTAGATGGTCTATGGTTTCACCCCCAAACATCCAATTTATTCAATTTAATCAATAAAAGTTTCCTATAAATTCAATCATGTCCCTTATCAATGAATTGACTCACTTAGAGTCCATTATCAATGTAATTGACCTCATAATCAAAGTCAAAAAATGTTTGGACCTTTCTGATGTAGGATTTTCGATCGCCGGAACCCAATTCCGACTATACCAGATTTTAGGGTGTTACAACACTACCCCTTAAGAAAATTTGTCCTCGAATTTCAACTAAATTGAAGAGATGAGGGTATTGCTATTCCATAGTATTTGCAGGTTCCCAGCTAGCTTGTTCAACAGTGTGGCTCCTCCAAAGAACTTTAACTAATGATACAGATTTGTTACAAAGCCTCTTGACTTCTCTTGCAAGAATCTGAATCGGTTCTTCCTTGTAGGACAAGTTTGGTTGAATCTCTACAGATTCTGGTTCAATGATATGAGATGGATCAGAGCGGTATTTTCGAAGCATTGATACATGGAAGACATCACGAATTTTACTCAGTTTTGAGGGCAATAATAATCGATATGCCACAGGGCCAACTTTTTCGATGACTTCAAAGGGTCCAATGAATCAGGGACTCAATTTTCCCTTTTTGCCAAACCTAAGAACTTCTTCCACGGTAAAACTTTAAGGAAGGCCTTTTCACCAATTTCATACTCAATGTCCATTCTCTTAAGGTCGACATAGGCCTTTTGTCAGTCAAAGGCAGCTTTCAAGCGATCGTGAATGACGATAACCTTTTCTTCGGTTTCCCGAAGCAAGTCAGGGCCCAACATTTTGCCTTCACTGAGTTCTGACCAACATAATGGAGTTCTACAATGTCTGCCATACAATGCTTCATATAGGGCCATTTCAATTGAAGATTGATAGCTATTGTTGTAAGCAAACTCGATGAGAGATAGATATTTCTACCAAGATCCACCAAAGTCGATGATGCATGCTCGAAGCATGCCTTCCAAAATATGTTTAGAAGAGAATCCAATATCGATACTCATTCTCAAAGATTCTATAGAGATGGTTTTCGATGATTACATGGATAATCCTTTCTGACTGGCTCTCACATTGAGGGTGGAAGACAGTGCTAAGATTAACAATGGGTCCAGACCTCATTGCAATGTTCTCCAAAATTGAGATGCAAAACGAGGAACTCGATTGGAGATGATGGATTTAGGTACTCCATGGAGTCGAATTACTTCTTTGATGTACAAGTCAGCTAGTTTAGGAAGACCGTAGTCCATTCTAACCGATATGTAGTGAGCTGACTTAGTGAAACGATCTACAATGACCCATATAGCATCGTGTTTAGCAGGAGTTAAAGGTAGACCACTGAAAAATTCCATGGTGATCTTCTCTCACTTCCATTGTGTAACCCCCTCGACCCGGTCTGGGGGAAAGACCAAACCGAACGGATCACACGTGGAATATTGAAGTAAACCGGGAAGTTAACCCCAATAAACAACCCTATTTTTCATTTTATCTTGTCTAGATGCTCATTATGATCCTAAGAACAAATGCTTAGTGAGGGTTGCTCAAAACAAACCAACAACAATAATGCATTTTAAAACCATTTCTCATTTAGAAATCTCTATCTCGTCATGCTCATTCTATCTGATGTTTGAAATCATTTTCAAAGCAAAACCACATTATTTAAACCACATGTACCATCTATCTCTTGCATTCATATAAATGCAAAATCTCAAGGCATAGCCTTATATGCTTAGTGGAGCTGACTTAGTGAAACGATCTACAATGACCCATATAGCATCGTGTTTAGCAGGAGTTAAAGGTAGACCACTGAAAAATTCCATGGTGATCTTCTCTCACTTCCATTGTGTAACCCCCTCGACCCGGTCTGGGGGAAAGACCAAACCGAACGGATCACACGTGGAATATTGAAGTAAATCGGGAAGTTAACCCCAATAAACAACCCTATTTTTCATTTTATCTTGTCTAGATGCTCATTATGATCCTAAGCACAAATGCTTAGTGAGGGTTGCTCAAAACAAACCAACAACAACAATGCATTTTAAAACCATTTCTCATTTAGAAATCTCTATCTCGTCATACTCATTCTATCTAATGTTTGAAATCATTTTCAAAGCAAAACCACATTATTTAAACCACATGTACCATCTATCTCTTGCATTCATATAAATGCAAAATCTCAAGGCATAGCCTTATATGCTTAAATCACACAAAGCATCTCAAAACATTATCTCATATGCATTCTCAATTCATTTAAATCATTTATAAAAAAGATACATGTAAATCTCGAATATTGACATTTAGCTACAATACTCGGATATGCAGATAGCTTGACTAAATGTCAAGTCCTACCCCGGTGGAATCTCACATCACTAGACTATCATGGCGGCATCTCTCATCCGTACAAAGCTTGATGGAATCTCTCATCATCAAGACCTATCGTGGTGGAATCTCTCATCATCAAGACCTACCGTGGTGGAATCTCTCATCATCAAGACCTACTGTGGTGGAATCTCTCATCATCAAGACCTACCGTGGTTGAATCTCTCATCATCAAGACCTACCGTGGTGGAATCTCTCATCATCAAGACCTATCGTGGTGGAATCTCTCATCACCACACTCTCACTTTGGAACGGGAGGGCACTACCCTCATTGCCCAAACCAAATATCACGTATGAATTTTGTATATTATAGTGCACTTCTCATCCTATTGGTCGACCAATTATATCCGGTAACAATAATCTCATCTCATGCCAATATACTTATTTTAAACATCATTACCTACTGTTTTCAATGCATCATTATAAATCATTCTCACCCCATTTCAAAAACATAAACAATGCATAGCATTTCACAAATAGTTCTATCTCTTTGAAATAACAATTCTATCTCATGGGATCATGTAAATCATCACATCATTTCTATAACATGCATAAAACAGTAGGTATAATTCTATCTTCAAAACAAGAGCATGGTCATGAAACCAATGGGATAATAACCGAGAAACGAGAGCAAAACATTTCAAATTTACTTCCAGATTTAGGTTTGTGTTTCAAACTCAACCTAAACCCTCGAACCTTGCTTCCAAGTCTTTGAAAGGATTTTAAAACCAATTTCACTCACCGATAACGCCACGCTCGTTTTGTCGAAGCGTAATCAAGCTTCTGGAGCTCCCGGAACTTCACCAATCTCGTTTGATATATTCTCCCCTATTTATAACACACAAAATCAAAGGATTAATGCATCTCAATTCATTAAAACAACCAGCAATCAATGCTACCTCGTTGCTTTGCCCAAAAACACCAAAACGGCTATCCGAAAACACCTTCGATTACTCTACAACCTTTACCCAGCCAAAACCTAACACTTCCATCCACTTTTAATAATTAAAAGAAGGAATGATTGGCTGAAGTTAAAATGAGAAATGGAAAAGTTACGTCAAAATGATTTTACAAAATAACTACCTTTTTATATAATAAATCCCCCGTCTTCAATTTTAATTAAAACATTATAATCACATGTCAATTAAAAGAAAAGACTTAATTGCCAAAAATATCCTTAAAGATTCTAATAATTTGATTCTCATTTGAAAAATTGCATATTTTACATTGTTTTAAAACTTTACATTTTAGTCATTGCCCAAAAATCTTCACGTCCCAAAATCCATTTTGTATAATTGATTTTACCAAACCCATCTATATGATTTTAGAAAATTTTACCATATTTTTACCTTATCCCGAATCATTATTTCCCTGAACCGATCCTAAAGGCTCGAATCTCCAATTCTAAGTTCGACAAACCAAAACCGATGCCTAAAACATCTAGGCTCAAAAAAATCAGGGAGTTACAACTCTCCCCCACTTAGGAAATTTAATCCTAGAAATTTACCTGAAGGAAAAGGATGCAGAAATTGCTTCAACATGTCCGACGTGCTCTCTCACGTGGCCTCCTCAACTCCTTGATGTCATCAAAACACCTTCACAAGTTCAATCGTCTTAGCATGAAGAACTTTGCTACTAGAATCAAGGATTCACATTGGTTCCTCATCATAAGATAAATCAGGATTCAACTCAATCTCCTCAACAAGCATGAGATGGATTCAATCTATATCTTCACAACATTCAAACATGAAACACATCATGAATTTTCTCCAACTTGGGAGGCAACCTCAACCGATATACAACATGACCATCTCGCTCCACAACTTCATAAGGTCCAAAAAACCATGGACTAAGCTTACCCTTACGTCCAATTCTCATCACATTCTTCCAAGATGACACATTCAACAACACACAATCTCCTACTGTAAACTCAATTTCCTTACGCTTTAAATCCACGTAAGACTTTTGACGATCCGAAGAAGCCTTCAAGCGCTCACATATGAGCTTCACTTTCTTAGTCTTCCCTTTAGCATATCTGGCAAAGAAACCAACTTTTTCCCTACCTCCACCCAGCAAAGAGGGGTTCTACACTTCCTTCCATACAAAGCTTCATACAGAGCCATTTGTATACTGGCCTGGAAAATATTATTATAAGCAAATTCCACCAAGGGTAACTGTTTTTCCGATGAACTTTGGAAATCTATGACACAAAATCTTAACATATCCTTCATCACCTGGATAATTCGATCCGAGTTTCCATTCGTCTAAGGATGATATAAAGTGCTGAAATTCAAGAGCGTTGTAACACCCCAATTTTGGGCTTAGAAGTTTAGGGTCTGAACCAGACCGGTCTGAGAGGCGGTTTGAATAAGAAAGGAGGTTTTAGGGAAAGCCTTGCTCGAGATGTTTTAAAAATATATAAAAATATCTAAAAAATCTCATTTAATATATATAAGAGAGTGGTGAAATCAATTTTGCAAAATTAGGTTTGGAAATACTACATTTTGGTGTAGTGACCAAAATACAATTTTTGCAAAGTTTAGTAGTGACTGTTTAATAAAGGATTGAAACTTTGAATCTTTAAGGAGCTAATTTACCTAAAATGATTTTCTCCAAATTTTTCCTTAATTTGGGTGATTTAATTAATATTTTAATTAAATAAAAAGAAAAAGGGAAACTACTTTTTGGATTTTTATAACTACCTTTTCCTAATTTTCTCTCACTCCTTTTTCCCTCAAAATTCCATCATCCAAACACATTTTCTCCAGAAAAATTCACATTGATCTTCATTTCAATTGATGAGATTTCTATCATATATTGGTTCCTAATCAATCTTGCATCAAATCCTTTTGATTTCCACATTGAATTTTCATGGAATTTGGCCCAAATCAAGGATAAATAATCAGTTAGAGGTAAGGATGTTCTTCTCCTCTAAATACTCAGTTCCTTACTAAAGTTCCCAAGTTTTCAATCCTTTATTAAAGTTTTATAAATAGATTTAATGTTAGAACCTTGATTTTGGCTTAAAACTCAAGATTTGGAGGAGATCTTCAAGATTTTCGTTGTAATTGATTGGGCTCTATTTTGAGATAGTTCTTTAATGAATTTTGGATGTTTAATGATGTTAGAAATGAGGTTTTATCAATCTAATCCCTTGTATTTCCTAAGTTTTTGCTTATGAAAATGGTGGTTTTTGAGGTGTTCTTGGTGATATGTTATAGCTGGAGGTATAAGGACGAGTTTAGGTTAATTTTGGTGAATGACCACTATCTCTAGAATGGAGAACAATTATGTAACTTGGACATTTTTCCTGAATACGTCCAAGCGAAAGTATCTGGGTGTACGATACTTAGATGAGAAGAAAAGAGAATTTATGTCTCTTGTGCAAGGCAACATGACGGTAGCTGAGTATGAGATCCAGTTTGTCCGCCTTAATCAGTATGCACCTGAGCTGATCCCTGATGAGCGTGATAGGTGTGAACGTTTTCGTTATGGATTGGTGACGGACGTGAAGACATATATGCTCACGACTGATTATATCGATTTTGATGTGTTTGTGTGTCGAGCGAAGGACATCGATCAGAACTTGGGTTTGTCTTCCAGAGGCGTTAGTTCTGGCTCGAGAAAAAGAATTGCTGATCATAGTTCTAGTGGTGGACGGAACAAGAGAGGACGGGATAGGAGGTATCAGTCTACTGGTAGGCGTGGTGGTGGAGGACATGGTACGACTGTTCAGGGAGATAGGATGAGGGTTGATCAGAACACATGCTGGACGTGTGGATCTCGTGGCCATTTGAGGCGAGATTGTCCTCGAGCAGCGAGGGAGGTTTAGGATCCTGTTGCAGTGACAGGTAACTCATGTTGGAATTGTGGTTCGACAGACAACATGAGGAGATAGTGTCCCTTGTTGGCCAGTGGTGGTCAGGGACGTGCTCCTGGTGTAGTTGCACCTCAGAGAGGTCGTGGGCGCGACCGTCGTAATTTTCAACGCAGAGATGATGGTGGGAGGAATGTAGCGCATGTTGTGGCCGTTCAATCTGAGGGTGGTGGCCAGGCTAGAGTGTATGCTCAACGTGAGGGAAGGAATGATACGTACGTGATTGCAGGTACCTTTACTTTGCAATCCTTATCATTACTTTCTTTGATTGATCCTGGATCTACACACTCATACATATTGCGTGAACATGGTCAAATGCTTGGTTTACTTGTTGAGTCTTTGGATGTTGGTACGCGTGTGACAAGTTCCTTTGGTGAGACAGTTGTAACAAGAAAGTTGTATAAGAGATGTCCCTTGAAAGTGCAAAACCATGTTTTTCTTGTTGATCTCATGGAGTTGCCATTCTATGGTTTTGATGTAATCCTTGGTATGGACTGGCTTGTTGAGCATCGAGCTGTGGTAGATTTTGAAAGCAAGTGAGTTTCGTTGAAACTTGCAGATGATTACGAAGTAGTGGTGGTTGGTGAGAATGTGAAATTTCTTGCCAATGTGGTGTCGACGTTGGAAGCAAGCCGAATGCTGAGGCAAGGTTGCGAGGCTTACCTAGCCTTTGTGATGAATCCTACTTCAAAAGAGTTGCGTGTTCAGGATATTAGAACCGTACGAGAGTTTCCTAGAGTATTTCCGGAGGAGTTTCCTAGATTGCCACCTAGTCGAGAGGTGGAGCTTGGAATTGAGTTGTATGAAAACACAACTCCAGTGTCCATTGATTCTTATCGCATGACACCTAAGGAGTTGAAGGAATTGAAGAAGCAGCTTCGGGAGTTGCTTGACTGTGGTTTCATTAGACCTAGTGTGTCACCATGGGGTGCACCGATTTTATTTGTGAAGAAGAAGGATGACACTATGACAATGTGCATTGATTATCGTCAACAGAACAAGTTGACAATCAAGAATCAGTATCCTTTGCCGAGGATTGATGATCTTTTTGATCAATTTCGGGGAGCGGCTGTGTTCTCCAAAATTGACTTAAGGTTAGGGTATTACCAACTTAAGGTGAAAGATGTGGATGTGCCAAAAACAGCCTTTAGAACGAGGTATGGGCATTATGAGTTCCTTGTAATGCCGTTTGGCTTGACAAATGCTCTTGTAGCTTTTATGGACATGATGAATAGAGTGTTTCATGAATACTTGGATAAGTTTGTTGTAGTGTTCATTGACGACATCCTTGTGTACTCTCGTACTGAGGAGGAGCATGAAGGTCATTTGAGGGTTGTTTTGCAAGCGCTTCTGGAAAATCAGCTTTATGCTAAGTTGATCAAGTGCGAATTCTGGCTTAAGGAAGTTGTTTTCCTTGGTCATGTGGCTTCTACTGAGGGGATTTGTGTTGATCCTCAGAAGGTTGAGGCGGTGATGAATTGGAAGCCTTCTAAGTCTGTTCATGAAGTTCGTAGTTTCCTTGGGTTGGCAGGATATTATCGGAGGTTTGTGGATGGGTTCTCAAAGATTGCTGCCCCTTTGACAAAGTTGTTGCAAAAGGGTGTTAAATATGAGTGGACGGAAGCGAGACAACAAGCTTTTGAGAAGCTTAAGGCAGCATTGACGCAAGCTCCTATCTTGGTTCAACCTGAATCAGGAAAAGAGTTTGTGGTGTACAACGACGCATCTTATGTTTGTTTGGGGTGTGTGCTAATGTAGGAGGGTAAGGTGGTGGCTTGTGCATCACGACAGTTGAAGGTGCATGAGCGCAATTATCCTACGCATGATATTGAGTTAGCTGCGGTGGTTTTTGCTTTGAAGATCCGGAGACATTATTTGTATGGTGAGAAGTGTACTGTTTACACAGATCATAAAAGTTTGAAGTATCTGATGTCTCAGAAGGAGTTGAATCTTAGGCAACGATGTTGGGTGGAGTTGCTTAATGATTACGATCTGACGATCGAGTATCATCCGGGAAAAGCTAATGTTGTAGCGGATGCCTTGAGTAGGAAGGTGGCGGTAGAGCTAAGGGCTATGTTTGCTAGCTTTAGTATTTCGCAAGATGGAGGTCTTGTGGGGGAACTACAAGTAAAACCATCTTTGGTTATGTTGATAAAAGATAAGCAGTTGTTGGATGATTCTTTGGTGCCACATGTTCAGGATATTGCTGAGGATAGACCATCGGATTTCTGTTTTAATGATGATGGAGTTTTGTGTTTCGGAAGACAGATAGTGGTGCCGAATGATGCGGAGTTTAGGCGTACTATTCTAACTGTAGCTCACAGTAGTCCTTTTGTTATGCACCATGGTAGTAAAAAGATGTATCGTAATCTGTAGGATGAGTACTATTGGGTGGGTTTGAAGAAAGATGTTGCGGAGTATGTGAGTAAGTGTATGGTTTGCCAGCGGGTTAAAGCTGAACATCAGTTTCCTTCAGGGTTGTTGCAACCGTTGAGGATTCCTGAATGGATGTGGGAAAGGATTACCATGTACTTTGTGTCTGGTTTACCTTTGTCGCCATCGAAGAAAAATTCGGTGTGGGTGATTGTGGATCGCCTTATGAAGTGTGCACATTTCTTACCTGTGCATACTACGTATACTTTGGATAAGCTTGCAGAGCTGTACATTGCTGAGATTGTGCAACTGCATGGTGTGACAAAGTCTATAGTGTCGAATAGAGATCTGAGGTTTACATCGCGTGTTTGGGAGTGTTTGTATCAAGCTTTGGGTACGCGGATGAATTTCAGTACTTCTTATCATCCACAGTCGGATGGACAGTCTGAACGTGTTATCCAAGTGCTTGAGGATATGTTGAGGTGATGTGTGATTGAGTTTCAAGGCTCTTGGGAGAAGCATTTGCCTTTGGTAGAGTTTGCTTATAATAATAGCTTCCAGGCAAGTATTCAAATGGCACCTTATGAAGCCTTGTATGGGAGGAAGTGCAGAACTCCTCTTTGCTGGACTGAAACAGGTCAGAAGTTGGTTTCAATGCGGGCTTTGTTGAAAGGAACCACCGAAAAGGTGAAGCTCATTTGTGAGTGGTTGAAGGTAGCTTATGATCGACAGAAGTCTTACGTGGATTTAAAGCGTAAGGAGATTGAGTTTGCAGTGGGTGACCGCGTGTTCTTGAAGGTTTCACCTTGGAAGAAGGTGATGAGGTTTGGCCAGAAGGGTAAGTTGAGCCCTAGATATATTGGACTATACGAGGTGATTGAACGTATGGGTCCTGTTGCGTATAAGCTGAGGTTACCGCAAGAGTTGGAAAAGGTACTTGATGTGTTTCATGTCTCTATGCTTCGGAGGTATAGATCAGATACTTCGCAAGTTATGCATGTGGAGGAAGTAGAGTTGAATCCAGATTTGACCAATGACGAGGAGCCGGTTGAGATTCTGGATTCGGACAGTAAAGTTCTTCGAGGTAAGACCATTGAGTTGGTTAAGGTGTTGTGGAGGCATCGTGGTGTTGAGGAAGCCACTTGGGAAAGAAAAGATGACATGAAGAAGCAGTTTCCTTACCTTTTTCCTCAAGGAAAATTTCGAGGATGAAATTTCTTAAGAGGGTGAGAGTTGTAACACCCCAATTTTGGGCTTAAAAGTTTAGGGTCTGAACTACACCGGTCTGAGAGGCGGTTCGAATATAAAAGGATGTTTTAGGGAAAGCCTAGTTCAGGATGTTTTAAAAATATAGAAAAATATCTAAAAATCCTCATTTAATATATATAAGAGAGTGGTGAAATCAATTTTACAAAATTAGGTTTGGAAATACTACATTTCGGTGTAGTGACCAAAATGCGATTTTTGCAAAGTTTAGTAGTGACTGTTTTGTAAAGGATTGAAACTTTGAATCTTTAAGGAGCTAATTTAGCCAAAATGTTTTTCTCCAGATTTTTCCTTAATTTGGGTGATTTAATTAACATTTTAATTAAATAAAAAGAAAAGGGAAACTACTTTTTAGATTTTCATAACTACATTTTCCTAATTTTCTCTCATTCCTTTTTCTCTCAAAATTCCATCATCCAAACACATTTTCTCCAGCAAAATTCACATTGATCTTCATTTCAATTGATGAGATTTCTATCATCAATTGGTTCCTGATCAATCTTGCATCAAATCCTTTTGATTTCCACATTGAATTTTCATGGAATTTGGCCCAAATCAAGGAGAAATCATCATTTAGAGGTAAGGATGTTCTTCTCCTCTAAATACTCAGCTCTTTACTGAAATTCCTAAGTTGTCAATCCTTTATTAAAGTTTTATAAATGGATTTAATGTTAGAACCTTAATTTTGGCTTAAAACTCAAGATTTGGAAGAGATCTTGAAGATTTTCGTTGTAATTGATTGGGCTCTATTTTGAGATAGTTCTTTAATGTATTTTGGATGTTTAATATGTTAGAAATGAGGTTTTATCAATCTAATCCCGAATAGGTTGTATTTCTTAAGTTTTTGCTTATGAAAATGGTTGTTTTTGAGGTGTTCATGGTGATCTGTTATAGCTGGAGGTATAAGGATGAGTTTAGGTTTATTTTGGACGTTAATTGATGTTTATAAATGGTTAGAAGTGATGGATCTTGGCTGAGTTAAGTTTTGGAAGAGTTTGGAGGTGTTTTCGGTTGTGTTTGGTAGCCGAAATGTTGGTTTTGGGTAGATCAGCGAGTTTAGGAGTGTTGGCTGAAGATTTTAATGCATGATGATGCATTAATCCTCTGCTTTGATGTGTCTAAAACATGAGAGACATCTTCAGACACTTTGGAGTTGATCCGGAAGCTTAATTGGTGTTTCGGCAAGCTAGCGAAACGAAATTGGTGAGTGGAGTTGGTTTCCAGCCATGAAACAAAAATTTGGAGGTTTTGGGAGCTTAGTTTAAGTCTAAACAACTTAGCTAAGCTCAAGAGTAAGTTTTCGGAAAAACTCCTTCGGATGCGCTATTTTATGGTTTGATGCATTGGTTATGAAATGCATGTTTAATTACTATTTTGAAAGCATGTTTTAGCATGATTAATGCTGGTTTGGAAAGCCTTGTATTAAGGGATGCTCAAGGTAAGAGATCCTTGGTTTAACATGTTATTAATATGGTTTTGATGCATAGTGATGCATGATGTTAAGTGGCATTGTTTAATGCTTTAAAACAGTGAATTGTTGATGGTATTTGATGTGTATTGGCAAGTGATGAAATGGTTTTAATGTACTTGAATCGGATATAGTTAGTCGGCTATAGGATTGGGTGCACCGTAAGTAAAGTCGCCTTGGATGTTGAGGGGTTGTGATTGTACCGTAAACTCCATCCAAGTACCCTAACGATTGAGGTAAGATCACAACGATGGTTTTAAATTCCGTGTGTGGATCGTGTATTATGTGTCCCTTACTCTCGTTAGTGGAATTATACAACTACCGATGAGTGGTGTTGAGGGGTTGTGATTGTACCGTTATACTCCACCACGGGTGTCACATCAATGGAGGGATTGCTCTTGAGTGTGAACCTTGTGTAGTCCGGTAGTGTGTATGAAGCGGTCGGGACAACACTTGTAATCCGCGTATCCGATTGTGTTTTGTGTTGAAATGGTTATGAACTATCACTTGAAAACCAATATATTGTATTTGAATGTAACGAAGCATGAGATGCTTGAAAAGGATGCAAGGTAGCATGAGAAAGAGATGTGCATGTGGTTTAAAAGCTTTGATGAAAGTGTTTTCTAAAAATGCATTTTTGTATTGGTTTTGTTTAGAGCATGCCTCACTAAGCATTTGTGCTTACGCTCTCTTTTACCAATAATGCAGATAATTGAGGTACTTTGGGCATCAAGGAAGCTAAGTTCATCCAAGGAAATCTAAGCTTACGTATGGTGAAGTTTTCATACACTATTAGTTTTGATAAATTGGCAATGGGAACCTAAGTTTTATTTTGGGAGATGTGTTGAACTCCCTAAGTTTGTGGCATGTTGCTTTTGTTGGTTTGAATTGTAAATGACCTTTAAATGCTTGATTTGAAGTTTGTTTTCCTATTTGGTTTTGATAATAGGAAGCATGCATTTAGTCTTGTGAGATTTCATGTTTGATGATATGTATGTGTTAGGGTGTCCTAAGCATGTACCATTTATGTATGATGACTTGTTGACATGATTAGGGAGTCATTAGGTTGTATTTGATTGGGTTTATGCATGATAAACAAGCTTTTGCTGCTGTTTCTCGGCAATCCGTATAGAAACACCCCTAGTTTTTCGAAACGGGGGCCTGAAATGGCCTTCGTGTTTCGAAACGGTAAGGGCTATTTCGAAACGAATTGGCTACTAGAATGCCTCGTTTCGGAACAAGTCTCAGAACCAACCCGCGTTTCGGAACGGTCAACGCCGTTTCGGTCCTTGTTTCGATACAGCAGGTGAACGTTTCAAAACAGGTGACCGTTGGGCACTGATTTGAATGGTGCTGAAGTTTGCAAGCTTTACATTTTAGTCCCGAAAGTTGAGTTTGCAATAGTATGAGTTTGAGATGTCCAATCAAGGTGAAATTTGACAGGGAAGCATGTAACACGAGTAATTTCATATTGGTAACATAAAAATCAGTAAAGACCCTCTAATTTACAGAATTTACATTTTGGTCCCTGTTCAAGTAATAAGTGCAATTGAGTCCCTGTTTGTTATCCGATCGCTGTGCCTTTCTCAAATAAGTTTTATGGAAACTCACTTAGGGTTAATGTGCTTCTATACAAGATTAAAAAGAAAAAAAGGGTTGTGAATCAAGGTTGACTTTCGGGTTGACTTTGGTTTTCCCCGTGTAATCTTCGTATTTCGGGTCAACCGTCTAGGCCGGGCTAAGGGGGTTACAAGCGTACCCAACGCTTGGTGTAAACCCTCCCAAAATCTCGAAGTAAACCTCAGATCTCTATCCGAAACTATTGACTTAGGCACACCATGCAAACACACAATCTCAAAAATATACAACTCTGTCAGCTTATCCAATGTATACGTAGTATGCACTGCCAAGAAATGTGCACACTTCGTAAGATGACCTACAATCACCCAAAAGGAATTCTTCTTTGATGGTGCCAAATGAAAACCGGACAAAAAATCTATCGTAATCTTTCCCATTTCCATTCTGGTAACCTTAAAGGTTGTAACAAACCAGAAGCAAATTGATGCTCAACTTTCGCACGCTGACAAACCATACACTCGCTCACAAAATTAGCAACATCTTTTTTCAACCCAACCCAATAGTATTCATCTTTCAAACCACCATACATCTTTGTACTACCAGGATGCATAACAAAAGGACTACTATGAGCTTCAGTCAAAATAGTGTGCCTCAACTCAACATCCTCCAGCACAACAATTCGACTTTTAAAGCATAAAACACCATCATCATTGAAACAGAAATCTGTTACATTACCATCTGTTATATCCTGAACTTGAGGTACCTGAGAATCATCAAGCAACTGCTTGTCCTTAATTAACTGAATCAAGGAAGGTTTCACTTGTAACTCGGCTATCAACCCACCATCCCGCGATATACTCAACTGAGCAAACATCACTGTCAACTCAACAACTACCTTCCTACTCAAGTTATCGGCCACAACATTGGGCTTTCTCGGATGGTACTCAATTGTCATGTCGTAATCCTTAAGAAAATCTAACCATATTCTTTGCCTAAGATTCAACTCTCTTTGGGACATTAAATACTTCAAAATTTTATGATCGATGTAAACCACACACTTTTCACCGTAAAGATAGTTCCTCCAAATCTTCAAAGCGAACACAACTGCAGTAAGCTCTAGATCATGAGTAGGATAGTTGCGCTCATGCAACTTCAATTGTCTAGATGCATATGCCACAACCTTCCCACCTTGCATCGACACACAACCTAGACCAACATATGACACATCACTGTAAACCACAAACTCCTTACATGATTCTGGTTGAATCAAGACAAGAGCTTACGTCAAAGCTTCCTTCAACCTATTGAAAGCTTGTTGCCTAACGTCTGCCCATTCCAAGCGAACATTCTTTTGCAACAGCTTAGTCAACGGAGCAACAATATTAGAAAAACCCTCCACAAATCTTCAATAACATCCATCCAAACCAAGGAAACTACGCACCCTCGTCATCGATTTAGGCATTTTCCAATTCATCACCGCCTCGATCTTATGTGGGTCAACCCGAATACCCTCGGCAGACACTACATGTCTAAGAAAGACAACTTCCTAAGCCAAAACTTACACTTGCTCAGCTTAGCATAAAGCTGATTCTCCAACAATATGTTGCGTGTAAAAGTGTCTATCGCAATTGTAGTGCAAGTGTACACGGCGCAAGTAGTAAAGTGATACGGAAGTATCGGATATCGTCTCCCCAGGGACTGGGCTAATAACTTCACCTAGAATTACTGCACGAAAGTAAAAAGAATGATTTAAGAAGTTGTCACGAGTATAATAAAGAATACTGTAAAATAAAAGTAGAGTTATGAAGATAGAGAGAATGGGCTGGTATTGAGTTGCTCAGTAGTGCATGTATTGCTAAGTCTGGGAAAATCAGTCCTGTCGTCGTCCCCGTCGCGGCAGCAGCTGTCGCGGCGACAGTCTGTTGCTTGTCGCGGCAGCGAACACTCAACTTCGTACTTCAAGTTTGGCAAGAATCCATGTTGTGCCTTGGCCTATCCCTAGGTCCAAGTCTGTCGATGATCACGTCCTAGATGATACCTCCCGACGTGAATCGAAGGATGAACACCGATGTTGTTGAATTCTTCTTTAGCCACTTAACCTCATCCTATCCCTAGGTCCGAGATAGTTCAACTATAAACTAGAGAACTCGCACTTATTCCTTTCGTATACTTAACTCTCCTGATATTAAGTAAATAGATAACCTCGCAATGCTCTCCCGATGCACTTGCAAGATGTTAATAACCAGAATAAGAGAACTTGAAGTTTATTTTATTGAACTGAAAATTCCTAAAGCAAAAGCAACCCTTGCAACTATTTTACAAATCAACCCGTGGCCCTAAGGGGAATTTCGAACATGTTGAGAGGAAGAAAACGGCTAGGGTTTTGGGAAGAAGGCTAGAGAATAGGTGATGTTCTTCCTAGGTCGAAATACATGCCCTTATATAGGCTTTGGGTCCAAGTTTTCTAAAATAGCAAGAATACAACTTTAAATTAAAGTACATCTCTAATAAAGACTAAATCTTTAGAGAATCTAACTTTAAATCGTCCTTCTTCTTGCTTGGGATTTTCTCTCCTTGAACTTTGGGCTTGGTATTCCTTCTAATATAGGGCTTGGAAAAATATAGTGGTTTTACACGACAGACGGGCTGAATTTTCTCTATCTGTCGAGGTCCACTTTGCTTCTTCTCCTCAAAAATGCTGTCGTCCTCTGCTGTCACAGCGGCAACCATGGCAGCATCGTCCTCCTTGAATGCTCGTCCAGTTCCAGCTCTTCTACTTCACTGCCCAGCGCCTGCCTTTTCCGTCTGCTACAGCAGCAACCTGCAAAAGCAATCAATTTCAGTAGAAACTGTGCCATTTACTATAATTGTGATGTCTAATTGTAAACTAACCTAAATGCGATGAATTATGCTTGAATGCAGCAGAAATATGGGTTAAATAAGGGGTAAATAATAGAACTTTTACATACTCAACACACCCCCAAACTCAAGTTTTTGCTTGCTCTCAAGCAACTAAGACCTAAAAGAAAAATGAAATATTTTTGTTTTGGCTTAAAACAGTGAACTTTCCCTTACCCTTCATTCTTTCTCTGTGACGGCAGCAACATGTCGGATAATTTAGGATTCGTCTGGAGTCTCACTGTAACCCCCTTAACCCGGCCTAGACGGTTGGCCCGAATTAAGAAAGTCACACGGGGAAAACCAAAGTCAACCCGAAAGTCAACCTTGATTAACGACCCTTTTTTTATTGTACAATCAAAACATATTAAGTATTTACTCTTGTCTAGATGCTCATTAACCTTAGATATGTTCATTCAAGCATCATACTCAAAGATCATAAACATCAGAGATTAAACAGGGGCCCAATTGAACAATTTACAACTTTAGGGACCAAATTGTAAATTCTGCAAATTACAGGGACTTAACCCAAATTAAAGTTACCCTCTTGAAATTAGTCAAGTTTCATGCTTCTCTGGCAAATTTCAGCTCAAACGGACATTCCAAACTCATACAATTGCACATACAAGATTCAGGACCAATTTGCAAACATTTTAAAACATTTAACCGCCAATGTCAGCCCCCAACGGCCAAGTGTTCCGAAACAGGGAGAACCCGTTTCGAAACGCGGGGCCGTTCCTCAACGCGTACCGAAACGAGGGCTGGCAGAGGGCTTCCCGTTTCGGAACGGTGTCTCCCGTTTCGGACGCCTGGGCTATTGTAGGGCACCCGTTCCGAAACGGTAACTAGTGTTCCGAAACGACCTGCACAGAATGCAACACAATGCTTGCTTAAACACACAATTGGCCAACCGAACATGCTCCAAAAGCAATCAAACCACACCAGCAAGTTACTTAACACATCAAGAACATATATACATCAAAATCTAGATACATGATCACCCCTAGGTGCACCAACACATTAAACACATTCAAAACCCATTCATGCTTTTAAACAAGAAACATAGCAAATCAATTTAAGCATAAATGATCCAAACGTTGCAACATTAATCCACATGATTCAACAACATATACCAAACTTATCCTACATACACAATCTCGTTACACAACAACATAAGAGATTCCTCCCCCATTGCCTTTATTAACTATAGCTATTAACCGAGACATACATCTCAAGTGGAGTCCTCCTTGAATCCCTTGGTCCTCGTTGTTCCAACTTCACTTATCTGCATTGATGGACAAAAAGGAGCGTAGGCACATAATGCTTAGTGAGGAATGCTCAAAACCAAAACACCATCAATGCAGCGAGTCAAAAACCTCTTTGAAAAGCAACTCGATTTGATAAACCAAAGCAATGTTTGAAAACCCTTTTCAACAACAAGCTCAAAATCATGCCTTGCTCAAACATGAAAACCAACCCTTATCTTAGCAAGCTAAGTAAACCTTTTCAAAGCACAACTTGCAAAACATCAATTTAACCTTCCAATGCATAAACACCAAATGCAAAGTTAAATTCAAACCTTGGAAAACACTTCTAATCCACATCATACCTTTCTCATACTTGATTATCATTTCAAGCAAGAAACCATTTAAAACCATTTATTCAATCAAACCAACACATGCATTAACCAAATGCAACATATGAACCTCGTCATCAACATTTGCATCATATGCCTTTAAATACAAGTCTTAGCAAGACTCCAATGCACTAAAGAGATTTCATGAACACATGCATCATTATCAATAGACAATCAACACTTGTTCAAACTTAACAAGCAATCATGCAACTTGATACATTTTGCACTTCCCATGCAACCTTGCATCATCCCAAGCATCTCATGCTTCATTAAAATCAAGAACATCATATTGGCTTTCAAGTGATAATCCAAATCCACTTTTCAACTCAACATCCAATCGGATACGCGGATCACAAGTGTTGTCCCCGCGCTTCATACACACTACCAATCCAAGGTCCCCAAATGGACTTTCAACCACCATTTGACCTCACCATTCACAAGGTTCCCATGTATGGACTTTTAACCACCATACAACCTTATCTTCCTTAAGGTTCCCATGTATGGTCTTTTAACCACCATACAACCTTAACCTTCACAAGGTTCCCATGTGTGGACTTTTAACCACCATACAACCTTATCTTCCTTAAGGTTCCCATGTATGGACTTTTAACCACCATACAACCTTAACTTTCACAAGGTTCCCATGTATGGACTTTTAAACACCATACAACATTAACATGCACAAGGTTCCCATGTATGGACTTTTAAACACCATACAACCTTAGCATCACCGATTGGTAGTTGTATAACATCACTAACGAGATCCGGGACACCCTATACAAGATCCACACATGGACTTTACACCACCATTGTGATGTTAACAAGCACAAGGTCCACTAATGGACTTTTAACCACCATTATTACCTTTGCTTACCCAAGGCCCTCGAATGGGAATTCCACCTCCATTATGACCTTAACCATCTCGTTAGGATACTTGGATGGAGTTTACCGGTTCACTCTTAACCACTCCACATCCAAGGCGACTTTATTCACGGTGCACCCAATCCTATAGCCGACTAACTATATCCGATCAAAGAAACCAAGAACCACTTACATCACTTGCCAATATAACCATCTTACCATATTAGTCCAGTGATTCACATGTATCACCATAATGCAAAAACCATCATTTACCATCATCAATCCATTGTTTTAAAGCATTACTCAAAGCCATTACACATCGTGCAACACCATGCATTAAAACCACATTTTCAATGTATAAACCAAGGATCTCTTACCTTGAGCATCCTTCATATATGGCTTTCAAACCAGCATTAAACCATGCTAAAATATGCTTTCAAAATAGAATTTAAAATATGCAAATCACATGCATTGTAACCATCAATCACAATTGCTTTTAAAACCAAATTCACAACACAAATCAAGAGTGAAAATCCATTTACTTACTCTTGAGCTTAGTTAAGTTGTTTAGACTTAAACTAAACTCCCAAAACCTTCAAATCTTGGTTTAAAAGCTGAAAACCCAACTTCACTCACCGATACACAAAACAAGGCTAACCAACAAGCCTTCCAAGCATCCGAAGCCTTCCGCACCACCTCTAATGCTCACGGATCAAACTCCCCTGTTTCAAGCACACAACAACAGAGGATTAATGCATCATTATGCATTAAAAGCACCAGCAACACAACTCAACTCGCTGCTCATCACAAATCCAACAATTCAGCTACAAAACACAACCGAAATCACCTCCAAACACTTCCAAAACTTAACCCAGCCAAGATCCATCACTTCTAACCATTTTTAAACATCAATTAACATCCAAAATGATCACAAACACGTCCTTATACCTCCAGCTATAACAGATCATCAAAAACTCAAGCAAAACTTAGGAAATTCAACCTATCCGGGATTGCATTAATTAAACCTCAACTTCTAATCAATTTATCATTCATTTAACATAAAAAACACACCTCAAAACCCTGCTTAAACAGATCATACAAAAATCACCAAATCTTGCATTTTAAGCCAAGATCCTTTACACAACTTCAAAAACCACTTATAAAACATTAATTAAGGATTGAGAACTTAGGAATTTCAGTAAAGAACTGATAGTTTAGAGGAGAAGGACGTTCTTACCTCCAAACTTGAGTTTCTCCCTTTTTGGAACCAAAATCTTGAAAATCCAATTAGCAATTAGTGAGGTTTTGTTGATGAGATGATTAGAGATCAAAAGAGAATTGAAAAGAGAGATTTGAGTGACAAAATCTGAAGGAAATCTCTGGAGAGAAAGTGTTTGGGTTGAGAGAAAATGAGAGAAAAGGAAAATTGGAAGTTAGTTACAAAATAGCCAAAATGATTTCCCTCCTCTTTTCTTTAGCTTTAAAATCAGAATTAAACATTAAAATATCTTAGAAAAATCTGGAGAAACTCCCTTTGGGTAAATAGCTCCTTAAAGATTCAAAGTTTCAATCCTTTCTAAAATAGTCACGCAACTTTCAAAAATTACATTTTGGTCACTAGCCAAAATGTCACCCTTCCAAAACTCATTTTGTAAAATTGATTTCACAGTTCACTTATATATATTAAAAGAGGATTTTAGAACATTTTTCCATATTTTTAATGCAACCCGAACTAGGCTTTCCTAATTTCACCTTTTTATATTCGAACAGCACTTTGACCGAACCGGTCCAAACCCCAAAACTTCCAAGCCCAAAACCGGGACGTTACACTCACTATAGTCCTCGTGCAGTGTGTGCATGCTTGTGAACAGTTATATGCCAAGACTCTCTTAGTTTCCCTAGAATATTTCAGCCATTAACTCGAATTTTTATGCCAAAGTTTATTTTTTTGAAGGTACTTCTCAGGCTTCTTTGAATTTTTTGTTTTGACTCGATTTCATTATTTTTTTAAGCTAAAGTTTCACTATAGCCAATTTTGGGCACCTCTAGCTAACTTCCTAGAGCCCGTTTCGGGCACCTCTAGGGCTATTGAGTCTCTTTTGCTAAACTTCTTTCCTAGAGCTAGTGTTAGGCACCTCTAGGGGATATTCAAGTGCTAAGCTTCATATTCTAGTTGCCTAAAAGAGTTCTAAGCATTATACCAGTCACAATGGTGTTTTAGTTTTTAGAACTATAGAAAAGCTCTAAACTGCTCCTAAAACTATCCTAAAGGCACTACCACGACAAAGCTGTCACGGCAGGTAAGTTCAGTTCACAGACTTGAGCCAAAATTTTCATATTTTCATCTTTTTTTTCAAAAATAAACTAAGTAAAAGACGCAATTTAAAAACTAAATTAGACTCCATTTAATGGAGGGATTCCACCCCCAAACTCGAGGGTTGCATTGCCCTCAATGCAAATGACAAGATGAAATAAAAATAAGCAGTACATCACAAAATATATAGGCAAACAACAAAATAAGATAAGAAACTTAAATTTTAAGCGATGTTGTCAATGCTGCTGCTAAGTCTGATCTGGCGGCGAGCACGAGCTTTCGGAGCTGGCTGGGGAATGGGGGAGGCAAATGTGTTCTTTGCTTTGGCCTCCCGTGGTGGTTGAATCCTGGTTGGGGAGATATGAGGGGGTTTCTCCAAAACCTGGACTTCTGAGCTGCTGCTGCTGTCCGCATCGCTGCTGCTTCCACTGGCTCTTGGCAAATTGTTTTTGTCTGCCATTCGCTTCTGCCTTTTTACCGGTGAAAACTCCTTCGATAGATTCCTCTTGATAGAGGGTTCATTGCCGCTTGCGGTCCAGACAGATGATGATGAAAAACCAGCAATGAAGGCGTCAAGCTCTTCTGATGCCATTTTGCATTTCGTTCCCCGTGCAGATGTCTCAGCACGGTTGCTTCCAGCTGTTGTCGGGGCAGGTGATGGTGTTGATGCGGCAGAGGGTGTCCGTGGTGTGGCAGCAGGTGTTGGAGTGTGGGCAGGGGTAGGTACAGTAAAATAATATGCAGGGAAGGTGGGGAAGACAACATCAGGGAAATTTAAAGAGGTATGGATAAAGTTTACCGTAGATGCAGTAAAATCCCTGATGAAGGTCATCAGACCGAGCTGTCGTTCCTCCATCTTTTGAATGGCAGCTAAGATCTGGGAGGAGGAGTCTGTCGGGGCGGCTGCTGCGACAGCTGGTTCAGTCTCTGGCTGCTCTGTCGTATCGGCTCTCTTGACAGCTGGATCAAATGATGACAGAGGGGTGGCAGCAGTCAGCTCCATTAAGCTGAGTATGTTCTTGTCCGTCCATCCCTTCACTTGGACTCGAATATCCGTGGTAGCTTCAGGTGCCCCATGGCCGCGGCAGAGGGCTGTGATAAGGTACGGCATATAAAGCGGTCCGGTCGGCCGGTGCGCGCACTCTAGGATACTCTCTCGGATATAGCTACCCACGTTAATGAGCCTCTCATGTACGATAGAGTGAATTAAGGCTAACATTGGCTTATCAACAGTGGTGTTATGTGATGACGACATGATACGCTTTTTGATAAATGCGTTCCATAACTTGGCTTCCGGCAGGACTTGGGTCCTCTTTACCGTCCTTGGGTTCTTGTGGTTGGTGTTCCACTGTGTTCCATCATCGGTCAGCTCTACCATGACAACATCATAGGAAGCAGGGTCTAGGGTGTTGAGGAACTGTTGGTGGGCATCATCCTTGCTGCCGACGTAGAATCCGTACAATGTGTTAATGTATTGAGCTTCAAACGGTACTTCCCTTCCTCGTACCATTACTTCTGTCGCCGTCCTGCTGTTAATGGTAGCGTAGAAATCTTGCACCAAAAAGACGTTCATCTCTTCCCGCTATTCGGCAAAGATTTGCCACTTTAGAGCTCAAATTTTTCTGGCAATGAACTGCTTTAGGCCCAGATTTCCCTCATTTGAAGTGTAAATGAATCCCCTCTCTTCCCACATATCTTTGATCTGAAATGAGCGTGGGGTGGTTGCTGTCGGGGTGGAGCTCGAGGCAGCATTCCTACGGGTATTCTTGGAAGAAATTGTTGCAAGGGTTGTGAAAATAAAAATGAAAGCAAAAAATCTAGAGGAGTAAGAAAGAAGAGTTGAAGTGAGTGAAAATGAAAAAAATGAAATGGGGTTTATATAGAAAAGGATTTGCTACCCGTTGGTGTTGTAACGGCAAGCGCGAAAAACGGGGCCAATTGTTATGCGGTAGCGTGTCTGACGCGTCTGTCACGGGTTTTCGTGTCTGTCGCGACAGCGTGTTGACAGTCTGTATTATCTGCGTCTGTCGCGGCAGCTGTAACGACAAGCTCCAAAATTTGGGCTTTGTGGGCTGGTAGATGGATGGTGGGCTGAGTTCACTTCTCCTGTTTTTCTCGACTCCTTTATTTCCTAACAAAATAAAAATAAAAACATTATTTAAATGAAATAAATCTTATTTTCTAATAAATAATAAGTAATAATAAAACGAAAAAAAAAATTAGGTTAAATTAGGGATGCCAAGTGTGGCATCTCCTAAGGTAACCACTTCCTGTATTCTTGGGGCTTCAGTCCCCTGATAATGCTTCAAGCGTTGTCCGTTGACTTTGAATTGGTGCCCGTCTTTTAATGATCTGATTGTGATGGCACCATGGGGAAAAACCTGTACAACTTGGAACGGGCCAGACCATCTAGATTTCATCTTCCCTGGGAAGAGATTCAATCTAGAGTTGTATAGCAATACAAGCTGCTCTGGGCAGAACTGTCGTGGCAACAACTTTTTATCATGCCACTTTTTAATTTTATCCTTATAAATTCTTGCATTGTCATAACCCATTGTCCAGATTTCTTCAATTTCGTTTAGATCCAATAGCCTTTTATGCCCTGCCTTGTCCAAGTCCATATTCACTGCCTTGATTGCCCAGTATGCTATGTGCTCGATCTCGACAGGTAGATGACATGTTTTCCCATAAATCATTCGATATGGAGACATTCCCAATGGAGTTTTGAAAGCTGTCCTATATGCCCATAATGCATCATTCAGGTGTAAAGACTAATCTTTCCTAGTTGGCTTAACCATCTTCTCAAGAATGTTCTTAACTTCCCTGTTGGAGATTTCAGCTTGTCTATTGGTCTGCGGGTGATATGTTGTTGCGATCCGATGCTTGACACCATACTCTTTTAAGGCAACAACAATAACCCTGTTGTCGAAATGTCTCCCTTCATCACTGATGACCGCCTTAGGGATGCCAAATCTGGAAAAGATGTTTTTGTGTAAAAACCTTTGAACTGTCTTGGCATCATTCTTTTGAGTGGTGATAGCTTCAACCCACTTAGACACATAATCTACTACCAGGAGGATGTATAGATTCCCACATGAAGATGGGAATGGTCTCATAAAATCAATCCCCCGAACGTCGAAGATCTCGACTTCAAGAATATTCTACAGTGGCATCTCGTGTCTCCTTGAGATGTTTCCTGTCCGTTGGCACTTGTCACAACTCTTGTAGAAGATTTGCGCATATTTATACAGTGACGACCAATAAAACCCTGACTGCAGCACCTTGGTAGCAGTTTTGTTGCCTCCTAAGTATCCTCCATACTGTGAAGCATGGCAGTGATGAAGTATGTCTTCTTGCTCATCCTGTGGTATACATCTCCTTATAACCTGATCTGCACAGATTTTGTAAAGAAGAGGTTCGTCCCAATAATAATGTTTAACATCATTTTGGAACCTCTTCCTGGCTTGATAATTAAGGTCATGAGGAATTATTCTGCTAACTAAGAAATTAACGAAGTCAGCATACCAGGGGAGTTCATAAGACTTACCTACCGCCATGGATGTCGCGGCAGTGACTGCGGCAGCAAAGAGCTGCTTATCTAGGAAGGTCTCCAATATGTTTGTCTCATATGTCGGTAGACTCTGTCCCTTTTTCAACCTTGACAAGTGATCTGTCACTTGATTTTCTGTCCCCTTTTTGTCCTTGATTTCAAGGTCGAATTCTTGCAATAGCAGAATCCAACGTATCAATCGAGGCTTTGCATCTTTTTTCGCGAACAGATACTTCAATGCAGAGTGGTCTGTGTGCACTATAACCTCCGTTCCAAGTATATAAGAACGAAACTTGTCAATGGAGAATACCACATCTAGTAACTCCTTCTCTGTGGTAGTAAAATTCACTTGGGCGTCATTCTGCGTCTTGCTGGCATAGTATATGACATGAAATAATTTGTCTTTCCGCTGCCCAAGTGCTGCCCCGCCAGCATAGTCACTAGCATCACACATGATCTCAAATGGCTGTGTCCAGTTTGGAGGCTATACTATTCGGGCTGTTACCAGTTTTTCCTTCAGAACCTTGAATGCTTCAGTACATTCATCATTAAAGTCAAAGGGTCGGTTCTGCTCCAGAAGATGGCATAGGGGCTTGGTGATTTTTGAAAAATTTGCAATGAACCTCTGATAAAAACCAGCATGTCCTAAGAAACTTCTGATTCCCTTGACTGTGGTGGGCGGCGACAGCTTTTCGATCACTTCTATCTTGGCTCTGTCGACTTCTATGCCATGGCAGCTAATCTTATGGCCAAGGACTATCCCTTCATCAACCATGAAGTGACATTTTTCCGAGTTCAAAACTAAGTTTGCTTTTTCACATCTTTCGAGTACCTTTTGTAGGTTGCCTAGGTAGCTTTCAAAATCGTCTCCAAAAACTGAAAAGTCATCCATAAAAATCTCTAGGAAGTCCTCCACCATATCGGAGAATATGGCCATCATGCACCTTTGGAAGGTGGCTGGTGCATTGCATAGTCCAAGTGGCATTCTCATAAAAGCATACGTGCCTTAGGGGCATGTGAATGTCGTCTTTTCTTGATCTTCCGATGCGATAGCTATTTGATTGTAACCTGAATAACCATCAAGAAAACAATAGTAAGGTTTACCTTCTAATCTATCAAGCATTTGATCAATAAAGGGTAAAGGAAAGTGATCCTTTCAGGTAGCTTTGTTAAGCTTTCGATAGTCCATACAAACCCTCCAACCGGTCACAATCCTGGTTGGGATTAACTCATTGTTTTCGTTGGTCACCACAGTCATTCCTCCTTTCTTGGGAACACATTGCATCGGGCTCACCCATTTGCTGTCCGAGATGGCGTAGATTATTCCAGCATCTAACCATTTGATTATCTCTTTATGCACCACCTCTTTCATTGAATGGTTCAGCCGCCTTTGAGCATCTATAGTCGGCTTATGATCATCCTCTAGAAGGATTTTATGCATACGCAGTGCCGGACTAATGCCTTGAATGTCAGCTATCGTCCATCCAATGGCCTTTTTGTGCTGCTGCAGCATCCCTATTAACTGTTGTTCCTGTTCTTGCATCAACTTGGAAGAGATGATTACGGGCAACGTATCATTTAAACCAAGAAAAGCATATTTTAGCTGCCCTGGCAAGGGCTTAAGATATAAAACAGGGGGCTCAACAGTTGATGGCTTTTGGATTGCATGGTTATCCGAGGTATAATTTAAAGGCTCGAATAACTTACCTGGACGATCGCCTATCCAGTTTACCTCCTCCTGATCTTTAATATCTGATGCATCAGATTCTGAGGAGTTGCTGTCGTGACAGTCTTCTAAGTGGCTACCGAGGCAGTGACCAATGTTGACGTCGTGACAGCCCGACCTGATGAAGGGTTGGTAAAGGGTAACTTCAGTGATAACTTTGCATTCTTCTTCTGCATCAGCATGCTTCATAGCTTGGAGAACATTCAACTTTATTTCTTGGTCGTTCACTCTCATGGTGAGTTCTCCTTTTTCCACATCAATCAGTGATCTGCCTGTGGCTAAGAAGGGTCACCCCAGGATGATTGGTGCGTTTTCATCTGCTTCACAATCTAAAACAAGAAAGTCAGTAGGAAAAATAAACTTATCCACTCTTACCAGAATATCTTTGATTTTTCCTTCCAGATGAACGTAAGAGCGGTCTGCCAGCTGCAGAATTACTGTCATGGGGCGAGCTTTTCCAATACCTAATTTCTGAAAAACAGATTTTGGCATTAAATTTATACTAGCACCAAGATCACAAAGTGCCTTACCCACATATTTATCTCTGATTACACAAGGTATGATGAAGCTCCCATGATCCTTCTTTTTTGGGGTGGATGCTTGTGCAGAATACTCATGCATCCTTCTGTCATCTTAACCGTTTCAAATTCCCCAAGTCTAGATTTCTTTGACATAGCTTCCTTGAGAAATTTGGCATAATCGGGCATCTCCCTAACGGCATCTAACAGCGGGATGTTGATAAGAACCTGCTTAAAAATATCATAAATCTTTTTAAGCTGTGATTCTTTCTTCAATTGTTGTAACCGTTGAGGAAAAGGAGGTGGGGGACGATAATCAGCAATACGTCCTTCCCACTACATACGAATGTGAAGAGGTTTGGGTTCATCATCTTTCTCCTCTGTCGCTTCTGCTGTCGTGACAGGCTCATCGACAGCAGGTTGTTTGTTACCTGTCGGGGCAGCTTCCTCGGCAGGTATGTTCAAGGCTGGTTTCTTCACTGTTTCAGGTTCTTTCTCAGGCCCTGGTAGCTTCTTCCCACTACTAGTAGTAATGGCTTTGCATTGCTCATGTGTGGGCTGCCTAGCATTTTCAGTATTGCTAGGAAATCCGCCAGTCTGCCTTAGGTTGATATGCTGGGAAACCTGACCCATCCGTGTCTCCAACGATTTCAGAGTAGCTTCATGATTTGTCATCCGCATCTTTGTTTTATCCATGAATGTCTCTGTCTTCTTGACAAATTGATTTATGTTCTCAATATAAGTTCCTGTCTGAGACATAAACGTAGCCAGAGTCTGTTCCAGTATACTGTTTGTGGCAGCTGGTGGTTGTTGTTGCTGCTGCTGCACCTGCTGTCGAGTCAGCAATCTAGGTCCTCACTGATTCAGATTATTGTGTGCTTGAGGATTCAGGGCATTATTAGGATTACTCCAAGAAAATTTGGGATCCTTCCTCCAGTTGGGATTGTAGTTGTTGGAGTTATAATTCTGCTTGTTGTAATTTCCAACATACTTTCCCTCTTCTAACTGTATAGGACATTCATCCGAACTGTGATTTCCTTCACAAATTTCACATACCTCTTCGACAGCAAATACAGGATGTGAATCATCATTCAAGAGCTTTTTCATAGCCTTAGTAAGGTATGCCACCTGTGATTTCATTGTGCTGTCAGCCTCATAATCCTTAACAGCTAAGACTCGTTTACCCCCTCTTCTTGCTGTCGGAAACTGCTCCTCATTCTTAGCTAGATTTTTCAATACTTGCATTGCCTCGTCTGGGTCTTTGTCCAATAGTAATCTGTTTGCTGCTGAATCAATTCGAATACGAGTTTGTAAATTGGGAGCATTATAAAACTTAGTTACCTGGTTCCAGACGGGGAATCCATGCATTGTGCTATTCCGTAGAAGAGTGGTAAATCTGTCCCAGGCCTCGTGCATTGGCTCGTTATCTTCCTGTTGAAAAGTAGAAATTTCATTACGTAATCGCTCAGATAAATGTGAAGGATTAAAACGAGATAAAAATTCACGAGACAAATCTGCCCAAGTTCTAATTGAACCCGGTGTAAGTTTATTCCACCAAGTTTTTGCTTTGTCCCTCAATGAATGGGGAAATAATTGAAGCCTGAGTATCTTTGGATTAACTCCTGGTAGTCTAAACGAACCGCAGATTTCCTGGAACAGTTTTAGATGCTCCCTAGCATCCTCTGTAGCAGCCCCACTAAATTGACCGGCATTGTTGATCATGCTAAACATAACAGGTTTCAGATCGATGTTGTCAACATCTATATCCGGCAGCGTTGTTTCCAGTTCTACATGATCATTCAGCATGTAGTCTCGACAGGACCGTCGTGCGGCAGCGGCAGCAGGGTTGCCGACAGGAGGTATAATCTCTCCATCTGTGACAGGACGGTTGTTACCCTGGGGGTTCCCTTGGTTTTGCATCATCTCTAGCTGTTCCTCAAGGTACTCGTTCCTGGCTAGTACGTGACGAAGTCGGTTCCTAAGATTGAACGAACGTTCGATTTCAGGATCTAATGGATACTCGAGTTCTTCTCCTCGTCTCGATCTGCGCATAAACAAGAAACCTTGTGAAAAGCAAAAGTTGAGCAAACCAAATTAAAATAGAAAAATAAAAATAAAAATGAAAAGTGCAGTAAAAGAGAAGGTAGAGTTATGTTGCCAGTGCCCGACAACGGCGCCAAAAACTTATTGCGTGTAAAAGTGTCTATCGCAATTGTAGTGCAAGTGTACACGGCGCATGTAGTAAAGTTATAGGGAAGTATCGGATATCGTCTCCCTAGGGACTGGGCTAATAGCTTCACCTAGAATTACTGCACGAAAGTAAGAAGAATGATTTAAGAAGTTGTCACGAGAATAATAAAGAATATTGTAAAATAAAAGTGGAGTTATCAAGATAGAGATAATGGGCTGGTATTGAGTTGCTCAATAGTGCAGGTATTGCTAAGTCGGGGAAAATCAGTCCTGTCGTTGTCCCCGTCGCGGCAGCACCTGTCGTGGAGACAGTCTGTTGCTTGTCGCGGCAGCAAACACTCAACTCCGTACTTCAAGTTTGACAAGAATCCCTATTGTACCTTGGCCTATCCCTAGGTCCAAGTCTGTCGATGATCACGTCTTTGATGATATCTCCCGGCGTGAATCGAAGGATGAACACCGATGTTGTTGAATTCTTCTTTAGCCCCTTAACCCCGTCCTATCCCTAGGTCCGAGATAGTTCAGCTATAAACTAGAGAACTCGCACTTATTCCTTTCGTATACTTAACTCTCCCGATATTAAGTAAATAGATAACCTCGCAATGCTCTACCGATGCTCTTGCAAGATGTTAATAACCAGAATAAGAGAACTTGAAGTTTATTTTATTGAACTGAAAATTCCTAAAACAAAAGCAACCCTTGCAACTACTTTACAAATCAACACGTGGCCCTAAGGGGAATTTAGAACATGTTGAGAGGAAGAAAACGGCTAGGGTTTTGGGAAGAAGGCTAGAGAATAGGTGATGTTCTTCCTAGGTCCAAATACATGCCCTTATATAGGCTTTGGGTCCAAGTTTTCTAACATAGCAAGAATACAACTTTAAATTAAAGTACAACTCAAATAAAGACTAAATCTTCAGAGAATCTAACTTTAAATCGCCCTCCTTCTTGCTTGGGATTTTCTCTCCTTGAACTTTGGGCTTGGTATTCCTTCTAATCTAGGGCTTGGAAAAATATAGTGGTTTTACACGACAGACGGGCTGAATTTTCTCTATCTGTCGAGGTCCACTTTTCTTCTTCTCCTCAAAACTGTTGTCGTCCTCTGCTGTCACGGCGGCAACCATGGCAGCATCGTCCTCCTTGACTGCTCGTCCTGTTCCAGCTCTTCTACTTCACTGCCCAGCGCCTGCCTTTTCCGTCTGCTACAGCAGCAAGCTGCAAAAGCAATCAATTTCAGTAGAAACTGTACCATTTACTATAATTGTGATGTCTAATTGTAAACTAATCTAAATGCGATGAATTATGCTTGAATGCAGCAGAAATATGGGTTAAATATGGGGTAAATAATAGAACTTTTACACAGTCAACAAACACTTGCAACACAATTCTCAAATGCTTATCATGGATCTCCTAGGTACGCGAGTACACGGGAATATCATCGATGAACACTACCACAAACTGATCTAAGAACTCATAATGGTCGTACCTTGTACGAAAAGCTGTCTTAGGTACATCTACATCCTTAACCTTCAATTGATAATACCCAGATCTTAAATCAATCTTAGAGAACACTGAAGCACCTCGAAACTGATCAAACAAATCATCAACCTTGGCAAAGGGTACTTGTTCTTAATCGTCAACTTATTCAATTGTTGGTAATCTATACATATACGCATTGTTCCATCCTTCTTCTTTACAAAAAAGATCGGTGCACCCCGAGGTGAAACACTTGGCCTTATGAACCCTCGATCAAGCAACTCCTAAAGTTTCATTTTCAAATCCTTTAACTCCTTAGGTTCCATTCGATAAGAAGAAATAGACACTGGAGTCATATTTTCATATAACTCAATGACGAAATCAACTTCTCTGTTTGGTGGCAATCCACGCAAATCTTCCGGAAAAACATTCGGAAACTCACTTACTTTTCATATGTCTTGCACTCGCACCGCCTTTGTACAAGGGTTCATCACATAAGATAGGAAAGCTTCACAACCCAACTCCATCGTACGACTTGCTTCAAGAGTCGGAATCGCGTTAGACAAGAACTTCACATTCTCGCCTACGATTACCACTTCATAATCATTAGCAAGTTCCAAAGTAACTCGCTTAACATCGAAATCAACTACACCTCTTTGCTCAGACAACCTAACCATTCCAAGGATCACATCAAAATCGTAGAAAAACAACTTCACCAAATAAAAACGAAACACATGGTTTGAATAGATAAATGACATCTCCTATACAATTTTCTCGTAACAAAAGTTTCACCTAAGAAACCAGTTACTCGCATTCTCACTTCAAATACCTCTAAAATGAACTTTCAAGCCATAACTCCAAAAAACATTAGCAACAATAGGCGTAGAAAGCTATATCCTACCGATCAAACGTGGACAAACTCACCTCACATGGTCACTTGATCCACCAACTTAATAGGTATCAAACGCTACTCAAGCCTCGACACATCCACCCTATGGTCCTTTGTTAACATAACTAAAACCTCTCCGCAACCCAGGCGATACCCTTTTAAGATAACTAAAACCAGAACCCGCAACTCACTTTCTAGAGCTAGAACCTTTCGCATACATTATTAAACCCATGTTCTACTCAAAGTATCTTGGTCGTGTTACCAACACGTCGAAAATGGTGTAGCCAATATAAACATCATATCCAATCTATCATCATAACCGACTCATAACATAAACAATCATATGGATGTCTCACGTCAAATTTCAGTATAGCAGCATACCCGCTCAACTAAACAATATGTGCCTTAAACTCGGCTACAAACTTACGATTTTGAACCCAAGCCATGAATTCACATTTCTTGTCATCAAAGTATCTAACTTTCAGATACTTATCCTTATGAACAATTCAAAAGAACTCCCAAGTCACAACACGGGGTCCCATGCCCACAACCATTGTTGTCCACCAACTATACACATCTCCTTAAAACTGAGATATAACTCATCTTCACACTATGGGCATCATTAAACCCCATTTGTTCCATAATCCTATTCGTACATATCATCAACCTCATGGATACCTTCGGTGACAACCATGGAGCTCAACTTCTTCAAAAATACGTAAGCCCTCTAACCGCGGCTCACAATCGTCCACTAGTTAGAGCAGTCACATGCACTCCAGCATTAACAGCTTCACAAGCTCTAGACGTCGCCTATATCCCAGGTGCCATATCATCCAACACTTTCCCAACCGACACAGGTTGAACTTACATCGAGACACATCGAGGCGTCCAATCCCCAGGAGACATTACACACTCCTCTATTCCTTTCCCAACGACTACATAAATCATACCTGGTTGTTACTTTCTCCTCGTTTTATTGTGCTATTATAATTAAAGCATGATAAAAAAACTAACAAAAAAACAAAACACTCAGGCCAGCTCCAAGAAAGGATCCAAGACTTCGAATTCAATTTAAAAACACTTTACTATAGTTGTAACGCCCCGGTTTTGGGCTTGGAAGTCTTGGGCGTTGACCGGTTGGTCAAAGTGCTGATCGAATATATAAGAGGGAATTTAGGAAAACCTAGTTCGGGTTGCACTAAAAATATGGAAAAATATTCTAAAATCATCTTTTAATATATAAAAGTGAACTGTGAAATCAATTTTGGAAAATGAGGTTCGGAAGGTTGACATTTTGGTTAGTGACCAAAATGTAATTTTTGAAAGTTGCGGGACAGTTTTACAAAGGATTGAAACTTTGAATCTTTAAGGAGCTATTATTCCAAAAAGGATTTCTCCAGATTTTTCTAAGATATTTTAAGTCTAAAATCTGATTTTAAAGATTAAGAAAAGAGAGGGAAATCATTTTAACCAATTCTTAACTAATTTTTCTATTTTCTCTCAAATTCTCTTTTCTCTCATTTTCTCTCTACCCAAACAAGATTTCCTCAGATTTCTTTCTCTGATTTTGACTTCTTAATCTCTCATTTCAACTCTCATTTGATTTCTAATCATCTCATCATCAAAACCTCACAATTTACAAGTTGATTCATCAAGCATTTTGGCTCTAAAAGGGAGAAATTCAAGTTTGGAGGTAAGAAGGTCCTTCTCCTCTAAACTATCAGTTCTTTACTGAAATTCCTAAGTTCTCAATCCTTGATTCATGTTTTATTAAAGGCTTTTCAATTGAGATCTTGATTTTTGGCTAAAATGCAAGATTTGGTGATTTTGGTGAAAATTTCGTGTGATCTGTTTAAGCAGGGTTTTGAGGTGTTAAATTGATGTTAAATGAATGCTAAAATGATTAGAATTTGAGGTTTAATCAATGCAATCCCGGATAGGTTGAATTTCCTAAGGTTGGCTTGAGTTTTTGGTTGTTTTTGGAGTGTTTTTGGTGATCTGTTATACCTGGAGGTATAAGGACGTGGTTGTGATCTTTTTGCATGTTAGTTGATGTATAAAAATGGTTAGAAGTGATGGATCTTGGCTGGGTTAAGTTTTGGAAGTGTTTGGAGATGATTTCGGTTGTGTTTGGTAGCCAAATTGTTAGATTTGTGATGAGCAGCGAGTTGTGTTGCTGTTGCTGGTGTTTTAATGCATAAGGATGCATTAATGTTCTGTTTTTATGTGCTTGAAACAGGGGAGGTTGATCCTTGAGTTTTGGAGGTGTTTTCGGAAGGTTTCGGAAGCTTGGAAAGCTTGTTGGCTAGGCTTGATTGGTAATCGGTGAGTGAAAATGGATTTTCAGCTTTTAAACCAAAGGTTGAAGGTTTTGGGAGCTTAGTTTAAGTCTAAACAACTTTGCTAAGCTCAAGTGTAAGTTTTCGGATTACTCTCTTAAAGTGGTGGCCATGTTTTGATGAAATGTGAAATGATGATTTTGCATGATTTGCTACTGTTTTGGAAAGCATGTTTGAGCATGTTAATTGCTGATGTTTTAGCATGATTTATGCTGATGTTTTAAGCCATGTGTTGAAGGTGTCTCTAGGTAAGAGTACCTTGTTTTATGCATTGTTAAATGATGATTTAATGCTTTGAAATGCATGATGAAATGGCTTGATTTAAATGCTTTAAAACAGTGGGTTACATGATGTATAAAGTGTGTGTTGGCAAGTGATGGTTTGTAAAAGTGAAGGTCACTAAGGTGGTTAAAAGTCCTTGAGTGAGCCTTGTTATCTAAGATCATCAAGGTGGTTAAAAGTCCTTGGATGAATCTTGTTGCGGACACTAAGGTGGTTAAAAGTCCTTAGGTGCTCCTTTCCATGGTGGTTAAAAGTCCATGGGGCCAAGGTGTTTAAAAGTCCTTGGGGCCAAGGTGTTTAAAAGTCCTTGGGGTATTTCAAGCTACGGACACAAAGGTGGTTAAAAGTCCTTGTGTGGTCCATTCATGGTGTTTAAAAGTCCATGGCCAAGGTGTTTAAAAGTCCTTGGGGTCCAAGGTGTTTAAAAGTCCTTGGGGAAAGTTGTTGAACTTGATTTCTAAATGAAATGTATCACTTGAGCCAATATGACATGTTTTGTACATGAGATGCATGAGATGCATGATTTGATGTTTATGTTGAAGCATGAGATGCTAGTTTAAATGAAATGTGGAAGCATGTTTTTGCTTGATTTAAAGTATGCTTTGAGCATGTGTAAAGGTTGTTTACAAGCATGATTTACAAATGGTTTAAAATGCATTATTGAATGGTTTTTAAAGAGCACTCCTCACTAAGCTTTGGCTTACGCTCTCTCGTTTTCTTGATTCAATAATGCAGAGCATTAGAGTGCATTGAGGGCAGCAAGAGGAGGCAAGCAAACAAGTACAAGTAAAGCTCAATGTATGAAGGTTTTATAAATGTTTTAGCTTTTGTATGTTTTTGGCAATGGGGGACCAATGTATTTGTTTTGGGAGGTGTTTATGACTCCCTAAATATGTTGCATGTGGTTGATGTTGCTGGCTTTTGGATTGAATTTCTATTGCTTGCTTTTGAAGGTTTAAGGCTTGAATGTTAGCTTGTGTAGGAAGCATGACCTTGAATTTGGGGCTTTTTGCATGAGATGTTATCTTGCTGATTTGATGATGCTTGGATGTCTTAAATATATTTAATTGCATGCTGGTAAAGTTTGGTGATGTTTGGAGCACGTTTGAGTGTCCAATTGCATGATCTAGTATGCTTGGTTGCTTGTCTTTGTGCAGGCGTTTCGGAACAGGGGTGTACCGTTTCGGAACGGGTGCCTTGCATGAACCCAGGCGTCCGAAACGGTATGCACCGTTTCGAAACGGTTTAGCCTCTGCCGAGGCCATGTTCCGGAACCCGTTTCGGAACGGCCCGTGTTTCGGAACAGGGCTAGCCTGTTTCGGAACGGTCGACCGTTAGGGGTCTGACATGGTGGTTACATGTTTTGAAATGTTTGCGTTTTGGTCCTAAATCTTGTGTGATCAATTGCATGAGCTGTGGATGTCCTTTTAAGCTGAAATTTCACAGAGGTGCATGAAACCTGACTAATTTCAAGATGGTAACTTTAATTTGGGTTAAGTCCTTTAATTTATCAGAATTTACAATTTGGTCCCTAAAGTTGTAATTTGTTCAATTGGGTCCCTGTTTGATCTCTGATGTTTGTGATCTTTTGATATGTTGTTTGTATGATCACACTTAAGGTTAATGTGCATCTAGATAAGATTAAAAAGAAAAAAAAAGGGTCGTTAATCAAGGTTGACTTTTGGGTTGACTTTGGTTTTCCCCGTGTAATCTTCGTAGTTCGGGTCAACCGTCTAGACCGGGCTACGGGGGTTACATTTGGTGGTATCAGAGCTGAGTTCTCGAGTAATTGGGAATGTGTGTATGCATGATTGAAGCATGGTTTGGTTTGTATGCTTGTTGAGTGAAAGCATGTTCAATGATATGATATGATGATGTGTATGTGATGCATGTTGTGATGATGCATGATGAGGGTACCCATTGCCAAACAAAAGCTAAAGGGATGATGTTGTTTTTGAAAGAATTTGAGCTTGAATACTTGGAATTTGCTTACCTCGCTGGTCCTGACTTGTTTCATTTTGTATTGTTATGCATGGTAAAAGTATGGCACCACGTAGAGAGTTAAGGAGTAGCGCGAGAGCTACGACCCCGGAGGGGAATGTGAATGATGAGCACACTGGTAGTGCTGTGATACCTCCTCCTCCACCTGGTGGTGGTGGTGCGGAGAGGGAAAGAGCTGGAGCTGGAGCTGAGGCAGCTGGTGCTGGAGCTGCAGGACTTGAAGCTGGTCAGGGGCAAGCGATACCTGACATGTCTGTGCTTGTACAAGCTATTGCGGGTGCGTTTCGAGCAGCAGTAGCTGGAGCTCAAGGAGCTGGGCATCAGGGAGATGCTGGAGCTAGATTACCCTTAGAGCGTTTGCGCAGTCTTGGTGGGACTGAGTTTAGGGGTATGTCAGCTGAGAGGTCTGAAGCGTGGTTGGAGAGTACCAAGCGTGTCTTGGGACAGATGAGTTGCACTGATGTGCAGAAGCTGGGATGTGTGGTGTCACTGCTGCAAGGTGATGCTTATACGTGGTGGACGACCACAATCTCTGGGATGGCTGGTGCTGATGTTACATGGACGTTCTTTCAGCATGCGTTCAAGAGGAGATATCTGGGAGTTAGATATCTGGATGAAAAGAAGCGTGAATTCATGTCTCTGACCCAAGGGAACATGAGTGTGGCTGAGTATGAGGTACAGTTTGTACGTCTTAGCCAGTATGCACCTGAGTTGGTACCTGATGAGCGCGAAAGGTGCGAAAGGTTCCGTTATGGTTTGGTGACGGAGGTTAAGACCTATATGTTAGCTGCTGAGTACAATGATTTCGATGTGTTGGTTAGTCGATCGAAGGACATTGAGATGAACCTGAGTTTGTCTGCTAAGGGTGCTGGAGCTAGCTCTGGGAAAAGAGCTGCTGAATATAGTTCCGGTGGACGGAACAAGAGAGGGCGTGATCAGAGGTTTCAGTCCTCGTCTAAGAGAGGTGGAGGTGCACCTGCTAGGGGCGGCAATGCTAGAGCTGACCCTAGTGCTTGTTGGATTTGTGGTTCCCGTGGTCACTTGAAGCGTGACTGTCCTCGTGCTGGGAGGGAGGTGCAAGCTCCTGTGATAGCAGCTGGTTATGAGTGCTGGAACTGTGGTTCAACTGATCATCTGAGACGTGATTGTCCGAGGATGGCTGGTGGTCAAGAGCGTGCTCCTGTTGTTGCAGCACCGCAGAGAGGTCGTGGGCGCGGCCGTGGTAATTTTCAGAGGCGAGAGGAAGGTGGGCGCGGTGTAGCTCATGTTGTGGCTATTCAACCTGAGGGTGGAGGCCAAGCGAGGGTGTATGCTCAGCGCGAGGGAAGGAATGATGCAGATGTGATTGCAGGTACCTTTACTTTGCAATCCTTGTCATTGCTTTCTTTGATTGATTCTGGATCTACGCATTCATACATTCTTCGTGAGCATGCTGAGTTGCTTGGTTTGCCTGTTGAGTCCTTGGATGTTGGTGTTAGAGTCACTAGTTCTTTTGGTGAAACTGTTGTGACTCGTAAGCTTTATAAAAGGTGTCCTTTGGTTGTTCAAGAGCATGTCTTTCTTGTTGATCTTATGGAGTTGCCCTTTTATGGTTTTGATGTGATCCTTGGTATGGATTGGCTTGCTGAGCATCGTGCTGTTGTGGATTGTGAGAATAAGCGGGTTTCGCTTAGGCTTGCGGATGATTATGAAGTGGTGGTGGTTGGCGAGAATGTGAAGTTTCTTGCCAATGTTGTTTCTACCTTGGAGGCGAGCAGGATGCTGAGGCAAGGTTGTGAAGCTTTTCTGGCTTTTGTGATGAATCCTAGTTCGAAGGAGCTGAGGGTGCAGGATATCAGGGTTGTGAAGGAGTTTCCTGATGTTTTTCCTGAGGAGTTGCCTGGTTTACCTCCTAATCGCGAGGTGGAGTTTGGTATTGAGTTGTATGAGAATACCACTCCTGTGTCCATTACTCCCTATAGAATGGCACCTAAGGAGCTGAAGGAGCTGAAGACGCAGTTGCAAGAGTTGCTTGATCGTGGTTTCATCTGGCCGAGTGTTTCGCCTTGGGGTGCTCCTGTTTTGTTTGTGAAGAAGAAAGATGGCACGATGAGGATGTGCATTGATTACCGTCAGCTGAACAAGTTGACTATCAAGAATCGGTATCCTTTGCCGAGGATTGATGATCTCTTTGATCAATTTCGGGGAGCTGCTGTGTTCTCTAAGATTGACTTGAGGTCAGGGTATTATCAATTGAAGGTGAAGGATATGGATGTGCCTAAGACAGCTTTCAGGACAAGGTATGGGCATTATGAGTTCCTTGTGATGCCGTTTGGTTTGACAAATGCTCCTGCTGCTTTCATGGACATGATGAATCGTGTTTTTCATGAATACCTGGACAAGTTTGTTGTGGTGTTCATTGATGATATCCTTGTGTACTCGCGTACTGAGGAAGAGCACGAAGAGCATTTGAGGGTTGTGTTGCAAGCTTTGTTGGAGAATCAGCTTTATGCTAAGTTGAGCAAGTGTGAGTTTTGGCTTAGAGAGGTTGTTTTTCTTGGGCATGTGGTCTCAGCTGAGGGGATTCGTGTTGATCCTCAGAAGATTGAAGCGGTGATGAACTGGAAAGTTCCTAAGTCTGTTCAGGAGGTTCGTAGTTTCCTTGGTTTGGCAGGATACTACCGAAGGTTTGTGGATGGTTTTTCCAAGATTGCTGCTCCTTTGACGAAGTTGCTGCAGAAAGATGTTAAGTATGAGTGGACAGAAGCGAGACAGCAAGCTTTTGAGAAGCTGAAGTTGGCTTTGACGCAAGCTCCTATCTTGATTCAGCCTGAATCAGGGAAAGAGTTTGTAGTCTACAGTGATGCATCCTATGTTGGTTTGGGGTGTGTGCTGATGCAAGAGGGTAAGGTTGTGGCTTATGCGTCGCGGCAGTTGAAGGTGCATGAGTGCAATTATCCTACGCATGATATTGAGTTGGCTGCAGTGGTTTTTGCTCTGAAGATCTGGAGGCATTATCTGTATGGTGAGAAGTGTACGGTGTACACGGATCACAAGAGTTTGAGGTATCTGATGTCTCAGAAGGAGTTGAATCTCAGGCAGCGACGTTGGTTGGAGTTGCTCAAAGATTATGATCTGACGATAGAGTATCATCCTGGAAAGGCCAATGTTGTTGCGGATGCCTTGAGTAGGAAGGTAGCTGTTGAGCTGAGAGCTATGTTTGCTAGCTTGAGTATATCGCAGGATGGTGGTCTTGTTGCTGAGTTGCAAGTGAAACCTTCGTTGGTTCAGTTGATCAAGGATAAGCAGTTGTTGGATGATTCCTTGGTGTCTCATGTTCAGGATATCGCGGAGGGTAGACCTTCGGATTTCTGTTTTAATGAGGATGGGGTGTTGTGTTTTGGTAATCGGATAGTAGTGCCTGCAGATGCTGAGTTGAGGCGTGCTATTCTAGCTGAAGGTCATAGTAGTCCTTTTGCTATGCATCCTGGTAGTACAAAGATGTATCGCGATCTTCGTGATGAGTACTATTGGGTGGGCTTGAAGAAGGATGTGGCAGAGTTCGTGAGCAAGTGTTTGGTGTGTCAGCAAGTTAAGGCTGAACATCAGGTTCCTTCTGGTTTGTTGCAACCGTTGAAAATCCCTGAATGGAAGTGGGAGAGGGTTACCATGGATTTTGTATCTGGTTTGCCTTTGTCTCCGTCGAAAAAGAATTCTGTTTGGGTGATTGTGGATCGCCTGACGAAGTGTGCACATTTCTTGCCTGTGCATACTACGTTTTCCTTGGATAAGCTGGCAGACCTGTACGTTGCTGAGGTTGTGAGGTTGCATGGTGTGCCTAAGTCGATCGTGTCGGATAGGGATCCGAGGTTCACGTCGCGTTTTTGGCAGTGTTTGCATCAAGCTTTGGGTACAAGGTTGCATTTCAGTACATCCTATCATCCCCAGTCGGATGGCCAGTCTGAGCGAGTTATTCAGATTTTGGAGGATATGTTGAGATGCTGCGTGATAGAGTTTCAAGGTTCTTGGGAGAAGCATCTGCCTTTGGTTGAGTTCGCTTACAACAACAGTTTTCAGGCAAGTATACAGATGGCACCTTATGAGGCTCTGTATGGGAGGAAGTGTAGGACTCCTCTGTGTTGGGCTGAAACTGGTCAAAAGTTGGTTTCGATGCCTGCTTTGTTGAAAGGTACCACCGAGAAGGTGAAGCTCATTTGTGAGCGGTTGAAGGCTGCTTCTGATCGGCAGAAGTCTTACGCGGATTTGAAGCGTAGGGAGATAGAGTTTGCGGTGGGTGATCGCGTGTTCTTGAAGGTTTCGCCTTGGAAGAAGGTGATGAGGTTTGGGCGGAAGGGTAAGCTGAGCCCTAGATACATTGGACTGTATGAGGTTGTTGAGCGTGTTGGTCCTGTTGCGTATCGGTTGAGGTTACCTCAGGAGCTGGAGAAGATTCATGATGTGTTCCATGTTTCTATGCTCCGTAGGTATCGATCTGATCCTTCGCATGTGTTGCCTGTGGAGGAGGTGGAATTGAATCCAGATTTGACCTATGATGAGGAACCGGTGAAGATTCTGGATTCAGATAGCAAGGTTCTTCGTGGCAAGACCATTGAGTTGGTGAAGGTGCTGTGGAAGCATCGCGGTGTTGAGGAAGCCACGTGGGAGCGGAAGGAGGATATGCTGAAGCAGTTTCCTTATCTCTTTCCTTCAGGTAAATTTCGAGGACGAAATTTCTTAAGGGGGGGAGAGTTGTAACGCCCCGGTTTTGGGCTTGGAAGTCTTGGGCGTTGACCGGTTGGTCAAAGTGCTGATCGAATATATAAGAGGGAATTTAGGAAAACCTAGTTCGGGTTGCACTAAAAATATGGAAAAATATTCTAAAATCATCTTTTAATATATAAAAGTGAACTGTGAAATCAATTTTGGAAAATGAGGTTCGGAAGGTTGACATTTTGGTTAGTGACCAAAATGTAATTTTTGAAAGTTGCGGGACAGTTTTACAAAGGATTGAAACTTTGAATCTTTAAGGAGCTATTATTCCAAAAAGGATTTCTCCAGATTTTTCTAAGATATTTTAAGTCTAAAATCTGATTTTAAAGATTAAGAAAAGAGAGGGAAATCATTTTAACCAATTCTTAACTAATTTTTCTATTTTCTCTCAAATTCTCTTTTCTCTCATTTTCTCTCTACCCAAACAAGATTTCCTCAGATTTCTTTCTCTGATTTTGACTTCTTAATCTCTCATTTCAACTCTCATTTGATTTCTAATCATCTCATCATCAAAACCTCACAATTTACAAGTTGATTCATCAAGCATTTTGGCTCTAAAAGGGAGAAATTCAAGTTTGGAGGTAAGAAGGTCCTTCTCCTCTAAACTATCAGTTCTTTACTGAAATTCCTAAGTTCTCAATCCTTGATTCATGTTTTATTAAAGGCTTTTCAATTGAGATCTTGATTTTTGGCTAAAATGCAAGATTTGGTGATTTTGGTGAAAATTTCGTGTGATCTGTTTAAGCAGGGTTTTGAGGTGTTAAATTGATGTTAAATGAATGCTAAAATGATTAGAAGTTGAGGTTTAATCAATGCAATCCCGGATAGGTTGAATTTCCTAAGGTTGGCTTGAGTTTTTGGTTGTTTTTGGAGTGTTTTTGGTGATCTGTTATACCTGGAGGTATAAGGACGTGGTTGTGATCTTTTTGCATGTTAGTTGATGTATAAAAATGGTTAGAAGTGATGGATCTTGGCTGGGTTAAGTTTTGGAAGTGTTTGGAGATGATTTCGGTTGTGTTTGGTAGCCAAATTGTTAGATTTGTGGTGAGCAGCGAGTTGTGTTGTTGTTGCTGGTGTTTTAATGCATAAGGATGCATTAATGTTCTGTTTTTATGTGCTTGAAACAGGGGAGGTTGATCCTTGAGTTTTGGAGGTGTTTTCGGAAGGTTTCGGAAGCTTGGAAAGCTTGTTGGCTAGGCTTGATTGGTAATCGGTGAGTGAAAATGGATTTTCAGCTTTTAAACCAAAGGTTGAAGGTTTTGGGAGCTTAGTTTAAGTCTAAACAACTTTGCTAAGCTCAAGTGTAAGTTTTCGGATTACTCTCTTAAAGTGGTGGCCATGTTTTGATGAAATGTGAAATGATGATTTTGCATGATTTGCTACTGTTTTGGAAAGCATGTTTGAGCATGTTAATTGCTGATGTTTTAGCATGATTTATGCTGATGTTTTAAGCCATGTGTTGAAGGTGTCTCTAGGTAAGAGTACCTTGTTTTATGCATTGTTAAATGATGATTTAATGCTTTGAAATGCATGATGAAATGGCTTGATTTAAATGCTTTAAAACAGTGGGTTACATGATGTATAAAGTGTGTGTTGGCAAGTGATGGTTTGTAAAAGTGAAGGTCACTAAGGTGGTTAAAAGTCCTTGAGTGAGCCTTGTTATCTAAGATCATCAAGGTGGTTAAAAGTCCTTGGATGAATCTTGTTGCGGACACTAAGGTGGTTAAAAGTCCTTAGGTGCTCCTTTCCATGGTGGTTAAAAGTCCATGGGGCCAAGGTGTTTAAAAGTCCTTGGGGCCAAGGTGTTTAAAAGTCCTTGGGGTATTTCAAGCTACGGACACAAAGGTGGTTAAAAGTCCTTGTGTGGTCCATTCATGGTGTTTAAAAGTCCATGGCCAAGGTGTTTAAAAGTCCTTGGGGTCCAAGGTGTTTAAAAGTCCTTGGGGAAAGTTGTTGAACTTGATTTCTAAATGAAATGTATCACTTGAGCCAATATGACATGTTTTGTACATGAGATGCATGAGATGCATGATTTGATGTTTATGTTGAAGCATGAGATGCTAGTTTAAATGAAATGTGGAAGCATGTTTTTGCTTGATTTAAAGTATGCTTTGAGCATGTGTAAAGGTTGTTTACAAGCATGATTTACAAATGGTTTAAAATGCATTATTGAATGGTTTTTAAAGAGCACTCCTCACTAAGCTTTGGCTTACGCTCTCTCGTTTTCTTGATTCAATAATGCAGAGCATTAGAGTGCATTGAGGGCAGCAAGAGGAGGCAAGCAAACAAGTACAAGTAAAGCTCAATGTATGAAGGTTTTATAAATGTTTTAGCTTTTGTATGTTTTTGGCAATGGGGGACCAATGTATTTGTTTTGGGAGGTGTTTATGACTCCCTAAATATGTTGCATGTGGTTGATGTTGCTGGCTTTTGGATTGAATTTCTATTGCTTGCTTTTGAAGGTTTAAGGCTTGAATGTTAGCTTGTGTAGGAAGCATGACCTTGAATTTGGGGCTTTTTGCATGAGATGTTATCTTGCTGATTTGATGATGCTTGGATGTCTTAAATATATTTAATTGCATGCTGGTAAAGTTTGGTGATGTTTGGAGCACGTTTGAGTGTCCAATTGCATGATCTAGTATGCTTGGTTGCTTGTCTTTGTGCAGGCGTTTCGGAACAGGGGTGTACCGTTTCGGAACGGGTGCCTTGCATGAACCCAGGCGTCCGAAACGGTATGCACCGTTTCGAAACGGTTTAGCCTCTGCCGAGGCCATGTTCCGGAACCCGTTTCGGAACGGCCCGTGTTTCGGAACAGGGCTAGCCTGTTTCGGAACGGTCGACCGTTAGGGGTCTGACATGGTGGTTACATGTTTTGAAATGTTTGCGTTTTGGTCCTAAATCTTGTGTGATCAATTGCATGAGCTGTGGATGTCCTTTTAAGCTGAAATTTCACAGAGGTGCATGAAACCTGACTAATTTCAAGATGGTAACTTTAATTTGGGTTAAGTCCTTTAATTTATCAGAATTTACAATTTGGTCCCTAAAGTTGTAATTTGTTCAATTGGGTCCCTGTTTGATCTCTGATGTTTGTGATCTTTTGATATGTTGTTTGTATGATCACACTTAAGGTTAATGTGCATCTAGATAAGATTAAAAAGAAAAAAAAAGGGTCGTTAATCAAGGTTGACTTTCGGGTTGACTTTGGTTTTCCCCGTGTAATCTTCGTAGTTCGGGTCAACCGTCTAGACCGGGCTACGGGGGTTACAATAGTAATAAGGCAATGGGCATCCACCTTCCCCACTCATAGCATAAGGCATACAACGTACATATCACAACCATCGTGTATTACAAACAATAAGATTCAGCCCACAACATCATCATATATAACAGTCCACACTCACATCACAACCATGATACATAGCATCACCATCATTTATTCAACATTAACATGCTTATAACATTCACCATGCATAGCAAACATAACCAATTACATAAAATCACATCACATCAACTTGCCATTAACTTACCATCACCCCATTCTTTCGTAACCTATCTCTAATACCACCAAATGTATCCCCCTCAACTCGGCCTAGCTAGTAGACCGAACCAAACAGGTCACACGGGGAATATTGAAGTACAACGGGAAGGTTTACTTCAATAAACAATCTTATTTTTTCTTTTTATCTTATCTAGATGCAAATTAGGTTCCTTTGTGTTTAACATTGCAGCAGATCATTCAAAACTCAAACACACATCAAGTTCATCCAACAATAGCTTTTAAGGACAATTTTGTAATTTTTCCAATTCATAAGGACTTAAGCCATTTTAGAGTTGCCATTCTTTAACTAGTCTCATTGCATGCATCACAGTTAAATCTCAGCTCAAAATAATCATTCATTCTCATTCAATTGCATCCACAACATTCAGGGACTAAAACGCAAAGAATCAGAACTTCAAAACATTCCATTAACTAACATAACCGACACCTGTTTCGAAACACTAAGGCCCTGTTTCGAAACATGGGCTCATATCGAAACGCCTTTGAAGTGTTTCGAAACCATGGTTTCCAGTAGCAAACCGTATTGGAACCGACCTTACCCGTTTCGAAACCCTAAGGCTATTTCAGGTACCCTTTTTCGATACATGCTCGAGTGTTTCGAAACACCTGTGCATGTAATGACATATTTTGCTGGTTTTTTACCAAAAAATCCAACCTAAACAATTCCAACATGTTTCTAACATGCACACATCATTCCTCAAATATATGAAGCATATTTAACATCAAAGCATGGCCAAATGTATCAATGGAAATCTAAAGGCATGCGACCTAGCAAATAAGCCACTCAAGAATCAAAACTCAATCCAAAACTCCAAACACCAATTAAAGGCCTTTTACAAGTATAAATGCATATAGCAAACATACTCAAAGGGTGTTCATACACATCACCCATAAAAACATGATATCTCTCATTGCCCTTATTACTCTAGTTCATAACCGAAACATACTTTCAAAGAGAAGTCTCTTAGGATTCCCTTACAAGTTGCTGCCTCCAAACTCTTAGTTATCTGCATTAATGGGAAAAAGAGAGCGTAAGCATACAAGCTTAGTGAAGGGTGCTTAAAACTCAAAAAAACCATCATTGCTTAAAACCATTTTACACTTTTGAAAACCATCAAGCTTTCTTGAAATCCATGCACATCATTAACAAAAATCAGCATGATAAACTACATGCAACAAGTATCATATACTTCAACAGAAAAAATCCATTTGCTAACACATAACTCAAGCATTCCATGCATAACTACCAATATGCAAAGCTTAAAAGTAAAACATGCATTTTTCATGTTATGCATCCATAAACATTTCCATAGTAATTAATCAATTATATTGGCTCACAAGTGACCAACAACATTCTCATTTCTCAAAACATATCAGATACACGGATTCCCAAGTGTTGTCCAAACACTTCATACATTCTCACTGGCATCTCAAGGTTCAAACACGGAAGCTACCCTCCACCATTGTGACACTCGTGGTGGAGTATTTGGTACCTTACAACCCCTCAACACCACTTATCGGTAGATGTATAACCCCACTAACGAGAGACGAGACACAACTAAATTTCCTCAATCGTTAGGGTACATGGATGGAGTTTTCGGTACAATCACAACCCCTCAACATCCAAAGCGACTTGTTTGTAGTGCACTCAATCTCATATCTGGCTAACTATATCCGATTTCATTTGCAAACCACTTTACACAACATCACTTTACAAAACCTAAATTTCCGACGCAAAAATCAAGCGCCCGAAGTCCCCGTAACTTCGCCAAATGCATTCAAAGAATTCTCCCATGTTTATACCACACAAGAACATAGGATTAATGCATCCCAATGTATTGAAACCACCAGCAACCACTAAAAACCCGCAGCTCTGCCCAAAAGCACCAAAATACCCATCCGAAACAACCGAAATCACCTTCGATTGATCACTAAACTCAACCCAACCATCAACAAACACCTCCATCACATTTTAACCATAAATCAGCATCCAAAAACATCCTAATATCATCTATATACCTCCAGCAGCTCAGATTTCACATTTCAAGGACAAAAACCCAAAACTAACGACCTAGACAATTAGAGATCTCAATGATTTCGGGATTATTATGACCAAAACTCATTATCAACATCAATAATATTCCAAAACATGATTAGAAACCATATGAACTGATCTAAAACAAAGCAAATACAAAAATCACATTTTAATTCTTGATTAGAGGAGTAGCACGAAATTACCTCCAAACCTTGATTTTCTTCCAATTGGCAAGTTTTAAACTCATGAAGCTTTAAGGAAATCTTTTAAATCTTTGAGGAAAATCTTTGGAAAAGAGTTGTAAATCAAAAGATCAAAAGAATAAAAATAATTTTGGAAATTAAGAGAAAAGAGGGAATGATTGGCTGAAGAGAAAACGAGAAATTGAAATGTTACGTCAATTATGGTTTTACAAAATAAATACCTTTTTATTTAATAAAATCCCCCTCTTCGATTTTAATTAAAACATTATAATCACATGCCAATTAAAAGAAAATGCTTAATTGCCAAAAAGCTCCCTAAAGATTTTAAGAATTTGACTCTCCTTTGAAAAATTGCCCTTTTACAAAGTTTTAAATCTTTACATTTTAGTCACTGCCCAAAAATGTTCACATCCCAAAATCCATTTAGTAAAATTGATTTTACCAAACCCATCTATATGATTTTAGATGACTTTAGAAAAAAAATTACCATATTTCTACCTTACCGCGAATCATAATTTTCGTGAACCGATCCTAAAAGCTCGAATCTCCAATTCTAGGTTCGACTAACCTAAACTGATGTCTAAAACATCTGAGCCCAAAATAAGGGCGTTACAAAACCATCCCAAAATGTATACAACATTTTCAAAACATCAAAACACAATCATACATTTTCAAAACATATGCATGCAACCTATGCAAAAATAGCCACTAAAGAGTCAAAACACAAACCGAGGCATAAACCAACAAGTAAAGGCCATTTACAAGTCATTAAGGGCATTTCAAACATGCCACAAACCAGGGAGTTTCAAATCACATCTCTGAAAACAACAATGTATCCTCCAATTTCCAATTATTAATACTAATAAGCAAATGTAAAACCAAACTTGAGCTTAATCCAACTCCTTGATGTACAAGTCAGCTAGTTTAGGAAGGTCGTAGTCCATTCTAACCGGTATGTAGTGAGTTGACTTAGTGAAACGATCTATAATGACCCATATGGCATCGTGTTTAGCAGGAGTTAAAGGTAGACCACTGACAAATTCCGTGGTGATCTTCTCTCACTTCCATTGTGTAACCCCCTCGACCCGGTCTGGGGGAAAGACCAAACCAAACGGATCTCACGGGGAATATTGAAGTAAACCGGGAAGTTTACCCGAATAAACAACCCTATTTTTTCATTTTATCTTGTCTAGATGCTCATTATCATCCTAAGCACAAATGTTTAGTGAGGGTTGCTCAAAACAAACCAACAACAACAATGCATTTTAAAACCATTTCTCATTTAGAAATCTCTATCTTGTCATGCTCTTTCTATCTAATGTTTGAAATCATTTTCAAAGCAAAACCACATCATTTAAACCATATGTACCATCTATCTCTTGCATTAATCTAAATGCAAAATCTCAAGGCATAGCCTTACATGCTTAAATCTCACAAAGAATATCTTAAAACATTATCTCATATGCATTGTCAATTCATTTAAATAATTTATAAATAAGGTACATGTGAATCTCAAATATTGGCATTTAGCAACAATACTCAGATATGCATATAGCTTGACTAATTGTCAAGTCCTAGCCCGATTGAATCTCACATCATCGGACTCTCATGGCGGCATCTCTCATCGCCACAAAACTTGATGGAATCTCTAATCATCAAGACCTTCCGTGATGGAATATCTCATCACCATACTCTCACTTTGGAACGGGATGGCACTACCCCCAATGCCCGAACCAAAGAGCACATATGATTTTTTATATTTGTAGAGCTATTAGGCGTTCTCTATTTATGAGCGCAAGTGCACACTCCTGTCAAGTTATAGTATATAAGATATCGTCTCCCACTGGGATTGGATAACTTGCTTTGAATTGTTGTTCCTGCACAAGAAAAGTAAATGCACAAGTAAGGTGGTTGTTTGAGAAGAAAAGTAAAATAAAAAACACAAGTAATAATAAAAGGAAGTGATCAGATTTATAGAGAGGGCAGGGTTATATTGCGGCTTAGTGTGAAACTGCGTTGGATAGGTCAAGTTGTTTTGCGTTGCCACGATCTGCTGCCTTGGCGGGTAATGCAATGCAAGAATATAACTTAGAATTAATTTCTAATGCTAGTGTAGTGTGTGTAGAACTGTATACATGTTGAATATGCAGAATAACTAAATAAACAAAGATGTTGTTATGATATATAAGGTTGCTGCCGAGGCATCATAGTTTAACATAATAGTTTAATCGTGGTAATGAGGGCTTCGGCTTATCACAACTACTCTCTTAGGTATGAAATTAAGATAGGACCAAACTACAAAATCCCGAACCCATGGAGTAGAGTAATCCCATGAAGACTTTCATTCCCTCATGCTAATTTGTTTGTCACTTCAAAACTTTCAGATTTATGGACTTTGATAGCAGCAGAATGTCCTCACACATGATTCTTCCTAGAGCCTGTTGCGGGCACCTCTAGGGTAAACAACAATGTTCTTTGTTTTTACTTCTGCTGCCGTGGTAGTGTTGTATTTTTCTGTTTCTCTTTTCTGCCTTGGCGGCTACCTACAATCATTGTCAGAACTTTACAAAGAATTGTAAAAACAAGCAGGTAGTGTTAGTTAGACATCCTAACAAATCCATCAAGTAACAATAGTGTTTGACAATTTAGGCAATGGAAAAAAAATTCTAAGTCATTTTTCATGCATTTCCCACATTAAGTTCAATTTATTATTGGTGTGAAAATAAGTAATCGACTAACTATCACAGGCACAAGTTATATAACAAATTTTTCTGTTCCGATTATTACTAAGTCAAGTACAATGCAATCTATATGCTACGAAGTATGCCTACACAAAAGATGTGAGAGATATCACCCCAAACTCGAGATGGGCATTGCCCTAAATGCACTAAGTAAAACAGAAAAAGAAAATAAAAAGAAAAATTAAGGCAAGAAAAATGGGAGAAAACTTAGCCTTAGTCAGATGGTGTAGAGGAATATGAGGGATTGTCTGTCGTCATCTGCAAGTTACGTCAGTAGGCTTAGAATTAATGTCGTGTTATATGCTTAGCGGTCTTGATTTTTATGGGTTTGGACATTGGGGTGGGCGTCTTTATGCAATGCCGACTAGAAGAAACCTGATTGGATCACTTTTGCTGTCGTGCGCTGCCCTCCAATGTGGCCTCCATATGGTGCTACATGCCACTATGATAGTATGGCTTGATGTTCACCCTTTGGGACGTATCGTCTGATAACCTGGTATGCACAGTTTTCAAAAAAGAAAGGATCATACAAAAAATAATGCTTAGCATCATGTTGGAATCGTTTCTTTCCTTGAAAGTTAAGTTCATAGGGTAAAACACCAGATACTAAATAATTCACAATATCTACGCACCAAGGTGTGTCTGTAGATGCCGCTACTGCGACCTCTTCATGGGCAGCAAGTGAGATGCCTTCAGCTTCTACAGCGGCTACCAGAGCACATGCTAGTAGCAACTATTCATCAAGGAATGCATCTTGAATTTCGCTATTGGAGGTCTTTTCTTGTCCATTCGCAAGCCGGGAGAGATGGTCCACCACTTGATTTTTTATCCCCTTCTTGTCTCGAATTTCCAAGTCAAACTCTTGTAGCAGCAGGATCCAACAGATCAGCCGAGGCTTTGCATTCTTATTGGCGAACAGGTACCTCCAGGCAGAATGATCGGTGTAAACTATCACCTTTGTACCAATATGGTAGGGCTGTAACTTATCGAAGGCGAACACTACTACCAGTAACTCTTTCTCTGTAGTGGTGTAGTTGGTTTGGGCAAAATTTAGTGTTTTGCTAGCGTGGTAGATTACATGAAAGATTTTGTTTCTGTGCTGTCCTAGGGTGGCGCCAACGGTAGTATCACTGGAATCACACATGAGCTCAAAGGGTTGACTCCAATCGGGGGATCTACCACAAGTGTTGTCACTAGTGTTTTCTTTAAGGTTGTGAATGCCTCCTAGCTTTCCTCATCAAAGTTGAACAGTTTGTCCTGTTCCAGCAAGGTACACATCGATTTAGAGATTTAGAAAATTTCTCAATGAATTTGCGATAAAAACCTCCGTGTCCTAGGAAACTCCGAATGCCCTTGACAGCGGTGGGCGGCAGCAAGTTGTCAATTACTTCAATCTCGGCTTTGTCTACTATTGCGTTTCAAAAGTCCTATCGCAATGAAGTTCAAGTGTACACGACGCAAGTAGTAAAGTGATACTCGAAGTATTGGATGTCGAATCCACAGGGACTGGAAATAGCTTTATCCTCGAATTGCTGCACAATAGAGAAAAATAGTTTAAATTGTTTGGGAAATAATATCGAAGAATAATGAATATAAGAGAATGAAAACTCAAGGTTCAGATATAGGCCAGTATTGATCTGCTCAGTAATGCAGGTGTTGCACTCTATAAAAATTCCTATTCTGTTGTCGTCCAAGTCGCGGCAGCACCTGTTACGGCAGTAGTCTGTTGTTGTCGCAGTAGCGAACATACAACTCTGTACTTCAAGCTTGGCAAGAATCCCTGCAGTGACTTGTCCTATCCCTAGGTCCAAGTACTGTTGCTGAACACTTCTTGAATGATACCTTCCGGCGTGAATTGAAGGGTGAACACCAATGTTGTTGAATTCTTCCTTAGCCACTTAACCTCGTCTTATACCTAGGTCCGAGATAGTTCAACCATAAACTGGAGAACCCGTACTTATTCCTTTCGTATACTTAACTCTCCCGATATTAAGTAAATAGATAATCTCACAGTGCTCTCCCGATACTCTTGCAAGATGTTGAAACCAGAATAAGCAAACTTGAAGTTTTATTTCATTGAACAGAAAATTCCTAAAACAGTACAGTCCTTGCAACTACTTTACAGAATCAACCCTTAGCCCTAGGGGAAGTTTAGAACATGATGAGAAGGGGAAAACGACAAGGGTTTTGGGGAAGACGGCTAGAGATGAGATATCCTTCCCTAGGTCGAATTACATGCCTCTATATAGGCCATGGGTTCAAGTTTTCTTATAAGGTAAGAATACAAGTTCAAACTAAACTACAACTCTAATTAAGATTAAATCTTCTGAGTAGATGCCTTTAATTCGTCTTTTTTTCTTGCTTTGAGTTTCTTCCTTGAACTTTGGGCTTGGCCTTCATTCTACTCTAGGGCTCAGAAAAATATAGGAGTGGTCCAGGACATACCGGCTTGAATTCCTCTATCTGTCGAGCCCCACTTCCCTTTTCCCTTCACCAATGTTGTCGTCATGGCTGCCACAGCAGTGGCCACGACAGCGTCCTCCTTCTCGACTCCAGCCCTGTGTTCCAGCTCTGCTCCTTCACTGTCTTGAGTCTTCCACAACAACTACCTCCAAAAGTAGCGAAATTAGTAGAAACTGTGTCATTTTATCTAATTGTGATGTATATGTGAAACTTTACCTAAATGCAATGAATTATGCTTGAATACAGCAGCAATATGGGTTAAATATGGGGTAAAATATAGAACTTTTGCACACTCAACACACCCCCAAACTCAAATTCTTGCTTGCCCTCAAGCAAGTATAACCTAACTAAAAATATTTTTTTTGTTTTGCTTAATTCAGTGAACTTTTCATTACTTACCACACATGCCCTATCACGAACACTACCTTATCGGATGTTTTTGGATTTATTCGGAACCATGCTATAGGTCTTGTGTAGTGTGTGCATGTTTTGTGAACAAATATGTGCCTAAACTATTTCAGTTTACTAGAATAGTTAAGCAACTCACTTGAATTTTTATGCCACATTTCATTTTTTGGAGGCAATTCTTAGGCTCCTTTAGTTTTTTTTCTGAAGTAGACTCCGTGTTTTCCTTATTTTAAGTTTGACTAGAGCCTCTTTTGGGCACCTCTAGCTAACTTCCTAGAGACGGTATTAGGCACCTCTAGGGGTATTGAGTCTAAATTATCTTTTCTTTTCCTAGAGCCAGTGTTAGGCACCTCTAGGGGCAACTCAAGTGGTTAAGCTTTTTCTACTCTAGTTCACTAACAGTAGCCTAGACAGCATATAAGACACAAAGGGTGGTTAAAGATCAGAACTATAGCAAGGCTCTAAACTGTTCCTAAAACATCTTAAACGCACTGCCACAACAGAATATGTCGCGACATGTAAGTTCAGTTCAAAGACTTAAGCCAAATATTATTTTATTTATTTATTTTTATTTATTTTTGACAAAAATAAACTTAATAATAACTAACACTTAGACACAATTTTAAAACACAAAAGACACTTCATTACTGGAGGGATGCCACCCCCAAACTCGAGGGTTGCATTGCCCTCAATGCATGATGACATGGATAAAAAGAAAAATAAAATACATCACAAGATAAATAAGATAGAAACTTAATTTGAGGAGTTGTCATCGCTGCTACTGATGACCTGTAGCTGCCGGCGGGCAGTGGCCTTCATTGTGGGGGCCGACAGAGTGCTAGGGGAGGCAGAAGCAGTTTTCTTTTTGGCTTCCCTTGGCGGCTGGATACGGGTGGGTGAGATTTGGGGTGGCTTGTCCAGCACTTGTACCTCATCTTCGGAGTTGGTGTTGTTGCTGGAAGACTTGCCCTAGCCGGAGGGTCCTTCACCAACTTTGTTGGGCTTATGCCTCTTCATTGGAGTGAACTCTTTGGAGAGGTTTCTGGCTACAGAGGGCTCTCCGTCAGATTCCTGCCAGACGGATGACGAGGAGAACCCTTCGAAGTAGTCCTTGTTTAGCTCTGTTAGTGGCTCCTTTCTATTCTCACCTCTTCACTTGGCAGTTGTAGTGTGGCTACCGCTTTCAGCTATCGTGACCGGTGTAGGAGTAGAGGCAGCAGATGGAGTCTTTGGTGTGGCAGCAGGGGTAGGAGTTGGTGTGTGGGCAGAAAAATATTGTTCCGGGAAGGTAGGGAACGATACATGTGGAAAATTTAAATTCTTATGAATAAAAGTCACCATGGTTTCCATGAAGTCCCTTATGAAGCTCATCACACAAAGCTGCCTTTCCTCCATCTTTCTGAGTGTTGCTAGAATCTGGGTGGAGGCATCTTGTGGAGGGGCTTCTGTCGTTGGCTGCTGCTGCTCTGTTGCGGCAGGTTCCATCTGACTGGGGCCTACCGGCTGTTCTACTGTGGTTGAAGGGTTGAAGAAGGACAGTGGGGTTGCTTCTTTCAGCTCCATGAGGCTGAAGATGCTTCGCTCCGTCCAGCCTTTCCCTCGGACTTTAAAGTCTTCGGCAATTTCTGGAACGTTGCGGCCTCGACATATTTCGGTGATGAGTTACGGGAAGATAAGGGGTCCAGATTTTCGGAGAGCACATTACAAAATCCCCTCCCTTATGTATTAGCCGACGTTGGTGGGTCTTTCATTTAAAATTGAATGTACAAGTGCTAACCTCAGTTTGTCGACTGCACTGTTATGGGAGGATGGCATGATTCTCATCTTTACGAAGTGATTCCATAATTTCACCTCGGGAGTTAGTTGAGTTCTTTTCACTGTCCATGGATGCTTTGGGTCGGTGTTCCACTCTGTCCCCTCCTCCGTCACTTCTGCCATCACTGTATCATAGTCTGCTGCCGATAGACTTTTGACGAACCTCTTGTGGGCATCCTCCTTTCTACTGACATAGAGGCCATATAGGGTGTTGATGTAAGAAGACTCAAAAGAAAGTTCTTTACCTCGCACCGTCATGGTCGTAGTATCCTTGCTGTCGACGGCAGCATAAATTTCCGGACCAACGTGACATTCATTTCTTCCGGCTAGGCAGCAAACCACTGCTACTTCAAGGCATGGATCTTCTTTGTGGTGAAGGGTTCAAGCCCTATGTTTCCCGTGGGCTCGGTGTAGAGAAAACCCCTTTCTTCCCATATTTCCCTCTTCTGGAAGGAGTGGTAGTATCTGCCGGCAGAGTTTGTGGAGGCAAAGCGGTTTGGGATGGCACAATGGCTGGGTGTGCTGACTGCTGCAGTAGAGCTGGAGGCAGCACTTCTGCGAGTTTGTCTGCTAGTCATGGTTGCAAGGCTGTGGAAAATAAAGAGAAATTTGAGATCTAGAAAAAGCAAATTGAGAGAGTAAAAGTGAGGTCAAAAATAAATAGTGAATGGGGGTTTATATAGATAAACAATTTTCTGCCCGTTGGAGCTGTAACGGCAAGCGCGAATAACGGGGCCAGTTGTTACGCGGTTTCTAACGCGTCTGTCACGCGTTTTCGTGTCTGCTGCGCGTCAATTACGCGTTTGACAGGCTGTATTTGCTGTGTCTATCGCAAAAGTTGATGACAGGCTGTGACGACAGACTCATCCGTTGGGCTTTTTGGGCTGTTGTTTATATGGTGGGCTGATTCACTTCTTCTCTTCTCCTTGTTTCCCTTATTTCCTAAAAATAATTCAAATAAAAACCTTAGTTCCTAAAAATAAAATAAAATAATTCTTAATTCCTAATAAAATAAAATAAAATAAAATAACTAAGTTAAATTAGGGATGCCTTGAGGGCATCTCCTAAAGTAACTACTTCATGCATTCTTGGGGCTTCAGTCCCCTGATAATGCTTTAGTCTCTACCCGTTGACTTTGAACTGGTGCCCGTCCTTTAAGGATTGGATTGTGATGGCACCATGTGGGAACACCTGGACAACTTGAAAAGGACCGGACCATCTAGATTTAAGCTTTCATGGGAAAAGTTTTAATCTAAAGTTAAACTACAACACAATCTTCCCTGGGGAGAACTGTTGTGGCAGCAACTTCTTGTCTTGCCACCTTTTGGTTTTATCTTTGTATATCTTTGCATTGACGTAGGCCATTGCTCGAATTTCCTCAATTTCATTCAAGTCGAGTAGCCTCTTTTGTCATGCCTTATCTAAGTCCATGTTTACTGCCTTGATAGCCCATTAAGCTCTGTGCTCTATCTCGACAGGTAAGTGGCATGTTTTCCCATAGATAAGCCTATAGGGTGACATTCCTAATGGTGTTTTGAATGTTGTTCGATAGGCCCATAGTGCATCATTGACGTGTAAAGACCAATCTTTTTTAGTAGGATTAACCATCTTCTCGAGAATGTTCTTTACTTCCCGGTTGGATATTTCGGCCTGTCCATTGGTTTGAGGGTGATATAATGTTGCAATCCGGTACTTTACTCTATATTTTCTTAAGGCGGCAGCAATTAACCTATTATCAAAATGTCTCCCTTCGTCACTGATGATCGCCTTAGGTACGCCAAACCTAAAGAAAATATTCTTGTGCAGAAATCTTTGAACAGTCTTGGTGTCATTTTTCTGTGTGGAAATTGCTTCAACCCACTTGGATAAATTATCCACTGCCAGTAAAATGTAGAGGTTCCCTCAAGATGCTGGGAACTATCCCATGAAATCGATCCCCCATACATCGAAGATTTCGACTTCTAAAATGTTCTACAAAGGTATCTCATGTCTCCTTGAGATGTTCCCAGTCCGTTAGCATTTGTCACAACCCTTGTAGTAGGCTTGTACATCCTTGAACAGTGTGGGCCAGTAAAAATTGGATTGCAAAACCTTGGCAGCGATTTTGTTTCCACCTAAGTGTCGTCCATATGGGGGAAGCATGGCAGTGGTGAAGTACAGCTTCCTGTTCATCCTGTGGTACACATCTCCTGATAATTTGATCTGCATAATATTTGAAAAGAAGAGGTTCGTCCCAATAATAATGTTTTGCATCATTTTGGAACCTCTTCCTTTCTTGGTAATTAAGTTCAGGAGGTAGTACTCTGCTAACAATGTAATTAACAAAATCAGCGTACCAAAGAAGTTCAGAAAACTTACCTGCCGCCATAGCTGTCGCGGTAGTGCTTGTGGCAGCAAACAACTGCTCATCCGGTAAAGTCTCCAATATGTTGGTCTTGTCTGTCGGTAGACTCTTTCCCATCTCTAATCTCGACAAATGGTCTGCTACTTGGTTTTCTGTCCCCTTTTTATCCTTGATTTCAATATCGAATTCTTAAAGTAGTAGAATCCAACGTATCAGTCTAGGTTTTGCATCTTTTTTAGCGAACATATACTTTAGTGTTGAATGGTCTGTATGGACCACCACCTTCGTTCCAAGTATGTACGGACGGAACTTGTCGATTGAGAACACCACTGCTAACAGTTCTTTTTCTGTTGTGGTGTAATTCAATTGGGCATCGTTCCATGTTTTACTGGCGTAGTAAATCACATGGAAGAGCTTATCCTTCCTTTGCCCTAGTGCTGTCCCTACTGCATAGTCACTGGCATCACACATAATTTCAAATGGCAAACTCCAGTCTGGTGGCTGTACAATCGGGGCTGCTACCAGCTTCTCCTTCAAAATTTTGAATGCCTCAATACATTCAGTATTGAAGTCAAAAGGACGATTCTGCTCCAATAAATGACATAAGGGCTTGGTAATCTTCGAGAAATTTGCAATAAATCTTCGATAAAACCCAGCATGCCCTAAGAAACTCCTAATTCCCCTGACTGTGGTGGGTGGCCGTAGCTTTTCAATGACTTCTATTTTCGCTCTGTCTACCTCTATGCCGCGGCAACTTACCTTGTGGCCTAGGACTATCCCTTCATCCACCATGAAGTGGAACTTTTCCCAGGAAGTCCTTCACCATGTCGTAAAATATCGCCATCATGTACCTTTGGAAGGTTGCCGGTGCATTGCAGAGTCCAAATGGCATTCTCCGAAAAGCATACGTGCTGTATGGGCATGTGAAGGTAGTTTTCTCTTGATCCTCCAGTGTGATAGCTATCTGGTTGTACCCTGAATAACCATCAAGAAAATAATAAGAAGGTTTTCCCGCTAATCTATCAAGCATTTGATCAAGAAGAGGTAGGGGAAATGGTCTTTTCGGGTAGCTTTGTTAAGCTTCCGGTAATCTATACAAACCCTCCAACCGGTCACAGTCCTGGTTGGGATTAGTTCGTTCTCTTCGTTGGTCACCACGATTATTCCTCCCTTTTTAGGTACGCATTGCACCGGGCTCACCCACTTACTATCCGAAATGGCATAAATTATTCCGGCGTCAAGCCACTTGATAATTTCTTTTCTCATCACTTCTCGCATAGTGTCGTTTAAGCGTCTCTGAGCATCAATGGTCGGCTTATGATCATCCTCCAGGAGAATTTTGTGCATACACAATGCCGGACTGAAGCCTTGGATGTCAGCTATCGTCCATCCAATAGCCTTCTTGTGCTGCTGCAGCATTCTAATTAACTGTTGTTCCTGTTCCTGCATTAACTTGGAAGAGATGATTACGGGAAACATATCATTTAAACCAAGAAAGACATATTTAAGCTGCCCTGGTAGGGGCTTAAGATCTAAAACAGGTGGTTCTATAGTTGAATGCTTTTGGGTTATGTGTTCATTCGAGGTATAGTTTAGGGGATGGAATAACTTACCTGGACGATTGCCTATCCACTTTACCTCATCATGACCTTCAGTGTCAGATATGTCAGAATCAGAGGAGTCGCTGTCGTCGTTACTGTCTTCCAGATGACTGTCGTGGCACTGACCAAATTTTATGTCATGGCAGCTCGACCTGATGCAGGGTTGGTCAAGGATTACTTCAGTGATAGCCTTGCATTCTTCCTCCGGATCAGAGTGTTTGATTGCTTGGAGAACATTTAGTTTAATCTCTTGATCATTTACTCTCATTGTTAGTTCTCATTTCTCAACATCAATCAGTTATCTGCATGTGGCTAGGAAGGGTCGCCCTAGAATGATTGGTGCGTTCTCATCTGCTTCACAGTCTAAAACAAGAAACTCAGCAGGAAAATGAACTTATCCACTCTTACCAGAATATCTTCGATCTTCCCTTCTGGTTGTACGTAAGAGCGGTCTGCCAACTGCAGCATGACTGTCGTGGGTTGTGCTCGTCCAATACCTAATTTCTGAAACACATATTTTGGCATTAAATTTATGCTAGCACCTAGATCACAAAGTGCCTTACCCACGAATTTGTCACCAATTATGCAATGGTATGATGAAGCTCCCAGGATCCTTCTTTTTCTAGGGTGGATGCCTGTGCAGGATAGTCATGCATCCCTCTGTCATTTTTACCGTTTCGAATTCCCCAAGTCTGAATCTTTTTGACATAGCATCCTTGAGAAATTTTGCATAACCGGGCATCTTCTTGATGGCCTCCAACAGTGGTATATTGATGTGTACCTGCTTAAAAAATCATAGATCTTCTTGAGCTCGTACTCCTGTTTTTGTTTTTGTAACCGCTGTGGAAAAGGAGGTGGTGGACGGTAGTCTTCCAAGCATCCTTCACATGGTATTCGGATTTGAGGAGGCTTAGGTTCTTTAGCATTCTTTTCTTGCTCCTCTGTCTCCTCTGCTGCCGTGACAGGTGTGTCGGCGGTAGGTTTTTCTTCTTCTGTCGGGGCAGTGTTAGCGGTAGGTCTTTCTAGGGCTGGTTCCTCAATCGGTATGGTTTTCATCTCCGACCCTGGTAGTTGTTTCCCACTCCTAGTTGTAATTTCTTTACACTACTCATGTGTGGGTTTTCTAGCGACTTCAGTATCGCTAGGGAATCCTCTGTTTTGCCTTGGCTTAATATGCTGGGAAACCTGGCCCATCTGTGTCTCCGTGATTTTAGTGTAGCCTCATGGTTAGTCATTCTCATCTCTGGTTTATCCATGAATGACTCAGTCTTCTTGACAAAGTGATCAATGTTTGCCATGTAAGCTCTTATCTATAACATAAATGTGGCCAATGTGTTCTCCAGTATACTAGGTGCGGCTACCGGCTGCTGCTGTGGTTGTTGCTGTGTCAGAATTCTGGGTCCCCCTTGGTTTTGGTTGTTCTGCACCTGAGGGTTCAGTGCGTTGTTTGGATTGCTCCAAGAAAACATGAGATCTTTTCTCCAGTTGGGATTGTAGTTGTTGGAGTCGTAATTTCTCGGCTTGTTATAATTTTCAACATACATCCCTTCCTCTAGCTGTAACGGGAAGTCTTCCGAACTGTGATTCCCACTGCAAGTTTCACATACCTCTTCTGCAGAGTAGACATGTTTTGAATCTTTCTTCAACAAATTTTCCACTGCCTTTGTGAGGTATGCAACCTGTGTTTTCAGAGAATTATCGGCTTTATAATCTTTTACAGCTAACACTCGTTTACCTTTCCTTGCTGTAGGGAATTGCTCATCATTTTTTGCTATGTTTTTAAACACTACCATGGCTTTGTCTGGATCTTTATCCAACACGGGGAATCCATGCATCGGGCAATTCCTCAGCAGAGTTGTAAACCTGTCCCATGCCTCGTGCATTGGCTCGTCATCTTCCTATTGAAAAGTAGCAATTTCATTACGTAATCGCTTAGATAAGTGAGAAGGATTAAAACGAGATAAAAATTCACGAGTGAGATCTGCCCAAGTTCGTATTGAACCCGACGTTGCGGCTACCGGCTGCTGCTGTGGTTGCTGCCGTGTCAGAATTCTGGGTCCCCTTGGTTTTGGTTGTTCTGCACCTGAGGGTTCAGTGCGTTGTTTGGATTGCTCCAAGAAAACATGAGATCTTTTCTCCAGTTGGGATTGTAGTTGTTGGAGTCGTAATTTCTCGGCTTGTTATAATTTTCAACATACATCCCTTCCTCTAGCTGTAACGGGAAGTCTTCCGAACTGTGATTCCCACTGCAAGTTTCACATACCTCTTCTGCAGAGTAGACATGTTTTGAATCTTTCTTCAACAAATTTTCCACTGCCTTTGTGAGGTATGCAACCTGTGTTTTCAGAGAATTATCGGCTTTATAATCTTTTACAGCTAACACTCGTTTACCTTTCCTTGCTGTAGGGAATTGCTCATCATTTTTTGCTATGTTTTTAAACACTACCATGGATTTGTCTGGATCTTTATCCAACACGGGGAATCCATGCATCGGGCAATTCCTCAGCAGAGTTGTAAACCTGTCCCATGCCTCGTGCATTGGCTCGTCATCTTCCTGTTGAAAAGTAGCAATTTCATTACGTAATCGCTCAGATAAGTGAGAAGGATTAAAACGAGATAAAAATTCACGAGTGAGATCTGCCTAAGTTCGTATTGAACCCGACGTTAGTTTATTCCACCAAGTTTTCGCTCTGTCCCTCAGTGAATGCGGAAATAACCGGAACCTCAGTATCTCCGCATTTACTTCTAGTAATCGAAACGATCCACAGATTTCTTGTAACGTTTTCAGATGTTCTTGGGCATCCTCTGTTGCAGCACCACTAAATTGGCCAGCGAAATTGATCATGCTGAACATAACCAGTTTCAGCTCGAAATTATCAGCTTCCACATCTGGCAAGGTAGTATCCAGTTCCATATGATCATTGATAATGTAATCACGGCAGGACCGTCGTGCGGCCTTGGCAGCAGGCCGTCCATTCCTTTCATCGATGAGAGAATCTTCAGGATTCCTCGGGTGATTTACCCCATTATGCATTGCTTCTATCTGTTCTTCAATGTAAACTTTTCTGGCTATCAATAGGCGGACTCGATTCCTGAGGTTGCACGTACGTTCGATTTTAGGGTCTAGTTTGTACTTAGGTTCTTTGCCTCATTTTTATTTGCGCATAAGCAAACAAAAAAGCTTGTGAAAAGAACAGGGTAAACAGTCCCAATAAAAACAAAAATTTAAGAAGTGCAATAAAAGTAGGGGTAAAGATATGTTACCAGTTCCCGGCAACAGCGCCAAAAACTTGTTGCGTGTCAAATTTCAAGTGCAAGTGTACATGAAGCAAATAGTAAAGTGATACTCGAAGTATCGGATGTCGAATCCACATGGACTGGAAATAGCTTTATCCTCGAATTATTGCACACGAGAGAAAAATAGTTTAAATTGTTTGGGAAATAATATCGAAGAATAAGGAATATAAGAGAATGAAAACTCAGTGTTTAGAGATAGGCCAGTATTGATCTGCTCGGTAGTGCAGGTGTTGAACTATATAGATATTCCTGTTTTGTCGTCATCCCTGTTGTGGTAACACCTGTCGCGGCAACAGTTTGTTGTTGTCACGGCAGCGAACATACAACTCTGTACTTCAAGCTTGGCAAGAATTCCTGACGTGACTTGTCCTATCCTTAGGTCCCAGTACTGTTGATGAACACTTCTTGAATGATATATCCCGGCGTTAATTGAAGGGTGAACACCAATGTTGTTCAATTCTTCCTTCGCCACTTAACCTCGTCCTATCCCTAGGTCCGAGATAGTTCAACCACAAACTGGAGAACCCGTACTTATTCCTTTCGTATGCTTAACTCTCCCGATATTAAGTAAATAGATAATCTCACAATGCTCTCCCGATACTCTTGCAAGATGTTGAAACCAGAATAAGCAAACTTGAAGTTTTATTTCATTGAACATAAAATTCCTAAAATAGTACAATCCTTGCAACTACTTTACAAAATCAACCCTTAGCCCTAGGGAAGTTTAGAACATGATGAGAATGGGGAAAACAACAAGGGTTTTGGGGAACGGCTAGCGATGAGATATCCTTCCCTAGGTCGAATTACATGCCTTTATATAGGCCTTGGGTTCAAGTTTTCTAATAAGGTAAGAATACACGTTCAAACTAAAGTACAACTCTAATTAAGATTAAATCTTCTGAGTAGATGCCTTTAATTCGTCCTCTTTTCTTGCTTTGAGTTTCTTCCTTGAACTTCGGGCTTGGCCTTCATTCTGCTCTAGGGCTTAGAAAAATATAGGAGTGGTCCACGAAGGACCGGCTTGAATTCCACTATCTGTCGAGCTCCACTTTACTTTTCCCTTCACCAATGTTGTCGTCATGGCTGCCACGACATCGTCCTCCTTCTCGACTCCAGTCCTGTGTTCCAGCTTTGCTCCTTCGCTGTCCTGAGTCTGCCACAGCAGCTACCTGCAAAAGTAGCGAAATTAGTAGGAACTGTGCCATTTTATCTAATTCTGATGTATATGTGAAAGTTTACCTAAATGCAATGAATTATGCTTGAATACATCAGAAATATGGGCTAAATAGGGGTAAAATATAGAACTTTTGCACACTCAACATCTACCTCTATTCCCTATGCAGAAATTTTATGCCCCAGGACTATGCCTTCGTCGACCATAAAGTGGCATTTTCCCAATTAAGTACTACATCTGTTTCCTCGCACCTGGTGAGTACTTTTTCAAGGTTTTCGAGGTAGCTGTCGAAGTTGTTGCCGAAGACAGAGAAGTCGTACATAAATATTTCCATGAAGTCTTCAATCATGTCGGAGAAGATAGCCATAATGCATCGCTGGAATATGGCAGGGGCGTTGCATAAACCGAACAGCTTTCTTCGAAAAGTATAAATTCCATATGGGTAGGTGAATGTTGTGTTGGCCTGGTCTTCCATTGCGATGGTGATCTGGTTATAACCTGAATATCCATCTAAAAAGGAGTAGAAAGGTTTGCCAGCAAGGCGGTCAAGCATTTGATCAATAAAAGGTAATGGAAAATGATCTTTTTGTTGCTTTATGTAACTTGCGTTAATCCATGCATATTCTCCAACCAGTTACTATTCTAGTTGGTATTAACTCGTTATTGTCATTGTTTACCACAATTATGCCACCTTTCTTTGGCACACATTGTACTGGCTTACCCATTCACTGTCTGAGATAGGATATATGATAGTAGCGTCTAACCATTTGATGATCTCCTTTTTGACAACTTCTCTCATGGTATCGTTTAATCTCCTCTAGGTATCTACAGTTGGCTTTTGGTCCTGCTCGAGTTAGATTTTGTGCATGCAAATGGTTGGGCTTATTCCTGTTATATTTGCAATGGTCCAGCCTATTGCCTTCTTATGCTGTCGCAGCAGTGCTGTCAGTTGTTGTTCCTGTCTAGGCTGCAACTTGGAAGAAATTATTATTGGTAGTGTATCAGTAGGTCCAAGGAAAACATACTTAAGTTGTGTAGGTAAGGCTTTTAACTCTAGAGTGGGAGGTTGTTCGGTGGATGGTTTGAACATTTGCCCCCCTTTTCTATGTAATTCAGTGGTTCAAAGTCCTTACCTGGCCTGTTTGCTATCCAATATGCTTCCTCATGTTCCTCCAATTCATGCTCTGTCCACTCATTGCGTTGTTCATCTCTTGGGCAAGTTTCTAGATGGCTGACGAAACAACTATCGAGGTCTCTGCCCGAGCAATCTTCCTATAGGCAGGGTCTGTTGACTACAAAGTTGAACTCTAAGATGGCTTCCATTAGTTGGTATTCCTCCGAATCATCAGCTTGCCTCATGGATTGGAAGACATTCAATTTTACTTGTTAGTCGTTTACCGTCATCGTAAGTTCACATTTTTCCACATCAATCAGTGTTCTACCGTAGCAAGGAATGGTCGCCCCATGATTATTGGTGCCTTTTCATCTGCTTCACAGTTTAGTATAAGAAAATCGGCATTGAAATTAAATTTGTCCACCTTTACCAGGATATCCTCAATTTTTCCTTTAGGTTGTACTTATGTTCTGTCAGCCAGCTGAAGCATTACTATTGTTGGGTGGGCTTCTCCTATTCCTAGTTTCTAGAAGACAAATTTGGGCATTAAGTTGATGCTTTCCCCTAAGTCACATAGGGCTCGTGCGGAGTGATTGCTTCCTATTTTGCAAAGAATTATCAAGCTGCCCGAGTCTTTCTGTTTGGGTGGTGCCTTATTGTGCAGCATGGCCATGCATCCTTTTGTCACTGCCACTGTTTCAAATTCCCTGATCTTTGTTCTCTTGGATACCATATCTTTTAAGAACTTGGCATAGTTGGGCATCTGTTCGATCAACTCTACCAGTGGAAGATTGATTTTGACTTGCTTTAGAACGTCCATGAATTTTTTATACTGCATATCATGTTTCTGTTTTTTCAATCTTTGTGGAAATGGTGGTGGAGGTGTTGGGCCGCTAGTTTTTGCTTTGAGGGGTATCCTATCCTGGGAAGAGGTAACTGGTTCAAAATCTGACTGTTCATTCCCGGTGTCATCTGTTAGTTCTTGTAATGTTTCCATGTTACTTTCGTCTGGTGCTGCCGCGGTAGGTTGCCCGACGACTTGAACTATTTCGGTACGTGATGTTTCTCTTACAGAAGGCATGGATGGGTCCTGTAGTATTATCCCACTTCTGGTTGTTATAGCTTTTCACCGTTCATGGGATTTCCCTTTCGCGGTTTCAGTGTCACATGGTAATCCACCCATTGGCCTTGTATTGATAACCTTAGCAAATTTTCTGAACTGAGTCTCCAGATTTTTTTTATCGCTGCTTCTTGGTTGTTCATCCTACTTTCTGTCCTACACATGAAAGATTATGTTTTGTCAATAAACTTTTTTATATTAGAAATAAAATCATTAGTACGGGATAAGAAATTTTCATATTTTGTTGCTGTTGAAGCAGCTGTCCTGACAGGTACTACTGATAATCTCCATGTTGCTGTTGCGAGTTTGCAGCAGTCTTTGGGTTACTCCAGGAGAAGTTGGAATGGTTCTTCCATCAAGGGCAGGTCTGTAGTTCCTCTCGTATCCTCACATAAAGTTGGCAGATGCAATACAGTTAGTGAAATCATGGTTGCCCCCACACTCATCACAGAACGGCTCTACAGCCTTTGCCTCATAGTCTTTCCCAACAGGTTTTACGATGCTCATGACCAGCTCTGTCAGCTTATCGAGACGGGCATTGATAGATTCTGAGGCTTCTACCTCGTTTATAGTGGCTAGCCGCCTAACGCCGCCTCGTCGGGCTGTTGGATACTTGTAGTCATTCTTGACGGCTTGGTTCAGAATCCGCAATGGCTCCTCTGGTGGTCTGTCAAGGATTATTCAATTGGCTGAGGCATCAATTATCATCCGTGTTGGGTAGTTCACCCCGTTGTAGAATATTGATAAATGTGTCCAAGTCGGAAGACCATGTAGCGGGTAGTTGTTTAGCATTTGTTGGTACCGCTCCCATGCTTCATAAATCAGCTCATCATCCCCTTGTGAGAAGGCTGTTATCTCGTTTTGTAGTTTGTCTGTGACATTGGATGGGCTGAATTGATCCAGAAAATCTTTACACAGCTTTGTCCATGTGTTGAACGACACTATTGGCTGGTTGTTTAACCACTATTTTGCCCTATCCCTTAGTGAATAGGGAAATAATCTCAGCCTCAGTACGTCTTGATGGACCCCATGCATTTTGAATGCTCTGTAGATGTCCAGGAATCATCTCAAGTGCTGCCGAGCATCTTCTGTGACAGTCCCTCCAAATTTCCCTAACGTGTTGATCATGTTAAACAGAGTGGGCTTCAACTCGAAGTGATCTACCTCAATCTCAGGTTCTGTCACTGTCGGATCAAATCCTCTGAAGTGTTGTTCCAGATAATCTCTAGTGGTTCGAACATTCTGGGGCTTTGTAACGCCCCGGTTTTGGGCTTGGAAGTCTTGGGCGTTGACCGGTTGGTCAAAGTGTTGTTCGAATCGTAAGAGGTTAAATTAGGAAAGCCTAGTTCGGGTTGCATAAAAATTAGGGAAAAATGTTCTAAAATCATCTTTTATTATAATTAAGTGAACTGTGAAATCAATTTTGGAAAATGGGTTTCGGAAATGTGACATTTTGGCTAGTGACCAAAATGTAATTTTTGAAAGTTTAGTGGCTATTTTATAAAGGGTTGAAACTTTGAATCTTTAAGGAGCTATTTACCCAAAGGGAGTTTCTCCAGATTTTTCTAAGATATTTTAGCCCATAATTCTGATTTTAAAAGAATCAAAAGGAGGGAAAATCCAATTTTAGCTATTTTCTCATTTAACTACCTATTTTCTCTCTATCTTTTTCTCTCAACCCAAACACTCATTTTCCAGAGATCTTGTTCTGATTTTCTTACCTAAAATCATTCTTTCAACTCTCAATTGATTGCAAATCATTGTGTCTTCAAATCCTCTTCAATTGCTTCAAGTTTCATCAAGCTTTTCTATTCCAAAAAGAGGAGAAACTCAAGTTTGGAGGTAAGAACGTCCTTCTCCTCTGAACTTCAAGTTCTTTAATGAAATTCCTAAAGTTTTCAATCCTAATTTGATGTTTGATTAAAGGTTTAAAGGTTGATTTATGGATCTTGGCTAATTATGCAAGATTTTGATGATTTCACTTGATTTTCGTTTGATCTGTTAAATCAGTGTTTTGAGAAGTGTTTTTGATGTTAAATGATCATTAAATTGATGTGGAAATGAATCTTGATTGATGCAATCCCGAATAGGTTGGATTTCCTAAGTTTAGCTTGTGTTTTAAGGTAGCTTTTGTGGTGATCTTGGTGATCTGGTGTTGCTGGAGGTATAAGGATGTTTATAGGTTGTTTTTTAGGTGTGTTTTGTTGTTGATGGAAGTGAGGTTTTGCTGGTTTGTGGCTGGGCTTTGTTTAGAAGTGTTTCGGATACATTTTCGGTTGTGTTTGGTGGCCGAAAATGGAGGTTTAGTGAGAGCAGCGAGTTTAGATGCTTTCATTGAAGCAATTAATGCATGATGATGCGTTAATCCTCTGCTTTAATGTGTTGAAACAGGGGAGGCATCCTTGGATCCAAGAGTTGTTGATCCGGAGGCTTGTTTTGGTGCTTTGGCTTGAAGCGAAGTGGTAATCGGTGAGTGAAAATGGATTTTCAGCTTTTAAACCAAAGGTTGAAGGTTTTGGGAGCTTAGTTTAAGTCTAAACAACTTTGCTAAGCTCAAGTGTAAGTTTTCGGATTTCTCTCTTAAAGTGGTGGCCATGTTTTGATGAAATGTGAAATGATGATTTTGCATGATTTGCTACTGTTTTGGAAAGCATGTTTGAGCATGTTAATTGCTGATGTTTTAGCATGATTTATGCTGATGTTTTAAGCCATGTGTTGAAGGTGTCTCTAGGTAAGAGTACCTTGTTTTATGCATTGTTAAATGATGATTTAATGCTTTGAAATGCATGAAGAAATGGCTTGGTTTAAATGCTTTAAAACAGTGGATTACATGTTGTATAAAGTGTGTATTGGCAAGTGATGGTTTGTAAAAGTGAAGGTCACTAAGGTGGTTAAAAGTCCTTAGGTGCTCCTTTCCATGGTGGTTAAAAGTCCATGGGGCCAAGGTGTTTAAAAGTCCTTGGGGCCAAGGTGTTTAAAAGTCCTTGGGGTAATTCAAGCTACGGACACAAAGGTGGTTAAAAGTCCTTGTGTGGTCCATTCATGGTGTTTAAAAGTCCATGGCCAAGGTGTTTAAAAGTCCTTGGGGTCCAAGGTGTTTAAAAGTCCTTGGGGAAAGTTGTTGAACTTGATTTCGTCCAAGGTGTTTAAAAGTCCTTGGGGAAAGTTGTTGAACTTGATTTCTAAATGAAATGTATCACTTGAGCCAATATGACATGTATAGTACATGAGATGCATGAGATGCATGATTTAATGTTTATGTTGAAGCATGAGATGCTAGTTTAAATGAAATGGGGAAGCATGTTATTGCTTGATTTAAAGTATGCTTTGAGCATGTGTAAAGGTTGATTACAAGCATGATTTACAAATGGTTTTAAATGCATTATTGAATGGTTTTTAAAGAGCACTCCTCACTAAGCTTTAGCTTACGCTCTCTCGTTTTCTTGATTCAATAATGCAGAGCATTAGAGTGCATTGAGGGCAGCAAGAGGAGGCAAGCAAACAAGTACAAGTAAAGCTCAATGTATGAAGGTTTTATAAGTGTTTTAGCTTTTGTATGTTTTTGGCAATGGGGGACCAATGTATTTGTTTTGGGAGGTGTTTATGACTCCCTAAGTATGTTGAATGTGGTTGATGTTGCTGATTTTTGGATTGAACCTTATATGCTTGTTTTGCAAGTTGATGCTTGAGTGGATAGCTTGTGTAGGAAGCATGACCTTAAATTTGGGGCTTTTTGCATGAGATGTTATCTTGCTGAATTGATGATGCTTATATGTGTTAAATATGTTTAATTGCATGCTGGTAAAGTTTGGTGATGTTTGGAGCATGTTTGAGTGTCCAATTGCATGATCTAGTATGCTTGTTTGCTGGTTTTTGTGCAGGCGTTTCGAAACAGGGGTGTACCGTTTCGGAACGGGTGCCTTGCATGAACCCAGGCGTCCGAAACGGTATGCACCGTTTCGAAACGGTTTAGCCTCTGCCGAGGCCATGTTCCAGAACCCGTTTCGGAACGGCCCGTGTTTCGGAACAGGGCTAGCCTGTTTCGGAACGGTCGACCGTTAGGGGGCTGACATGGTAGTTACATGTTTTGAAATGTTTGCGTTTTGGTCCTAAATCTTGTGTGATCAATTGCAAGAGCTGTGGATGTCCTTTTAAGCTGAAATTTCACAGAGATGCATGAAACCTGACTAATTTCAAGATGGTAACTTTAATTTGGGCTAAGTCCCTTAATTTATCAGAATTTACAAATTGGTCCCTAAAGTTGTAATTTGTTCAATTGGGTCCCTGTTTGATCTCTGATGTTTGTGATCTTTTAATATGTTGATTGTATGGTCACACTTAAGGTTAATGTGCATCTAGATAAGATTAAAAAGAAAAAAAAGAGGGTCGTTAATCAAGGTTGACTTTCGGGTTGACTTTGGTTTTCCCCGTGTAATCTTCGTAGTTCGGGTCAACCGTCTAGACCGGGCTACGGGGGTTACATTTGGTGGTATCAGAGCTGAGTTCTCGAGTAATTGGGAATGTGTGTATGCATGATTGAAGCATGGTTTGGTTTGTATGCTTGTTGAGTGAAAGCATGTTCAGTGATTTGTGATGATGATGTGTATGTGATGCATGTTGTGATGATGCATGATGAGGGTACCCATTGCCAAACAAAAGCTAAAGAGATAATGGTGTTTTTGAAAGAAATTGAGCTTGAATACTTGGAATTTGCTTACCTTGCTGGTCCTGACTTGTTTTATTTTGTATTGTTATGCATGGTAAAAGTATGGCACCACGTAGAGAGTTAAGGAGTAGCACGAGAGCTACGACCCCGGAGGGGAATGTGAATGATGAGCACACTGGTAGTGCTGTGTTACCTCCTCCTCCACCAGGTGGTGGTGGTGCGAAGAGGGGAAGAGCTGGAGCTGGAGCTGAGGCAGCTGGTGCTGGAGCTGCAGGACCTGAGGTTGGTCAGGGGCAAGCGATGCCTGACATGTCTGTGCTGGTACAAGCTATTGCGGGTGCGTTTCGAGCAGCAGTAGCTGGAGCTCAAGGAGCTGGGCATCAGGGAGATGCTGGTGCTAGACTACCCTTGGAACGTTTGCGCAGTCTTGGTGGGACTGAGTTTAGGGGTATGTCAGCTGAGAGGTCAGAAGCGTGGTTGGAGAGTACCAAGCGTGTCTTGGGACAAATGAGTTGCACTGATGTGCAGAAGCTGGGATGTGTGGTGTCACTGCTGCAAGGTGATGCTTATACGTGGTGGACGACCACAATCTCTGGGATGGCTGATGCTGATGTTACATGGACGTTCTTTCAGCATGCGTTCAAGAGGAGATATCTGGGAGTTAGATATCTGGATGAAAAGAAGCGTGAATTCATGTCTCTGACCCAAGGGAACATGAGTGTGGCTGAGTATGAGGTACAGTTTGTACGTCTTAGCCAGTATGCACCTGAGTTGGTACCTGATGAGCGCGAAAGGTGCGAAAGGTTCCGTTATGGTTTGGTGACGGAGGTTAAGACCTATATGTTAGCTGCTGAGTACAATGATTTCGATGTGTTGGTTAGTCGATCGAAGGACATTGAGATGAACCTGAGTTTGTCTGCTAAGGGTGCTGGAGCTAGTTCTGGGAAAAGAGCTGCTGAATATAGTTCCGGTGGACGGAACAAGAGAGGGCGTGATCAGAGGTTTCAGTCCTCGTCTAAGAGAGGTGGAGGTGCACCTGCTAGGGGTGGCAATGCTAGAGCTGACCCTAGTGTTTGTTGGATTTGTGGTTCCCGTGGTCACTTGAGGCGTGACTGTCCTCGTGCTGGGAGGGAGGTGCAAGCTCCTGTGATAGCAGCTGGTTATGAGTGCTGGAATTGTGGTTCAGCTGATCATCTGAGACGTGATTGTCCGAGGATGGCTGGTGGTCAAGAGCGTGCTCCTGTTGTTGCAGCACCGCAGAGAGGTCGTGGGCGCGGCCGTGGTAATTTTCAGAGGCGAGAGGAAGGTGGGCGCGGTGTAGCTCATGTTGTGGCTATTCAACCTAAGGGTGGAGGCCAAGCGAGGGTGTATGCTCAGCGCGAAGGAAGGAATGATGCAGATGTGATTGCAGGTACCTTTACTTTGCAATCCTTGTCATTGTTTTCTTTGATTGATTCTGGATCTACGCATTCATACATTCTTCGTGAGCATGCTGAGTTGCTTGGTTTGCCTGTTGAGTCTTTGGATGTTGGTGTTAGAGTCACTAGTTCTTTTGGTGAAACTGTTGTGACTCGTAAGCTTTATAGAAGGTGTCCTTTGGTTGTTCAAGAGCATGTCTTTCTTGTTGATCTTATGGAGTTGCCCTTTTATGGTTTTGATGTGATCCTTGGTATGGATTGGCTTGCTGAGCATCGTGCTGTTGTGGATTGTGAGAATAAGCGGGTTTCGCTTAAGCTTGCGGATGATTATGAAGTGGTGGTGGTTGGTGAGAATGTGAAGTTTCTTGCCAATGTTGTTTCTACCTTGGAGGCGAGCAGGATGCTGAGGCAAGGTTGTGAAGCTTTTCTGGCTTTTGTGATGAATCCTAGTTCGAAGGAGCTGAGGGTGCAGGATATCAGGGTTGTGAAGGAGTTTCCTGATGTTTTTCCTGAGGAGTTGCCTGGTTTACCTCCTAATCGCGAGGTGGAGTTTGGTATTGAGCTGTATGAGAATACCACTCCTGTGTCCATTACTCCCTATAGAATGGCACCTAAGGAGCTGAAGGAGCTGAAGACGCAGTTGCAAGAGTTGCTTGATCGTGGTTTCATCCGGCCGAGTGTTTCGCCTTGGGGTGCTCCTGTCTTGTTTGTGAAGAAGAAAGATGGCACGATGAGGATGTGCATTGATTACCGTCAGCTGAACAAGTTGACTATCAAGAATCGGTATCCTTTGCCGAGGATTGATGACCTCTTTGATCAATTTCGGGGAGCTGTTGTGTTCTCTAAGATTGACTTGAGGTCAGGGTATTATCAGTTGAAGGTGAAGGATGTGGATGTGCCTAAGACAGCTTTCAGGACAAGGTATGGGCATTATGAGTTCCTTGTGATGCCGTTTGGTTTGACAAATGCTCCTGCTGCTTTCATGGACATGATGAATCGTGTTTTTCATGAATACCTGGACAAGTTTGTTGTGGTGTTCATTGATGATATCCTTGTGTACTCGCGTACTGAGGAAGAGCACGAAGAGCATTTGAGGATTGTGTTGCAAGCTTTGTTGGAGAATCAGCTTTATGCTAAGTTGAGCAAGTGTGAGATTTGGCTTAGAGAGGTTGTTTTTCTTGGGCATGTGGTCTCAGCTGAGGGGATTCGTGTTGATCCTCAGAAGATTGAAGCAGTGATGAACTGGAAAGTTCCTAAGTCTGTTCAGGAGGTTCGTAGTTTCCTTGGTTTGGCAGGATACTATCAAAGGTTTGTAGATGATTTTTCCAAGATTGCTGCTCCTTTGACGAAGTTGCTGCAGAAAGATGTTAAGTATGAGTGGACAGAAGCGAGACAGCAAGCTTTTGAGAAGCTGAAGTTGGCTTTGACGCAAGCTCCTATCTTGATTCAACCTGAATCAGGGAAAGAGTTTGTAGTCTATAGTGATGCATCCTATGTTGGTTTGGGGTGTGTGCTGATGCAAGAGGGTAAGGTTGTGGCTTATGCGTCGCGGCAGTTGAAGGTGCATGAGCGCAATTATCCTACGCATGATATTGAGCTGGCTGCAGTGGTTTTTGCTCTGAAGATCTGGAGGCATTATCTGTATGGTGAGAAGTGTACGGTGTACACGGATCACAAGAGTTTGAGGTATCTGATGTCTCAGAAGGAGTTGAATCTCAGGCAGCGACGTTGGTTGGAGTTGCTCAAGGATTATGATCTGACGATAGAGTATCATCCTGGAAAGGCCAATGTTGTTGCGGATGCCTTGAGTAGAAAGGTAGCTGTTGAGCTGAGAGCTATGTTTGCTAGCTTGAGTATATCGCAGGATGGTGGTCTTGTTGCTGAGTTGCAAGTGAAACCTTCGTTGGTTCAGTTGATCAAGGATAAGCAGTTGTTGGATGATTCCTTGGTGTCTCATGTTCAGGATATCGCGGAGGGTAAGCCTTCGGATTTCTGCTTTAACGAAGATGGAGTGTTGTGTTTTGGTAGTCGGATAGTAGTGCCTGCAGATGCTGAGTTGAGGCGTGCTATTCTAGCTGAAGGTCATAGTAGTCCTTTTGCTATGCATCCTGGTAGTACAAAGATGTATCACGATCTTCGTGATGAGTACTATTGGGTAGGCTTGAAGAAGGATGTGGCGGAGTTCGTAAGCAAGTGTTTGGTGTGTCAGCGCGTTAAGGCTGAACATCAGGCTCCTTCTGGGTTGTTGCAACCGTTGAAAATCCCTGAATGGAAGTGGGAGAGGGTTACCATGGATTTTGTATCTGGTTTGCCTTTGTCTCCGTCAAAGAAGAATTCTGTTTGGGTGATTGTGGATCGCCTGACGAAGTGTGCACATTTCTTGCCTGTGCATACTACATTTTCTTTGGATAAGCTGGCAGAGCTGTACATTGCTGAGGTTGTGAGGTTGCATGGTGTGCCTAAGTCGATCGTGTCGGATAGGGATCCGAGGTTCACATCGCGTTTTTGGCAGTGTTTGCATCAAGCTTTGGGTACAAGGTTGCATTTCAGTACATCCTATCATCCTCAGTCGGATGGCCAGTCTGAGCGAGTTATTCAGATTTTGGAGGATATGTTGAGATGTTGCGTGATAGAGTTTCAAGGTTCTTGGGAGAAGCATCTGCCTTTGGTTGAGTTCGCTTACAACAACAGTTTTCAGGCGAGTATACAGATGGCACCTTATGAGGCTCTGTATGGGAGGAAGTGTAGGACTCCTCTGTGTTGGGCTGAAACTGGTCAAAAGTTGGTTTCGATGCCTGCTTTGTTGAAAGGTACCACCGAGAAAGTGAAGCTCATTTGTGAGCGGTTGAAGGCTGCTTCTGATCGGCAGAAGTCTTACGCGGATTTGAAGCGTAGGGAGATAGAGTTTGCGGTGGGTGATCGCGTGTTCTTGAAGGTTTCGCCTTGGAAGAAGGTGATGAGGTTTGGGCGGAAGGGTAAGCTGAGCCCTAGATACATTGGACCGTATGAGGTTGTTGAGCGTGTTGGTCCTGTTGCGTATCGGTTGAGGTTACCTCAGGAGCTGGAGAAGATTCATGATGTGTTCCATGTTTCTATGCTCCGGAGGTATCGATCTGATCCTTCGCATGTGTTGCCTGTGGAGGAAGTGGAATTGAATCCGGATTTGACCTATGATGAGGAACCGGTGAAGATTTTGGATTCAGATAGCAAGGTTCTTCGTGGCAAGACCATTAAGTTGGTGAAGGTGCTGTGGAAGCATCGCGGTGTTGAGGAAGCCACGTGGGAGCGGAAGGAGGATATGCTGAAGCAGTTTCCTTATCTCTTTCCTTCAGGTAAATTTCGAGGACGAAATTTCTTAAGGGGGGGAGAGTTGTAACGCCCCGGTTTTGGGCTTGGAAGTCTTGGGCGTTGACCGGTTGGTCAAAGTGCTGTTCGAATCGTAAGAGGTTAAATTAGGAAAGCCTAGTTCGGGTTGCATAAAAATTAGGGAAAAATGTTCTAAAATCATCTTTTATTATAATTAAGTGAACTGTGAAATCAATTTTGGAAAATGGGTTTCGGAAATGTGACATTTTGGCTAGTGACCAAAATGTAATTTTTGAAAGTTTAGTGGCTATTTTATAAAGGGTTGAAACTTTGAATCTTTAAGGAGCTATTTACCCAAAGGGAGTTTCTCCAGATTTTTCTAAGATATTTTAGCCCATAATTCTGATTTTAAAAGAATCAAAAGGAGGGAAAATCCAATTTTAGCTATTTTCTCATTTAACTACCTATTTTCTCTCTATCTTTTTCTCTCAACCCAAACACTCATTTTCCAGAGATCTTGTTCTGATTTTCTCACCTAAAATCATTCTTTCAACTCTCAATTGATTGCAAATCATTGTGTCTTCAAATCCTCTTCAATTGCTTCAAGTTTCATCAAGCTTTTCTATTCCAAAAAGAGGAGAAACTCAAGTTTGGAGGTAAGAACGTCCTTCTCCTCTGAACTTCAAGTTCTTTAATGAAATTCCTAAAGTTTTCAATCCTAATTTGATGTTTGATTAAAGGTTTAAAGGTTGATTTATGGATCTTGGCTAATTATGCAAGATTTTGATGATTTCACTTGATTTTCGTTTGATCTGTTAAATCAGTGTTTTGAGAAGTGTTTTTGATGTTAAATGATCATTAAATTGATGTGGAAATGAATCTTGATTGATGCAATCCCGAATAGGTTGGATTTCCTAAGTTTAGCTTGTGTTTTAAGGTAGCTTTTGTGGTGATCTTGGTGATCTGGTGTTGCTGGAGGTATAAGGATGTTTATAGGTTGTTTTTTAGGTGTGTTTTGTTGTTGATGGAAGTGAGGTTTTGCTGGTTTGTGGCTGGGCTTTGTTTAGAAGTGTTTCGGATACATTTTCGGTTGTGTTTGGTGGCCGAAAATGGAGGTTCAGTGAGAGCAGCGAGTTTAGATGCTTTCATTGAAGCAATTAATGCATGATGATGCGTTAATCCTCTGCTTTAATGTGTTGAAACAGGGGAGGCATCCTTGGATCCAAGAGTTGTTGATCCGGAGGCTTGTTTTGGTGCTTTGGCTTGAAGCGAAGTGGTAATCGGTGAGTGAAAATGGATTTTCAGCTTTTAAACCAAAGGTTGAAGGTTTTGGGAGCTTAGTTTAAGTCTAAACAACTTTGCTAAGCTCAAGTGTAAGTTTTCGGATTTCTCTCTTAAAGTGGTGGCCATGTTTTGATGAAATGTGAAATGATGATTTTGCATGATTTGCTACTGTTTTGGAAAGCATGTTTGAGCATGTTAATTGCTGATGTTTTAGCATGATTTATGCTGATGTTTTAAGCCATGTGTTGAAGGTGTCTCTAGGTAAGAGTACCTTGTTTTATGCATTGTTAAATGATGATTTAATGCTTTGAAATGCATGAAGAAATGGCTTGGTTTAAATGCTTTAAAACAGTGGATTACATGTTGTATAAAGTGTGTATTGGCAAGTGATGGTTTGTAAAAGTGAAGGTCACTAAGGTGGTTAAAAGTCCTTAGGTGCTCCTTTCCATGGTGGTTAAAAGTCCATGGGGCCAAGGTGTTTAAAAGTCCTTGGGGCCAAGGTGTTTAAAAGTCCTTGGGGTAATTCAAGCTACGGACACAAAGGTGGTTAAAAGTCCTTGTGTGGTCCATTCATGGTGTTTAAAAGTCCATGGCCAAGGTGTTTAAAAGTCCTTGGGGTCCAAGGTGTTTAAAAGTCCTTGGGGAAAGTTGTTGAACTTGATTTCGTCCAAGGTGTTTAAAAGTCCTTGGGGAAAGTTGTTGAACTTGATTTCTAAATGAAATGTATCACTTGAGCCAATATGACATGTATAGTACATGAGATGCATGAGATGCATGATTTAATGTTTATGTTGAAGCATGAGATGCTAGTTTAAATGAAATGTGGAAGCATGTTATTGCTTGATTTAAAGTATGCTTTGAGCATGTGTAAAGGTTGATTACAAGCATGATTTACAAATGGTTTTAAATGCATTATTGAATGGTTTTTAAAGAGCACTCCTCACTAAGATTTGGCTTACGCTCTCTCGTTTTCTTGATTCAATAATGCAGAGCATTAGAGTGCATTGAGGGCAGCAAGAGGAGGCAAGCAAACAAGTACAAGTAAAGCTCAATGTATGAAGGTTTTATAAGTGTTTTAGCTTTTGTATGTTTTTGGCAATGGGGGACCAATGTATTTGTTTTGGGAGGTGTTTATGACTCCCTAAGTATGTTGAATGTGGTTGATGTTGCTGATTTTTGGATTGAACCTTATATGCTTGTTTTGCAAGTTGATGCTTGAGTGGATAGCTTGTGTAGGAAGCATGACCTTAAATTTGGGGCTTTTTGCATGAGATGTTATCTTGCTGAATTGATGATGCTTATATGTGTTAAATATGTTTAATTGCATGCTGGTAAAGTTTGGTGATGTTTGGAGCATGTTTGAGTGTCCAATTGCATGATCTAGTATGCTTGTTTGCTGGTTTTTGTGCAGGCGTTTCGGAACAGGGGTGTACCGTTTCGGAACGGGTGCCTTGCATGAACCCAGGCGTCCGAAACGGTATGCACCGTTTCGAAACGGTTTAGCCTCTGCCGAGGCCATGTTCCGGAACCCGTTTCGGAACGGCCCGTGTTTCGGAACAGGGCTAGCCTGTTTCGGAACGGTCGACCGTTAGGGGGCTGACATGGTAGTTACATGTTTTGAAATGTTTGCGTTTTGGTCCTAAATCTTGTGTGATCAATTGCAAGAGCTGTGGATGTCCTTTTAAGCTGAAATTTCACAGAGATGCATGAAACCCGACTAATTTCAAGATGGTAACTTTAATTTGGGCTAAGTCCCTTAATTTATCAGAATTTACAAATTGGTCCCTAAAGTTGTAATTTGTTCAATTGGGTCCCTGTTTGATCTCTGATGTTTGTGATCTTTTAATATGTTGATTGTATGGTCACACTTAAGGTTAATGTGCATCTAGATAAGATTAAAAAGAAAAAAAAGAGGGTCGTTAATCAAGGTTGACTTTCGGGTTGACTTTGGTTTTCCCCGTGTAATCTTCGTAGTTCGGGTCAACCGTCTAGACCGGGCTACGGGGGTTACAGGCTTCCTGGGCGGAATTTGTTGTTCTCTAAGCGGCGGGTCTTGCTGCCCATCCCTGCCATTCATAGCATCATTGGGTGGGTCCATGTTTGCATTTTCTTTGTCCTTTACCTCTTTGGTTTTCCCTAGGGTTACACTGATCTCCTTCTTGAGCTCTCTTGCTCTACGTTCGATATCGTCGTAGTAGAGGATTTCTCCTTTCGGATTCGCCATGGTCATTCACTAGCAAAGGAAACTGCAAAATTCTTTTTTTTCGATTAAAAATAAAAATAAAATAAAAAGTAAAGAAATAAATGTGTAGAAATTATATAGGAAATTCGATGTTACCAATCCCCAGCAACGATGCCAAAAACTTGTAGAGCGAATAGGTGTTCTCTATTTATGAGCGCAAGTGCACACTCCTGTCAAGTTATAATATATAATATATCGTCTCCCATAAGGTTTGGACAGCTTGCTCTGAATTGTTGTTCATGCACAAGAAAAGTAAATGCACAAGGTGGTTGTTTGAGAAGAAAACTAAAATAAAAAACACAAGTAATAATAAAGGAAGTGATCATATTGATAGAGAGGGTAGGGTTATGCTGCTGCTTAGTGTGAATCTGCGTTGAATAGGTCAAGTTGTTTTGCGCAGCCATGATCTACTGCCTTGGCAGGTAATGGCGGATTGAGGTGGCAACAACTTTCGCTGCCAAGAAGGAACTATGATCTTGCAACTTTCGCTGTCCCGACAGGTGAGATGGAGAGAAGTCCCGGCAAAAAGTCTGGCAGATACTCCAAGTTTGGCGAAGCAATTCTGAAGTGATCCTACGTATGTCTAGGCTAGGATTCTGTTACTGCATGATGTAGGCAATACCTAGCAATCTTAGCATAAACCTAACACAGGCAATCAACGTTTGGTTGCTCCTTCCAGCCGCTGAAATTCTAACTTATGTCTAAACTGAATTAGTCAACACCTTGTCATGACGAGACCATGCTGAATTCTATCGTGAGTTTGACACTCTCGTGCCCGACAAATGGATTTCATCCACTGAACTTTTAGAACTAATTGAAGGAAGTGAAGCACATGAATTAAGTAAAGTAAGAGTATTCTATTGCAAAAACAAACTTGAAAACCAAAACAACCGTTCTCACAACTAATTACAACATAACCCAAACCCAAAGAGAGAACTAGAACTTGTTAGTGGCAAGAAAACCTAAATATGCGTAAAGAAAACCTAAGTTATCTTGGATTAGAATTACAATGAGTATATATAGGCATTAGCTAGGTCTAGTCCTTCTTGAAGTAGAAGTCTCCAAAGTAGCTATAACCCCCTTAGCCCGGCCTAGATTCTTGTCCCGAACTACGAAGATTACACGGGGAAAACCAAAATCAACTCGAAGTCAACCTTGATTAACGACCTTTTTTTTTCTTTTTTTCTTTTCTAGATGCATATTAAGCCTATTTGATTACTCAAGAATCATACGAGAGAAAAGCATAGTGATCGGAAATCATTTAAGGACTCAATTGTAAAACTTACACTTTCAGGGACCAAAACATAAATTTTGGAAAATATAAGATCTTTGCATATTTTAAGATTACCATTATGTAATTAGTCATATTAAATGCCTCTCTGTTAAATTTCAGCTTAAAAGGACATTCCAAGCTCAAACAATTGCATGCACAACATCTAGGACTAAAATGTAAAACATGAGAACTTGAACAATTATAATTTGCAGTCTAACGGTCAGGCGTTTCGAAACACTGATCTTCGTATTGAAACGCACATATCGAAACGGTGTTGACCGTTTCAGTACTCGGGTGCGTTCCGAGACCAGTATCGAAACAGGCCTCTCCAGTAGCCAAAGTGTTCCGAAACACCTTCATCCGTTTCGAAACACTATGGCCATTTTAGGCCCCTGTTTCGAAATAGATAAGGGTGTTTCGATACACCCTGCCCTGCAACGTCATAATTTTATAGTTTTTCACCTCTTACCACACTCAAACATATCCCAAAACATACCATAACATGCCAGCAACATGATTTGACATCAAAGAACATATTTAAGAAGCTTTAGCTTAGGCATGGCATCAAACAAATGACCATTGAGTCTAAAGGCATGCTTTCTAGTCACAAAACCAAATATAGACTTCAAACCCCAAATAAACCATATAAGACCATTTACAAACTTCAAAAGCCAACACAAACTTGCCACAAACATAGGGAGTTCAAAACACATCTCCCAATACAACCTTGGACCCCCAATGCAAAATATCAAAACTAAAGTATGTAAAAATATCACCATACATGAGCTTTCACTTCCTTGGATGTTTTTAACCTTCTCGCTGCCTAAAAACGTCTCAATTATCTGCATTGTTGGTAAAAGAGAGCGTAAGCACATTTGCTTAGTGAGGCAAACTCTAAAGAAAACCAACACAACAATGAATTATTCAAAACACTTTCTCAAAAGCCTTTTTCTACAACATGCTCAAGCTATCTCATGCTTGAAAACCATTTCAAAGCAAATCTCCATTTGAAAACACATGTACCCTTATTCTATCTCATGCATTTAAACCAATGCAAATCTCATGGCAAAACCATACACATGCTTGTGAAAGTTAAAGCATTTCATATTCAAATCTCATATGCATTTCTCATAGTATAAATCATCTCAACATTTGGTTCATGTGAATCAAATACATTTTCATATATTATATTGGCATTTCACATTTCATATTTACTCGGATATGCGGATTAGCTTGACTCAAAGTCAAGTCCTACCCCGGTGGAATCTCTCATCACCGGACTTGCATGGCGGTATCTCTCATCGCCACAAAGCTTGGGTATTTCACCAAGTCCTACCTCGATGGTATCTCTCATCATCGGATTCTAACTTTGGATCGGGATGGCAATACCCCCATTGCTCGACTCCAAAGAACTCGTACGAATTTTAGTTTATAGTGCACTCTCATCCTATTGACCGATCAATTATATCCGGTAACTATCTCATCTTCTTTGCCAATATATTATGTCAAAAACATCATCTCACCTACTGTTTTTATGCAATATTTCTCAAGTCTTTTTCATCTCATTTCAAAACCACATATCATGCTTTGCATTATATCAAAATCTCAAAACTCTTCAATGCAACATGTTATCTCATGAAAACTCTTCAAAGCATCATCTCATGCTACAAATCATGCATAAACCAGTTGAAATTTGTCTATCTCAAAACAAGAGCATGTAAAAGCATTTTAGGGGCAACAACCACATATTTGAGAGCAATTCTAGCCATACTTACTTCTGGGCTTAGGATGGTGTTTCAAACCAATACTAAATCCCCAAACCTTGTTTCTTGTCCCTCGGGGACTTCTAAAACCATTCGCACTCACCGATTACGTTTCGCTTGCTCGCTGAAACGATATCTAAGCTCCCGGCACTTCCGGATCAACACCAAAACCGTCTGAAGATGTCTCCCCTTTTATTACAAATAAGAGCATAGGATTAATGCATCATCATGCATTGAAATCACCAGCCAACTAATCACACTCGCTGCTCTACCCAAAAGCATCATTTCGGCCACCAAAAACAACTGAAACCATCTCCAAACTCTTCCAAAACAAAGCTCAGCCAAGATCTATCACTTCTAATCATTCCTAAACCTCAATCAACACCAAAAATCACCATAAATTCGTCCTTATACCTCCAGCTACAACAGAACACCAAAACCACCCCAAAAACCACCAATATAGCATGTAAAACTTAGGAATCCAAACCTATTCGAGATTTGTTTGATAAAACCTTATTTGTCACATCAATTACCATCCAAAATACATTAGAAATCAACCTCAAAACAGAGCCTAACCAATAGTTACGAAAATCATCAAGATCCCTCCAAAAACCTTGAGTTTTAACACAATTTCATGTTTCCAACATTAAAGCAACTCGAATATCATTAACAAAGGATTGATAATTTTGGAATTTCAGTAAAGAACTGATCATTACAGGAGAAGGATGAAGCTTACCTAAAATGACTAATTTCTCCTTAATTTGGGCAAGTTTCCTTGAAAATCCAGAGTGAAAACAACATGATTTGATGAGGAAAAGATTAGGAATCAAAAGGAGATTGAAATCTCATCAAAAGGGATGAAAATCAGAGGCTAATTGATGGAGGAAATGTGTTTGGCTGAGTGGAAGTTGAGAGAAAATGAAAAGAGGGAAAAAGATGGTAAAGTAGTTATAAAAGTCAAAATAGATTTTTATCTTTTAATTCCCTTTATTAAATCATTATTAAAAAACCCAAAATAAAGAGAAATATGATTAAAAACATTTTGGTAAAATTAGCTCCTTAAAGATTCAAAGTTTCAATCCTTTACAAAACAATCACTAGTCAACTTTTGCATAAACTGCGATTTGGTCACTACACCGAAATGTACTATTTCAAAACCTTTATTTTGTAAAATTGTTTTCACCATAATCATTCATATAATAAATGAGCATTTTTATACATTTTTCCATAATTTTAAAGCATTCCGAACTAGGTGTTCCCTAAATCTCCCTTTAAGATTCGAACCATTCTTGATCGGTCCGATTCAAACTCTAAAACTTCTAGGCCCAAAATCAGGGTGTTACAGTAGCTTTCCACATTAAATGTGACTTTAAACTCCGACTTCTTTGAGTTAAATGTGGACTTTATCACGTTGCGTTGTTCCACAAGCAATCTCGAGATTTCACTTTGGCGGCTCTGCCTGCTGCTACAGACGTCAGAAAATTGAGTGGACAACATCGATATAATCAGTATTTTCTGCTCTACAAATCGCACTTCGGTTCTCCAAGTCCATAGTCTACTGTCTAGGGTGGCAAGGTGGGCGGCTACAGCTACTCGGCAACTATTGTCTCTGTCTAGAACTAAATCAGTACAGCTCCTTGGTTCGCTGCCTCAGCATCACATCCTCAGCTCCTCTTTCCCTCTGTCAGCCTTTAGTACCTAAGACCAAAAGTACACAAAAACAATACCTTTCTTCACCAAATAAAAGATAATCTATAAAAACATGGCAAAGCAAAGAAATACTGTAAAATGGAATGCATGGTCCTAATTATGCCTAAGATGTACTCAAAAACAAAAATAATATGAGATGAAATGTGCATGAAATATAGATCTTATGGACACTTTACAATATTATAATGCACTTCTCATCATATTGGTCGACCAATTATATCCGGTAATAATAATCTCATCTCATGCTAATATACTTATTTTAAACATCATTACCTACTGTTTTTCAATACATCATTATAAATCATTCTAATCTCATTACAAAAACATAAAAAATGCATAGCATTTCACAAATAGTTCTATCTCTTTGAAGTAACAATTCTATCTCACGGGATCATGTAAATCATCACATCATTTCTCAAAACATGCATAAAACAGTAGGTATAATTCTATCTTCAAAACAAGAGCATGATCATAAAACCAATGGGGTAATAACCGAGAAACGAGAGCGACATATTTCAAACTTACTTTCGGATTTAGGTTAGTGTTTCAAACTTAACCTAAACCCCCAAACCTTGTTTTCAAGTCTTTGAAAGGCTTTTAAAACCAATTCTACTCACCGACAATGCCACGCTCACTTTGTCGAAGCGCAATCAAGCTTCCGGAGCTCCAACAACTTCACCAATCTCATCCGATATATTCTTCCATGTTTATAACACACAAGAATAGAGGATTAATGCATCTCAATGCATTAAAACCACCAGCATTCAAAGCTACCTCGCTGGTCTACCCAAGAACACCAAAACGACAATCCGAAAACACCTTTGATTACTCTACCACCTTTACCCAGTCAAAACCTAACAATTCCATCAACTTTTAATCATCAAAGAACATCTAAAAACAACCTAATTTAATCCCTATACCTCCAGCAACACTAGAATCACATTAACATCATAAAAACCCCAAATCTATCCATTAAATAGCTAGAGATCCAAACCAATTCGAGATTATTATTATAAAATCTTTGTTTCAACGTCATTTAACATGCACATCATGATTAATACCAACCTCAAATCAAGTAAAAGAATAACATTATGAAAAATCAAAAGATTTCAACAAATAATCTTCAATTTAACAAAACTTCCATGGTTAATCCATCAAAACAACTTAGAAAACATATGTAAATAATTAATAACTTGGGAATTTCAGTGAAGAACTGGTCATTAGAGGAGAAGAACGAAACTTACCTCTAATGGATGAAATCTCTCTAAATTGGATGTGTTTTTCTTGAAATAATCAAAGGAAAAGAATAAGGTTTTGTAAATCAAGACTAAAGAATCCTTTAGAAATCAAAAGCTTAGTGAATCTAGAGCTTTACCTCAAGTTTCTTGAAAATGGTGAGTGTTTGGCTGAAGGAAAACTTTGAGAGAATATAAAATGAGAGAAAATGGCGTAAAATAAGTTTTAATGAAATAACTAACTCTCATTTCATTAAACCCTTTTAATTATTATTTAAAACCTTTTAAAATGACCCCGATTGAGAGAAAAATCTAATAAAAACAAGTAGGTTAAATAGCTTCATTAATATTCAAAGTTCCAATCCCTTTACAAAACAATCACTAAAAGAACTTTGTAAAAATCACGTTTTTGTCACTAACTCAAAATGTCCCACTTCCAAAGTCATTTTCTTAAAATTGATTTTACTAAATAATTTATATAATTAATAATGATTATTAAGCATTTTCTCATATTTTTATCATAACTCGAACCTTGATTTTCCTGAACCGCTCCCGAAAACTCGGATCTCAAGTCCAGATCATACAAACCTCGAACCAACCTCAATTACTTCTTGGCCCAAAGTCGGGGCATTACACATTGTAGAAAATCAATGGGTTATAACAATATTGTAGGGACACGATGCTCTGCTTTAACACGTTGGCACATGAGACACTTGGATACGAAGTCAACTATGGCATGTTTCATACTGGCCACCAATAGAGTTCACGAAGGTCCTTATACATCTTTACGGACCCGAGGTGAACATAGAAGAAACTTGAGTGAGCTTTTGTAAGGATATCGGTGCAAGGAGTTTCATCATTAGGTGCACAGACATGATCATGATAACACGAGAGTCCTTCAAAATTAATTCTCAAGTCGGGATTATTTGACAACTTGGAAACAATGGATTAGAGTTCAAGATCTTGATCTTGCAAAGCCTTGATTCTTGAAACGATGGTAGATTGAACTTTATGTTCAGATACAAGGTAATGATGCTTCCAAAGTTGGAAGTGAGCATTAATTGCTCGAGGAGATACAATATAATAGTATTACAATGAGTCAATTCACTATACAGTACATAAAACTTAATAGTCAACAACAATACTTACCAGGCAGAGGTTTGCGGCTGAGTGCATCAGCTACAACTTTGGCCTTGCATGGATGATAATCAATGACAAAATCATAATCTTTGAGGAGTTCCATACATCTCTGTTGCCGAAGATTTAACTTCTTTTGGGTCAAAAGGTACTTGAGGCTTTTGTGGTTGGTAAAAAGATAACATTTATCTCTGTAGAGGTAATGTCTCAAATTTTTCAATGCAAAGACAATTGCAGCCAACTCCAAGTCATGATGAGGGTAATTCATTTCATGTGGCTTTAGTTGTCTTGAAGCATATGCAATTACTTTGCCTTCTTACATCAATACACATCCTAAACCGCGATGCGATGCATCACTATAAACTGTATAGTCCTTTTCGGATTCGGGTTGAGTTAGGACTGGTGCATAAGTCAACTCTTGTTTCAATTGATTAAATCTTCGTTGGTGTTCCTCGGTCCACGCAAACGAGGCTTCTTTTCTCAATAATTTGGTCAAAGGAGTTGCTAGCATAGAAAATCCTTTGTCGAATCTTCTATAATAACCAACAAAACCGAGAAAGCTTGTCATTTCACCAACATTTTTCGGTGGATACCAATCAAGAATGGCTTGGATTTTCTTTGGGTCTACTTATATGCCCGAAGACGATACAACATGCCCTAGGAAGGCGACTTTAGTGAGCCAAAACGTACACTTGTAGAACTTGGCAAGCATATATTTCTCCCGGAGGGTTTGAAGCACAATGCGAAGGTGTTCTCAGTGTTCTGCGGCATTATTTGAATAAATCAAAATGTCATCAATGAAAATTTATTAAGATAGGGTCTAAAAACATTATTAATTAAATCCATAAAAGTTGCCAGTGCATTAGTTAACCCAAATGACATCACTAGGAATTTGTAGTGTCCGTATCTGATAGTATCCTGACCTCAAATCAATCTTGGAAAACACGAAGGCATGTTTTAACTGATCGAACATGACATTAATCCTTGGCAATGGATATTTATTCTTGATGGTTACTTTGTTCAACAGTCGGTAATTAATGCACAATCACATTGAACCATCTTTCTTCTTCACAAAGAGAATCAGAGCTCCCCAAGGAGAAGAGCTCGGTTGGATGAAACCTTTGTCAAGTAGATCTTGGATATGGACTTTTAGCTCCTTCAGTTATATTGCTGCCATTCGATAAGGTGCAATGGAAATTGGGGTAGTTCCAGGCTGCACTTCAATACCAAATTCCTTTTCACGAATTAGAGGTAAATCCGAAAGCTCATCAGGAAACAAGTCAGGAAACTCACATGTAGTATCAATGTCTTGTAACTGAGGTTCACCCTTGGCATCCGATGACAAGGCATACAATGAAGAGTTTCGAAATATCATCAAAGCAATACTCTCCTTGCCAAGGCCTCGAAGGTACAATTTTCTCTTGCTACAATCTACCCAAGCTTGATGTTTACTAAGCCAATCCATACCCAGTATCACATCAAACTCGTAGATCGATAAGGAGAATAAATCGGCCGGAAATGGAATCCCTTGAATCATTAAGGGACAATTCTTGCACACTAAATTCACAGTGACGCAATCACCTAAGGGATTGGATACATAAATTCTCGATGTTATAGGTTCATAAGACATTTTATACTTCTTAATCAACATTGTACTTATTGTAACGCCCCTGTTTTGGGCTTAGGAGTCTTTAAGGTTGACTCGAGGTTCACAGGACCAAGATTAGAATTTTGAGTTAGTTTAGGAGTGGTTTAGGGAAAATAAGGTTCTTGATATGAGAAAATTATGAGAAAATTCCTAAAATCCTCTAAATATATATATAAAGTTTTGGTAAAGTCAATTTTGGAAAATGACTTTTGGAATATTGACATTTTGATTTGGTGACCAAATTGTAAAAAATGCAAAATTTGTTTTTAAGGACTGTTTTGAAAGAGGGCCAAAACATAGAATCTTTAGGGCTCTAATATATATTTAATGGGCCTTTCCCTTTAATTGAAAATTTTAAATGTATTTTATTTAAAAGAATAAAAGGAGATTTTATTAATTAGTATTTTCCAAAATCTATTTTGACTTAACTTCTTGTTCTCTCATTTTTCACCAGCCAAACACTTCATTTTCTCTCATTTTTATCCTTTGCCACTGGAATTCCCTGTTCCGAAACACCCTAGAGGCTGTTTTGATACGGGACCAAGCTTTGAGACACTCGCACCTATTCCGATACGAGCGTTCCGATACAAGGCAATTTGTACCGAAACACTCTGCTGTTAAGTTAGTTATTGGAATCTTCTGAATTTCTGATTCTTTACGTTTTGGTCCTTCAATGTTGTGGATGCAATTATATGAGCTTGGATGTTTGTTTTAAGTTGAGATTTGACATAGATGCATGTAATGTGATTAATTAAAGGTTGGTATCATAAAAAGTGGAGAAGTCACTGTAATTTGATAAGTTACAAAATGGTCCGTAAAATGTGTTTGTATGCAACTGAGTGCTTAAATGTTGACTGATCGAGTTGAAAATCGTTTCTCTACGATGTTTATCACATAGGATCATAATGAGCATCTAGACAAGATAAAATGAAAAAATAGGGTCGTTTATTGAGGTAAACTTCTAGGTTTACTTTAATATTCCTCGTGTGATCTGTTGCGTGTAAAATAGTCTATCGCAATGGTAGTGCAAGTATACAAGACGCAAGTAGTAAAGTGATACGAAGTATCAGATATCGTCTCCATAGGGATTGGGCTAATAGCTTCACCTTAATTCACTGCACGAAAGTAAAGGAAATATTTGAGAAAGTTGTCACGAAAATAATAAAGTAAACGTAAATAAAAGAGTAAAGATATCAAGATAGAGAGAATTGGCTGGTATTGAATTGCTCAGTAGTGCAGGTATTGCAGAGTTTAAGAAATCCAGTTCCGTCGTCGCGCCCGTCGCGACAGCACCTGTCGCGGCAGCAGCCCGTTGATTGTCGCGGCAGCAAACACTCAACTCAGTACTTCAAGTTTGGCAAGAATCCCAGATGTGCCTTGGCCTATCCCTAGGTCCAAGTCTGTCGATGATCACGTCTTTGATGATACCTCCCGGCGTGAATCGAAGGATGAACACCAATGTGTATGAATTCTTCTTTAGCCACTTAACCTCGTCCTATCCCTAGGGCCGAGATAGTTCAACTATAAACTAGAGAACTTGCTCTTATTTCTTTCGTATACTTAACTCTCCCGATGCTAAGTAAATAGATAACCTCGCAATGCTCTCCCGATGCTCTTGCAAGATATTAATAACCAAAATAAGAGAACTTGAAATTTATTTTATTGAACTGAAAATTCCTAAAACAAAACAACCCTTGCAACTACATTACAAATCAACCTGTGGCCCTAGGAAGGATTTAGAACATGTCGGGGGCAGGAAAACGACTAGAATTTTGGGAAGGAGGCTAGGGTAATCGGTTATGCCTCTAGGTTAAGATATATTCCCTTATATAAGCTTTGGGCTCAAGTTATCTAATTTAACAAGGATTACAACTTTAATTAAAAGTATGATTCTAATAAAGACTAAATCTTCAAGGAATCTACTTTCCAGCCGTCCTCCTTGTTTCTTGGGATTTTCTCTCCTTGAACTTTGGGCTTGGGATATCTTCTGATCTGGGTCTTGGAAAAATATAAAGTTTTCACACGACAGACGGGCTGAATTTTCTCTATCTGTCGAGGTCCACTTTGCTTCTTCTCCTCAAAACTGCTGTCGTCGTCTGCTGTCACGGCAGTACCATGGCAGCATCGTCCTCTTTGTCTGCTTGTCCAGTTCAGCTCTTCTGCTTTACTGCCCCGCGCCTGCCCTTTCCGTCTGCTACGGCAGCAACTTGCAAAAACAGCCATTCGTAGTAGAAACTGTGCCTTTTAATATATTTGTGATGTTTTGCTGTAAACTAATCCTAAATGCAATGAATAATGCTTGAATGCAGCAGAAATATGGGTTAAAAAGGGTGTAAATAATAGAACTTTTACACACTCAACACACTCCCAAACTCAAGTTTTTGCTTGCCCTCAAGCAACTAAGACCTAAAAGAAAAATGAAATATTTTTGTTTTGGCTTTCAAACTGTGAACTTTCCCTTACCCGTCGTTCGTTCCCTGTGACGGCAGCAACCTGTCAGATAATTTAAGATCTGTCCGCAATCTCACTTTAGTCCTCGTGTAGTGTGTGCATGCTTGTGAACAGTTATATGCCAAGACTCTCTTAGTTTCACTAGAATATTCAACTCTTAACTCGAATTTTTATGCCAAAGTTTATCTTTTTTTTGTTGGCACATTTTCATGCTTCTTTGATTTTTTTGTTTTGACTCGATTTCTCTATTTTTTCAAGCTAAAGTTTTACTAGAGCCAGTTTTAGGCACCTCTAGTTAACTTCCTAGAGCCAGTTTCGGGCACCTCTAGGGCTGTTGAGTCTCTTTTGCTAACTTCTTTCCCAGAGCCAGTGTTAGGCACCTCTAGGGGCTATTCAAGTGCTAAGCTTCCTATTCTAGTTTGGCTAAAAGAAGTCTAAGCAGTATAACAGTCACAATGGTGTTTAAGTTTTCAGAACTATAGAAAGGCTCAAACTTCTCCTTAAACTATCCTAAAGCTACTGCCACGACAGAGCTGTCACGACAGGCAAGTTCAGTTCATAGTTTTCAGCCAAAATTTTCAATATTTTCATCTTTTTTTTGAGAAAAATAACTAAGTAAAAGACGCCAATTTAACTAAAGATGTACTCCATTAATATGGAGGGTTGCCACCCCCAAACTCAAGGGTTGCATTGCCCTCAATGCATATGGTAAAATAGAAATGAAAACATATGAAGGCAGTACATCACAAAATATAAATGGCAGGCAGCAATAAGAAAATAAGAAACTTAAATTTTAAGCATTGTCTTCGCTGCTGCTGCTGAGGCGGATTTGGCGGCGGATTCTGGCTCTTGGGGCGGGCTGGGGTGGTTACTGTACAACCTGAATGTCAGAGCTGCTGTAACGCCCCGGTTTGGGCTTAGGAGTTTTGGGTTTGGACCGGTTCGGTCAAAGTGCGGTTCGAATATAAAAAGGTGAAATTAGGAAAGCCTAGTTCGGGTTGCATTAAAAATATGGAAAAATGTCTTAAAATCCTCTTTTATTATATATAAGTGAACTGTGAAATCAATTTTACAGAATGAGGTTTGGAAGGGTGACATTTTGGCTAGTGACCAAAATGTAATTTTTGAAAACTGTGAGACTGTTTTAAAAAGGATTGAAACTTTGAATCTTTAAGGAGCTATATACCCAATGGGAGTTTCTCCAGATTTTTCTAAGATATTAAATGATTAATTAAAGGTTTTTAAATAAAACTAAAAAGGAGGGAAGATATTTTGTCATTTCCAACTAACTTTCCATATTTTCCATTTTGCATTTTCTCTCATCTTTTCTCTCAAACCAAACATCTTTCTCCAGAGCTTTTCCCTATGATTTTGTCACCTAAATATCTCTTTTCCATTCTCTTTTGATTGCTAATCATCTCCTCATCAAAACCTCACCATTTGCTAATTGGATTTTCAAGAATTTGGTTCTAAAAAGGGAGAAAACTCAAGTTTGGAGGTAAGAACGTCCTTCTCCTCTAAACTCTTAGTTCTTTACTGAAATTCCTAAGTTCTCAATCCTTAATTTGTGTTTTATAAAAGGTTTTAAGGTTGTATGCTTGATCTTGGCTTTTAAATGCAAGATTTGCTTGATTTTGGTAAAAATTCGTATGATCTGTTTAAGCAGTGATTTGAGGTGTCTTTTTGATGTTAAATGAATGTTAAATTGATGAGAAGTTGAGGTTTAATTAATGCAATCCCGGATAGGTTGAATTTCCTAAGTTTAGCTTGTGTTTTTGATGGTTTTTGGAGTGATCATGATGATCTGTTATGGCTGGAGGTATAAGGATGTGTTGAGATCCATTTTGGATGTTAATTGATGTTTAAGAATGTTTAGTTTTGATGGATCATGGCTGGGTAGTGTTGTGGAGTTGTTTGGATGCATTTTCGGTTGTGTTTGGTAGCCGAAAATGGAGTGTGGATGAGAGCAGTGAGTTTAGGTGCTTTCATTGAAGATATTAATGCATGATGATGCATTAATCCTCTTCTTTGATGTGTTGAAAACATGTGAGTCATCTTTGGATCCAAGTGGTGGTGATCCAAAAGCTTGATTGGTGTTTCGGCAAGTGGCGAAACGGAATCGGTGAGTGGATTTTGGTTTCCAGCTTTGAAACCATTGAATTGAAGGTTTGGGAGCTTAGTTTAAGTCTAAGCAACTTAGCTAAGCTCAAGAGTAAGTTTTCGGGAAAACTCTCTTGATGGTGAACCATGGATTGGTTGTATGCAATGTGGTTGGTTGCATGTTTTAAATTCTGTTTTGAAAGCATGTTTTAGCATGTTAGTTGCTGTGATTATAAGCCATGTGTTGAAGGATGCTCAAGGTAAGAGATCCTTGTTTTTGAACATTGTTATAATGTGGTTTGATGCTTTAAGATGCATGATGTTTATGGCTTGATAAATGCTTTAAAACAGTGGAACAATGTTGTTAATGATGCATATTGACAAGTGATGGTTAAGGTCACAAAGGTGGTTAAAAGTCCTTGTCTGAGCCTTGTTTATTTAAGAACAACATGGTGGTTAAAAGTCCATGGTTGGTTCTTGGTTAAGATCACCAAGGTGGTTAAAATTCCTTGGGTGAGTCTTGTGTATCTTAAGAGCAACATGGTGTTTAAAAGTCCATGGTTGGCTCTTGGTTAAGGTTACAAAGGTGGTTAAAATTCCTTGTGTAAGCCTTGTTACTTAAGAACATCAAGGTGTTTAAAAGTCCTTGAATGATTCTTGTTAAGGACACAAAGGTGTTTAAAAGTCCTTGTGTGGTCCTTGCCATGGTGTTTAAAAGTCCATGGGGTTAAGGACACAATGGTGTTTAAAAGTCCATGTGTGGTCCTTGGAAATTGTAAGATCACAATGGTGTTTAAAAGTCCATGTGTGGATCTTATGTGAAATGTATCACTTGTTGCCAATATGACATGTTATGAACTTGAAGCATGAAATGCTTGTTAAAGATGCATATGTGCATGTATGAATGTGGTTTGAACTATGGTTTGCAAATGTGTTTTATAAATGCATTATTGTGTGGTTTTAAAGAGCATTCCTCACTAAGATTTTGCTTACGCTCTCTCTTTTCTTAAACCAATAATGCAGAGCATTAAAGTGCAGTGAGGGCAGCAAGGTGGTGAAGAATCCAAGTGGTGAACTAAGCTCAAGTATGCTGAAGGTTTCTTAAACACTATTAGCTTTTGGCATTTTGCAATGGGAACCTATGTTGTTGTTTTGGGAGGTGTTTTGGACTCCCTAAGTTGGATTTATGTTGTTGATAATGTTGGTACTTGTAATTGGCCTTTAAGAGATTGCTTTTGGTATATTGATGCTTGAATGGTTTCTAAGTAGGATGCATGCCTATAGAATTGGGGATTTCCATAATTGATGCCATGTAGATGTTTGGTTGATGCAATTATGTTCCTTGATTGTTGAATTACTTGCTAGTAAAGTTTGGTGGCATTTGGAGCATGTTTGATAGGTCAATTGCATGATAAACCAGCAAATTTTCTGCAATCTGGGCAGCCTGTTTCGGAACAGGTGCTACCGTATCGGAACGGGAGGCACTGTTCCGGAACGGTTTGGCCACTGCCAGGCCATGTTTCGGTCCCAGTTTCGGGACGGTCCCGCGTTTCGGAACGGGTCTTCCTTGTTCCGAAACACTCGACCGTTGGGCACTGAAATTGATGGTTATATGTTTTGGAATGTTTGCGTTTTGGTCCTGAAACTTGTTTACACAATTGTATGAGTTTGAGATGTCCGTTTGAGCTGAAATTTGGCAGAGAAGCATGAGACATGATTAATTTCATATTGGTAACTTTAATTCGGGCTAAGTCCTTATAATTTCCAGAATTTACAATTTGGTCCCTAAAGTTGTATTTTGTGCAATTGAGTCCCTGAATGTTCTCTGATTGTTATGATGTTTGAATATGATTATCTTGTGAACATATCTAGGGTTAACGTGCATCTAGACAATAGTAAAAAAAAAGGGTCGTTAATTAAGGTTGACTTTCGAGTTGACTTTGGTTTTCCCCGTGTGATCTTCTTAATTCGGGTCAACCGTCTAGGCCGGGTTAAGGGGGTTACATTTGGTGGTACCATAGCTGAGTTCTCGAGCGTTTGGGAATGATTGTGTGGTTGATTAAAGTATGTATGCTTGGTATGCTTGTTGAGTGAAAGCATGTTGAGTGAATTGTATATATGTTGTAATTGTGGTGTATGCTGTGGTGAAGCATGTTGTGGGTACCCATTGCCAAATCAAAGCTAATGTAGTGATGTTGTTTATAAGTGAAATGAGCTTGAGTACTTGGATTGCTTACCTTGCTGAGCCTGACTTGTTTTATTGCATTGTGATTGTATTGTTAGAGTATGGCACCTCGTAGAGAGTTGAGGAGTAATGTGCGAGCTACGGCTCAAAATGAGAATGAGAATGAAGAGAATGTTGAAAGTGCGGTTTTGCCTCCTCCACCTGGTGGTGGTGGTGCTGGGGGTGAAGGAGCTGGAGCTGCAGCTGATGCTGGGGTCGCTGGACCTGAAGCTGGTCAGGGGCAAGCTACCCCTGACATGACGGTGTTAGTGCAAGCTATTGCTGGTGCTTTTCGAGCGGCAGTAGCTGGAGCTCAAGGAGCTGGGCATCAGGGAGATGCTGGAGTGAGACTACCCTTGGAACGCTTACGCAGTCTAGGCGGGACTGAGTTTAGGGGTTTGTCTGCGGAAGGTTCTAAATCTTGGATGGAGAGTACCAAGAGGATCTTGGGTCAGATGGGTTGTACTGATGTGCAAAAGCTGGTTTGTGTAGTATCATTGCTGCAAGATGATGCTTATACGTGGTGGACAACCACTATTGCTGGGATGGCGGAAGCTGATGTGACTTGGACGTTCTTTCAGAACGCGTTCAAGAGAAGGTATCTAGGTGTGAGGTACCTAGATGAAAAGAAGCGGGAGTTCATGTCTCTCACCCAGGGGAGCATGTCTGTGGCTGAGTATGAAGTGCAGTTTGTTCGACTCAGTCAGTATGCGCCTGAGCTGGTCCCTGATGAGCGGGCGAGGTGTGAAAGATTCTGTTATGGTTTAGTGACGGATGTAAAGATGTACGTGCTGGCTACCGAGTATGATGATTTTGATGTGCTGGTGGGCCGAGCAAAGGATATTGAGATGAACTTGGGTTTATCTGCTAGAGGTGCTGGAGCAAGTGCTGGTAAGCGAGCAGCTGAATATAGTTCCGGTGGGGGACGGAACAAGAGGGGGCGTGATCAGAAGTATCAGTCCTCGGCTAAGCGATGTGGTGGTGCGCCTGGTCGGGGAGGCAATGCTAGAGTTGATCCGAGTGCATGTTGGACATGTGGTTCGCGTGGCCATATAAAGCGTGATTGTCCTCGTGCTGTGAGGGAGGTGCAAGCTCCTGTTGTGGCAGCTGGTAATGCGTGCTGGAATTGTGGGTCTACGGATCACATGAGGAGAGAGTGTCCTATGTTGGCTGGTGGCCAAGTGCGTGCTCCTGTAGCTGTTGCACCGCAGAGAGGTCGTGGGCGCGGCCGGGGTAACTTTCAGCGAAGAGAGGAAGGTGGTCAGGGTGTGGCTCATGTTGTGGCTATTCAGCCTGAGGGTGGTGGTCAAGCTAGGGTGTATGCTCAGCGGGAGGGAAGGAATGACACGGATGTGATCGCAGGTACCTTTACTTTGCAATCCTTGTCATTACTTTCCTTGATTGATTCTGGATCTACGCATTCGTACATATTGCGCGAGCATGCTGAATTGCTTGGTTTGCCTGTTGAGTCTTTGGATGTTGGTGTGCGTGTCACTAGTTCTTTTGGTGAGACTGTTGTGACTCGAAAGCTATATAGAAGATGTCCTTTGGTTGTTCAAGATCATGTTTTTCATGTTGACCTTATGGAGTTACCTTTCTATGGTTTTGATGTAATCCTTGGAATGGATTGGCTTGCCGAGCATCGTGCTGTAGTGGATTGTGAGAATAAGCGAGTTTCGTTGAAGCTTGCGGATGATTATGAGGTAGTTGTGGTTGGTGAGAATGTGAAGTTTCTTGCCAATGTGGTGTCTACATTGGAGGCGAGTCGGATGCTGAGGCAAGGTTGTGAAGCTTATCTAGCTTTTGTGATGAATCCTGGCTCTAAGGATTTGCGTGTGCAAGATATCAGGGTTGTACGAGAGTTTCCTGGTGTGTTTCCTGAGGAGTTGCCTGGATTGCCTCCTAATCGTGAAGTGGAGTTTGGAATTTAGCTGTATGAGAATACAACTCCTGTGTCCATTACCCCTTATAGAATGTCACCCAAAGAGTTGAAGGAGCTGAAGACGCAGTTGCAAGAATTGCTGGATCGTGGTTTCATTCGGCCGAGTATGTCACCTTGGGGTGCACCGGTCTTGTTTGTGAAGAAGAAGGATGGCACTATCAGAATGTGCATTGATTACCATCAGCTGAACAAGTTGACTATCAAGATTCGGTATCCTTTGCCGAGAATTGATGATCTCTTTGATCAAATTCGGGGAGCAGCTGTGTTCTCTAAGATTGACTTGAGGTCAGGGTATTACCAGTTGAAGGTGAAGGATGTTGATGTGCCTAAGACAGCTTTCAGGACAAGGTATGGGCATTATGAGTTCCTTGTGATGCCGTTTGGTTTGACAAATGCTCCTGCAACTTTCATGGACATGATGAATCGTGTGTTTCATGAATACCCGGACAAGTTCGTTGTGGTGTTCATTGATGATATCCTCGTGTACTCGCGTACTGAGGAGGAGCATTAAGAGCATTTGAGGATTGTGCTGCAAGCCTTGTTGGAGAATCAGCTTTATGCTAAGCTGAGCAAGTGTGAATTCTGGTTAAGTGAAGTGGTGTTTCTTGGGCATGTGGTTTCTGCCGAGGGAATTCGTGTTGATCCTCAGAAGATTGAGGCGGTGATGAAATGGAAGGTCCCTAAGTCTGTTCATGAGGTTCGTAGTTTCCTTGGTTTGGCGGGATACTACCGGAGGTTTGTGGATGGGTTTTCTAAGATTGCTGCACCTTTGACGAAGTTGCTGCAGAAGGATGTTAAGTATGAGTGGACGGAAGCGAGACAGCAGGCTTTTGAGAAGCTTAAGGCGGCTTTGACGCAAGCTCCTATCTTGGTTCAACCTGAATCAGGGAAAGAGTTTGTGGTCTACAGCGATGCATTCTATGTTGGGTTGGGATGTGTGCTGATGCAAGAGGGTAAGGTGGTGGCTTATGCATCGCGGCAGTTGAAGGTGCATGAGCGCAATTATCCTACGCATGATATTGAGTTGGTTGCGGTGGTTTTCTCTTTGAAGATCTGGAGACATTACCTGTATGGTGAGAAGTGTACGGTGTACACGGATCACAAGAGTTTGAGGTATCTGATGTCTCAGAAGGAGTTGAATCTTAGGCAGCGACGTTGGGTGGAGTTACTCAAGGATTATGATTTGACGATTGAGTATCACCCTGGGAAGGCTAATGTGGAGCGGATGCCTTGAGTAGGAAGGTAGCTGTTGAGCTGAGGGCTATGTTTGCCAGTTTGAGTATTTCGCGTGATGGTGGTCTTATGGCTGAGTTGCAAGTGAAACCATCTTTGGTTCAGCTGATCAAGGAAAGGCAGTTGCTGGATGATTCCTTGGTACCGCATGTTCAGGATATCGCGGAGGGTAGGCCTTCGGATTTCAGTTTTAATGATGATGGAGTGTTGTGTTTTGGGAGTCGGATAGTAGTGCCCAATGATGCTGAGTTGAGGCTTGCTATTCTGACAGAAGGTCATAGTAGTCCTTTTGCTATGCACCCTGGTAGTACTAAGATGTATCGTGATCTTCGTGATGAGTACTATTGGGTGGGTTTGAAGAAGGATGTTGCGGAGTTCTTGAGCAAGTGTATGGTGTGTTAGCGAGTTAAGGTTGAGCATCAGGTTCCTTCAGGGTTGTTGCAACCATTGAGAATCCCTGAATGGAAGTGGGAAAGGATTACCATGGATTTTGTATCTGGTTTACCCTTGTCACCGTCGAAGAAGAATTCGGTGTGGGTGATTGTGGATCGCCTGACGAAGTGTGCGCATTTCTTGCCTGTGCATACTATGTTTTCGTTGGATAAGCTTGCGGAGCTGTACATTGCTGAGATTGTGCGGCTGCATGGTGTGCCAAAGTCGATTGTGTCGGATAGGGATCCGAGGTTCACATCGCGTTTTTGGCAGTGTTTGCATCAAGCTTTGGGTACAAGGTTGAATTTCAGTACATCTTATCATCCTCAGTCGGATGGTCAGTCCGAGCGTGTTATCCAGATTTTGGAGGATATGTTGAGGTGCTGTGTGATAGAGTTTCAGGGCTCTTGGGAGAAACATTTGCCTTTGGTGGAGTTCGCTTATAACAATAGTTATCAAGCAAGTATTCAAATGGCACCTTATGAGGCTTTGTACGGGAGGAAGTGTAGGACTCCTCTTTGTTGGGCTGAAACGGGTCAGAAGTTGGTTTCGATGCCGGCTTTGTTGAAAGGAACCACCGAGAAAGTGAAGCTCATTTGTGAGCGTTTGATGGCAGCTTCTGATCGGCAAAAGTCTTACGCGGATTTGAAGCGTAAGGAGATTGAGTATGCGGTGGGTGACCGTGTGTTTTTGAAGGTTTCGCCTTGGAAGAAGGTGATGAGGTTTGGGCGAAAGGGTAAGTTGAGCCCTACGTACATTGGACCATACGAGGTGATTAAGCGTGTGGGTCCTGTTGTGTACAAGTTGAGGTTACCTCAGGAGTTGGAGAAGATTCATGATGTGTTTCATGTTTCTATGTTGCGGAAGTATAGATCTGATCCTTCTCATGTGATGCCTGTGGAAGAAGTGGAATTGAATCCGGATTTGACCTATGATGAGGAACCGGTGAAGGTTCTGGATTCGGATGGTAAGGTTCTTCGTGGCAAGACCATTGAGCTGGTAAAGGTGTTGTGGAAGCATCGTGGTGTTGAAGAAGCCACGTGGGAACGGAAGGATGACATGCTGAAGCAGTTTCCGTATCTCTTTCCTTCAGGTAAATTTCGAGGACGAAATTTCTTAAGGGGGGAGAGTTGTAACGCCCCGGTTTTGGGCTTAGGAGTTTTGGGTTTGGACCGGTTCGGTCAAAGTGCGGTTCGAATATAAAAAGGTGAAATTAGGAAAGCCTAGTTCGGGTTGCATTAAAAATATGGAAAAATGTCTTAAAATCCACTTTTATTATATATAAGTGAACTGTGAAATCAATTTTACAAAATGAGGTTTGGAAGGGTGACATTTTGGCTAGTGACCAAAATGTAATTTTTGAAAACTATGAGACTGTTTTAAAAAGGATTGAAACTTTGAATCTTTAAGGAGCTATTTACCCAATGGGAGTTTCTCCAGATTTTTCTAAGATATTAAATGATTAATTAAAGGTTTTTAAATAAAACTAAAAAGGAGGGAAGATATTTTGTCATTTCCAACTAACTTTCCATATTTTCTATTTCCATTTTCTCTCATCTTTTCTCTCAAACCAAACATCTTTCTCCAGAGCTTTTCCCTCTGATTTTTTCACCTAAATATCTCTTTTCAATTCTCTTTTGATTGCTAATCATCTCCTTATCAAAACCTCACCATTTGCTAATTGGATTTTAAAGAATTTGGTTCCAAAAAGGGAGAAAACTCAAGTTTGGAGGTCAGAACGTCCTTCTCCTCTAAACTCTCAGTTCTTTACTGAAATTCCTAAGTTCTCAATCCTTAATTTGTGTTTTATAGAAGGTTTTAAGGTTGTATGCTTGTTCTTGGCTTTTAAATGCAAGATTTGCTTGATTTTGGTAAAAATTCGTATGATCTGTTTAAGCAGTGATTTGAGGTGTCTTTTTGATGTTAAATGAATGTTAAATTGATGAGAAGTTGAGGTTTAATTAATGCAATCCCGGATAGGTTGAATTTCCTAAGTTTAGCTTGTGTTTTTGATGGTTTTTGGAGTGATCTTGATGATCTGTTATGGCTGGAGGTATAAGGATGTGTTGAGATCCATTTTGGATGTTAATTGATGTTTAAGAATGTTTAGTTTTGATGGAGTTGTTTGGATGCATTTTCGGTTGTGTTTGGTAGCCGAAAATTGAGTGTGGATGAGAGCAGCGAGTTTAGGTGCTTTCATTGATGATATTAATGCATGATGATGTATTAATCCTCTGCTTTGATGTGTTGAAAACAGGGGAGTCATCTTTGGATCCAAGTGGTGGTGACCCGGAAGCTTGATTGGTGTTTCGGCAAGTGGCGAAACGGAATTGGTGAGAGGATTTTGGTTTCTAGCTTTGAAACCATTGAATTGAAGGTTTGGGAGCTTAGATTAAGTCTAAGCAACTTAGCTAAGCTCAAGAGTAAGTTTTCGGGAAAACTCTCTTGATGGTGAACCATTGATTGGTTGTATGCAATGTGGTTGGTTGCATGTTTTAAATTCTGTTTTGAAAGCATGTTTTAGCATGTTAGTTGTTGTGATTATAAACCATGTGTTGAAGGATGCTCAAGGTAAGAGATCCTTGTTTTTGAACATTGTTATAATGTGGTTTGATGCTTTAAGATGCATGATGTTTATGGCTTGATAAATGCTTTAAAACAGTGGAATAATGTTGTTAATGATGCATATTGGCAAGTGATGGTTAAGGTCACAAAGGTGGTTAAAAGTCCTTGTGTGAGCCTTGTTTATTTAAGAACAACATGGTGGTTAAAAGTCCATGGTTGGTTCTTGGTTAAGATCACCAAGGTGGTTAAAATTCCTTGGGTGAGTCTTGTGTATCTTAAGAGCAACATGGTGTTTAAAAGTCCATGGTTGGCTCTTGGTTAAGGTTACAAAGGTGGTTAAAATTCCTTGTGTAAGCCTTGTTACTTAAGAACATCAAGGTGTTTAAAAGTCCTTGAATGATTCTTGTTAAGGACACAAAGGTGTTTAAAAGTCCTTGTGTGGTCCTTGACATGGTGTTTAAAAGTCCTTGCCATGGGGTTAAGGACACAATGGTGTTTAAAAGTCCATGTGTGGTCCTTGGAAATTGTAAGATCACAATGGTGTTTAAAAGTCCATGTGTGGATCTTATGTGAAATGTATCACTTGTTGCCAATATGACATGTTATGAACTTGAAGCATGAAATGCTTGTTAAAGATGCATATGTGCATGTATGAATGTGGTTTGAACTATGGTTTGCAAATGTGTTTTGTAAATGCATTATTGTGTTGTTTTAAAGAGCATTCCTCACTAAGCTTTTGCTTACGCTCTCTCTTTTCTTAAACCAATAATGCAGAGCATTAAAGTGCAGTGAGGGCAGCAAGGTGGTGAAGAATCCAAGTGGTGAACTAAGCTCAAGTATGCTGAAGGTTTCTTAAACACTATTAGCTTTTGGCATTTGGCAATAGGAACCTATGTTGTTGTTTTGGGAGGTGTTTTGGACTCCCTAAGTTGGATTTATGTTGTTGATAATGTTGGTACTTGTAATTGGCCTTTAAGAGATTGCTTTTGGTATATTGATGCTTGAATGGTTTCTAAGTAGGATGCATGCCTGTAGAATTGGGGATTTCCATAATTGATGCATGTAGATGTTTGGTTGATGCAATTATGTTCCTTGATTATTGAATTACTTGCTGGTAAAGTTTGGTGGCATTTGGAGCATGTTTGATAGGTCAATTGCATGATAAACCAGCAAATTTTCTGCAATCTGGGCAGCCTGTTTCGGAACAGGTGCTACCGTATCGGAACGAGGGCCTGAAATGGCATGGGCGTTCCGAAACGAGAGGCACTGTTCCGGAACGGTTTGGCCACTGCCAGGCCATGTTTCGGTACCAGTTTCGGAACGGTCTCGCGTTTCGAAACGGGTCTTCCTTGTTCCGAAACACTCGACAGTTGGGCACTGAAATTGATGGTTATATGTTTTGGAATGTTTGCGTTTTGGTCCTTAAACTTGTTTATACAATTGTATGAGTTTGAGATGTCCGTTTGAGCTGAAATTTGGCAGAGAAGCATGAGACATGATTAATTTCATATTGGTAACTTTAATTCGGGCTAAGTCCTTATAATTTCCATAATTTACAATTTGGTCCCTAAAGTTGTATTTTGTGCAATTGAGTCCCTAAATGTTCTCTGATTGTTATGATGTTTGAATATGATTATCTTGTGAACGTATCTAGGGCTAACGTGCATCTGTACAAGAGTAAAAAAAGGGTCGTTAATCAAGGTTGACTTTCAAGTTGACTTTGGTTTTCCCCGTGTGATCTTCTTAATTCGGGTCAACCGTCTAGGCCGGGTTAAGGGGGTTACAGCTGCTGCCGCTGCTGTCACTGCTGCTGCTGGCCCTTGGCAGAGTTTTCTTATCTGCCATTCTTTTCTGCCTCTTTACCGGTGTAAATTCCTTCGACAGGTTCCTCTTAATAGAGGGTTCATCGTCGTTGTCCGCCCAAACGGAGGAGGAAGAGAACCCAGCAACAAAGGCAGCAAGGTCATCCGAGGGCACTGGTCGCTTTGTTCCTCGAGAGGATGTTTCGGCATGGGTGCTACCGGCTTCTGTCGGGGCAGGCGATGGTATGGAGGCGGCAGATGGTGTTTTTGGGGTAGCAGCACGTGTTGGTGTGTGGACAGGGTGGGGACAGTGAAGTAGTGGGCAGGGAAAGTGGGGAAAACAACATCAGGGAAATTTAAAGTAGTTTGAATAAAATTTACCGTGGATGCGGCAAAGTCCCTGATGAATGTCATGAGGCCCAACTGTCTTTCCTCCATCTTTTGAATGTCACCTAGGATCTGATTGGAGGAGTCTGTCGGAGCAGCTGCTGCGGCGGTAGGTGCAGGATTTGGCTGCTCTGATGATTCAGCTGTGGTGGCAGCGGGATTGAATGATGAGAGAGGGGTGGCCACTGTCAGCTCCATGAGGCTGATGATATTCTTTTTCATCCAACCCCTTCCTTTCACTATGAAATCGGTGTCGGCTTCCGGCACATTATGGCCACGGCATAGGGACGTGATGAAGTAGGGGAGGAAAAGGAGGCCCGTCGGTCGATGTGCACTTTCCAAAATACTCTCTCGGATATAACTACCCACGTTAATGGGTCGTTCATTTAAAATAGAGTGTATTAAGGCTAACCTTTGCTGGTCAACGGTTGTATGGTGTGACGACGGCATGATCCTCTTTTTGATAAAGGCATTCCAAAGTTTTGCCCCTCTTCACCGTGTATGGATTTTTCCGGCTTGTATTCCATTCGGTTCCCTCTTCCGTCAGTTCTGCCATGACAGCGTCATAGGCAGCAGCATCCAAGGTGTCGTGGAACTGCTGATGTGCATCATCATTGGGGCCTATGCAGAGCTCTAATTTTCTTGGCGATGAAAGGCTTGAGGCCCAGATTCTTTGCCTTTGGTGTATAAATGAAGCCCCGTTCTTCCCACATATCTCTGGTTGCAAAGGACTGTGGGGGAGTTGCTGCCGGTGAGGAAGTAGAGGCAGCATTGCGGCGGGTTTTTCTGGAAGACATGTTAGTGCAAGGCTTGTGAAAAGTAAATGAAAGCAAATTAAAACTAAAGATGGAGAGCAAGTAAGAAAGGCAGAAGTGAGTGAAAATGAAAATGAAACGGGGTTTTATAGAAGAGGAATTGCTGCCCGTTGAAGCTGTAACGGCAGGCGCGAATAACGGAGCGGCTGTTGAGCTTTAGCATGTCTGACGCGTCTGGCACACGTTTCCGCGTCTGTTACGCGTCTGTCACATGTTTCCGCGTCTGTCGTGACAGCATGGTGACAGTGTAACGCCCCGGTTTTGGGCTTAGAAGTTTTGGGTTTGGACCGGTTCGGTCGGAGTGCGGTTCAAATATAAAAGGGTGAATTTAGGAAAGCCTAGTTCGGGTTGCATTAAAAATATGGAAAATGTCTTAAAATCCTCTTTTATTATATATAAGAGAATGGTGAAATCAATTTTACAAAATGAGGTTTGGAAGAGTGACATTTTGGTTAGTGACCAAAATGTAATTTTTGAAAACTGTGTGACTGTTTTAAAAAGGATTGAAACTTTGAATCTTTAAGGAGCTATTTACCCAAAAGGAGTTTCTCCAGATTTTTCTTAAATATTAAATGATTAATTAATGGTTTTAAAATAAAAGAAAAGGGAGGGAAGATATTTTGGCATTTTCTAACTAATTTTTCCTAAATTCCATTTTCCTTTTCTCTCATCTTTTTCTTTCAAACCAAACACTTTCTCCAGCACATTTTCTCTCTGATTTTATCATCTAAATAACACATTTCAATTCTCTTTTGATCTCTAATCATCTCTTCAACAAAACCTTTGCATTTGCTATTTGGATTTTCAAGAATCTTGGTTCCAAAAGGGAGAAACTCAAGTTTAGAGGTATGAACGTCCTTCTCCTCTAAATTCTCAGTTCTTTACTGAAATTCCCAAGTTCTCGATCCTTAATTTGTGTTTTATAAAAGTTTTTATGGTTGTGTTCTTGATCTTGGCTTAAAATGCAAGATTTGGTTGATTTTTAGATGAAATTCGTATGATCTGTTTGGGCAGTGTTTTGAGGTGTCTTTTTTATGTTAATTGAATGAATAATTGATGAGAAATTGAGGTTTAATCAATGCAATCCCAGATAGGTTAATTTTCCTAAGTTTAGCTTGAGTTTTTGGTGGTTTTTGGAGTGATCTTGATCATCTGTTATAGCTGGAGGTATAAGGACGTGGTTAGATTCTTTTTGGATGTTAATTGAGGTTTGTGAATGATTAGAATTGATGGATCATGGCTGGGTAGTGTTGTTGAGTTGTTTGGATGCGATTTCAGTTGTGTTTGGTAGCCGGAATGGGAGTGTTGATGAGAGCAGCGAGTTTAGGTGCTTTCATTGAAGATATTAATGCATGATGATGCATTAATCCTCTGCTTTGATGTGTTTAAAACAGGGGAGTCATCTTTGGATCCTAGTGGTGGTGATCCGGAAGCTTGATTGGTGTTTCGGCAAGTGGCGAAACGGAATCGATGACTGGATTTTGGTTTTCAGCTTTGAAACCAATGTTTTGAAGGTTTGGGAGCTTAGTTTAAGTCTTAGCAACTTAACTAAGCTCAAGAGTAAGTTTTCAGAAAAACTCTCTTGATGATGAACCATGGATTGGTTGTATGCAATGTGGTTGTTTGCATGTTTTAAATTCTGTTTTGAAAGCATATTTTAGCATGTTAGTTGCTGATTTTATAAGCCATATGTTGAAGAATGCTCAAGGTAAGAGATTCTTGTTTTTGAACATTGTTAAATGTGGTTTTGGTGCATAATGACGCGTGAAGATTATGGCTATGTTAAATGCTTTAAAACACTGGAATATGGTTGTTAATGGTGCACATTGGCAAGTGATGGTTAAGGTCACAAAGGTGGTTAAAAGTCCTTGTGTGAGCCTTGTTTATTTAAGAACAACATGGTGGTTAAAAGTCCATGGTTGGTTCTTGGTTAAGATCACCAAGGTGGTTAAAATTCCTTGTGTGAGTCTTGTGTATTTAAGAACAACATGGTGTTTAAAAGTCCATGGTTGGTTCTTAGTTAAGGTTACAAAGGTGGTTAAAATTCCTTGTGTAAGCCTTGTTATTTAAGAACACCAAGGTGTTTAAAAGTCCTTGGGTGATTCTTGTTAAGGACACAAAGGTGTTTAAAAGTCCTTGTGTGGTCCTTGGAAATTGTAAGAACATCATGGTGTTTAAAAGTCCATGGATGATTCTTGTTAAGGACACAATGGTGTTTAAAAGTCCATGTGTGGATCTTATGTTGATTGTATCACTTGTGGCCAATATGACATGTTATGAACTTGAAGCATGAATTGCTTGTTTTAAAATGCTTATGTGCATGTACAAATGATGGTTTGGACTAAAGTTTATAAATGTGTTTATAAATGCATTATTGTGTGGTTTTAATTGAGCATTCCTCACTAAGCTATTGCTTACACTCTCTCTTTTCTTAAACCAATAATGCAGAGCATTGAAGTGCATTTGGGGCAGTAAGGAAGCCAAGAATCCAAGTGAAGGTTTTAAGCTCGTGTATGGTGAACATTTTCCTAAAACTATTAGCTTTTGGGTATTTGGCAATGGGGGACCTATGTTGTTGTTTTGGGAGATGTTTTGGACTCCCTAAGTTGGTATTATGTTGTTAATGATGTTGGAACTTGTAATTGGCCTTTGTGTGATGGTTTTGGTATATTGATGCTTGAATGGTTTTCTAAGTAGGATGCATGCCTATAGAATTGGGGATTTTCATAATTGATGCCATGTTGATGTTTGTTTGATGCAATTATGTTCCTTGAATGTTGAATGACTTGCGGGTATAATTTGGTGGCATTTGGAGCATGTTTGATGGGTCAATTGTGTGTTTATTCAGCAAATTTTCTGCAATCTGGGCAGGCCGTATCGGAACGGGTGCTTCCGTTTCGGAATAGGGGCCTGAAATGGCCTAGGCATTCCGAAACGGAAGGAACCGTTCCGGAACGGAAATGCCACTGCCAAGCCTTGTTTCGGAACACGTTTCGGAACGGTCCCGCGTTTCAGAACAGGTCCTCCCTGTTTCGGAACACTCGACCGTTGGGCTCTGAATTTGATGGTTAAATGTTCTGAAATGTTTGCGTTTTAGTCCTGAATCTTGTTATTGCAGTTTTGTTGCCTCCTAAGTGACCTCCATACTTTGAAGCATGGCAGTGATGGAGTATGTCTTCTTGCTCTTCTTGTGGTACACACCTTCTTATAACCTGATCTGCACAAATTTTGAAAAGAAGAGGTTCGTCCCAATAATAATGCTTAACATCATTTTGGAACCTCTTCCTGGCTTGATAATTAAGATCAGGAGGAATTATTCCGCTAACTATAAAATTAACAAAATCAGCATACTAGGGGAGTTCAGAAGACTTACCTGCCACCATGGCTGTCGCGGCAGTGATTGCGGCAGCAAAGAGCTGCTCATCTGGGAAGGTCTCCAGTATGTTTGTCTCATCTGTTGGAAAACTCTGTCCCTTCTCCAACCTTGACAAGTGATCTGCCACCTGATTTTCTGTCCCTTTTTTGTCATTGATTTCAAGGTCAAATTCTTGCAATAGCAGGATCCACCGTATCAATCGAGGCTTTGCATCCTTTTTCGTGAACAGATACTTCAGGGCAGAATGGTCTGAGTGCACTAATACCTTCGTCCCAAGTATGTAAGAACGGAACTTGTCAATGGAGAATACCACAACTAATAACTCCTTTTCTGTGGTGGTGTAATTCACTTGGGCGTCATTCAGTGTCTTGCTGGCATAATATATGACATGGAATAATTTGTCTCTCCGCTGCCCAAGTGCTGCCCCGACAGCATAGTCACTAGCATCACACATAATCTCAAATGGCTGTGTCCAGTCTGGTGGTTGTACTATTGGGGCTGTTACCAGTTTTTCCTTCAGAACCTTGAATGCTTCAGTACAATCTTCATTAAAGTCAAAGGGTCGGTTCTGCTCCAAAAGATGGCATAGGGGCTTGGTGATTTTTGAGAAATTTGCAATAAATCTCCGATAAAAACCAGCATGTCCCAAGAAACTTCTAATGCCCTTGACTGTGGTCGGCGGCGGTAGCTTTTCGATCACTTCTATTTTGGCCCTGTCGACTTCTATCCCACGGCAGCTAATCTTATGGCCAAGGACTATCCCTTCATCCACCATAAAGTGGCATTTTCCCAATTTAAAACTAGGTTTGCTTTTTCACATCTTTCAAGTACCTTTTGTAGATTGCCGAGGCAGCTCTCAAAATCGTCTCCAAAGACTAAAAAATCATCCTTAAATATTTCAAGGAGGTCCTCTACCATATCGGAGAATATGGCCATCATGCACCTTTGGAAGGTAGCGGGTGCATTGCATAATCCAAACGGCATTCTCCTAAAAGCATACGTTCCGTAGGGGCATGTGAAAGTCGTCTTTTCTTGATCTTCCGGTGCGATAGCAGTTTGATTATAACCTGAATAACCATCAAGAAAACAATAGTAAGGTTTACCCGCTAATCTATCAAGCATTTGATCAATAAAGGGTAAAGGAAAGTGGTCTTTTCGGGTAGCTTTGTTAAGCTTCCGATAGTCCATACAAACCCTCCAACCGGTCACAGTCCTGGTTGGGATTAACTTATTGTTTTCATTGGTCACCACGGTTATTCCTCCTTTCTTGGGAATGCATTGCACCGGGCTCACCCATTTGCTGTCGAAGATGGCGTAAATAATACCAACATCTAACCATTTGATTATCTCTTTATGAACCACCTCTTTCATCGCATGGTTTAGCCGCCTATGAGCATCTATAGTGGGCTTATGATCTTCTTCTAGAAGGATTTTGTGCATGCATAACGCCAGACTAATGCCTTGAATGTCAGCTATCGTCCATCCAATTGCCTTTTTGTGCTGCCGCAGCATCCCTATTAGATGTCGTTCCTGTTCATGTGGCAGCTTAGAAGAGATGATTACGGGTAACGTATCATTTGAACCAAGAAAAGCATATTTTAGCTGCCCTGGCAGGGGCTTCAGTTCTAAGGCAGGTGGCTCAACAGTAGATGGCTTTTGGATTGCATGGTTATCCGAAGTATAATTTAAAGGTTCGAATAACTTACCTGGACGATCGCCTATCCAGTTTACCTCCTCCTGATCTTCAGTATCAGATGTATCAGATTCAGAGGAGTTGCTGTCGTCGGTGCTGTCGTGACAGTCCTGTAGGTGGCTGCCGCGGCAGTGACCAATTTTGATGTCGTGACAGCCCGACCTGATGCAGGGTTGATCAAGGGTAACTTCAGTGATAGGCTTGCATTCCTCGTCTGCATCAGCATGCTTCATAGCTTGGAGAACATTCAATTTAATTTCTTGATCATTCACTCTCATGGTGAGTTCTCCTTTTTTCCACATCAATTAGTGATCTTCCCTTGGCTAAGAAGGGTCGCCCAAGGATGATTGGTGCGTTTTCGTCTGCCTCACAATCTAAAACAAGAAAGTCAGCAAGAAATATAAATTTATCCATTCTTACCAGAATATCTTCGATTTTTCCTTCTGGATGAACGTAAGAGCGGTCTGCCAGCTGCAGAATTACTGTCGTGGGCTGTGCCTTTCCAATACCTAATTTCTGAAAAACAGATTTTGGCATTAAATTAATACTAGCACCAAGATCACAAAGTGCCTTACCCACATATTTGTCTCCGATTACACAAGGTATGATGAAGCTCCCCAGATCCTTCTTTTTCTGGGGCAACTGCCGATGAAGAATACTCATGCAACCTTCTGTTATCTTAACCGTTTCAAATTCCCCAAGTTTAGATTTCTTTGACATGACATCCTTGAAAAATTTAGCATAACCGGGCATCTCCCTAACGGCATCTAACAGTGGAATATTAATATGAACCTGCTTAAAAATATCATAAATCTTTTTTAGCTGAGATTCTTGCTTAGCTTGCTGTAACCGTTGAGGAAAAGTAGGTGGGGGACGATAGTCAGCAATACGTCCTTCCCACTGCATACGAATCTGAGGAAGTTTGGGTGCATCATTTTTCTCCTCTGTCGCTTCTGCTGTCGTGACAGGCTCATCGGCAGCAGTCTGTTTGTTACCTGTCGGGGCAGCTTCCTCAATAGGTCTGTCCAAGGCTGGTTTCCTTACTGTTTCAGCTTCCTTTTTCGGCCCTGATAATTTCTTCCCACTCCTAGTAGTGATGGCCTTACATTGCTCATGTGTGGGCTGCCTAGCATTTTCAGTATTACTAGGGAATCCTCCAGTCTGCCTTGGCTTAATATGTTGGGAAACTTGACCCATTTGTGTCTCCAAAGATTTCAGAGTAGCTTCATGATTCGTCATCCGCATCTCAGTTTTATCCATGAATGTCTCGGTTTTCTTAACAAACTGATTCATATTCTCAATATAAGTACATGTTTGAGACATAAAAGTGGTCAGAGTCTGTTCTAGTATACTGCTCATGGTAGCTGGTGGCTGTTGTTGTTGCTGCGGCGGCAGTTGCGGCGGCAATTGCTGTCGCGTCAGCAATCTAGGTCCTCCCTGATTCTGATTGTGTGCTTGAGGATTCAGGGCATTATTGTGATAACTCCAAGAAAATTTGGGATCCTTTCTCCAGTTGGGATTATAATTGTTGGAGTTGTAATTCGGCTTGTAGTTTCCAACATACTTTCCCTCTTCTAACTGTATAAGACACTCATCCGAACTATGATTTCCCTCACAGATTTCACATACCTCCTCAACAGCAAATCCATGTTGTGCATCATCATTTAATAACCTTTTCATTGCTTTAGTAAGGAATGCTACCTGTGATTTCATCGTGCTGTCGGCCTCATAATCCTTGACAGCTACTTCCCGTTTACCCCCTCTTCTTGCTGTCGGAAACTGCTCCTCATTCTTAGCCAGATTTTTCAATACTTGCATTGCCTCATCCTGATCTTTATCCAATAACAGTCCGTTTGCTGCTGAATCAATTCGAATACGAGTTTGTAAGTTGGCAGCATTATAGAACTATGTTACCTGATTCCAGACGGGAAATCCATGCATTGGGCAGTTCCGTAGAAGAGTAGTAAATCTGTCCCAGGCCTCGTGCATCAGCTCGTCGTCTTCCTGTTGAAAAGTAGCAATTTCATTACGTAATCGCTCAGATAAATGTGAAGGATTAAAACGAGATAAAAATTCACGAGACAAATCTGCCCAAGTTCTAATTGAACCCGGCGTAAGTTTATTCCACCATGTCTTTGCTCTGTCCCTCAATGAATAGGGAAATAACCGAAGCCTCAGTATCTCCAGATTAACTCTTGGCAGTCTAAATGAACCACAGATCTCCTGGAACGTTTTTAGATGCTCCCTAGCATCCTCTCTAACAGCACCACTGAATTGACCAGCATTGTTGATCATGCTAAACATGACATGTTTTAGCTCGAAGTTGTCAACATCTACGTCCGGCAGCGTGGTTTCCAGTTCTACATGATCGTTCAACATGTAGTCACGACAGGACCGTCGGCTGATAGCGGTAGCAGGGTTGCCGGCAGGCGGTATAATATCGCTGACAGGCGGGTCATTTCCATTGTGGGCCATCTTCTCTAGCGGTATAACATCTACGAAGTTGTTTCTTGAGATTGAATGAACGTTCGATTTCCGGATCTAATTGATACTCAGGATTTTTACCTCGGTTTGATCTGCGCATAAACAAGAAACCTTGTGAAAAGCAAGAGTTGAATGCACCAAAGAAAAACAGAAAAATAAAAATAAAAACAAAATAAAAACGAAAATGAAAAGTGCAGTAAAAGAAAAGGTAGAGTTATGTTGTCAATCCCCGGCAACGGCGCCAAAAACTTGTTGCGTGTAAAATAGTTTATCGCAATGGTAGTGCAAGTATACACGACGCAAGTAGTAAAGTGATACGAAGTATCGGATATCGTCTCCACAGGGATTGGGCTAATAGCTTCACCTTAATTCACTGCATGAAAGTAAAGGAAATATTTGAGAAAGTTGTCACGAAAATAATAAAGTAAACATAAATAAAAGAGTAAAGATGTCAAGATAGAGAGAATGGGCTGGTATTGAATTGCTCAGTAGTGCAGGTATTGCCGAGTTTAGGAAATCCAGTTTTGTAGTCGCGCCCGTCGCGGCAGCAGTGCGTTGATTGTCGCGGTAGCAAACACTCAACTCAGTACTTCAAGTTTGGCAAGAATCCCAGATGTGCCTTGGCCTATCCCTAGGTCCAAGTCTGTCGATGATCACGTCTTTGATGATACCTCCCAGCGTGAATCGAAGGATGAACACCGATGTGTATGAATTCTTCTTTAGCCACTTAACCTCGTCCTATCCCTAGGCCCGAGATAGTTCAACTATAAACTAGAGAACTTGCTCTTATTTCTTTCGTATACTTAACCCTCCCGATGGTAAGTAAATAGATAACCTCGCAATGCTCTCCCGATGCTCTTGCAAGATATTAATAACCAAAATAAGAGAACTTGAAATTTATTTTATTGAACTGAAAATTCCTAAAACAAAACAACCCTTGCAACTACTTTACAAATCTACTCGTGGCCCTAGGAAGGATTTAGAACATGTCGGGGGCAGGAAAACGACTAGAATTTTGGGAAGGAGGCTAGGGTAATCGGTTATGCCTCTAGGTTAAGATATATGCCCTTACATAAGCTTTGGGCTCGAGTTATCTAATTTAACAAGGATTACAACTTTAATTAAAAGTATGATTCTAATAAAGACTAAATCTTCAAGGAATCTACTTTCCAGTCGTCCTCCTTGTTTCTTGGGATTTTCTCTCCTTGAACTTTGGGCTTGGGATATCTTCTAATCTGGGGCTTGGGAAAATATAAGGTTTTCATACGACAGACGGGCTGAATTTTCTCTATCTTTCGAGGTCCACTTTACCTCTTCTCCTCAAAACTATTGTCGTCCTCTGCTGTTACGGCAGTACCATGGCAGCATCGTCCTCTTTGTCTGCTTGTCCAGTTCAGCTCTTCTGCTGCACTGCCCCGCGCCTGCCCTTTCCGTCTGCTACGGCAGCAACCTGCAAAAACAGCCATTCTTAGTAGAAACTGTGCATTTTAATATATTTGTGATGTTTTGCTGTAAACTAATCCTAAATGCAATGAATAATGCTTGAATGCAGCTGAAATATGGGTTAAAAAAGGTGTAAATAATAGAACTTTTACACACTCAACATGATCTGTTTTGTTCGGTCTTTTGCCCAGACCGAGTCGAGGGAGTTACATTTATAAAGGAGTGAGAAGAACCAGGATCAAACAACACATATAAAGAATGCGAATTCAACTCGATGGTACATGCAATGACATCAGGTTCATCCTCTTCTTCCCTGCTCCTCACATGGTACATTTGGGTAGGGGCCCTCGATTCCTATTTGTATGATGGTTTGCCTGAGCCGCCAGATCTCCCTGTAGCTCCTGATGAACTCTGCCTTGATCCGTTGCCTTGAAAAGATAGAGCATTAGAGGCAGTATTAGTCGACGTGGTAGTAGACTTCGTAGCATTGAGTGGGCAATCAAGAATAAAGTGACCTTGTTCACCGCAATAGAAACATGCTCTAGTCTGCTTTCGACATTGACCTACTGGGTGCTTATTCCGGTAGTAGTTGCAAACTGGTATTGAATGCTTTGATTCGAGCCTTCGATCTTATCAATGGAAGCAGCCTTAGCAAAGGATTGAGTCACAGATTGAGGCCTATCAATATTCCCAGAACGGGAAGGTCGTGGATAAACATTCTGCTTGAGGCCTTGATACTTTCCTTTCTTGTTCTATTTGGGAGGTCAGGAATCATCCCTAAACCTCTTATCGGACTTGTCAGACCCACCGATCCGTTGAGCTTTCTGTGCAGCTTCAGTGGCCACGACTCAATTCATCAAGTCGTGGAAATCAACAATGTTCAATGCAGTAAACATAGGGCGTAATTCATCGTTGAGCCCTGCAATGAACATTTGGCATTTCTCTTTCTCTTTCTTGATATATTCTACACTCTATCTATAGTACTTACAGAAATCATGAATGTACTGCACGATAGGCCGTCCACCTTGGTTGATATGGAGGAAGATGTTGCGTCTTTCTACGCGGTAAAACTCTATTATATATTTCTTTCAGAATTATTTAATAAAGAACTCTCATGTAATAGTTTCTTCAAGAATAATGAGGATTGTGGTCTCCCACAACTAGAGTGCTTCATCATGAAGCAATGCAAGTGCACACTCTAGCTTATACTCGTCCGAGCACTATAGTTGTTTGTTTACAACCCTCAGGGTATTGTCCAACCAATATTCAGCAATTTCTGGATTGTCATCATCCGGGCCATTAAAAGTATAGGGTCGCTATTGTGATAGCTTGTCAATGGGATCCCAAGTATACTGAACAACAGGTGGAGCGGGTTGCACAACCTGCTCAGTTTTCAGAGTCGCTACTAACTGCTTGAACATGTCATCCATATTCTTATAACATTCAGCCTGGGTAATCGATGCTTCAAGCTCAACCCCCTGAATAGGTGGGTTCTGTCAATTTAGAGGATTTCCTCCTCTAATCTCCTCGACATGAGTCGAGGAGCCAATAGTGGGCTTATTATTATGAGCTCCATTCGTCTTAGAAATATCTATAAAAGAGATCGGATTAGTCAACAAGTCACAGTATATAAGCAATATTAAACTCATGTGTTGCAAACTAACACAATAACAATACAATAAGCTTCGGTTTAGTCCTAGAATCGACTAAAGTCTAGCTTTGATACCACAAATATAACACCCCTTCCTGGTCTGGTAGGAAACTAGGTCAAAAAGCATTACCAATGATCAATACAGTGATTTCGGTGTAATAATTCATTCAATAAACAATACAATACCATATGATACCGATATGCAACGATAAAAACTTGCATTACGACATGTTAATTCACGTTAGGGCCAATTTTATGCTTTTATAAGCTCTAGGGACTTGATTGTAGTTTTAGTAATTTATGGGTTCTTTCTATAAAAACGAATGTACCACAATGATATTCAACTCAATTTCAGTAAGCTTGTAAATTTTCACATTAACCCGAGTTCATTTACCCACCTGATTAATCTTTAGAAGATTTGGTGACCAATTTATAACCAATACAAAACAATATTCATTTCCATTTAACGGTTATAACTAACACCGTACCGAAACGCCTTAGGCTGTAACGGTATGAGCATGTGTTAATTAAAAATTCCAGTGACATTGTCTAACCCCATAACGAAAAAACTAGAGATGTTTCGAAGAAGTTGACTTCCATTGACTTTGACCAAAAATACCCTGTTTTGATACGATTTAGCCCGTGTTAATCCCAGTTGACTCATGTTGACCCCATTTTGATACAACCTAAGCCTGTACCGAAACGAGTTTTGACAGTGGCTAAAGTCTCAAAAATTGTATCGATATACTTTTAAGCCGTATCGAAATACCCTATTTTACCCTGATTCCTTATAGCCTTAATATGAAGGCCGTACCGAAACGCCATCACCCATATCGGTACGCCTGCCCTCTAATGACATATTTTAGTTTGAAATTGATCAAATTTGACCTATCAAACGATGTCCAAATGCAATAATATTTTACACACAATATTTCAATACCATAATCTACCACCATGCCAAATTTTAGGACTATTCGAATCCATTTACTATGATTTCACTTTTAAGAGCCAAATATGCCACTTAGTCATTTTTAAGCCTTTCTTAAAAGGGTCATTTAGGGAACTAAGCATATTACAACATGGGCACAAAGCATGCATGCTAAAATAGACCATATTTGACTAGTTCAACTACTTTGACACCATTCTAGAAGTTCATAAGGACAAAATGCATTACTTTTGGCTTGTAGTGACTTCTCTAGCCTTCAACAACGATAACCTTCTTATACTGAAATGCATGAGATGAAATGCATGAGGTATACTTTTCCTTGTGAGGTAGTCGCATACAATGTTAACATCAATGAAATGCATAGCAACTTATGCTAAATAATAACAATACTATGTTTTATGATCAACATCAATTATATCACATTTCCTTATAAATCATTGGATTGAATCAAGATAGTGGGTACGCGAATTCCTACACCTCACCAAATCAATGAATGCTCTAGTCCTTCCGTCTTGCCAATGAACAATATCACAAACATCTCTCCGCCTCGACAAATCAAAATAGGTCATAGCTCTAGGCTCGTAGTCCACCCGTACACTGAGCTCATGAATTCTACGGCATGCCAATTGTATCCAATGTCCTTCAAATACAAGGTCCAGTGATAATATCAATAATCGGTGATCAATGACAATAGAAATATTCAATGTCCTTACCAATAACAATGTTTCAATGACAATGTTCAGTAACTTATATTTCAATAATTCAATGAGATTGATAATGATGATATCTATATCTGATGATCTATTACAATAACGATGACAATGTTCAATACTTGATTTTATAACTTACCAATACTTACCACAATGTCCACTAAGTGGTCCGATACAATAGTCCTTAATAATGAAAACAAGAATGATAATTTTAATAGCAATGGAATCAGGAAAGTCACCTAGCCTAATGCCGAGACTCTAACTACACTCACCTCAAAATTCGATGCTCCTAAGGCTCTCGGATAACAATCCCATTGTTCTTAGCTTTGGATGGAGACGATGGTTGTTCTTTATCAATTTCTTAAGCTAGGTAAACCATATGATTGTGTCATAATCAATATTACGACATCAAAACCGACTTAACAATATCAAAATCAATATCAAGATTTGATACAATCAGTAGCTATAGAATATCCATTGATGGCTATCTAGCTTGAGATTACTCACAAATCCACCATGTATTTCAACAATAGTTTGGGGGGATTAGCTTACCTGATCGATAGGAACATTTCGATATCAATAAACCGAAGAAACTCTAACTCCACCACACTCAACAATGGAGGTGTGTGCTTGCTTGAAGATGACAATAGGGAGAGGGAGGTATGTGCTTAACAAGCTATCGGGTATGTATTTTTTTCATTAGGATATTTACTTCTTTTTAATACTTAAGGCTTTCTTTCCTTTGAAGGAAGCTCACCTGGTTATCCCACGTATGTGGAAATTATAAATGAGGAGGGGCTAATCGCAAGGTTAGTCCCTCAATTCTCGATGGTCTATGGTTTCACCCCAAACATTCAATTTATTCAATTTAATCACTAAAAGTTTCCTATAAATTCAATAAGGTCCCTTGTCAATGAATGGACTCACTTAGAGTCCATTATCAATGCAATTGACCTCATAATCAAAGTCAAAACAATGTTTGGACTTTTCCGGTGTAGGATTTCCGATCGCTAGAACCCAATTTCAACTAGACCAGATTTTGGGGTGTAATAGTTGTGGTTGGTTTGAAGCCATTGGGGACTTTAATTCCAACAATAAATGTATTTCTATGCTCATAAGTAATGGTACGCGTCTTTGGGTATCGATACTTGCCTCAAAATAGAAAAAGATGTTGGTCATTTAAACACTAAGTACCAGTATACGATACTCGCGTATCAGTACGGTCACTCGTGTATCGGTACGACCAAGCTTGTACCGGTACTATATTTGGCTACTAGAATTTTGAATCTTAGGGGATTTAAAGGGTGTAAGAATACGAATAAAATGGGTATTGTTACGACTGTCTGGTTATTGATACCGATAAAAGGGTATCAGTACTCAAAGCTTGTTTTTGACACTAGGCTATTTTGAAAGCATTTAAACATGTCAAAAACTCTTTAAAAGTTTTTCAAGTATATTTTTCAAGTTAATGGACTTCTAATATAGTTTTACAAATTAGTTTAAGTCCAAAAACATTTTTCAATTAAGTTATATTAAAATCAAATATCTCAACAATATCCCCTTTTTTGATATAACGAAACCACTTGAAAATTTATTTTTGAAATTTCTCCCCTTAGAAAAATGTTTTTTTTTAAAAGAGTATTTTAGAAAAATATTAAAGCTCTCATTTTTCTGTTTGAAATTTAATTTTTCAACCCTATCTCTCCCTTTTTGTTATATAAAAATAATTCAAAACAAAGTTTGAAGTCAATTCAAAGTTCAAGATAACAATGGAGAGTAAAAAATTTTACATGAAGGAATTTATAAAAAAATAGTTCCCTTAATCAAGCAATAAAAGAATGTTATTCCAAACATTCAAGAGAAAAATTAAATTTCATGAAATAAATAAATAAACACAAGAAATACAATAAAAATACCATTAATAAAATATCATTAAACATATGAAGGCATGTAAAAAGGAGACAAAATAGTCTCTTTTTGACTATGCGTATCGGTACGGAATCGTCCGTATCGATACTCGACCATTACAGTACCGAGATGGTATGGCGGTACCGATATCATCTGCACAATTTTGCAGAAAATGTAACAAACCCACTTATAAAGGCCTTATATGATAACCTAAGAGCATCCAAAGGCTTTAAGAAGATTAGATATGCACTAAAGAACATATGAACTACATTTTAATCAACATGTTTCTCAAGATAACACATTTAAATCAAATGAAGCATGCATTTTAACCAAAATCAAGCATTACAAGTTTAAGGCCAAAAAACAAATATATGAGCATAATAGGCCATAAACATGTAACTCATGCAATTAGAGACTCACCCTATTATATGCAATAATGCGCAACATGAAGTCATACAAACATGCTTGAAACATAAACATGATTAAACAATTTAGACATGATCAAGCAATTACATGAAGCAAAATTTTACCACTTGAACCAAGGTAGGATGTTAAGCTTCTCCTTCTTCAAGTTTTCATCTCCCTTGTGTGTTAAGAGCTTCCAAATGTTGACTTTTTTAATCAACGCTCAAGCACACCTACAAAAAAACACAATCATTTTTGTTTCGGTATCCAAATTGTTTTGGATCCATTTGCATTACTCTTGTAACGCCCCGGCTTTGGGCTTAGAAGTTTTGGGTTTGGACCGGTTCGGTCGGAGTGCAGTTCGAATATAAAAAGGTGAAATTAGGAAAGCCTAGTTCGGGTTGCATTAAAAATATGGAAAAATGTCTTAAAATCCTCTTTTATTATATATAAGTGAATGGTGAAATCAATTTTACAAAATGAGGTTTGGAAGAGTGATATTTTGGTTAGTGACCAAAATGTAATTTTTGAAAACTGCGTGACTGTTTTAAAAAGGATTGAAACTTTGAATCTATAAGGAGTTATTTACCCAATGGGAGTTTCTCCAGATTTTTCCTAAATATTAAAGATTTAATTAATGGTTTTTAAATAAAACTAAAAAGGAGGGAAGATATTTTGACATTTCCAACTAACTTTCCACATTTTCCATTTTCATTTTCTCTCATCTTTTCTCTTAAACCAAACACATTTCTCCAGAGCTTTTTCTTCTGATTTTGTCACCTAAATATCACATTTCAATTCCCTTTTGATCTTCAATCATCTCTTCATCAAAACCTTATCATTTGCTAATTGGATCTTCAAGCATTTTGATTCTAAAAAGGGAGAAACTCAAGTTTGGAGGTATGAACGTCCTTCTCCTCTAAACTCTTAGTTCTTTACTGAAATTCCCAAGTTCTCAATCCTTAATTGATGTTTTATAAAAAGGTTTTATGGTTGTATTCTTGATCTTGGCTTTAAATGCAAGATTTGGTTGATTTTTGGTAAAATTTCGTATGATCTGTTTGGGCAGTGATTTGAGGTGTCTTTTTGATGTTAAATGAATGTTAAATTGATGTGAAATTGAGGTTTAATCAATGCAATCCCGGATAGGTTGATTTTCCTAAGTTTAGCTTGAGTTCTTGGTTGTTTTTTGAGTGATCTTGTTGATCTGTTATAGCTGGAGGTATAAGGGTGATGTTAGATCCTTTTTGGATGTTAATTGATGTTTAAGGATGATTAGATTTGATGGATCATGGCTGGGTAGTGTTGTGGAGTTGTTTGGATGCATTTTCAGTTGTGTTTGGTGGCCGAAAATGGAGTGTGGATGAGAGCAGCGAGTTTAGGTGCTTTCATTGAAGATATTAATGCATGATGATGCATTAATCCTCTGCTTTGATGTGTTTAAAACATGGGAGTCATCTTTGGATCCTAGTGGTGGTGATCCGGAAGCTTGATTGGTGTTTCGGCAAGAGGCGAATCGGAATCGGTGAGTGGATTTTGGTTTTCAGCTTTGAAACGAATGTTTTGAAGGGTTGGGAGCTTAGTTTAAGTCTAAGCAACTTAACTAAGCTCAAGAGTAAGTTTTCGGAAAAACTCTCTTGATGACGAACCATGGATTGGTTGTATGCAATGTGATTGTTTGCATGTTTTAAATTTTGTTTTGAAAGCATATTTTAGCATGTTAGTTGCTGAATTTATAAGCCATGTGATGAAGGATGCTCAAGGTAAGAGATCCTTGTTTTTAATCATTGTTTAAATGAGGTTTGATGCTTAATGATGCATGATGTTAATGGCTTTGATAAATGCTTTAAAACAATGGAATATTGTTGTTAATGATGCATATTGGCAAGTGATGGTTAAGGTCACAAAGGTGGTTAAAAGTCCTTGTGTGAGCCTTGTTATTTAAGAACAACATGGTGGTTAAAAGTCCATGGTTGGTTCTTGGTTAAGATCACCAAGGTGGTTAAAATTCCTTGGGTGAGTCTTGTGGATTTAAGAACAACATGGTGTTTAAAAGTCCATGGTTGGTTCTTGGTTAAGGCTACAAGGTGATTAAAATTCCTTGTGTAAGCCTTGTTTACTTAAGAACTCCAAGGTGTTTAAAAGTCCTTGGGAGATTCTTGTTAAGGACACAAAGGTGTTTAAAAGTCCTTGTGTGGTCCTTGTCATGGTGTTTAAAAGTCCATGAATGATTCTTGGTAAGGACACAATGGTGTTTAAAAGTCCATGTGTGGTCCTTGGAAATTGTAAGATCACAATGGTGTTTAAAAGTCCATATGTGAGTCTTATGTTGAAAGTATCACTTGTTGCCAATATGACATGTTATGAACTTGAAGCATGAAATGCTTGTTAAAGATGCATATGTGCATGTATGAATGTGGTTTGAACTAAGGTTTACAAATGTGTTTTATAAATGCATTATTGTGTGGTTTTTAATGAGCATTCCTCACTAAGCTTTTGCTTACGCTCTCTCTTTTCTTAAACCAATAATGCAGAGCATTGAAGTGCATTTTGGGGCAACAAGGAAGCCAAGCATCCAAGGGAAGAATTAAGCTCATGTATGGTGAACGTTTTCTTAAAACTATTAGCTTTTTGGTATTTGGCAATGAGGGACCTATGTTGTTGATTTGGGAGATGTTTTGGACTCCCTAAGTTGGATTTATGATGTTAATAATGTTGGTACATGTAATTGGCCATTATGAGATTGTTTTTGGTATATTGATGCTTGAATGGATTCTAAGTAGGATGCATGCCTATAGAATTCGGGATTTTCATAATTGATGCCATGTTGATGTTTGGTTGATGCAATTACGTTCCTTGAATGTTGAATGCCTTGCTGGTATATTTTGGTGGCTTTTGGAGCATGTTTGATAGGTCAATTATGTGTTTATTCAGCAAATTTTCTGCAATCTGGGCAGACCGTATCGGAACGGGTGCTACCGTTTCGGAACAGGGGCCTGAAATGGCCTAGGCGTTCTCAAACGGGAGGAATCGTTCCGAAACGGAAATGCCACTGTCAAGCCTCGTTTCGGAACCAGTTTCGGAACGGTCCCGCGTTTCGGAACAGGTCCTCCCTGTTTCGGAACACTCGACCGTTGGGCTCTGAATTTGATGGTTATATGTTTTGGAATGTTTGCGTTTTAGTCCCGAATCTTGTTTATGCAATTGTATGAGTTTGAGATGTCCGTTTGAGCTGAAATTTGGCAGAGAAGCATGAAAGAGGATTAATTTCATATTGGTAACTTTATTTTGGGTTAAGACCTTGTAATTTCCAGAATTTACATTTTGGTCCCTAAAGTTGTAATTTGTGCAATTGAGTCCCTGAATGATCTTTGATTGCTATGATCTTGAAGTATGTTGTTCTTGTGAACATGTCTAGGGTTAACGTGCATCTAGATAAGTTTTAAAAAGAAAAAAAAGGGTCGTTAATCAAGGTTGACTTTCGGGTTGACTTTGGTTTTCCCCGTGTAATCTTCTTAATTCGGGTCAACCGTCTAGGCCGGGTTAAGGGGGTTACAACTCTAAAAAATATTTGTTCCTTTAGGAATCCATTTTTCAATGTCTTCCTTTTTATTTGAAGAAATAAGTCCCTTACGGACCCAAATATTTTTAACCATTTCCTTTGAAAAATCTAGGGGAACTAGATTGTCTTTGGTAAAAATTTGTTTTGGAGCTAAATCTATTTTCATTTCTTTGAAATTTTTTGTTAAACGAATTCATTTTAATATACTCTATTTTTCTTTGATGATCTTCTTGAACATTTTGAAGCAAATTTTTTTAATCAAAATTCTTTTTCTCACACTCATTGAATTTCGCTTCAAGTTCATCTTTGGTTTTAGAAATCAAATCATTTTGAAATTTTAATTTTGAAACCATTTTCTATTTTTGAAAATATAGTTTTTAAACTCTAAAACTAAATTATCATAAACATCTTGTAATTCATCAAATGTATATGAAATTGAATGTGATAAATTAAAAGTTACCTCATCATCGATGGAGTCCTCTTCATCACTCCAGGTAGCCACAAATGCCTTCTTATTATGGCTTGATCCATTCTTTCCGATCCTTAAATAATCGTACTTGATGTGTCTCGGCTTCTTGCATTTGAACCATATGATGGGATCACTTTTATTAATTCTTGATTCATGTTTAGCTTCATATTTCTCGTACTTCATGAATCTTTTTAGATTTTTCAAGAGCTTGGCTATCTCTTCATCTTCCTTTCCACTTGAATCTTCATGTCAGCTTGTGGAGGATTTAAGAGCAACGTTCATTTCTTCAATGTCTTCTTCTTTCTTCTTCCCCTTTGACATCATCATTGACGTGATCCTATCCATCTGCCTACTCTTGTTGACATTACTTTCATCTTTCTTATTTATGAAGATGAAAGTGGAGGGAGCTATTTTTGTCCTTACACATCTTTATTTTATTTATGCCTTAATCATAAGTATGTATATTCATTTCATCATATATTTAGGTTATCATGTCATGCATTTCATATATGTTTATGCCATGATCATAATTAGCATTATACATTATGTCCTAGGCTATCATAACATTTTTCCATTCATTGTTCATATACATATTATATGATAGTAAGGCATTTAACCTATAGTTCACATGGTTATGTTTAATGCATGATTAGTTTGCATCATAGGTTATACATCTCAGTTACATAAGTTTGTTGATGTATTTTCATATTTACTTAGGTGTGCATCATGTACATGTTATAACATATGCTTTAGTTATATTATATAGTTCTAATATATGTTATGTTTTATTTTGGAGGGAACAAATGGCTAAGACATTTGGAGGGAACCAACGACTAGGAGTTCAAAGCTAAGGGACATACTTGTTCATGCACCAAACGAATAGGAGATGAAGGGATGCAATGCTTCACCAAAGGACATACCTTTTCATGAAGAGACATGACTCTTCACCAAGAGATGCCTCACCAAAAGTTGTGTCTCTTCACAAATGGGTGTCATTTCATGTAATGCCTCTTCACTAAAGGGTGTTGTAACCCCCTTAGCCCGGCCTAGACGCTTGACCCGAACTACGAAGATTACACGGGGAAAACCAAAGTCAACCTGAAAGTCAACCTTGATTAACGACCTTTTTTTTCTTTTTATCTTTTCTAGATGCACATTAAGCCTATGTGTCACGCAATAGTCATACAAGAGAAAGGCACAGCGATCAGAAAACAATTCGGGACTCAATTGCAAGAATTACACTTTTAGGGACTAAAATTTAAATTTTGGAAAATATAAGGACTTTGCAGATTTTAAGTTTACCAATATGCGATTAGTCACTTTACATACATCTCTGTCGAAAATCAACTTAAAAGGACATTCCAAGCTCACGCAATTGCATCCACAACATTCAGGACTAAAATGTAAAACATGAGAACTTGAAACAATTCAAAAGCACAATACAATGGTCAACCGTTCCGGAACACTGACCTTCGTGCCGAAACGCCCCGTATCGAAATGGTGTTGACCGCTTCGAGACTCGGGTGTGTTCTGAGACTAGTATCGAAACAGGCCCCTCCAGTAGCCAAAATGTTCCGAAACACCTTCACTCGTTCTGAATCGCTATGGCCATTTCGGGCCCCTTTTTCGAAACAGATAAGGGTATTTCGATAAACCCTGCCCCGCAACAGCAGCATTTTCTGGTTTTTCACATCATAACACAATCAAACATGCTCCAAAACCTTCCATAACATACCAGGAATAAGTTTAACCATTAGAGAACATATAAAGAGACCTAAGCTAGAGCATGGCATCAAACACATGATCATTAAAACTATATGCATGCTTTCTAACCACAAAACCAAATGTAGAACTCAAAACTCCAACCAAACAATTTAGGACCATTTACAAATCATAAAAGCCATAACAAACTTACTACAAACATAGGGAGTCCAAAACACATCTCCCAAATACAACCTTGATACCCCATTGCCAAATACCAATACTAAAGTGTGTAAAAACATCACCATACATGAGCTTTACACCTCATTGGATGTTCTTAACCCTCTTGCTGCCCAAAACACCTCAATTATTTGCATTATTGGTAAAATAGAGCATAAGCATGATTGCTTAGTGAGGCATGCTCTAAGGAAAACCAACACCATAATGTGTTATTCAAAACACTTTCTCAAAAGCCATTTTAAACAACATGCTCATTCTATCTCATGCTTGAAAACCATTTCAAAACAAATCTCCATTTGGAAACACATGTACCTCTATTCTATCTCATGCATTTAAACCAATGCAAAACTCATGGCAAGGCCATACACATGTTTATGAAAACTAAAGCATTTCATAAACAAATCTCATATGCATTTCTCATAGCATAAATCATCTCAACACTAGGTACATGTGAATCAAATACATTTTCATATATTTTATTGGCATTTCACATTTCATCATTACTCGGATATGCGGACTAGCTTGACTCAAGGTCAAATCCTACCTCGGTGGAATGTCTCATCATCGGATTCTCATGGCGGTATCTCTCATCGCCACAGAGCTTGGGTATTTCACCAAGTCCTACCCCGATGGTATCTCTCATTATCGGATTCTAACTTTGGATTGGGATGGCATTACCCCCATTGCCCGACTCCAAAGAGCTCGTACGAATTTTAGTTTATAGTGCACTCTCATTCTATTGATCGATCAATTATATCCGGTAACTATCTCATCTTCTTTGCCAATATATTATGTCAAAAACATCATCTCACCTACTATTTTTATGCAATATTTCTCAAGTCTTTTTCATCTCATTTCAAAATCACATATCATGCTTTGCATTATATCAAAATCTCAAAACTCTTCAATGCAACATGTTATCTCGTGAAAACTCTACAAAGCATCATCTCATGCTACAAATCATGCGTAAAATAGTTGGAATTTGTCTATCTCAAAACAAGAGCATGTAAAAGCATTTTAGGGACAACAACCACATATTTGAGAGCAATTCTAGCCATACTTACTTTCGGGCTTAGGATGGTGTTTCAAACCAATGCTAAATCCCCAAACCTTGTTTCTTTGTCCCTGAAGGACTTTTAAAACCATTCGCACTCACCAATTACGTTTCGTTTGCTCGCCGAAACGATATCGAAGCTCCCGGCACTTCTGGATCAGCACCAAAGGCGTCCGAAGATGTCTCCCCTATTCATAACACATAGGAGCAGAGGATTAATGAATCATCATGCATTGAACTCATCAGCCACACACCTAAACCCGTTGCCCTACTCAAAAACCTCATTTTGGCCACCAAAACAACCGAAATCATCTCCAAACTCTTCCAAAACATAGCCCAGCCAAGATCTATCACTTCCAAACATTTCTAAACCTCAACCAACATCAAAACCACCATAAACTCGTCTTTATACCTCCAGCTATAACAGAACACCAAAACCACCCCAAAAACCACCATTTTAGCATGCAAAACTTGGGAATCCAAACCTATTCGAGATTTTTTGATAAAACCTCATTTATAACATCAATTACCATCAAAAATACATTAGAAATCAACTTCAAAACAGAGCCTAACCAATAGTTACGAAAATCATCAAGATCTCTCCAAGAATCTTGAGTTTTGACACAAGTTCATGTTTCTAACATTAAAGCAACTCAAAAATCATTAACAAAGGATTGATAACTTGGAAATTTCAGTAAAGAACTGATCATTAGACGAGAAGGACGAAGCTTACCTCTAATGGCCGATTTATTGTTGATTTGGGCAAGTTTTCTTCAAAATCCAAAGTGAAAACAAGAGGGTTTGGCGAGGAAAAGATTTTGAATCAAAAGGGGTTTGAAATCTCATCAAAATGAATGAAAATCAGAGGCTAATTGATGGAGGAATTGTGTTTGGCTGAAAAGAAATTGAGAGGAAATTAAATGAGAGAAAACTAACGTAAGGTAGTTATGAAAAGTCAAAGATAGCTTTTCTTTTTAATAATCCTTATTTCCGTTAATTAAAACATTAATAAAAACACCCAAAATAAAGATAAATCTGATTAAAAACATTTTGGTAAAATTAGCTCCTTAAAGATTCAAAGTTTCAATCCTTTACAAAATAGTCACTATTCAACTTTTGTAAAAACTGCGATTTGGTCACTACACCGAAATGTAATATTTCCAAACCTTATTTTGTAAAATTGTTTTCACCATAATCATTCATATAATAAATGAGGATTTTTAGATATTTTCCATATTTTTAAAACATCCCGAACTAGGTGTTCCCTAAATCTCCCTTAAAGGTTCGAACCGTTGTCGACCGGTCCGATTCAAACTTTAAAACTTCTAGGGCCAAAATCAGGGCGTTACAGGTGTCATTTCAAGTCATGCATGTTCACCAAAGGTTGCGACTTTTCATTAAGAGGTGCAACCAAAGGCCATGTCTTTTCATCAAAGGATACTTTTTCAAGTGATGCCTTTTCACCAAGAGTTGTGACTCTTCACCAAGAGTCGTGTCTCTTCGTCAAAGGCCACCTTCCAAACATCATGTCTTTACATTAAAAGGTGTCATTCAAGTTACAATCCTTTTCTTGAAGATTTGCTTCCAAAATACATCGTTTCTCCAATGTGCCTCTTCGTGAAAGGTCACCAACATCAAGCATCATGACTCTCCAAGTTGTGCCCTTTCATAAAACTATCATTTCCATGAAGAGGTGCATCAAAAAACAAGCCTTTTTTCACTTAAGGATGGAAGAAAACATTTGTGCCAAGATGGAGAGATATGTGCATTCAAATCCAAGCATCATGTGACTTCAAGGAAGAACATATCCATTCAAGCATAGCTGAACCATGATGTTCCCCTTTGGCCACACCCCTTTGTAAACTATAAATAGGCCTTTACCTTGGCATTTGTACACAACTCATTACATTTAATACAAAGCATATTTGTTAGAATTTCTCTCTTTTTGTTCTTTTAAGAACTATATCGAATTATGAAGTCTTCTACTTGTGGCGTCATCCCCATCTTTGATACTTGTGGATCCAAGTTTCATAACTAGAGAGTCCAAGTCCTATTCCATTAGATCAAAGGTTCCTATAAGGTCCGGGTCTATTGTCGTTATAGCATAGGTTCTTCCTTGATCCCAAGATCATTCTATCTTTACTTTCACCCTTACAAACATCCATTACCATCTTTATATCATCACCGCCATTTTCACGCCATCTTCATCTTTGAAACCAGCCCCTAAATATCTTTCTTACATCCTTACAATCCTTATCAAACATCAACCATCACCACACCAATATCATTGCCTACCTTAAACCTTTCTTGTTGCAACCTTCATGTATTACAAGGATTACTTACTTGCTTCCAACGATCGGGAAACAATCAAGCAAACATTCATCTCCAACAACACAAGAGTGCTCGTGCATCAATCATTTTATGGGTGAGCAAAGATTCCATTAGCTCATCAAGCTTGAGCGTTTTTAAGTTCTTTGCTTCAATGATGACGGTCTTCTTAGAATCCCATGAATCGAGAATTGAATAAATCAACTTCCTCACAAGCTTGTCCTCTAGGATCATCTCTCTAGAAACTTTAAGCTCATTAACTATGACAGAGAAGCGATCGAACATAGCTTTGATGTCTTCTTCCAGGTCCATCTTGAAGTTCTCATAATTGAGGTTAAAAAGTCCAATCTTGGCCTCCTTTACCTCGTTGGTTCATTCATATGTGACTTCAAACTTGTCCTATATTTCCTTAGCGTCTTCGCAAAAATAGACTTTGGAATATTCTTTCGGGCCAATAGCACACAATAGCACATGTGTGGCTTTAGCATTGAGTTGCATTTGTCTCCTTTCTTGATCACTCCATTCATTTGTATCCTTGAGGATAATAATGTCTCCAACCCTCTTTTATGGATATATACGGCCATCTTAAATGATCTCCCTAAGTTTGTAATCGATGGATTGTATGAAGATCATCATTCTATTCTTCTAATAAGAATAGTCGTAATCATTAAAGTAAGGAGGCTTGGTGATGGATTGTCCCATGGGCTCCGATTGATGTAAAATTTTTAAGTATGTAACCCTCTCGGCCCGACCTAGACGTTTGACCGAAACGAGAGAACTACAATGTGTTTGCTGAAACAAACCGGTATCATTCAACTAAGATCAGATCCATTTTTTATCTTATCTAGATGCACATTATAACTGTAACACCCCCGAAAAATATATGGTTATATTTAAAGTTGGGTGAGGATTGAAAAGAAAGAAAGAAATGTTGTCCATACGTTTCAAACCCATGATCTCGGGCTTGGTAAACCTATGCTTTAACCGTTTAAGCTAAAGATGACTCTTGGTTTAACCTTACATTAGTTTAATATTAGTCTATGTTCGGTGGCTATATTGAATTTAATTAAGTCAGATCTGACTTCTCACCTACCCAGGGAATGCAATTCGAAACTAGCTATTGAGAGACAAATTTGTAGAGCGTTTGGGTGTTCTCTAAATATGAGCGGAAGTGCACACTTTTGTCAAGTTATAGTATAAAAGATATCGTCTCCCACATGGATTTGATAGCTAGACTCGATTCATTGTTCCTGCACAAAGAAGAATAAATGCACAAATGAGTTGATTTGTTTGGGGAGAAAATAAAATAAAAACACAAGTAAATAAAAGAGAAGAAATCAAGTTGATAGAATGGGCCGAGATATGCTTTGTGCTGCCAGACTCTGCTACGTCGGCGAGGGATGGAAGGTGGAGTGCTGATACCCTCTCGCTGCCTCGGAAAGGGAATGGAACTATGTCTTGGCGGCAAACTCGGCAGAACTACAAGGCTCGACATAACGCTTCGAATGTTATCCCGTTTATGTCTAAGTCATGATGCTGTTGATGCCCACTACAGATAATATCAGTCGCAGCGTGAATCATGCAACGACAACAATGTTAACTCGTCCTCTTTTAGCCCCCTTAAACCTTGACCTATGTTTAGGCCAGATTGATTGCACCGTCTATAGATGAAATCGTACTTACTCCTTTCGCGAGTTCGGTTTTTCTCGATACCGAACAAATGGATAGAATTCAACTAATCTTTCGCCTTAATTGAAAACTATGAAGAACATGGAATAAGCAAACCTTGATGTTTTATTTGCAAAAACAAACTTAAAATCCTAAACAATCGGTCTCACACTGATTACAGCATAACCTAAACCCAAAGAGAGATTTAGAACATAATGGCGACAAAGAAATCCTAAACTATGCCTAAGGAAAACCTAACTTGTCTTGAAGTAATATTACAATGAGTATATATATGCATTAGCTAGGTCTAGTCCTTCTTGGAGTAGAAGTCTCCGAAGTAAATTTTGCATTAAATGCAACTTTAAACTCTTACTTCTTTGAGTTGATTGTGGACTTTATAACGTTGCCTTGCTCTGCAAGTAATCTTGAGTTCCTTCTTCGGGTCTCTGGCTGCTGCTACAGTCATCAGAAAATTGAGTGGACAACATCGATAGACTCATGATTTTTTCCTCTACAAATCGCACTCCAGTTCTCCAATTTCACAGCTTGATGTCTCGGGCGTCAGGTAAGGCGGCGGCAGCTACTCGGCATCTGTTGTCTCTGTCTGGAATTGCATCAGTACAGCTCCTTGGTCTGCTGCCTCAGCATCATGTCCTCATCTCCTCTTTCCCTCTTCAAGTCTTTATTTCCTTAAACTAAAAGTAAGCTAAAATTATACATTTTCTTCACCAAATAAAAGATAATCAATACAAAGCATGGAAAAGTATAGAATACTGTAAAATGCTATGCATGGTCCTAATTATGCTTAAAATGTACTCAAAACTGCAATAATGTGAGATGGAATGTGCATGAAATATAGAACTTATCAGTGTTTGGAGGAGTGTAAAACCCCTCTAATCGATCGTCGTTCTGACATCGAGAGAAGCTTTTGTTGGAGTTGCATGTATTTCTGGTTGTCCCTTGTAATTTAGGTAAAATTGGTGAGTTTTCGGCCTGTGTCTGTTTTGTAATTGTAGTGAATGTGTTGTGGAGATTATTTATGTTATGTTTCCGGCCAAAAGGGTCGTTTGGGGTCACTGGTGACGTTCTGGGTGACTTATGAACTGACCTAAACCGGTTTGAACCCAACCAAATCGAGCCATTTAGCTAAATCGGTCTGAACCCATTATCTTCCATGTGCAAAATCAAATTTATCCAACCCAGTCCAATTTTTATCTTACTAGATTTGATCCAAACCTATAGTCCAACTCGTTAGGCCTGAGCCCAAGAGGAGTTCGAACCTATTTGACCGAACCGACTCAAGCTCGCCTAAGCCTGACCTGAATTCATAATCCGGCCGGTTCATCTAACTCGTTGACCAAGTCGACCCAACTGAGTCAACTCGCCTGAGTCAACTTAGTGAGTTAACTCGTCTGAGTCAACTCGCCCGAGTCAACCTGGTTAACCTTGTACCAGTTTACCGCTGACGTTAGCATTTACTGATGACGTTAGCGTTGACTTTGACCGTTGACTTACTCGTTGATCGTTGGATTTAACCAAAAGTTGACTTTAACTAAAAGTTGACTTTTTCTAAAAAGTCATATTTTATGTTTTTAGACGTCATGAGTCCGTTTCGCGAAATTCTTACCCGAAAGCCTCCAAATGTGACCTTAAACCCGAGAATACGCGTGTTTGGTTTTTTAGTTTAAGAGTTGTGATCAAGCTAAGGATTGATAACGAAGTATGTTTAATTGAAGGTATACACATGTAACGCCCCGGTTTTGGGCTCAGAAGTTTTGGCGTTGACCGGTTCGGTCAAAGTGCTGATCGAATATATAAGAGTGAATTTAGGAAAGCCTAGTTCGGGTTGCATTAAAAATATGGAAAAATATTCTAAAATCATCTTTTAATATATAAAAGTGAACTGTGAAATCAATTTTGGAAAATGAGGTTCGGAAGGTTGACATTTTGGCTAGTGACCAAAATGTAATTTTTGAAAGTTGCGGGACAGTTTTTAAAGGATTGAAACTTTGAATCTTTAAGGAGCTATTATTCCAAAAAGGATTTCTCCAGATTTTTCTAAGATATTTTAAGTCTAAATTCTGATTTTGAAGGTTATGAAAAGGAGGGAAATCATTCTTAACCAATTTCCAACTAATTTTCCATTTTCTCTCAAATTCTCTTTTCTCTCATTTTCTCTCAACCCAAACAAGATTTCCTCAGATTTCTTTCTCTGATTTTAATATTTTAATCTCTCATTTCAATTCTCATTTGATTCCTAATCATCTCATCATCAAAACCTCTCAATTTACAAGTTGATTCATCAAGCATTTTGGCTCTAAAATGGAGAAATTTAAGTTTGGAGGTAAGAACGTCCTTCTCCTCTAAACTATCAGTTCTTTACTGAAATTCCTAAGTTCTCAATCCTTGATTCATGTTTTATTAAAGGCTTTTCAATTGAGATCTTGATTTTTGGCTAAAATGCAAGATTTGGTGATTTTGGTGAAAATTTCGTGTGATCTGTTTAAGCAGGGTTTTGAGGTGTTAAATTGATGTTAAATGAATGCTAAAATGATTAGAAGTTGAGGTTTAATCAATGCAATCCCGGATAGGTTGAATTTCCTAAGTTTGGCTTGAGTTTTTGGTTGTTTTTGGAGTGTAATTGGTGATCTGTTATACCTGGAGGTATAAGGACGTGGTTGTGATCTTTTTGCATGTTATTTGATGTATAAAAATGGTTAGAAGTGATGGATCTTGGCTGGGTTAAGTTTTGGAAGTGTTTGGAGGTGATTTCGGTTGTGTTTGGTAGCCAAATTGCTAGTTTTGTGATGAGCAGCGAGTTGTGTTGATGTTGCTGGTGTTTTAATGCATAAGGATGCATTAATGTTCTGTTTTTTATGTGCTTGAAACAGGGGAGGTTGATCCTTGAGCTTTGGAGGTGTTTTCGGAAGGTTTCGGAAGCTTGGAAAGCTTGTTGGCTAGGCTTGTTTGGTAATCGGTGAGTGAAGTTGGGATTTCAGCTTTTGAAACATGGTTTGAAGGTTTTTGGGAGCTTAGTTTAAGTCTAAACAACTTTGCTAAGCTCAAGAGTAAGTGAAGAGGGTTTTGCTCTTGGATTGTGTATGATTTGGTTTTAAATCAATTGTGGTTGATGATTGATGTGCATGTGTTTTTGCATGGTTTAATTCTGTTTTGTAAGCATGTTTTAGCATGGTTTAATGCTGGTTTTGAAAGTCAATTGAAAAGGATGCTCAAGGTAAGAGATCCTTGGTTATGTTTATGGAAATTGTGATTTTGATGCATAGTGATGCATGTTGTTCATTGGCTTTGTATGATGCTTAAAAACAGTGAGTTGATGATGATTAATGATGATAATTGTACCTTTTGCATATTGTTTATGCATGTGAATCATTGAGCTAATGATGTGGTGGTTTTGCATTATGTGTATGCATGTGAATCATTGAGCTAATGATGTGATGACCTTGCATTGTGTTTATGCATGTGGAACATTGGATATTATGGTAAGATGGTTATGTTGGCAAGAGATGTGAATGGTTCTTGGTTCGTTGATCGGGTATAATTAGCCGGCTATAGGATTGGGTGCATCGTGAATAAAGTCGCCTTGATGGCGGAGTGGTCAAGTGTGGACCGGGTAAACTCCCCTCAAGTATTCCTAACGAGATGAGGTCAGTGGAGGGTGTGCCCACGGGAGGACCTCGGTTGCTTAAGGTCGTAGTGGAGGTTGTTGCCCACGGTAGACCTTGGTTGAGTAAAGGTTATAAGGTGGTTTAAAGTCCTTATGTGAGAACCTTGTACTTGTTAAGATCACAATGGCTAAGGTTAAGTCCATGTGTGGATCTTGTGTGTGATGTCCCGGATCTCGTTAGATGATGTCTACAACTACCAATCGGTTATGCAAAGGTTGTATGGTGGTTGAAAGTCCATACGGGAAGACCTTGTGCATGTCAAGGGTGTATGTTCATACATGGTAACCTTGAGGAAAAGCTAAGGTTGTATGGTGTTTAAAAGTCCATACATGGGAACCTTAGGAGATTGAGGTCAGTGGAGGTTGTTGCCCACGGGAAGACCTTGGATTGGGTAGTGTGTAGGAAGCGTTGGGACACGCTTGTGATCCGCGTATCCGATCGGGTTGAAAAGTGGAAAGTGATTATGGTTGATCTCTTGGAAGCCAATATAATGTTCTTGATCATGTGAAGCATGAAATGCTTGAATTGATGCATGTTTGCATGAGGAGCATGAGATGCTTGGTAAGATGCATTGTTGCATGAAATGTGTATAATGCTAGTGGAAGCATGTTACTTGTATGTTGAACAAGTGTTGGTTATCATTTGATAAATGATGCATGAGAGCATGGATTACCTATGTCGCATTGGAGTCATGTATGTCTTGTTGTTAAAGGTATGTGAATATGATGCTATGGTTTTATGTTGTCTTGATTAAATGCATGAAATGTTTAATTGAACTATGGTTTTAAATGGTTTCTTGCTTGATGTGGTTTTCAAGTTAAAGAAAGGTACGTTGTGAAAAGGATGTGTTTTCCATGGTTTTGATTAAGCTTGGCATATAGTGTTTATGCATGGTTTTGAGCTTGATGTTGAAAGAGTTTTCAAACATGGTTTTGGAAAGCAAATCGGGTTGGTTTTAAAGTGTTTTAAAGACCCGCTGCATTGATGGTGTTTTGGTTTTGAGCATTCCTCACTAAGCATTATGTGCTTACGCTCCTTTTTGTCCATCAATGCAGATTCTTGAGGTTTGGGGCAGCAAGGAGCAAGAGATTCAAGGTGGACTCCAATGGAGATGTATGTCTCGGTGAATAGCTATAGTTAATAAGGGCAATGGGGTAGAATCTCTCGGATTGTTGTTTTTGTAATCGTAAGTGTTGATCATGAATGTTTAAATACTGTTGTTAATGTTGTTGAAACATGAATTGGCTTAATTGAGGTTGAATTGAAAGGTTTGTGCTTAAATGGTTGCTTGTGTAGGAAGCATGCCTATAGATTTGGGGCTTTCCGTATGTGATGGTTATTTGTTGAATTGTTGATGCAAGTATGTCTCTTTTATGTTGAATTGCATGTTGGCAAAGTTTGGTGGCTTTTGGAGCATGTTTGATTGATCAATTGTGTGTTTGAGTGAGCAAAATGCAACATTCTGGGCTAGGTGTTTCGGAACAGGCAACACCGTTTCGGAACGGGTGCCCTGCATGAACCCAGGCGTCCGAAACGGGTGTCACCGTTTCGAAACGGAAAGCATTCTGCCAGACCCCCGTTGCGGAACGCGTTGCGGAACGGCCCGTGTTTCGGAACGGCCTTGGCCTGTTTCGGAACGGGTGACCGTTGGGGGCTGACATGGGCGGTTAATTGTTTCAAAATGTTTGCATTTTGGTCCTGAATCTTGTTTGTGCAATTGTATGAGTTCGGGAAGTCCGTTTGAGCTGAAATTTGGCAGAGAAGCATGAAACATGATTAATTTCAAGTTGGTAACTTAAAATCTGGTTAAGTCCTTAAAGTTTTCAGAAATTACAATTTGGTCCCTAAAGTTGTAATTTGTTCAATTGGGTCCCTGTTTGATCTCTGATGTTTGTGATCTTTGAGCATGGTGTTTGTGTGAGCACATCTAAGGTTAATGTGCATCTAGACAAGATTAAAAAGAAAAAAAAGGGTCGTTAATCAAGGTTGACTTTCGGGTTGACTTTGGTTTTCCCCGTGTAATCTTCGTAGTTCGGGTCAACCGTCCAGACCGGGCTACGGGGGTTACATTTGGTGGTATCAGAGCTGAGTTGCGAAGGTTGGGGAAAACGGTAAGTTGTTGTGGTAAGTGTGTTTGATGTTTACCTTGTTGTATGGTTGAAAGCTGGTTGAAGCATGTGTTTCTGAGTATGTTGTTGATGTTTTTGAGCATGTTGCTGATGTATGCAAGCATGTTTTGTGGTTATGAACCTTGGTCGAGTTCATGTGGATATGTGTTGATGTTATGAGCTGATGCTATGCATGGTGAATGTGTTTTGAGCATGTTATGTTGTTAATGTGCTGGTGCTAATGGATGTTGTTTGGTGTAAGCATGATCAAGGCATGTTGTTGATATGCTTGATGTTGTGATATTCATGTTGTGTTGGCTGTTATGTCATGTAAAAGGGGAGGATTCGGGATACCCATTGCCTTATTAATATAGCTATTGTGTTATTTTGGAGTTGGAGTTTGAATCCTTGCTTAATGCTGGTCTAACAGGTTTTGTTTGTTTGTTGTGATTGTATGTTGTTTGTTGTTAGTGGTATAGCAAAGATGATGAAAGAGTGGAGGATGAGTGAGATGGTGGCTGCCTTGGGGCAGGTTGTTAAGTCAAAGGATTCACCCTTTTGTAAAGGTGTTTTGTCTCAGTCTTCTGTGACTGAAGTTGAGATGGTAAGGCAAGGGAAGGAAGCTGGTTCCGGGATGGAAAGTTCTTTATCTGTTGATCAGGAGGTGTTGGGAACATCTCAGGCTACGGTTGAGGTAGAATCAGTGGATGTGCTGGCTAAATGTGTGGGTTTGCCGAAACAGCATTTGCTTGATTTGGGTGCTGAGGAGTACCATGGTTCTTCCCCGGAGATGTTTGAGGCTTGGTTGGCCAATGTGGTTCTGATTTTGGATCAGGAAGGCTGTGATTATGCCTGTAAGCTGGGGAGTGTTGTTTCTTTGATGTTGGAGGATGCTTGTTCTTGGTGGACATCTGTGGCTGTGGCGTCACATATCCTTGATGTTGATTGGGATTTCTTTGTATCTGCTTTCTATGAAAGGTATCTTGGAAGGGAATTTCCAAGGGTTGGGCAAGGTGTGGCTAATGCTGTTGGTGAGCAAGTGTTGCTTGAGCAAGGAGTGGGAGCACAGTCATCTGTTTGTGACCGTTGTAAAAGGCAACATGTTGGAAATTGTTGGGGCGCAGGTGTTTGTTGGAATTGTGGTTCCAAGTTGCATGTTAAGCGTGACTGTCCTCTTGGAGTGAAGTCAGCTTTGATGTTGGCTAAAGGATCTTTGAAAGGTCATGGGCACGGCCGAGGCGAGGTTCAGAAGTGGCAGAAAAAGCAAAAGGTTGTGAAGAGCATGGGAAATGAAGTTTGCTGGAAGTGTGGGTCTGCTGGACACATGAAGCGTGATTGCTTGATGTTGGCGCGGAACAATCAAGGTTTCTTATCGCAAGGAGTTGGTGGTGACCCAGGAGTGTTTGTTGGTGCTGCAAGGGTGCAACCGAAGGATGTTGGTTCCGCAAGGAAGAGAGCTCGTTCGATGAAGCTTCAGGGTGGTGTTGTGTTTTCAGGTAACCTTGTTAAGCGATCTTTGCTTTAGTTGCCTTAGTTTGGTTTCTGTTGGTTTTCCTTGTGTGGTAAGTTTAGTCTTGTTGCTAGCATGTTTGGGGTAATGATAGTTGTGGTTTGGTGATATCTTTGGTGTGAAGAAGGCTTTAGTGAATATCTTGTGGTTAATGGTTGTTGGTATGATGGAGTTAGATAAGTTAAAGGTGAGTAAGGGGGTTGTTCTTAGACAGATTTTGAGGATGTCATTGGAGGGTGTGAACTGGCATTCATGCACAGTTTAAAATCATTGTTATATACTATATTATATATGTTGGTCCATGCATACATGTGGCATGACATTAGAGGTTTTGCATACATGTACATCAGGCATTGATAGGGCATGTAGGTGATCATGCATACGATGTTCACGCTCGCTAATGACTAATTGAATCTGTTAGTGTTGTGGTTGGATTAAGTGGGATGATGGGTTTGTGGAGGTGTTTGGTGCTAAGAGTGTGAGTTAGAAGTGCTGGAGTTGTTAAATCAGTTGCTTGTGATGGTGAGAGTGGAATGGCTTGTTGGTAAAAGGTTAGTGTTGGATACTCTGAGAGTTTAGTGGTTTGGTGGTGAAGGGTATCTGTTTGAGGTTGGTATCTGCTAAGTGGTTTGTTTAGTTTAAAGGAAGTGGTAGTTCCTTGGTACTAAGTGTTGTTGTAGCTTGGTGGTTGAGTTTCCAAGTGCTGAAGTGGTTTAGCTTTAAGTTGTCGTGAAGGGTTGTGTTTGTTCTTGGCAACCTTTGAAGAGTTTTGAAGCTGTTATGTGTGTTTTGGTTCAGTGATGTTCTGGTAATGCAAGTGTTCTGGTTGAGTTGTTAGTGAAAGGGCTGTGAAAGATCGAAGGTTTTTGTTGGACGTTTGGGTTCTTGTGAAAAGCGGTTGGCTAGTTGTGGTTGAGAAAGTTCTGTTTGAAATCTGTAGATGGTTTGTGGTATGGCTGATGGTTTCAAGTTGGGGTTGTGATGTAATTTTTGGTTTTTGTGTAAATAGTGCTGGTGAGCTGTTGTGGTAATGTAGTTGACAGATGTGAGGGATTGTCAGCTTCGTTGGAGAGTTCGTGTAAACAGTTGGTGTTAAGGATTTCTGCTTGTTGGGAAAATCTTTGGGAAATGTTTGGGAATCGCAAGAGTTGTTGAGGTTGAGAGGTTGCCTAGTGGCTGAGTTGGTTTGGTTGTTGTCTTTGTGTAGACAAGTGTTGGAAGATGTGTATTACAGTGTTGTTTGCTGTAAGAGTTGAAGTTTTCAGGTTGATGTTGGGATTGTGTATAATCTGGTTGTGTGGAAGGTTGGGATGTGGTTACCCTTGAGAGTTTGGGGTTTGTGAACAGTGTGTGGTGGAGGTTTTGTTTGGGAAGTAATCAGTGGTGTTGGTTGAGGCTTTTGTGTTGCCTTGTGTGTTGCTTGAGAAGGTTGTGGTTCTCTTTTCGCCGGTTGAAATTTCGAGGACGAAATTTCCTAAGGGGGGGAGAGTTGTAACGCCCCGGTTTTGGGCTCAGAAGTTTTGGCGTTGACCGGTTCGGTCAAAGTGCTGATCGAATATATAAGAGTGAATTTAGGAAAGCCTAGTTCGGGTTGCATTAAAAATATGGAAAAATATTCTAAAATCATCTTTTAATATATAAAAGTGAACTGTGAAATCAATTTTGGAAAATGAGGTTCGGAAGGTTGACATTTTGGCTAGTGACCAAAATGTAATTTTTGAAAGTTGCGGGACAGTTTTTAAAGGATTGAAACTTTGAATCTTTAAGGAGCTATTATTCCAAAAAGGATTTCTCCAGATTTTTCTAAGATATTTTAAGTCTAAATTCTGATTTTAAAGGTTATGAAAAGGAGGGAAATCATTCTTAACCAATTTCCAACTAATTTTCCATTTTCTCTCAAATTCTCTTTTCTCTCATTTTCTCTCAACCCAAACAAGATTTCCTCAGATTTCTTTCTCTGATTTTAATATTTTAATCTCTCATTTCAATTCTCATTTGATTCCTAATCATCTCATCATCAAAACCTCTCAATTTACAAGTTGATTCATCAAGCATTTTGGCTCTAAAATGGAGAAATTTAAGTTTGGAGGTAAGAACGTCCTTCTCCTCTAAACTATCAGTTCTTTACTGAAATTCCTAAGTTCTCAATCCTTGATTCATGTTTTATTAAAGGCTTTTCAATTGAGATCTTGATTTTTGGCTAAAATGCAAGATTTGGTGATTTTGGTGAAAATTTCGTGTGATCTGTTTAAGCAGGGTTTTGAGGTGTTAAATTGATGTTAAATGAATGCTAAAATGATTAGAAGTTGAGGTTTAATCAATGCAATCCCGGATAGGTTGAATTTCCTAAGTTTGGCTTGAGTTTTTGGTTGTTTTTGGAGTGTAATTGGTGATCTGTTATACCTGGAGGTATAAGGACGTGGTTGTGATCTTTTTGCATGTTATTTGATGTATAAAAATGGTTAGAAGTGATGGATCTTGGCTGGGTTAAGTTTTGGAAGTGTTTGGAGGTGATTTCGGTTGTGTTTGGTAGCCAAATTGCTAGTTTTGTGATGAGCAGCGAGTTGTGTTGATGTTGCTGGTGTTTTAATGCATAAGGATGCATTAATGTTCTGTTTTTTATGTGCTTGAAACAGGGGAGGTTGATCCTTGAGCTTTGGAGGTGTTTTCGGAAGGTTTCGGAAGCTTGGAAAGCTTGTTGGCTAGGCTTGTTTGGTAATCGGTGAGTGAAGTTGGGATTTCAGCTTTTGAAACATGGTTTGAAGGTTTTTGGGAGCTTAGTTTAAGTCTAAACAACTTTGCTAAGCTCAAGAGTAAGTGAAGAGGGTTTTGCTCTTGGATTGTGTATGATTTGGTTTTAAATCAATTGTGGTTGATGATTGATGTGCATGTGTTTTTGCATGGTTTAATTCTGTTTTGTAAGCATGTTTTAGCATAGTTTAATGCTGGTTTTGAAAGTCAATTGAAAAGGATGCTCAAGGTAAGAGATCCTTGGTTATGTTTATGGAAATTGTGATTTTGATGCATAGTGATGCATGTTGTTCATTGGCTTTGTATGATGCTTAAAAACAGTGAGTTGATGATGATTAATGATGATAATTGTACCTTTTGCATATTGTTTATGCATGTGAATCATTGAGCTAATGATGTGGTGGTTTTGCATTATGTGTATGCATGTGAATCATTGAGCTAATGATGTGATGACCTTGCATTGTGTTTATGCATGTGGAACATTGGATATTATGGTAAGATGGTTATGTTGGCAAGAGATGTGAATGGTTCTTGGTTCGTTGATCGGGTATAATTAGCCGGCTATAGGATTGGGTGCACCGTGAATAAAGTCGCCTTGATGGCGGAGTGGTCAAGTGTGGACCGGGTAAACTCCCCTCAAGTATTCCTAACGAGATGAGGTCAGTGGAGGGTGTGCCCACGGGAGGACCTCGGTTGCTTAAGGTCGTAGTGGAGGTTGTTGCCCACGGTAGACCTTGGTTGAGTAAAGGTTATAAGGTGGTTTAAAGTCCTTATGTGAGAACCTTGTACTTGTTAAGATCACAATGGCTAAGGTTAAGTCCATGTGTGGATCTTGTGTGTGATGTCCCGGATCTCGTTAGATGATGTCTACAACTACCAATCGGTTATGCAAAGGTTGTATGGTGGTTGAAAGTCCATACGGGAAGACCTTGTGCATGTCAAGGGTGTATGTTCATACATGGTAACCTTGAGGAAAAGCTAAGGTTGTATGGTGTTTAAAAGTCCATACATGGGAACCTTAGGAGATTGAGGTCAGTGGAGGTTGTTGCCCACGGGAAGACCTTGGATTGGGTAGTGTGTAGGAAGCGTTGGGACACGCTTGTGATCCGCGTATCCGATCGGGTTGAAAAGTGGAAAGTGATTATGGTTGATCTCTTGGAAGCCAATATAATGTTCTTGATCATGTGAAGCATGAAATGCTTGAATTGATGCATGTTTGCATGAGGAGCATGAGATGCTTGGTAAGATGCATTGTTGCATGAAATGTGTATAATGCTAGTGGAAGCATGTTACTTGTATGTTGAACAAGTGTTGGTTATCATTTGATAAATGATGCATGAGAGCATGGATTACCTATGTCGCATTGGAGTCATGTATGTCTTGTTGTTAAAGGTATGTGAATATGATGCTATGGTTTTATGTTGTCTTGATTAAATGCATGAAATGTTTAATTGAACTATGGTTTTAAATGGTTTCTTGCTTGATGTGGTTTTCAAGTTAAAGAAAGGTACGTTGTGAAAAGGATGTGTTTTCCATGGTTTTGATTAAGCTTGGCATATAGTGTTTATGCATGGTTTTGAGCTTGATGTTGAAAGAGTTTTCAAACATGGTTTTGGAAAGCAAATCGGGTTGGTTTTAAAGTGTTTTAAAGACCCGCTGCATTGATGGTGTTTTGGTTTTGAGCATTCCTCACTAAGCATTATGTGCTTACGCTCCTTTTTGTCCATCAATGCAGATTCTTGAGGTTTGGGGCAGCAAGGAGCAAGAGATTCAAGGTGGACTCCAATGGAGATGTATGTCTCGGTGAATAGCTATAGTTAATAAGGGCAATGGGGTAGAATCTCTCGGATTGTTGTTTTTGTAATCGTAAGTGTTGATCATGAATGTTTAAATACTGTTGTTAATGTTGTTGAAACATGAATTGGCTTAATTGAGGTTGAATTGAAAGGTTTGTGCTTAAATGGTTGCTTGTGTAGGAAGCATGCCTATAGATTTGGGGCTTTCCGTATGTGATGGTTATTTGTTGAATTGTTGATGCAAGTATGTCTCTTTTATGTTGAATTGCATGTTGGCAAAGTTTGGTGGCTTTTGGAGCATGTTTGATTGATCAATTGTGTGTTTGAGTGAGCAAAATGCAACATTCTGGGCTAGGTGTTTCGGAACAGGCAACACCGTTTCGGAACGGGTGCCCTGCATGAACCCAGGCGTCCGAAACGGGTGTCACCGTTCCGAAACGGAAAGCATTCTGCCAGACCCCCGTTGCGGAACGCGTTGCGGAACGGCCTTGGCCTGTTTCGGAACGGGTGACCGTTGGGGGCTGACATGGGCGGTTAAATGTTTCAAAATGTTTGCATTTTGGTCCTGAATCTTGTTTGTGCAATTGTATGAGTTCGGGAAGTCCGTTTGAGCTGAAATTTGGCAGAGAAGCATGAAACATGATTAATTTCAAGTTGGTAACTTAAAATCTGGTTAAGTCCTTAAAGTTTTCCGAAATTACAATTTGGTCCCTAAAGTTGTAATTTGTTCAATTGGGTCCCTGTTTGATCTCTGATGTTTGTGATCTTTGAGCATGGTGTTTGTGTGAGCACATCTAAGGTTAATGTGCATCTAGACAAGATTAAAAAGAAAAAAAAAAGGGTCGTTAATCAAGGTTGACTTTCGGGTTGACTTTGGTTTTCCCCGTGTAATCTTCGTAGTTCGGGTCAACCGTCCACACCGGGCTACGGGGGTTACAACACATATCTTTGTATTCGAGATGTAGAGGACATCAAATTTAGGTTCGAGAGTGTTCAAATGTTGTTCCAAGGTTCGACTGATATAACAAGGATTCAAGGTAATTGTTTACTACGTCGTGCGTGCTTTACGAAACTTGTTGGTATTGGTCTATGCATGGATGAATTTGATTAATGCCTTAATATTTTAAACTTGTACTGATTACGATAGAAAGATAATAATTTGGATAAGACCTAAATGACTCGAATAAGGAATTGATGATCAGTAAGTAATCCAAGTTCACTGAATAATCGATAAAACAGTTCACCTCGAAACTTTCAATTCATATTTTTTCATGATAAAAGATCTAACGCTCAAAATGCTTGGATGAGAAATGACAAGAAATGTCCTTGAGGTATAAGAAGGACTAAAATACCTCTAACAATGAAAGCGATCTAGAAATCTACACTAGATGTTGAAAAACAATTAAGTCATCTAAAACCTCGATTTGCTTGGATATTTAGGGTAACAAAGCTTAAACCTTCGAAATTGTAAAGTACCTGGATTTTCTTGAATTCTAAATAAATCTCTAAAGATAAGTTTATGGAAAACTACTCGTATGTCTGGATTAATAAAAGTGGTGTAAAAGATTGAATTGATTGACATGACAACAAGGATTGAAAATGTAGCTAAGGCTGAATTGATCGGAATGACCGTAATTACCAAAAATACTGAAATATCATCGGGTACTGATTGCCAAATTATTTGAAATGATGGATGTACTCCCAATATCTGAAATGAATGAATAGTTGGAAGGACCGAAAGGCTCAGAATAATTGAAACACCTTCAGGCATCGAAGTGTCTAAAATACCTTCGAATACTAAATTAACTGAAAATACCTCTAAGACTTGGAATAAGAAATACCAATAAATCCAAACAAATGTAATGGCTCTGAAAGTGGTAATACACGACCCGTGTTTGTTGTTCGCTTCTGATACTATTGTGATATTGGAAGTATACCATATAAAGGCATGTTCGATTTATTTGGAGAAAGTACATAGTTAATAGTAAGAGTAACATGTTCTTCAAAGGTACATTTGATGATATGGATTGAGTTCGGGTACAATGCACATATTCGAATACTTGGAAAATACCGTTTGAATACATGTTTTATTTCTCGTAGTATGTTTAGTGGTTGATTGTTGATGGCGAGCCATTTTGTTATACATTGTAGTCAATTATGAGAAAAGAATACTTAAGTTGTATCTATCGGATTAAATATTAAACACTTAAATGATGGGTTCCTATTAGTTTAAAGGGACTCGGAAACCTGATGAGCAACTAGAAGTCCCTAATTCTGTACATCAACGTTTATACCTTGTTGGTTCAAATTACAAAATTACCCATGAAAGTCAAAATGACCATGAAGCCCTCGTAGGTTTTAATGATTGGATCACTCACGATTTATTTGAAATCCCAATGATCCTAATGTATCAACTTCTAAATGACTTGTTTGAGCAATTAGTACCAAATCCCAATTTATAGGGACCTCATTCTAAAATTAGTCCAAAATTGACAGATGTTCAAATGTTTTTTTTCTTATAATTACCAACTACGAGGAATAAATTGAACCATATAGAGTGCCCCATGTGTCCATGAATATTTTCTCTGTTTTGACTATCTGCTCTGAATTAAAATTATGACTATATTATTCGTAATTAAAGCACAATTCTTGGCTTCTGTCTTATGATACAAATATATATATATATATATATATATATATATATATATATATATATATATATATATATATGATATTTGTTTTATGATATTATTGTTTTCTTGTTAAAACTAATTTTATCTCGAGTTTATTATATGGGATATGATTGAAGATCTATAGGCTCAACACTGGTAAGCCCTTCTGAACCTAACTCCTACACCTAATGGGCCTAGGGTTAGTCTTTCTGTAAGCTCCTACACCCAATGGGCCCAAGGTAAGTCTTTCTAGATATTGTTCTGGGATACTGCATATAGATGTATGGTTGGAGGGTAGTCAGGTAATTAAAATAAAACTTTTTGTTCCCTTCTATAATTCTACCCTACTGAATTAATTTACTAAAGTCTGAGACTATCTATATGCTCCCAATTTGCGCTTAACAAAAGACACAAAATTTCGCAACTCAACTTTCTTAATCTACATCTCATCTAATTCTTTGAACTATATGCATCTTGCCTGGTACTCAGGTGATCAGATAAAGAACAATTTTATTACCTAAGTATACCGATGATAGGAATATCAATATCTTGAATGGAACCTATTATTGCTTGGATCATCCTGTCAATATTATTGCTTTGCTATTTTACATGTTTGTGGCTACAACATTAGTTGGTAGTTTTGTATTGCTGAGCTTTCCCAAGCTCAAGTTGTTTCTACCATCGCAGGTTAGAAGAAATCTGTCATGGTATATGATTGACATCGGTGGTTGAAGTTCTCTCGGCGCTTCTTTTGGAGTACGATACTTGTACAATTAGTGGGCATGCATGTCGTGTCTTATATTATTTTAGAGTTTTTAGTATGTTTATATGATTTCAGAAATGGTATTTAAACAAAAGTTTGTTTTATATTTTTAAATGTATTTAAGGAATTTTATTTAGTTTTTACTGTGGGTCGCTCTTGTGACCATAATGTGATCTCCTAGAATTAGGTGTAACACATTGGCGAGTCTAGTGGGTTGCATTTAGTGGTATTAGTGCTTAATGTTGCATCATTCTGGGTAGATCGATTGATCGTCTATCATAGAGTGTCTGGTCTATGCGTGCCCCGAGATTGTAATCCTACTCCTACGAGCCGAAACTCCAATGTCGAATCCTTTTTCCTAAAATAAGCGAATCTAAGAATTCTATCCGCTATAGCTCGATCTGTACTGGCTAGGAATGCATGTAATGTTTGTCTGAAATTTATAGTAACTTGATGGATGTGAATCGGCGAAAAAGAACAAGAGATGGTTAATGCATGTGAAATTAAAGATCTAAATCAGATTGTGAATAAATGTTTGATTATGTGAGGTTACCAATGTAAGAATACATGTAAAGTTATTCGGTGATGATGATTATGTTTTAGAATATTCTGATGGAAATTCGATAGAAGTAGTGTGAATTTAAAAGAAAGGTGTCCGTGAACATGACGAAAAAGTAAATTATGTGGCGACTCAGTTATACACGTAGGAAACAGTTTCCTGAATATTACGCTAAAGGTAAGTGACATCCATTTAAAACTTTGGTTATATTTGATCAGCTTGAAGAAACTATTCTTTTAGGGATAACTACATATTTAGTACCCCATCTATTCTCGCATTCCTATTTTAGTACCCCACCTAGTTTTTTGCAAAATGGTACCTAACATTACGTTTTTGTTCTATTTTGGTACCTCAACCGTTAAAAACAATCGGAGATGATGATGTGACTTATTTTTAATTTGGATAATCACAATTTTAGTCCCCAAAACTTATACATTTCAATCAATTTGATCCAAACTCTATCAATTTAATAATCATCTTAAATATTTGGGTTAAAATTGTAAATCCCTGATTTTATTTCTAAACCCCATTTTATTTCTACATCCAATACATGGTGTTGATGCGTCGGGTGGAGATTGCCACAGACTCACTCTACAGGGCCAAACTCATTCGCGGTTTCTGCCACATATTTGAAAGAAAAGAAGTAGTTGTTGTCGGCATGGAAGATGTCGTAACCAATAAGGATTGCATCATAACCTCATATCGTGATCACTGCAAATTCATCAGCCACAAGGGCACCCTATTGGAAGTTTTCACCGAGCTTGTAGGATGTCGGGATGGATGTTCTAAAGGCAAATGAGGTTCGATCCATTTTTACAAGAAGGATTCGAATTTTTATGGCAGCCACGAGATTGTTAGGGCTCATGTTTCGTTAGGATGTTGTTTGACGTTTGCACAAAAGTATTCTAAAGATGAAACTGTGACATTCTAAAGATAAATTCAATGTTTTTGTAGATTTTTTAATATTTATTTGATTCTATGTAGATTGTATGGGGACAAAAGAGTGGAGAGCTTCGAAGAGTCCAACATATTACAAGAGAACAAAAACAAAAGCCACCCAGAAGAAATAAGATGGGGTTAGGCTTTTGGGGAAGAAGAAATAAAATAAGGAATTTACAATTTTAATCCAGATATTTAAGATGATTATTAAATTGATAGACATTGGACTAAATTTATAGAAATGTATAAGTTTTGGGGACTAAATATGTGATTATCCCAATTAAAAATAAGCTACATCATCATCTTCGTTTGTTTTTAATGGTCGGGTACTAAAACAAAACAAAAATGTAACGTTAAGTACCATTTTACCAAAAAAATAGGTAGGGTACTAAAATAAGAACGCGAAAATAGGTGCGGCACTAAATATGTAGTTATCCCTTCTTTTTGTTGAAAATGTGACATGACGTATCGTTGTATATCATCCATGTAATACCCTCGACCTGGTCTGGTCGAAAGACCGAACCGAACGAATCACACGGGGAATATTGAAGTAAACTGGGAAGTTTACATCAATAAACGACCCTATTTTTTCATTTTATCTTTTCTCAATGCTCTTAAATACCCTATGTGATAAACATCGCAGTGGAACAATTTGTAAAACGATCAGGGAACGTTTTAGGGACTCAAATGCATACAAACACATTTTATGGACCATTTTGTAATTAAATTAAATTATAATGAATTCTTCACTTTTAAAATTACCAACCTTTAACTAGTCATATTACATGCATCTAAATCAAATATAAGCTCAAAACAATCATCCAAGCTCATTTAATTGCATCCACAACATTCAGGGACTAAAATGTAAAGAAACATAACTTCAAAAGATTCCAATAACTAACTTAACAGCTGGGTGTTCCGGTATAGGTTGCCTTGTATCATAACACCCGTTTCGAAATAGGGTCAAGCCTCTCGAAGCTTGGGCTCATATCGAAACACAATCTATGGTGTTTCGGAATAGGGGATTCGAGTAGCCAAACTTATCGAAAAACTACTCCCTGTTTGGAAACCCCTAGGCCAATTCAAGCACACAGTTTCGGTATAGGCTTAGGTGTACCGAAACACTCGGGCTTGTAATGACACTTTTTCCTGGGTTCTCACACTTTAACCCAATCAAAATCATTCCATATGCTTCTAACACGCATACAACATATTTAAGCATCAATCCTCAATCATACAGGGCAATTCAAACATCATAGCATGGCAATAAGCATTAAGGAAATCTATAGGCATGCTACCTATGTAAGATAAACACTTAAAAGCCAAAACACAAACCAATATAATTATCAACAAGTAAAGGTCATTTATAAGTCATCAAAGGCATCATACTCTTGCCACAAAACAAAGATTTTCAAAATACACTATCCCAAAACATTAAGGCATCATCCCATTGCCAACTATTATTAATAATAGGTAAACATAAATCCATACTTGAGCTAAGTCTTACTCCTTGGGATCCTTCTAGCTTTTTTGCTGCCCAAATATGTTAATTTTTCTGCATTGTTGGAAAAAGAGAGCATAAGCAATAATGCCTAGTATGGGATGCTCAAAACAAACAAACTGTAGAGTGTCCACAAGTTCTATATTTTGTACACGTTACTTCCCTTATTATTGCTATTCTTAAGCTCATTTAGGCATATTTAGGTGCATTGTATGCATTATAACAATATCTTATGTTTTACCATGCGTTTATTCAATATTTTATGTTTCATTGAGAAAAGTTATTGTTTTAGTTTAGTTTTTATTTTCAGGTGCTATAATAAGGAGAGGAGAGGAGAAGGCATGAAAGATGGAACAATAGGAGCTGTACTAAAGCAGTTCCAAATGCCGCCAATGACGTTGCTGCACCTTTGACAAAGTTGCTGCAGGAGGATGTTAAGTATGAGTGGACGGAAGCGAGACAGCAGGCTTTTGAGAAGCTTAAGGCAGCCTTGACGCAAGCTCTTATCTTGGTTCAACCTGAATCAGGGAAAGAGTTTGTGGTCTATAGTGATGCGTCTTATGTTGGTTTAGGGTGTGTGTTGATGCAATAGGGTAAGGTGGTGGCTTATGTATCGCGGCAGTTGAAGGTGCATGAGCGCAATTATCCTACGCATGATATTGAGTTGGCTGCGGTGGTTTTTGCTTTGAAGATCTGGAGGCATTACCTGTATGGTGAGAAGTGTACTATATACACGGATCACAAGAGTTTGAGGTATCTGATGTCTCAGAAGGAGTTGAATCTTAGGCAGCAGCGTTGGGTGGAGTTGCTCAAGGATTATGATTTGACGATTGAGTATCACCCTGGAAAGGCTAATGTGGTAGCGGATGCCTAGAGTAGGAAGGTAGCTGTTGAGGTGAGGGCTATGTTTGCCAATTTGAGTATTTCGCGTGATGGTGGTCTTGTGGCTGAGTTGCAAGTGAAACCATCTTTGGTTCAGTTGATCAAGGAAAGGCAGTTGTTGGATGATTCCTTGGTACCGCATGTTTAGGATATCGCGGAGGGTAGGCCTTCGGATTTCTGTTTCAATGATGATGGAGTGTTGTGTTTTGGGAGTCGGATAGTAGTGCCCAATGATGCTGAGTTGAGGCGTGCTATTCTGACTGAAGGTCATAGTAGTCCTTTTGCTATGCACCCTGGTAGTACTAAGATGTATCGTGATCTTCGTGATGAGTACTATTGGGTGGGTTTGAAGAAGGATGTTGCTGAGTTTGTGAGCAAGTGTATGGTGTGTCAGCGAGTTAAGGCTGAGCATCAGGTTCCTTCAGGGTTGTTGCAACCGTTGAGAATCCCTGAATGGAAGTGGGAAAGGGTTACCATGGACTTTGCGTCTGGTTTACCTTTGTCACCATCGAAGAAGAATTCGGTGTGGGTGATTGTGGATCGCCTGACGAAGTGTGCGCATTTCTTGCCTGTGCATACTACGTTCTCTTTGGATAAGCTTGCGGAGCTGTACATTGCTGAGATTGTGCGGCTGCATGGTGTGCCTATGTCGATTGTGTCGGATAGGGATCTGAGGTTCACATCGCGGTTCTGGCAGTGTTTGCATCAAACTTTGGGTACACGGTTGAATTTCAGTACGTCTTATCATCCTCAGTCGGATGGTCAGTCCGAGCGTGTTATCCAGATTTTGGAGGATATGTTGAGGTGCTGCGTGATTGAATTCCAGGGCTCTTGGGAGAAACATTTGCCTTTGGTGGAGTTTGCTTATAACAATAGTTATCAAGCAAGTATTCAAATGGCACCTTATGAGGCTTTGTACGGGAGGAAGTGTAGGACTCCTCTTTGTTGGGCTGAGACGGGTCAGAAGTTGGTTTCGATGCCGGCTTTGTTGAAAGGAACCACCGAGAAGGTGAAGCTCATTTGTGATCGTTTGAAGGCAGCTTCTGATCGGCAAAAGTCTTACGCGGATTTGAAACGTAAGGAGGTTGAGTATGCGGTGGGTGACCGTGTGTTTTTAAAGGTTTCGCCTTGGAAAAAAGTGATGAGGTTTGGCCGGAAGGGCAAGTTGAGCCCTAGGTACATTGGACCATACGAGGTGATCGAGCGTGTGGGTCCTGTTGCGTACAGGTTGAGGTTACCTCAGGAGTTGGAGAAGATTCATGATGTGTTTCATGTTTCTATGCTCCGGAAGTATAGATCGGATCCTTCGCATGTGATGCCTGTGGAGGAAGTGGAATTGAATCCGGATTTGACTTATGATGAGGAACCGGTGAAGGTTCTGGATTCGGATAGCAAGGTTCTTCGTGGCAAGACCATTGAGTTGGAGAAAGGTGTTGTGGAAGCACCGTGGTGTTGAAGAAGCCACGTGGGAATGGAAGGATGACATGCTGAAGCAGTTTCCGTATCTCTTTCCTTCAGGTAAATTTCGAGGACGAAATTTCTTAAGGGGGGAGAGTTGTAACGCCCCGGTTTTGGGCTTAGGAGTTTTGGGTTTCGAACCGGTTCGGTAGACGTGCGGTTCGAATATAAAAAGGTGAAATTAGGAAAGCCTAGTTCGGGTTGCATTAAAAATATGGAAAAATGTCCTAAAATCCTCTTTTATTATATATAAGTGAATGGTGAAATCAATTTTACAAAATGAGGTTTGGAAGGGTGACATTTTGGCTAGTGACCAAAATGTAATTTTCAAAAACTGTGAGACTGTTTTAAAAAGGATTGAAACTTTGAATCTTTAAGGAGCTATTTACCCAATGGGAGTTTCTCCAGATTTTTCTAAAGTATTAAATGATTAATTAATGGTTTTTAAATAAAACAAAAGTGGAGGGAAGATATTTTGGCCATAACTAACTTTTCTCTCAAATCTTCCATTTTCATTTTCTCTCATTTTCTCTCAAACCAAACACCTTTTCTCCAGAGCTTTTCTCTCTGATTTTGTCACCTAAATAACTCATTTCAATTCTCTTTTGATCTTCAATCATCTCTTCAACAAAACCTTTGCTTTTGCTAAGTGGATTTTCAAGAATTCGGTTCCAAAAAGGGAGAAAACTCAAGTTTGGAGGAAAGAACGTCCTTCTCCTCTAAACTCTCAGTTCTTTACTGACATTCCTAAGTTCTCCATCCTTAATTTGTGTTTTATAAAAGGTTTTAAGGTTGTGTTCTTGATCTTGGCTTTTAAATGCAAGATTTGATTGATTTTGGTAAAAATTCGTATGATCTGGTTAAGCAGTGATTTAAGGTGTCTTTTTGATGTTAAATGAATGTTAAATTGATGAGAAGTTGAGGTTTAATTAATGCAATCCCGGATAGGTTGAATTTCCTAAGTTTAGCTTGTGTTTTTGATGGTTTTTGGGGTGATCTTGATGATCTGTTATAGCTGGAGGTATAAGGGCGTGGTTAGATCCTTTTTGGATGTTAATTGATGTTTAAAGATGATTAGATTTGATGGATCTTGGCTGGGTGGTGTTGTGGAGTTGTTTGGATGCATTTTCGGTTGTGTTTGGTAGCCGAAAATGGAGTGTGGATGAGAGCAGCGAGTTTAGGTGCTTTCATTGAAGATGTTAATGAATGATGATGCATTAATCCTCTGCTTTGATGTGTTAAAAACAGGGGAGTCATCTTTGGATCCAAGTGGTGGTGATCCGGAAGCTTGATTGGTGTTTCGGCAAGTGGCGAAACAGAATCGGTGAGTGGATTTTGGTTTTCGGCTTTGAAACCAATGTTTTGAAAGTTTGGGAGCTTAGTTTAAGTCTAAGCAACTTAACTAAGCTCAAGAGTAAGTTTTCGGAAAAACTCTCTTGATGTGGAACCATGGATTGGTTGTATGCAATGTGGTTGTTTGCATGTTTTAAATTCTGTTTTGAAAGCATATTTTAGCATGTTAGTTGCTGAATTTATAAGCCTTGTGTTGAAGGATGCTCAAGGTAAGAGATCCTTATTTTTTATCATTGCTAAAATGCGGTTTGATGCTTAAGGATGCATGATGTTTATGGCTTTGATAAATGGTTTAAAATAGTGGAATATGGTTGTTAATGATGCATATTGGCAAGTGATGGTTAAGGTCACAAAGGTGTTTAAAAGTCCTTGTGTGAGCCTTGTTTCTTTAAGAACAACATGGTGGTTAAAAGTCCATGGTTGGTTCTTGGTTAAGATCACCAAGGTGGTTAAAATTCCTTGGGTGAGTCTTGTGTTTTTAAGAACAACATGGTGTTTAAAAGTCCATGGTTGGTTCTTGGTTAAGGTTACAAAGGTGGTTAAAATTCCTTGTGTAAGCCTTGTTATTTAAGAACTCCAAGGTGTTTAAAAGTCCTTGGGAGATTCTTGTTAAGGACACAAAGGTGTTTAAAAGTCCTTGTGTTGTCCTTGCCATGGTGTTTAAAAGTCCATGGGGTTAAGGACACAATGGTGTTTAAAAGTCCATGTGTGGTCCTTGGAAATTATAAAATCACAATGGTGTTTAAAAGTCCATGTGTGGATCTTATGTGAAATGTATCACTTGTTGCCAATATGACATGTTATGAACTTGAAGCATGTATTGCTTGTTTTAAATGCTTATGAGCATGTACAAATGATGATTGGATTTAAGGTTTTTAAATGTGTTTTGTAAATGCATTATTGTGTGGTTTTTTATGAGCACTCCTCACTAAGCTTTTGCTTACGCTCTCTCCCTTTTCTTAAACCAATAATGCAGAGCATTAAAGTGCATTGAGGGCAGCAAGGTGGTGAAGAATCCAAGTGGTGAACTAAGCTCAAGTATGGTGAAGGTTTCTTAAACACTATTAGCTTTTGGCATTTGGCAATGGGAACCTATGTTGTTGTTTTGGGAGATGTTTTGGACTCCCTAAGTTGGTTTAATGATGTTAATAATGTTGGAGCTTGTAATTGGCCTTTATGAGATGGTTATTGTATTTTGATGCTTGAATGGTTTGCTAAGTAGGAAGCATGCCTATAGATTTGGGGATTTTCATAATTGATGCCATGTTGATGTTCGGTTGATGCAATTATGTTCCTTGTATGTTGAATGACTTGCTGGTGAAGTTTGGTTGCATTTGGAGCATGTTTGATAAGTCAATTGCATGATAAACCAGCAAATTTTCTGCAATCTGGGCAGCCTGTTTCGGAACAGGTGTTACCGTATCGGAACGGGGCCTGAAATGACCTGGGCATTCCGAAACGGGAGGCACTGTTCCGGAACGGTTTGGCCTCTACCAGGCCCTATTTCGGTACCAGTTTCGGAACGGTCCCGCATTTCGGAACAGGTCCTCCCTGTTTCAGAACACTCGACCGTTGGGCTCTGAATTTGATGGTTATATGTTTTGGAATGTTTGCATTTTGGTCCTGAATCTTGTTTATGCAATTGTATGAGTTTGAGATGTCCGTTTGAGCTAAAACTTGACAGAGAAGCATGAAACATGATTAATTTCATATTGGTAACTTTAATTTGGGCTAAGTCCTTATAATTTTCAGAAATTACAATTTGGTCCCTAAAGTTGTGATTTGTGCAATTAAGTCCTTGATCGTTCTCCGTTTGTTCTGATCTTTGAACATGTTGGTCATGTGAACATAACTAGGGTTAATGTGCATCTAGATAAGATTAAAAAGAAAAAAGGGTCGTTAATCAAGGTTGACTTTCGGGTTGACTTTAGTTTTCCCCGTGTAATCTTCTTAATTCGGGTCAACCGTCTAGGTCGGGTTAAGGGGGTTACATTTGATGGTATCAGAGCTGAGTTCTCGAGTAATTGGGAATGATTGTGTGAATGATTTAAGTATGTATGCTTTGTATGCTTGTTGAGTGAAAGCATGTTGAGTGAATTGTAAGTATGTTACAATTGAGTTGTATGTTGTGATGAAGCATGTTGTGGGTACCCATTGCCAAATCAAAGCTAATGAAATGATGTTGTTTTTAATTAAGAATGAGCTTGAGTACTTGGATTGCTTACCTTGCTGGGCCTGACTTTGTTTATTGCATTGTGATTGTATTGTTAGAGTATGGCACCTCGTAGAGAGTTGAGGAGTAATGTGCGAGCTATGGCTCAAAATGAGAATGAGAATGAAGAGAATTGAAAGTGCGGTGGATTTACCTCCTCCACCTGGGGGGGGTGGTGCTGAGGGTGTAGGAGCTGGAGCTGCAGCTGGTGCTGGGGTCGCTGGACCTGAAGCTGGTCAGGGACAAGCTATTCCTGACATGACGATGTTAGTGCAAGCTATTGCTGGTGCTTGTCGAGCGGCAGTAGCTGGAGCTCAAGGAGCTGGGCATCAGGGAGATGCTGGAGTGAGACTACCCTTGGAACGCTTGTAACGCCCCGGTTTTGGGTTTAGATGTTTTGGCCGTTGACCGGTTCGGTCAAAGTGCTGTTCGAATCTAAAAGGGTGAAATTAGGAAAGCCTAGTTCGGGTTGCATTAAAAATATGGAAAATGTTCTAAAATCATCTTTTAATATATATAAGTGAACTGTGAAATCAATTTTACAAAATGAGGTTTGGAAGGGTGACATTTTGGCTAGTGACCAAAATGTAATTTTTGAAAGTTGCGTGACTGTTTTAGAAAGGATTGAAACTTTGAATCTTTAAGGAGCTATTTACCCAAAGGGAGTTTCTCCAGATTTTTCTAAGATATTTTAAGGATTAATTCTGATTTTAAAACATAAGAAAAGAGGAGGGAAACTATTTTGGTTAGTTTGTAACTAATTTTCCTATTTTCTCAATTTTCCTTTCTCACATTTTCTCTCAACCCAAACACTTTCTTTCCAGAGAATTTCTTCTGATTTTGTCACCTAAATCTCTCCTTTCAACTCTCTTTTGATTCCTAATCATCACATCAACAAAACCTCACCATTTGCTACTTGATTCTTCAAGCTTTTTGGCTCTAAAAGAGGAGAAACTCAAGTTTGGAGGTAAGAACGTCCTTCTCCTCTAAACTATCAGTTCTTTACTAAAATTCCTAAGTTCTCAATCCTAAATTGATGTTTTATTAAAGGTTTTTAAGTTATGTAAATGGATCTTGGCTTAGAATGCAAGATTTGGTGATTTTTGATGAATTTTCGTTGGATCTGTTAAAGTAGTGATTTGAGATGTGTTTTTGATGATTAATGAATGTTAATTTGATAAGGAATTGAGTTTTGATTAATGCAATCCCGGATAGGTTGAATTTCCTAAGTTTAGCTTGTGATTCTTGATTGTTTTTGAGGTGATCTTGTGGATCTGATGTTGCTGGAGGTATAAGGATGTTGTTAGGTTCTTTTTAGATGTTAAATGATGTTAAAGGATGTTTGGTTTTGATGGTTTATGGCTGGGCTTTGTTGAGAGGTGGTTTGGATGCATTTTCGGTTGTGTTTGGTGGCCGAAAATGGAGTGTGGATGAGAGCAGCGAGTTTAGGTGCTTTCATTGAAGCTATTAATGCATGATGATGCATTAATCCTCTGCTTTGATGTGTTTAAAACAGGGGAGTCATCTTTGGATCTAAGTGGTGGTGGTCCGGAGGCTTGATTTGTGCTTCGGCAAGAGGCGAAGTGGAATCGGTGAGTGAAATTGGGTTTTCGGCTTTAAAACCAATGTCTTGGGAGCTTAGTTTAAGTCTAAACAACTTTGCTAAGCTCAAGTGTAAGTTTTCGGAAAAACTCTTTAGTGGTGGCCATGGTTTGATTGTTGTGCAATGTGCTTTATTGCATGTTTTAAATTCTGTTTTGAAAGCATGATTTAGCATGGTTAATGCTGTTTTTGTAAGCCATATGTTGAAGGAAGCTCAAGGTAAGAGTTCCTTGTTTTTGAACATTGTTAAAATGTGGTTTGATGCTTATAAATGCATGATGTTTATGGCTTGGTTTAATGCTTTAAAACAGTGGATGATTTGATGATAATGATGTATATTGGCAAGTGATGTTTTGAAAAGAAGGTTAAGGTCACTAAGGTGGTTAAAAGTCCTTGAGTGAGCCTTGTTACTTAAGAACATCAAGGTGGTTAAAAGTCCTTGGATGGTTCTTGTTAAGGACACAAAGGTGTTTAAAAGTCCTTGTGTGGTCCTTGCCATGGTGTTTAAAAGTCCATGGGCCAAGGTGTTTAAAAGTCCTTGGGGCCAAGGTGGTTAAAAGTCCTTGGGGTGAAACTTGTAATGGACACAAAGGTGGTTAAAATTCCTTGTGTGGTCCTTTCCATGGTGCTTAAAAGTCCATGGGGCCAAGGTGTTTAAAAGTCCTTGGGGCCAAGGTGTTTAAAAGTCCTTGGGAAGAACACAAAGGTGGTTAAAAGTCCTTATGTGGTTCTTGAGAATTATAATATCACAATGGTGTTTAAAAGTCCATGTGTGAATATTATGTTGATCTTGTTTTAAAAGATGAAACTTATCACTTGTGGCCAATATGACATGAATTGATATGGAAGCATGTTTTGCTTGTTAAAGAATGCTATGAGCATGAATATATGATGTTTTGAAGTATGATTTATTAAGTGTTTTACAAATGCATTATTCAATGGTTTTCAAGAGCATTCCTCACTAAGCTTTTGCTTACGCTCTCTTTCGTCTTCTTAAACCAATAATGCAGATCATTAAGGTACTTTGAGGGCAGCAAGGAAGGCAAGCAATCAAGTGGGATTAAAGCTTAAAGTATGGAAAGGTTTTCTTAAACGTATTTTAGCTTTTGGTAATTTGGCAATGGGGGACCTATGTGTAAGTTTTGGGAGATGTTTTGAACTCCCTAAGTATGTTAAATGCTGTTGAGAACATGCTGGATTGTAATTGGTCTTTATATGCTTGGTTTTGGAAGTTTATGCTTGAGTGGTTAGCTTGAGTAGGAAGCATGCTTTAAAATTGGGGCTTTTCTTATAAGATGATAATATGTTGATTGGTTGTTTCAAATATGTCTCTTGTATGTTGAATTTCATGCTGGTAAAGTTTGGTAGCAATTGGAGCATGTATGGTTGATCAATTGCATGTTTTAGGAAGCCTTATGCTGCAATCTGTGCAGGGTGTTTCGGAACAGAGGCTACCGTTTCGGAACGGGTGCCTTGTATGAACCCAGGCATCCGAAACGGTAGGCACCGTTCCGAAACGGAATGGCCACTGCCAGCCCGCGTTTCGATACGCGTTGCGGAACGGCCCCGTGTTTCGGAACAAGCTCACCCTGTTTCGGAACAGCCGACCGTTGGAGGCTGACAATGGTAGTTAAAAGTTTTGGAATGTTTGCATTTTGGTCCCGAATCTTGTTTGTGCAATTGTATGAGTTTGGAATGTCCTTTTGAGCTGGAATTTGACAGAGAAGCATGAAACCTGACTAATTTCAAGATGGTAACTTTAATTTGGGTTAAGGCCTTATAATTTACAGAATTTACAATTTGGTCCCTAAAGTTGTAAATTGTTCAATTGGGTCCCTGTTTGATCTCTGATGTTTATGATCTTTGAGTATGTTGTTGTTTGATCACCAATAGGGCTAATGAGCATCTAGACAAGAGCAAAAAGAAAAAAAGGGTCGTTAATCAAGGTTGACTTTCGGGTTGACTTTGGTTTTCCCCGTGTGACTTTCTTAATTCGGGTCAACCGTCTAGGCCGGGTTAAGGGGGTTACAACGCTTACGCAGTCTGGGAGGGACTGAGTTCAGGGGTTTGTCTGCGGAAGGTTCTGAATCTTGGTTGGAGAGTACCAAGAGGATCTTGGGTCAGATGAGTTGCACTGATGTGCAGAAGCTGGGTTGTGTAGTATCATTGCTGCAAGATGATGCATACACGTGGTGGACAACCACTATCGCTGGGATGGCGGAAGCTGACATAACTTGGACCTTCTTTCAGAATGTGTTCAAGAGAAGGTATCTAGGTGTGAGGTACCTAGATGAAAAGAAGCGGGAGTTCATGTCTCTTATGCAAGGGAGCATGTCTGTGGCTGAGTATGAAGTGCAGTTTGTTCGACTCAGTCAATACGCACCTGAGCTTGTTCCGGATGAGCGGGAAAGGTGTGAAAGATTCCGTTATGGTTTAGTGATGGATGTAAAGATGTATGTGTTGGCTACCGAGTATGATGATTTTGATGTGCTGGTGGGCCGAGCAAAGGACATAGAGATGAACTTGGGTTTATCTGCTAGAGGTGCTGGAGCAAGTGCTGGTAAGCGAGCAGCTGAATATAGTTCCGGTGGTGGACGGAACAAGAGGGGACGTGATCAGAAGTATCAGTCCTCAGCTAAGCGAGGTGGTGGTGCGCCTGCTCGGGGAGGCAATGCTAGAGTTGATCCGAGTGCATGTTGGACATGTGGTTCGCGTGGCCATATGAAACGTGATTGTCCTCGTGCTGTGAGGGAGGTGCAAGCTCCTGTTGTGGCAGCTAGTAATGCGTGCTAGAACTGTGGATCTACGGATCACATGAGGAGAGAGTGTCCTATGTTGGCTGGTGGCCAAGTGCGTGCTTCTGTTGTTGTTGCACCACAGAGAGGTCATGGGCGCGGCCGTGGTAACTTTCAGCAAAGAGAGGAAGGTGGTCGGGGTGTGGCCCATGTCGTGGCTATTCAGCCTGAAGGTGGCGGTCAAGCTAGGGTGTATGCTCAGCGGGAGGGGAGGAATGACGCGGATGTGGTCGCAGGTACCTTTACTTTGCAATCCTTGACATTACTTTCCTTGATTGATTCTGGATCTACGCACTCATACATATTGCGTGAGCATGCTGAATTGCTTGGTTTGCCTGTTGAGTCTTTAGATGTTGGTGTGCGTGTCACTAGTTCTTTTGGTGAGACTGTTGTGACTCAAAAGCTTTATAGAAGGTGTCCTTTGGTTGTTCAAGATCATGTTTTTCATGTTGACCTTATGGAGTTACCTTTCTATGGTTTTGATGTAATCCTTGGTATGGATTGGCTTGCTGAGCATCGTGCTGTAGTGGATTGTGAAAATAAGCGAGTTTCGTTGAAGCTTGCGGATGATTATGAGGTAGTTGTGGTTGGTGAGAATGTGAAGTTTCTTACCAATGTGGTGTCTACATTAGAGGCGAGCCGGATGCTGAGGCAAGGTTGTGAAGCTTATCTAGCTTTTGTGATGAATCCTAGCTCTAAGGATTTGCGTGTGCAAGATATCAGGGTTGTGCGGGAGTTTCCAGGTGTGTTTCCTGAGGAGTTGCCTGGATTGCCTCCTAATCGTGAAGTGGAGTTTGGAATTGAGCTGTTTGAGAATACAACTCCTGTGTCCATTACCCCTTATAGAATGGCACCCAAAGAGTTGAAGAAGCTGAAGACGCAGTTGCAAGAGTTGCTTGATCGTGGTTTCATTCGGCCAAGTGTGTCACCTTGGGGTGCACCGGTCTTGTTTGTGAAGAAGAAGGATGGCACTATGAGAATGTGCATTGATTACCGTCAGCTGAACAAGTTGACTATCAAGAATCGGTATCCTTTGCCGAGAATTGATGATCTCTTTGATCAATTTCGGGGAGCATCTGTGTTCTCTAAGATTGATTTGAGGTTAGGGTATTACCAGTTGAAGGTGAAGGATGTGGATGTGCCTAAGACAGCTTTCAGGATAAGGTATGGGCATTATGAGTTCTTGGTGATGCCGTTTGGTTTGACAAATGCTCCTGCAGCTTTCATGCACATGATGAATCGTGTGTTTCATGAATACCTGGACAAGTTTGTTGTGGTGTTCATTGATGATATCCTCGTGTACTCACGTACTGAGGAGGAGCATGAAAAGCATTTGAGGATTGTGCTGCAAGCTTTGTTGGAGAATCAGCTTTATGCCAAGCTGAGCAAGTGTGAGTTCTGGTTAAGTGAAGTGGTGTTTCTTGGGCATGTGGTTTCTACTGAGGGGATTCGTGTTGATACTCAGAAGGTTGAGGCGGTGATGAATTGGAAGGTTCCTAAGTCTGTTCATGAGGTTCGTAGTTTCCTTGGTTTGGCGGGATACTACCGGAGGTTTGTGGATGGGTTTTCTAAGATTGCTGTACCTTTGACAAAGTTGCTGCAGAAGGATGTTAAGTATGAGTGGACGGAAACGAGACAACAGGCTTTTGAGAAGCTTAAGGCAGCCTTGACGCAAGCTCCTATCTTGGTTCAACCTGAATCAGGGAAAGAGTTTGTGGTCTACAGTGATGCGTCCTATGTTGGTTTGGGGTGTGTGTTGATGCAAGAGGGTAAGGTGGTGGCTTATGTATCGCAGCAGTTGAAGGTGCATGAGCGCAATTATCCTACGCATGATATTGAGTTGGCTGCGGTGGTTTTTGCTTTGAAGATCTGGAGGCATTACCTGTATGGTGAGAAGTGTACTGTATACACGGATCACAAGAGTTTGAGGTATCTGATGTCTTAGAAGGAGTTGAATCTTAGGCAGCGGCGTTGGGTGGAGTTGCTCAAGGGTTATGATTAGCCGATTGAGTATCACCCTGGAAAGGCTAATGTGGTAGCGGATGCCTTGAGTAGGAAGGTAGTTGTTGAGCTGAGGGCTATGTTTGCCAGTTTGAGTATTTCGCCTGATGGTGGTCTTGTGGCTGAGTTGCAAGTGAAACCATCTTTGGTTCAGTTGATCAATGAAAGGCAGTTGTTGGATGATTCCTTGGTACCGCATGTTCAGGATATCGCGGAGGGTAGGCCTTCGGATTTCTGTTTCAATGATGATGGAGTGTTGTGTTTTGGGAGTCGGATAGTAGTGCCCAATGATGCTGAGTTGAGGCTTGCTATTCTGACTGAAGGTCATAGTAGTCCTTTTGCTATGCACCCTGGTAGTACTAAGATGTATCGTGATCTTCGTGATGAGTACTATTGGGTGGGTTTGAAGAAGGATGTTGCGGAGTTTGTGAGCAAGTGTATGGTGTGTCAGCGAGTTAAGGCTGAGCATCCGGTTCCTTCAGGGTTGTTGCAACTGTTGAGAATCCCTGAATGGAAGTGGGAAAGGGTTACCATGGATTTTGTGTCTGGTTTACCCTTGTCACCGTCGAAGAAGAATTCGGTGTGGGCGATTGTGGATCGCCTGACAAAGTGTGCGCATTTCTTGTCTGTGCATACTACGTTTTCTTTGGATAAGCTTGCGGAGCTGTACATTGATGAGATTGTGCGGCTGCATGGTGTGCCTAAGTCGATTGTGTCGGATAGGGATCCGAGGTTCACATCGCGTTTCTGGCAGTGTTTGCATCAAGCTTTGGGTACACGGTTGAATTTCAGTACATCTTATCATCCTCAGTCGGATGGTCAATCCGAGCGTGTTATCCAGATTTTGGAGGATATGTTGAGGTGCTGTGTGATTGAGTTCCAGGGCTCTTGGGAGAAACATTTGCCTTTGGTGGAGTTTGCTTATAACAATAGTTATCAAGCAAGTATTCAAATGGCACCTTATGAAGCTTTGTACGGGAGGAAGTGTAGGACTCCTCTTTGTTGGGCTAAAACGGCTCAGAAGTTGGTTTCGATGCCGGCTTTGTTGAAAGGAACCACCGAGAAGGTGAAGCTCATTTGTGAGCGTTTGAAGGCAGCTTCTGATCGGCAAAAGTCTTACGCGGATTTGAAGCGTAAGGAGGTTGAGTATGCGGTGGGTGACCGTGTGTTTTTGAAGGTTTCGCCTTGGAAGAAGGTGATGAGGTTTGGGCGAAAGGGTAAGTTGAGCCCTAGGTACGTTGGACCATACGAGGTGATTGAGCGTGTGGGTCCTGTTGCGTACAAGTTGAGGCTACCTCAAGAGTTGGAGAAGATTCATGATGTGTTTCATGTTTCTATGCTCCGGAAGTATAGATCGGATCCTTCTCATGTGATGCCTGTGGAAGAAGTGGAATTGAATCCGGATTTGACCTATGATGAGGAACCGGTGAGGATTCTGGATTCTGATAGCAAGGTTCTGCGTGGCAAGACCATTGAGTTGGTGAAGGTGTTGTGGAAGCACCATGGTGTTGAGGAAGCCACGTGGGAGCGGAAGGATGACATGCTGAAGCAGTTTCCGTATCTCTTTCCTTCAGGTAAATTTCGAGGACGAAATTTCTTAAGGGGGGGAGAGTTGTAACGCCCCGGTTTTGGGCTTAGAAGTTTTGGGTTTGGACCGGTTCGGTCGGAGTGCGGTTCGAATATATAAAGGGTGAAATTAGGAAAGCCTAGTTCGGGTTGCATTAAAAATATGGAAAAAAATGTCCTAAAATCCTCTTTTAATATATATAAGTGAACTGTGAAATCAATTTTACAAAATGAGGTTTGGAAGGGTGACATTTTGGCTAGTGACCAAAATGTAATTTTTGAAAACTGCGTGACTGTTTTAAAAAGGATTGAAACTTTGAATCTTTAAGGAGCTATTTACCCAATGGGAGTTTCTCCAGATTTTTCTAAGATATTAAATGATTTATTAAAGGTTTTTAAATAAAATAAAAGTGGAGAGAAGATATTTTGTCATTTCCAACTAACTTTCCATATTTTCCATTTTTCCTTTTTTCTCATTTTCTCTCAAACCAAACATCTTTTTCCAGAGCTTTTCTCTCTGATTTTGTCACCTAAATATCTCTTTTCAATTCTCTTTTGATTGCTAATCATCTCATCAACAAAACCTCACCAATTGCTAATTGGATTTTCAAGATTTTGGTTCCAAAAAGGGAGAAAACTCAAGTTTGGAGGTAAGAACGTCCTTCTCCTCTAAATTCTCAGTTCTTTACTGAAATTCCCAAGTTCTCAATCCTTGATTTGTGTTTTATAAAAGGTTTTGTAGATGTGTTCTTGATCTTGGCTTTAAAATGCAAGATTTGGTTGATTTTTGATAAAATTCATGTGATCTGTTTGGGCAATGTTTTGAGGTGTCTTTTTGATGTTAAATGAATGTTTAATTGATGAGTATTTGAGGTTTAATTAATGCAATCCCGGATAGGTTGAATTTCCTAAGTTTAGCTTGTGTTCTTGGTTGTTTTTGGAGTGATCTTGATGATCTGTTATGGCTGGAGGTATAAGGATGTGTTGAGATCCATTTTGGATGTTAATTGATGTTTAGGAATGTTTAGTTTTGATGGATCATGGCTGGGTAATGTTGTGGAGTTGTTTGGATGCATTTTCGGTTGTGTTTGGTAGCCGAAAATGGTGTGTGGATGAGAGCAGCGAGTTTAGGTGCTTTCATTGAAGATATTAATGCATGATGATGCATTAATCCTCTGTTTGATGTGTTTAAAACAGGGGAGTCATCTTTGGATCCAAGTGGTTGTTTGCATGTTTTAAATTCTGTTTTGAAAGCATATTTTAGCATGTTAGTTGCTGGATTTATAAGCCATGTGTTGAAGGATGCTCAAGGTAAGAGATCCTTGTTTTTGATCATTGCTAAAATGAGGTTTGATGCTTAATGATGCATGATGTTTATGGCTTTGATAAATGCTTTAAAACAGAGGAATATTGATGATAATGTTGCATATTGGCAAGTGATGGTTAAGGTCACAAAGGTGTTTAAAAGTCCTTGTGTGAGCCTTGTTATTTAAGAACAACATGGTGGTTAAAAGTCCATGGTTGGTTCTTGGTTAAGATCACCAAGGTGGTTAAAATTCCATGGGTGAGTCTTGTGTATTTTAAGAGCAACATGGTGTTTAAAAGTCCATGGTTGGCTCTTGGTTAAGGCTACAAAGGTGGTTAAAATTCCTTGTGTAGGCCTTGTTATTTAAGAACATCAAGGTGTTTAAAAGTCCTTGGATGATTCTTGTTAAGGACACAAAGGTGTTTAAAAGTCCTTGTGTGGTCCTTGCCATGGTGTTTAAAAGTCCATGGGGTTAAGGACACAATGGTGTTTAAAAGTCCATGTGTGGTCCTTGGATATTGTAAGATCACAATGGTGTTTAAAAGTCCATATGTGAGTCTTATGTGAAAGGTATCACTTGTTGCCAATATGACATGTTATGAACTTGAAGCATGAAATACTTGTTAAAGATGCATATGTGCATGAATGAATGTGGTTTGAACTATGGTTTGAAAACATGTTTTATAAATGCATTATTGTGTGGTTTTAAAGAGCATACCTCACTAAGCTTTTGCTTACGCTCTCTTCCTTTTCTTAAACCAATAATGCAGAGCATTAAAGTGCATTGAGGACAGCAAGGGGGACAAGAATCCAAGTGGTGAACAAAGCTCATGTATGGTGAAGGTTTCTTAAACACTATTTTGGGAGATGTTTTGGACTCCCTAAGTTGGATTTATGTTGATGTTAAAGTTGGTGTTGTAATTGGCCTTTATGAGATTGCTTTTGGTATAGTGATGTTTGAATGGTTTGCTAAGTAGGAAGCATGCCTATAGATTTGGGGATTTCTATAATTGATGCTAAGTTGGTGTTTGGTTGATGCAATTATATCCCTTGTATGTTGAATGACTTGCTGGTAAAGTTTGGTGGCTTTTGGAGCATGTTTGATAGGTCAATTGCATGATAAACGAGCAAATTTTCTGCAATCTAGGCAGCCTGTTTCGGAACAGGTGCTACCGTATCGGAACGGGGGCCTGAAATGGCCTGGGCGTTCCGAAACGGGAGGCACTGTTCCGGAACGGTTTGGCCACTGCCAGGCCATGTTTCGGTACCAGTTTCGGAACGGTCCCGCGTTTCGGAACAGGTCTTCCCTGTTCCGAAACACTCGACCGTTGGGCACTGAAATGGATGGTTAAATGTTTTGGAATGTTTGCAATTTGGTCCTGAAATATGTTTATGCAATTGTATGAGTTTGGGATGTCCGTTTGAGCTGAAAATTGGCAGTGAAGCATGAAACCTGATTAATTTCAAGTTGGTAACTTTAATTTGGGTTAAGACCTTATAATTTTTAGAATTTACAATTTGGTCCCAAAAGTTGTAATTTGTGCAATTGAGTCCCTGAATGTTCTCTGATTTGTTATGATGTTTTAATATGTTTATCTTGTGAACATATCTAGGGTTAACGTGCATCTAGACAAGAGTAAAAAGAAAAAAAAGGGTCGTTAATCAAGGTTGACTTTCGGGTTGACTTTGGTTTTCCCCGTGTGATCTTCTTAATTCGGGTCAACCGTCTAGGCCGGGTTAAGGGGGTTACAATGAAGGGATGTGTGCTTAAATAGCCGCACAACGGAGATGTAGCTAGATAGATGGGAGTTGTTGGGAGTCGCATCCCAACACTCCTAGGGTTTAGACACTTGTATGTAAAGTAGTATGTGAGAAACGATTGTAGTAGTTTTGAGTTGTTTTCAATAAAATTCCAAAGTTTGCTTAATCTATGCACTTAAGTCTTTCGATTAGTCTACACCAGTCAGTTGAGAGAATCCATTTGTCGAGCACGAAAGTGTAAGGCTCACGAAAGGGTTAAGCACGGTCAGAACATGTTGGGGCGTGACTAACTTCGTTCCTAACAAGTTCACAAGTTTCAGCGGCTAAAAGGGATCACCAAATCGAATGGACTTGCATGTGTTAGGTTTACGCTGAGATTGCTAGATATTGCCTACATCACGTGAGTGTTCGAGCATCCTTTCCTAGAAATAGGGGGACCACTGTCGACTATCCCGCTGAATTTGGAATGTCTACCAGACTTTCTGCCATGACATATTTCCGTTCCACCTGCCGAGACAGTGAAAGTTGCAGGGGTAGTAACCCGTTGCGATCGTGTGACAGGGTCGTACCCTGCCACCCACCATTCCCGCCGGGGCAGCAATTCATAGCAGTGCAAAACATACTCAACCTTTACAATGCAATCTTCTCGCTACTGAGCTACAATTGTCTTACCCAGTCTATCGACCAAATCTCTCCCTATCATCCCTCTCATTACTATCTCTATTTTATTTGTGTTTTTATATTTCCACATCATGAGATTTAATTGCGCATTTACTAAATCTTTTTTCAGAAAACCACTCATAGGAGCTGCTCCAATCCCTGTGGGAGACAATAACTTTTATAATAGAACTTGACAAGAGTGTGCACTTGCGCTCATAAATAGAGAACACCTAGACGCTCTACAAGTTTTTGGTGCCCTTGCCAGGGATTGGCAACAACAACTGTGTTTGAATTTCCGCACTTCAATTTTAGTTTTTGCTCATTAAATCTCTGTTTGTTGATTTTGCTTAAAAAATTTGCCTCTTTGTTTTCTTTGGTGAATGTCCCGACAGGGCGGCAACGACGGTAGTAACATCCACCTAAGGAGGGAAGGACATGCCCAGATGAAAAACCAAACACAAGCCCTCAGGAAGTGGTTATGCTTTGGAAAAGCACAACCCGACATAACCTAATTTTTATTTTTATTTTTATTTTTATGCATTAGGATTAGATTTAATTTTCATTTAATTTTTGCTTTTAATTTATTTCAGGTCGGGAATGAATGCAAGATCAAGAAAAATGAAAAAAATAAAGGAGAAGCCCAACTAGCAGCCCAAGGCAGATGAGCATAATGGCTAGTGGCTTCATAATGGCTAGCCACAACGGCTACATTTGCCACAGCGAGCGGAAGGACTATCTGCGTAATGGCTAGACGCCTGTTATTTACGCCGTAATAATTGCCGCCCGTTGACAACATGCTCACCAAGGCAGCAGAGAGAAGCGGCTATATAAGGCCAACTATTCTCTCCCCTTTATTCACTTTGCTTTCTTCTTTACTCTGAATTCTTTCTACTATCTTTGTCTCCAAGATTTCTCTTGCTTTACTTTCCTTTACGTTCTTTTTCATTCTTTAGGAAATACAACTGTCGCACAACTATGGCCACATCACAGCAACCCGCCGCCGCCTCCAAACCCCTTTTTAAAGAGGTTCTTGAACCCAACTGTTGAGACAACCTACAAAGAATACTACAGAGAGCGACAACTATGGGAGGAGATGGGGTTCCAATATACCCAGCCTGATGGGGATTTTGGCCTCTAGCCCTCCCTATTCGAAAGGATACACAACCTGGGCTGGGACCAGTTTGCACGACATCCAGAAGGAATCAACAACAACCATGTGCGAGAGTTATACGCCCACAGACTGACACCGGGAAATCCTTTCGTGTATGTCTGCGGAGAAGGTGTCAAATTTACAGCAGATATGATCAACAACTTTTACATTATAGAAGTATGCGTCAACCCACACGAAGAATGGGAGCCTTACCTAACGGCGACTGACTACAACAAGATCAAGAGAGTGATCTATAAGTCAAACACAAAGTGGCTAAAATCCTTGAAAAAATATGGTTAAAATCTTAATTTTCAGATTTGTTTTGTTAAGCTATGTTGTGAATTGAGTTCAATCGAGTTTTAAGTTGGTTAATATGTTGAAATGAAGTTTTGATAACATAGATCCCGAAATCCTTGAGATCCTTGAGTTTCTTGTTAGCTTTAAGTGAGTTGTTGAGGTGAGATGGTGGAATCTTGCTTGCATGAGGTATAAGGATGGGTTAGGTTTTTTATTAGATGTGTTTTGATGTTTATAATGGATTGGAAGTGATGTATGTTGGCTGGGTTTGGTTTAAGAAGCAATCAATCGAGTTTTTGGTTATTTCAGATGGGTAAATTGGTGTAGTTTGGGTGAGCAACGAGTTTGTGAATTGTTGCTGGTGTTGAAATGCATTTTAATGCATTTAGATCTCAGTTTTGTTGTTGTGAAAACAAAGGATCTTGATCTGGGAGCAATCGAGGCGTTGTTGGAGGCTCTAGAAGAGTAATTTTCATATCGGTGAGAAAGGCTTCACATATCGATGAGTGGAAATGGATTTTCTAACTTTATAACGCTTTGGGCATGGTCTTGGGAGCTTAGTGTAAGTTTGAAACACTTAGCTAAGCCCAAGAGTAAGTGGTTCAAAAGTCTCTCTCTCGGAAGTGTGCTATGTTTAGATAAAAATGGACATGAGTTAAATATGGTTTTGATTACTGTTTAAAGCATGTTCGAAGCATGATTTATGCTGGATTTTAATTCCATTTTGTTAAGGATGCTCTAGGTAAGTGATCATTGGTTTATTATGATAAATGCATATGATGTTAAGCATGTTATGCTTGTGGAAATGGCATTGTATTTATACTTGTAAAATAGTGGGTTAAGATGTAAAATGATTATATTGGCAAGTGATGAAAGTGGTTTTTGGTTCTTGTAATCATATATAGTTAGCCGATTATATGATTGGGTGCACCGTGAATAAAGTGGCCTTGGATGTTGAGGGGTTGTGATTGAGTCAAAATCTTCATCCAAGTACCCTAACGATTGAGGCTAAGATCGCAACGATGGATGGTTTAGTCTTGTGTGGGAATCTTGTGGTAGTGTCCCTTACTCTCGTTAGTAGAATTATACAACTACCGATGAGTGATGTGAGGGGTTGTGATTGTGCCATTAATCTCCATCACGGGTGTTGAGGGGTCGTGATTGTACCACGTAACTCCACCTTGTGTAGTCCTATAGTATGTATGAAACGTGTGGGACAACGCTTGTAATCCGCGTAACCAATTGTGTCTTTTGAGTTTGTTATGGTTTGGTTTGAGAAATGATCAATTGTAAAGCATGAACAAAGGTTTAATTGCTGTTATAAAAGGATGCATATGAGCATGTGTTTTAGAACATGCAATGATGTCTTGAAAGGGCATGATTTATGTAAAATCATGTGTTGACAATAGTGTTTTGTCATTCGTGTGAAATGAATTGATGAATATTGTTTAGCTATCCTCACTAAGCTTTGTGCTTACACTCATTTGTTTCATCAATGTAGAGAATTAGGCATTTGAGGCAGCGAGTAAGTAAGGGGAATCGAAGCACTTTGGTCTAGCAAAGTATGTGGTTTTTCTTTGGTGTAATAAGAGGAAATGGGTGGGATTTCTACTCTTGGTTGATTGAGGATGTTGATTATTACTTTGTTCTGATGTGGTTTGGTATTTTGAGTTGTAATTAGCCTTTGAAGTTTGATTGATGCATGATTGTGGCTTTTCGCTTTTGTATGGTTTTAAGAACTATGAAGCATGCCTATAGAACCAATGCTTGCTTGAATGATGCTATGTTTTAGCTCGTACTTTGCAATGTTGATCTTTGATGCTTAAACATGTTGTATGTATGTTGTGGCATGAATACGAATGTTTTCGAGGGTGTCTATGAGTGAAAAACCAGCAAAATCTGCTGTTGTAGGGCAAGGTGTATCAGAACGCCCTTTCCTATTTCCGAACAGAGGCCTGAAATGGCCATGAGGTTTCGGAACGGGTATCAGAATTGCGTCAGGTTTCTGTTTCTTACGTTTAGTCCCTGAATCTTGAATGCTTAATTAAATGAGTTTGGATGATTTGTTTAAGATGAAATTTGACATGCTGGCTTATTATATGATTAATTTCAGTTTGGTAACTTTAAAACTTTTTTAGTCCTCAAATATCTGGAAATTTACAAATTAGTCCCTAAAAGACAATCGTTTGCAATTAAACCCCTAATTGAGCTCTGTTCGCTATGTCGCTTCTGCTAAAGTGTTTTGCTATTCACGTAGGTTAATAATGTGCCTCCAGAAAAATTAAAAAGAAAAAAAAGGTCATCAATCAAGGTTGACTTTCACGAGTTGCCTTTGATTTTCCCTATGTAATCTTCTTAGTTCGGATCGGACGTCTAGACCGGGCTAAGGGGTTACATTTGTTGGTATCAGAGCCAGGTTACGAAAGAATTGGGGATGTTAGTATTTGAAATTGATATGTGTTGATGTATGTTGTTTGAAAAGCATGGATTTTGTTGAATTTTTGAGATGATGCTATGCTTAATGGATGTAAATTGTATGTGAAATGACTATGGTTGTATGGTGATGATGCAATGTTGATATGTGCTGATTTTGGATGATGTAAAGCATGTTGAGCATGATGTCTCATTGTATGCTATACTATGTTGAGGGAAATCGGGGTGCCCATTGCCTTATTACACTAATCAAATGTTTTTGTAAACTTAGATCCTTGCTTGAAGCTGGCCTAAATGGTTTGATTAGTTTTTGTTGTTATGCTTGTTTAAATTAACACAATGGGTCCAAGGAGAGAGATGAGGTCGCGTACAATAGTGCCTGAGGGCGACGAGGGTGAGCAAGGGGCTGACGTCCCTCACGGTGGAAATCTACCTCCTCCGCCACCACCTGGAGGTGGGGAGCAGGTGCAGCAAGGACCTGCTGGTCCGGGTTTGGGTGATCTAACGCCGTTGTTTCAGGCGATCAATGGGGTGTTTCAGGCTGTTGTTGCTAGAGAGCATGTACATGCCCCTGCAGCTGGACAGGTGGGCTTACCATTGGAGTGGTTGAGAAGCCTAGGAGCTGTGAAGTTCTTTGAAATGTCTCCTGAGGCGTCTAAAGCCTAGTTAGCGAGTACGATCTGTATCATGGATCAAATGGGATGCAATGACGTGCACAAGCTGGGATGCGTAGTTTATTTGTTGCAAGGCGATGCCTACAGCTGGTGGACGACTACCACTGCTTGTTTGGAACCCAATGAGGTGGATTAGGAGTTTTTCAGAGGTGCCTTCAAGAGGAAGTATCTGGGGGTGAGATACTTGGACGAGAAGAAACGTGAGTTTATGTCGATAGTTCAAGGCAATCTTTCTGTGGCTGAGTACAAGGTCCAGTTCGTACGCCTGAGCAGTATGCCCCTGAGCTGATACCTAGTGAGAGGCACCGATGTGATCGCTTCCAATATGGGCTAGTATAGGAAGTCAAGATGTATATGTTGGCTGCAGATTATACCTACTTTGATGTGCTTGTGTGTCAAGACCAAGACATCGAACATAATTTGGGTTTGTCGTCTTGAGGTGTTGGTTCTAGCTCTAGGAAGAGAGCGGCTGAGTATAGTTCCGAGGGTGGACGAAACAAAAGAGGTCGAGATAGGAGACTTTAGCCTAAGGTGAGGCGAGGTGCTCCGGGTCGAGGTGGTCAGGTCTAGGGAGGCCGAGTGAGGTCTGAGTAGCACACGTGCTGGACATGTGGATCGAGGGATCATCTGAGGCGAGATTGTCCTCGCGCAGCTAGAGATGTTTAGGCTTATGTTGTAGTGACTGGGAATTAATGTTGGAATTGTGGCTCGGTAGATCACATGAGACGAGAGTGTCCTCTGTTGGCTTGTGGAGGCCAAGGACGTGCACCTAATGTGGCTGCACCTCAGAGAGGCCGTGGGCGCGGCCGAGGGAACTTCCAGAGGAGAGATGAGGGTCAGAGAGGCGTTGCTCGTGTGGTTGCAGTTCAGCCTAAGGGAGACGGTCCTGCCGGGGGTTATGCTCAGCGCGTGGAGCGCAATGATACCGATGTTATTGCAGGTACCTTTGTTCTTCAGTCTTTATCATTGTTTGCTTTGATTGATTCTGGATCTACGCATTCTTATATCGTGTGTGAGCATGGACATTTGCTTGATATACCTGTTGAGTTGCTTGAAGTAGGAATGCAAGTGACTAGTTCTTTTGGTGAGATTTTAGTCACTAGGAAGTTGTATAGGAGATGCCCTTTATCATGTGTGGATTTGATGTAGTTACCCTTCTACGGATTTGATGTAATCCTTAGCATAGATTGGTTGACGGAGCATAGAGCGGTGGTTGACATTGATGTCAAAAGGGTTACCTTAAAGCTTGTCGATGATTATGAAGTAGTGGTAGTAGGCGAAAATGTGAAATTCTTGTTGAATGTGATTTCGGTTTTGGAAGTGAACTGTATGATGAAATTGGGCTGTGAGGCTTATCTTGCCTATGTGATGAATCCTGGCACCAAGGATGTGTCTGTGCAGGATATCTGAACCGTTCACGATTTTCCGGGTGTCTTTCCGGAAGAATTGCATGGATTACCACCAAATAGGGAAGTTGAGTTTGGTATCGAGTTGTAGGAGAATACAACTCCGGTGTCTATTGCTCCTTATCGCATGACACTTAAAGAGCTAAAAGAGTTGAAAACGCAACTGCAGGAGTTGTTGGATCGAGGTTTCATCCGACCGAGCGTGTCACCTTGGGGTGCACCGGTCTTGTTTGTAAAGAAGAAATATGGGGCAATGCGGATGTGCATAGATTATTAGCAACTGAACAAGTTGACGATCAAGAACAAGTATCCCTTGCCTAGAATTGATAATCTCTTTGATCAGTTCCGGGGAGCCTCGGTGTTTTCTAAGATAGACTTGAGGTCAAGATATTACAAGTTGAAGGTGGAGGATGTGGATGTACCTAAGACAACTTTTCGACCAAGGTATGGGCATTACGAGTTCTTAGTGATGCCGTTTGGTTTGACCAACGCACATGCTATTTTCATGGACATGATGAATCGTGTATTTCATGAATTCTTGGATCAGTTTGTGGTGGTGTTCATCAATGATATCCTTGTGTATTCGTGTATCGAGGAGGATCATGATAGACACTTGAGAATAATTTTGCAAGCGTTGTTGGAAAACCAGTTGTATGCCAAGCTAAGTAAGTGTGAGTTTTGGCTCAGGGAGGTGGTCTTCCTTGGACATGTTGTGTCAGCTGAGGGTATTTGCGTTGATCCGCACAAAGTATAGGTTGTGATAAGTTGGAAAGTTCCTAAGTCAATAACAGAGGTACGAAGTTTCCTTGGTCCAGCTGGGTATTACCGTAGGTTTATCGAGGGTTTCTCGAAGATAGTTGCACCTTTGACCAAGTTGTTGCAAAAGAATGTTCATTTAGAGTGGACAGATGCGAGGCAACAAGCTTTTGAGAAGCTGAAGGAAGCTTTGATACAAGCTCTTGTTCTGATTCAGCCTGAGTCTGATATGGAGTTTGTGGTCTATAGTGATGCGTCCATTTTTGGTTTGGGTTGTGTGTTGATACAGGAAGGTAAGGTAGTAGCTTATGCATCTATACAGTTGAAGGTGCATGAGTGTAACTACCCTACATATGATCTTGAGCTTGTGGTTGTTGTGTTTGACTTGAAAATCTAGAGGCATTACCTGTATGGTCAGAAGTGTGTTGTGTTCACGGATCATAAGAGTTTGAAGTATCTCTTGTCTCAGAAGGAGTTAAACCTTAGGCAACGTTGTTGGGTGGAGTTGCTTAAGGATTATGCTCTGACGATCGAGTACCACCCGGGCAAGGCTAATGTTGTAGCTGGTGTTTTGAGCAGGAAAGTGGTAGTGGAGTTGAGGGCGATGTTTGCTCGCTTGAGCATATCACGCGATGGAGGTCTTATTGCGGAATTGGAAGTGAAACCATCTCTAATTCAGTTGATCAAAGATAAGCATTTGCTTGAAGATTCACTTGTTTCGCATGTTCAGGACATTGCGGAGGGTAGACCTTCGGATTTCAGTTTTAGTGACGATAGTGTTTTGTGCTTTGGAAGTCGAATAGTGGTGCTAGATGATGTTGAGTTGAGGAGCACTATTCTGACTGAAGCTCATAGTAGTCCTTTTGCTATGCATCCTGGTAGTACAAAGATGTATCGTGATTTGAAAGATGAGTACTACTGGGTGGGTTGAAAAAGGATGTGGCTGAAATTGTTAGTAAGTGCCTGGTGTGTCAGCGAGTGAAGGCTGAGCATCAGATTCCTTCTCGGTTGTTGCAACCTTTGAGAATCCTAGAATGGAAGTGGGAAAGAATTACCATGGATTTTCTGTCCGGATTGCCGTTGTCACCGTCAAAGAAGAATTTGGTTAAGGTGATTGTAGATCGGCTCATGAACTGTGCACATTTCCTGCCTGTGCATACTACGTATACCTTGGATAAGTTGGCCGAGCTGTATATAGATGAGATTGTGCGGTTGCACGATGTGCCAAAGTCTATAGTGTTGGATAGGGATCCGAGGTTTACAACATGATTTTGGGAATGTTTGCATCAAGTCTTGGGAACACGGTTGAATTTTAGTACTTCCTATCATCCTCAGACGAATGGGCAGTCGGAACATGTGATCCAAGTGCTTGAGGACATGTTGATATGATGTGTGATAGATTTTCAGGGTTCTTGGGAGAAGCACTTGTCGTTGGTTGAGTTTGCATTAATAACAGTTATCATGCAAGTATTCAAATGGCTCCATACGAGGCTTTATATAGGAGAAGATGTAGAACCCCTCTCTATGGGACAGAAACTGGGCAAAAGTTGATTTCGATGCTAGCTATGCTAAAGGGAACCACGGAGAAGGTGAAGCTCATTGGTGAGCGTTTGTAGGCAGCATCGGATAGGCAGAAGTCTTACGTTGACCTCAAGCGTAAGGAGATTGAGTTCGCGGTTGGTGAACGTGTGTTTTTGAAAGTATCGCCTTGGAAGAAGGTGATTAGATTTGGGAATAAGGGTAAGCTTAGCCCAAGGTTTATTGGACCTTACGAAATTGTGGAGCGTATTGGTCATGTGGCATATCGGGTTAGATTGCCTTCGGAGTTGGAAAAGATACATGATGTATTCCATGTATCTATTTTGCGGAAGTATATATCGGATCCTTCGCATATGATGCCTGTTGAGGAGATAGAGTTGAATCCGGATCTGGCTTATGATGAGGAACCAATGAGGGTCCTGGATGTGAGCAGTAAAGTTCTTCGTGGTAAGACGATAGAGCTTGTAAAGGTGTTGTGGCGACACTAAGGAGTTGAGGAGGCCACGTGGGAAAGCAAGGCGGACATGCTAAAGCGGTTTCTGCACCTTTTTTCTTCAGGTAAAATTTGTAAGAAGAAATTTCCTAAGTGGGGGAGAGTTGTAATGCCCTGGTTTTGGGCCTAGATGTTTTAGACATCAGACCGGTCGAGAACGGTTCGAATCGCGTAAGGTGATTTAAGGAAGTCAAGGATAGGGATAGGATAAAATATAGTAAAATTGATAAAATCCTCTAAAAATGTGTTTAAGAGGTTGGTCAAATCAAACTTACAAAAAGAGTTTCAGAAATGGGACATTTCAAATAGTGATCAAATTGTAATGTTTCAAAACTGTGGAAGATGTGATTTTTAAAGAAGAAGCCAAATTCTTAGAATCTTTAGGGAGTTTTACGTCCATTTAACTTTTCCTTAATATGACATGTGTTTAAAATGGCTTTTGATTAATTGTCTTCAATTGGTTTTTATTTTAATTAATTAATTAGGTGGTTAGTGTGAGATTCCATCATGTGACTACCATCTACTCCTCATTTTAAGCTAAACACTATTTTCATTCATTTCTCTCCAGAATTCTTTTCTCCCAAACACTCTTTTAATATCTCTTAAACAATTTTCAAGAAATCCTCTCAAATTCTTCAAGATTTTGCGAAGGAAAACTTGTCATTCATTGAGGAAAGCAAGAATTGGAGGTAAATCATGTTCTCAAACTCTAATCAAAGTTCTTTATTGAAATTCCCAAGATCTTTGGCTTCTAATTATTGTTTTTGGTTGAATTTTCATTATAGTTTTGATTGGAGATCAAAATCTTGTAAAAATAAGGTTGAAATCTTAATTTTCGAATTTGTTTTGTTAAGCTCTATTATGAATTGATTTCAATTGAGTTTTAAGTTGGTTAATATGTTGAAATGAAGTTTTGATAACATAGATCCCGAAATCCTTGAGATCCTTGAGTTTCTTGTTAGCTTTAAGTGAGTTTTTGAGGTGAGATGGTGAAATCTTGCTTGCTGGAGGTATAAGGATGGGTTATGTTGTTTATTAGATGTGTTTTGATGTTTATAATGGATTTAAAGTGATGTATGTTGGCTAGGTTTGGTTTAGGAAGCAATCGATCGAGTTTTCGGTTGTTTTGGATGGGTAAATTGGTGTAGTTTGGGTGAGCAACGAGTTTGTGAATTGTTGCTGTTGTTGAAATGGATTTTAATGCATTTAGATCTCTGTTTTGATGTTGTGAAAACAGGGGATCTTGATCCAGGAGCAATCGAGGCGTTGCTGGAGGCTCCGGAAGCGTAACTTTCGTGTCGCGGAGCAAGGCTTCGCGTATCGGTGAGTGGAAATGGATTTTCCAGCTTTATAACGCTTTGAGCGTGGTCTTAGGAGCTTAGTGTAAGTTTGGAACACTTAGTTAAGCTAAAGAGTAAGTTGTTCGAAAGTCTCTCTCTCGGAAATGTGCTATGTTTAGATGAAAATGCACATGAGTTAAATATGGTTTTGATTATTGTTTAAAGCATGTTCAAAGCATGATTAATGCTAGATTTTAATGCCACAGTGTTAAGAATGCACTAGGTAAGTTATCCTTGGTTTATTATGATAAATGCATATGATGTTAAGCATGTTATGCTTGTCGAAATGTCATTGTATTCATGCTTGTAAAATAGTGGGTTAAGATGTAAAATGATTATATTGGCAAGTGATGAAAGTGGTTTTTGGTTCTTGTAATCGGATATAGTTAGCTGGCTATAGGATTGGGTGCACCGAGAATAAAGTGGCCTTGGATGTCGAGGGGTTGTGATTGTGTCATAATATCAATCCATATACCCTAACGATCGAGGCTAAGGTCACAACGGTGGATGGTTTAGTCCCGTGTGTGAATCTTGTGGTTGTATCCCTTACTCTCGTTCGTGGAATTATACAACTACCGATGAGTGATGTGAGGGGTTGTGATTGTGCCATTAATCTCCATCACAACTGTTGAGGGGTTGTCATTGTGCCATGTAACTCCACCTTTTCTAGTCTGATTTATGTATGAAGCGTGTGGGACAACTCTTGTAATCTGCGTATCCGATTGTGTCTTTTGAGTTGGTTATGGTTTGGTTTGAGAAATGATCACGTGTAAGCCAATATAATGATGATGACTAATGGTTAAGCATGAGATGCTTGGTAAAGCATGAGCAAAGGCTTATTTTCTATTTTAAAAGGATGCATATGAGGATGTGTTTTAGAAAGTGCAATGATGTCTTGAAAGGGCTTGATTTATGTTAAAGCATGTGTTGACAATAGAGTTTTGCCATTCGTGTGTAATGCATTGATGAATGTTGTTTATTGATCCTCACTAAGCTTTGTGCTTACGCTCACTTGTTTCATCAATGCAGAGAATTAGGCAATTAAGGCAGTGAGTAAGCAAGGGGAATCCAAGCAGGTTGGTCTAGCAAAGTATGTGGTTTTTCTTTGGTGTAATAAGAGGCAGTCGATGGGATTTCTACTCTTGGTTGGTTGAGGATGTTGATTATTACTTTGTTCTTATGTGGATTGGTATTTTGAGTTGTAATTGGCCTTTAAAGTTTGATTGATGCATGATTATGGCTTTTAGCTTTTATATGGTTTTATATACTAGAAAACATGCCTAAAGAAGCAATGCTTGTTTGAATGATGCTATGTTTTAGCTCGTACTTTGCAATGTTGATCTTTAATGCTTAAACATTTTGTATATATGTTGTGGCATGAATTGAAATGTTTTCGGGGGTGTCTATGAGTGAAAAACCAGCAAAATATGGTGTTGCAGGGCAAGGCGTATCGGAACGCCCTTACCTATTTCGTAACAGAGGCCTGAAATGGCCATGAGGTTTTAGAACGGGTAGGAGCGTTCCGGAACGATTTGCTTCTGGAAAAGCGTTTTTTGATACGGGTTTCAGAACGCACTGGAGTATCAAAACGGTGAACTTGGTTTCGAAACGACCGTTCTGATACAAGGCCTTGTGTTTCAAAACACCCGACCGTTGAATTTGAATTTGAATTGCTTCAAGTTTTTTTTCTTACGTTTTAGTCCCTAGATATTGAATGCTTAATTAAATGAGTTTGGATGATCTGTTTAAGATGAAATTTGACATGCTGGCTTATTATATGATTAATTTTGGTTTGGTAACTTTAAAACTTGTTTAGTTTTCAAATTTCTGGAAAATTAGAAATTAGTCTCTAAAGACAATCACATGCAATTAAACCCCCAAATGAGATTTGTTCAATCTATCGCTTCCGCTAAAGTGTTTTGCTATTCACATAGGTTAATAATGTTCTTCTAGAAAATTTAAAAAGAAAAAAAGGGTCGTCAATGAAGGTTGACTTTCACAAGTTGACTTTGGTTTTCCCCGTGTAATCTTCTTAGTTCGGGTCGGACGTCTCGGCCAGGCTAAGGGGGTTACATAGTAGAGAAGTGTGTAAAGTCTCCTAGGGGTTTGATGCCTCGATGTACGTAAAACCTGTGTCGGTTGGGCCAATGTGGATGACATGGCGCCTAGAACATATATGATGTTCGGAGCTTGAGAAGTTGTCAATGCTGAAGGGCATGTGATTGTACTAGCTAGTGGACGATTATGACCTGCTGTTAGAGCGCTTACGTATTTTAGAAGAGGTTGAGCTTGAGAGTTGTCACCTGAGGTATCCACGGAGTAGATGACCTATACTAGTAGGTTTATGGAACAAATGGGGTGTAATGATGCGCATAGAATGAAGATGAGTTATGTCTAAATTATATGGTGATGCATACAGTTGGTGGGTGATTTTGACGGCGGCTATGGAGCAAATGAGGTGGATTGGGAGTTCATCCAAGCTGCCTTTAAGAAGAAGTATCTCGGAGTTGGATACTTGGAAGGCAAGTAATGTGAATTCATGGTTAGGGTTCAAGATTATGTGAACGTGGCCGAGTTAAGGCATAGATTTTTTAGTGGAGCAGGTATGCTCCTAGATTGGATTTTGATGTGAGACATCGATGTGAATGTTTTTGTTATTAGTCGGTCATGATATAAGGCTATATATGTTGTTTTATTTGGCTACACCAATTTTGACGTGTTGGTTACACGAGCGAGGTGCACTTAGCAGAACCTGGGTTTATTAATTTGTGCGAGAGGTTCTAGCTCTAGAAAGAGAGTTGGAGACTCTAGTTTTAACGGTAGTTGGTGTAAGAATAGTCATCATAAAATGTATCGCCCGAGTTGAGGCGAGGTTGTGGTAATGTTGGACAACAACCATAGGGTTAGCGTCTCAATGCTTGAATAGCATGGGATACCAATTAGGTATGTGGATCGTATGACCACGTAAGGAGAGATTGTCCATGTTTGATCGGTGGGGTTGTAACACCCCAAAATCCAGTCTAGTCGGAATTTAGTTCCGGTGATCAGAAATTCTACGTTAATAAAGTCTAAATATTGTATTGACTAGTTAATTATTATATTGAACCTTAATTGAGTTAATTCATTGGACTCTATTGAATGATATTGAACCTATATAGTGATTAAATTGAAGAAAATGCAAGTTGGGAAGTAAAACCGAAGTAGAGTGAGAATTGAGGGACTAATCATGCGATTAGCCCCTCCCTAATTAATTTGATTCTTCGTGGATTGTCTGAGAGCTTTCCTTCAAGTGAAGCAAAGCTAAATAGCTTAAAATATATGTTGTAAAAATAAAATAAGTAAAAAGAGAGAAGCTTACCCAAGAACCCCAAGCAAATCTCTTCATCTTCTTCCTTGAAGCAAGCACCTCCATCGGAGGAAGTTTCGAATTTCACTTTTCTTCGCTTTATCGATATTGATTTATTGCTATTGATCGGGTAAGCTATAATTCTAAATCGGTTATTAAATTCCATGGATATATTGAGTGTAATCTCAAGCTAGGGTTTTGACCCTCCATGGATATTTCATCATTGGTTATTATATTGAAGTCAGAAGTCGATTTTGATATTGTTGAATTTATTTTGATATCGAAATATCGATTCTAATAGTTTTCTGTTGACTCTTTACCTTAAGAAGCGGAGAAAGAGGTTTCACCATCTCCATCTCAAGCTAGGAACAAGGGGATTGTTATCCGAGAGCCTTGAAACCTTCAGATTGCTAAGGTGAGTGTAGTTAGAGTCTCGTGTTTAGGCGAAAGGCCTTCCTGGATCATTATTCGATAATTTAGATTTCATCGCTAACATTGTTGTTGAAGAAATTGCATTGGATGGTTAATCGAACACTTTGGTAAGTGTTGGTAAGTTGTTATTGAACATTGAACATAGTCATTGTTATTGTCATTGTGCACTCTCATTGATATAGTCATTGTCATCGAATTATTGTATAGAGACCATTAGACATTGATATCAACATCGAACTATGAAATATTGATGATGAGATACATATATTTGTCATTGGTAACGTTGAAATCATCAGACATTGGAATACCATTGATTATTGAAATGGATATGAATAGTGTAACCTTGGATTGGAATGGACATTAGATACAATTGGCACGCCATATAATTCATGAGCTCAATGTACGAGTGGACTACGGTCCTAAGGCTACGACCTATATTGATTTAGCGAGGCGGAGGGATGTGTATTGATATTGGTCATATGGGTGGGGCGGAGGGGTTAGACCATTCATTGATTTGGCGAGGCGTATGAATTCACATATCCATTATCACGATTCAATCCAAGGGTTTATGATGAGTTGAAAATGATAAACATAGTATATTGATGCATAACATGACATTGAGCGTGAGGTTTACGTACATGGATATTTGATATATGTTATTCAAGTTGTTTATGACTACCTCACTAGGAAAAGTATGCCTAATGTGTCTCATCTCATGCATTTTCAGGTTAAAAAGGATCGTGTGTTGGAAGATCGGATTGGTAAGCAAGGCAAGTCACTAGAAGCGTCAAGTAATGTGTTTTTGACTTAAAAACTCCTAGGAAGGTGGCAAAGTAGTTGAACTAGTCATTTGTGCCTATTTTGATGTTTTAGTGTAATGCTTAAGTTGTAATATGGTATGTGGCCCTAAATGGCATTTTTGGTTGGCTTAAAGTAGTATAAAATTGCTAGTTGGCTCAAAAAGGTAAAAACAAACTAAATGCCTTCGTATGATCATGGAATTTGGCATACTGGAAGTTTATATCATTGAAATGTTGTGTGTAAAGTTTCGTAGCATTTGGACATCGTTCAGTAGGTCAAATCGAATAAAAACTAGAAAAAATCTTTCATTACAGGTCAGGCCGTATCGAAATGGGTGATGGCGTTTTGATATGGGTAAGCCCAATTTAGCCTGGAGAATAAGGTGTATCAGATTGTTTCATGGTCGTTTCAAAACATTTTGCCACTGGAGTCCCTCGTTTCGATACAAGTTTATAGTGTATCGAAATGGGTCAAAGTCGAAGTCAAAGAAGGTCAACCCATTTCGATATAGGTCATGCCCGTATCGATACGGTCTAAAGGGTAAAGTCAACACAAGTTGATCGTCGTTCACCCGTTTTGAAACAGCTTAGGGTACTTCGATACGGGGTTAGTTAAGTTAGTTAAGGGCTTATTAAACAGATTGTCAGTTTCGCAATTTAGTCACTGAATAATCATTGTTTATTTGTGTAAATTGGACTGAGTTATTAAGGTAGTAAATTTTGTCAAAATTACAAATTGGTCCCTAAAACTTGTAATGTTTGTGATCTAGCCCTTGAATGATTAATCATTGCCTATTTGTGTAAATTGGACTGAGTTATTTGGTAGTAATGATTCGATGTATGTTGTGGCTGAAAATGCTATTCATAAAATGAAATTTTATTCCATCGGTTTTTGTATTGATCATTGGTTACACCTTTTGATCCGGTTCTCAACCAGACCGGGAAGGGGTGTTACAATTTTGGTATCAGAGCTAGATTTTAGTCGATTCTAGGACTAAATCGAAGTTTATTGCATTGCTATTGTGTTACTTTGCCACCTAGGAGTTTTAATTGCGTATATTGTGACTTGTCGACTAATCCAGTCTTTCATATAGATATGTATGAGACGAACGAAGCTCATATAGACGAGCTGGCTACTGGCTCCTCGACACATGGCGAGGAGATTAGAGGAGGAAATCCTCAAAACACACCACATCCATAGGACCCTCCTGTTCAGGGTACTGAGCCTGCAGCACCTACTGCTCAGGCTGAATGATACCAGACTATGACTAATATGTTCAAACAGTTCATGGTTGCGATGCAAGCAACACAATCTATTCAGCCTACCCCTTCTATTGTCCAGTATGTCTGTGCCTTTATGGACAAGTTGCGATGCAAGCAACATCATCTATTCAGCCTGAATTTGTCGAATACTGGCTAGATAACACGTTGCGTATCTTGAACAAGCAGCTGCAGTGTTCGGATGAACACAAGTTGGAGTGTGCTATTACGTTACTGATCGATGAAGCTCTCATATGGTGGGAAACTGCTATTCTCACAGCTCCTGAAGAATCGGTTACTTGGGAGTTCTTTCTCCGAAAGCTCCGGAATAAATACATTAGTGAATATTACCTTGAGGAAAGGCGGAACACCTTTCTCTATCTGAGACAGGGTGGGCGACCTATCGAGCAATATATCCATGATTTCTGCAAATATTGTCGATACAATGTAGAATTTATAAAGAAAGAGGAAGACAAGTGCAGAATGTTTATAGCTGGCCTTAGTGATGAGCTACGACCCATGTTTACGACCCTTGGTATCACCAACTTCCAGGATCTAGTGAACCGAGCCAAGGCCACTGAAGCTGCCCAGAGAGCTCAACGAGCTGATGGGTCTGGAAAATCTGAGAAGAGGTTCAGAGATGATTCTCGACCTCCGAGATGGATCAAGACGGGGAGATATGAAGGCCCCAAACAGAATATTTATTCACAGCCCTCCCGATCTGGGAACATTGAGAGACCTTAGTCTATGAACCAGTCTTTTACTAAAGTCACGTCCGTTGACAGCACTGAAGCTCGAATCGAGGTAACTAGTACCCTCTTTGCAATTACTATCAGAATAGGCATCCAGCGGGACAATGTCGTAAGCAGACTGGAGCCTGTTACTATTGTGGTGAGCAGGGTCACTTCATTCGTGACTGTCTTATGAATACAACCAAATTTGTCGTTACACCAACCACTGCTACTTCTCCTGCTCACTCTTTTCGGGGTAAAGGATTGAAGCATGGATCAACGAGAACATATGGACGATCAAGTGGAATGGGGAAACCCTTTAATAAACAAGATTCAAAAGCTCCTGCCCAAATGTATCATGTGAGGAGCAGGGAAGAAGAGGATAAGCCTGATGTTATTGTAGGTACCATTGAGTTATATTCGAATCCTTTATATGCATTGATTGACCCTGGTTCTACTCATTCTTCTATAAGCACCATTGTAGTTAAGAAGTATAACATGTCTTCTGAACCAATAGCATCAAGAATTTTTGTAACCAATCCTTTAGGAGATTGTGTCATTGTAAGGGTAGTGTGCAAGAACTGTCCCTTAATAATTCAAGGGATTCCTTTTCCAGCCAATTTGTTGACTTTACTGATTCACGAATTTTATGTCATCCTAGGCTTAGATTGGCTTAGTGAGCACCAAGCCTGGGTAAATTGTTGTAAAAGAAAATTGTACCTTCGGGGTTTGGGCAAAGAAAATGTTGCATTGATGAATGCGAGGAATCCATCAATGTATGCTTTGACATTGGAATCCAAAGGTGAAAAACAACTACAAGACATTGACAATGTATGTGAATTTCCTAATGTCTTCCCCGATGAACTTTTGGGATTGCCCCCAACCCGTGAAGTAGAGTTTGGCATCAAGGTGCAACCTGAGATTGCTCTTGTTTCCATTGCACCATATCGCATGACAGTTGTGGAGTTGGAAGAATTAATGACCCAGATCCAAGACCTATTGAGCAAAGGTTTCATTCAACCGAGCTCTTCACCTTGGGGAGCTTCGGTTCTTTTTGTTAAGAAGAAGGATGGTTCTATGAGATTGTGCATCGACTACATACAATTGAAAAAAATAACCATCAAGAATAAATATACATTTCCTAGAATAGTCGACTTGTTCGATTATTTAAAAGATGCCTCTATGTTTTCCAAGATCGATTTAAGTTCGGGCTATTATCAAATGAGAGTTAAGGAGTGTGATGTGCCAAAGACTGCTTTTCGTACGAGGTATGGACACTACGGATTCTTGGTGATGCCTTTTGGGTTAACTAATGCATCGGTGGCCTTTATGGATTTGATGAATCGGGTATTTATACCCTACCTTGATAAATTCATAGTGTTGTTTATAGATGACATATTGATCTATTCCAAGAATGAAGCGAAGCATCAAGACCATCTTCGTATTGTACTTCAGACCCTGAGTGAGAAGCAGTTGTACGCGAAGTTCTCTAAGTATGAGTTATGGCTCATTGAAGTTGCCTTTCTGGGGCATATCGTGTCGGTTTTAGGTATTCAAGTTGATCCGAAGAATATCCAAGCCATTGTAGAATGGCATCCGCCGAAGAACATTGGTGAAGTTAGAAGCATCCTTGGGCTTGCTGGCTATTATCGCAGGTTCGTAAAAGGATTTCCTATAATAGCCGATCTTTTAACCAAATTATTGAGAAAATAAGCTTCTTTTTTGGGACCGAGGTTCAACAACGAAGTTTTGATCAGTTGAAGCAAGTATTGACTCATGCACCCGTCCTAACCCAACCCGAGTTTGGAAAGGACTACACAGTTTTTAGTGATGCATCACACCTCGTGTTAGGATATGTAATGATGCAAGAAGATAAGGTTATTGCTTATGCTTCGAGACAACTTAAGCCACATGAGATGAATTATCCCACCCACGACCTTGAATTGGCTGCAGTTGTTTTCGCATTGAAAATTTGGAGACATTATCTCTACAGAGAGAAATGCTATCTTTTCACCGACCATAAAAACCTTAAATACTTATTGACTAAAAAGAAGTTGAACCTTCGGCTACGAAGGTGGATGGAACTCCTTAAAGATTACGATATGGTCATCGATTACCATCCGGGCAAGGCCAATGTTGTAGCTGATGCACTCAGCCGCAACCCTTTGCCTGGTAAGCTTTGACAATAAATTTTTGAGTTATATGTGTTGTGTAGTATATTAACTCATCATAATGTTGCTATATTGTAGCCCCTCGAGCAATTAATGCTCACTTCTGACTTCAGAAGCATCGTTGTCTTATAAATGAACTCCAAGTTCAGTCTACCATCATTTCGCGGATCAAGGATCTGCAAGGGCAAGATCCTGAGCTTCAAACCATTGTCTCTAAGCTATCGGACAACCTTGACTTTGAAATTAATTATGAAGGACTTTTATGTTTCTATGACCGAGTTTGTGTACCTAATGATGAATCTCTTCGCATCGATATCCTTTCAGAAGCTCATTCGAGTTCTTTTTCTGTTCACCCCGAGTCAATTAAGATGTATAAAGACCTACGTGAACTCTATTGGTGGTCGGGCATGAAGCAGGCCATAGTTGATTTCATTTCCAAGTGCCTCACATGCCAACGTGTTAAGGTAGAACATTGTGGTCCTACTGGACTATTACAACCTATCGATCTACCGGAATGGAAATGGGAAAAGATCACTATGGATTTTGTTAGTGGTCTACCGTTAACCCTTGCGAAGCATGACGCTATATGGGTCATTGTAGATCGTTTCACGAAGTTTGCTCATTTTATACTGATTAGAATGGACTACAGTCTTCCCAAAGTAGTTGGCTTGTATATCAAGGAAGTAATCCGACTCCATAGAGTACCTAAGTGTATTATCTCCTATTTAGACCTTCGATTTGCATCTCGACTTTGGAGAACCTTACAAGGAGCTCTAGGCGCCAGAGTTAATCTCAATACAACTTTTCACCCTCAATCTGACGGCTAGTCAAAAAGGGTAATCCATGTAAATTATCGAAAAATATGTCCATTGAAAATCCTAGAACTTGCCATATCACTGAACCTTTCTATACATATCTTGGAAGACATTCTCCGAGCATGCATTATTGACTTTGGTGGAACTTGGGAAAATTCTCTTCCCCTCGTTGAATTTGCCTACAAAAATAGTTACCAAGCATCAATTCAAATGGCTCCGTATGAAGCATTGTATAGTATGCGGTGCATAACTCCATTGTGTTGGTCGGATCATGGCAAGGGCAAGATGTTAGGCCCTGACATGCTTTGAGAGATTGAAGATCGAGTCGCTATAATTCATGACCGTTTAAAGGATGCCTTTGACCGATAAAAGGCTTACGCTAACCTTAAAAGAAGAGACATTAAGTATAAAGTTGGTGAGAAAGCTTTCCTCAAGGTATCACCGTTGATGAAAGTCTTAAGATTTGGAAAAAGGGAAAATTGAATCCCTGATTCATTGGACCCTTTGGAGTTATTGAAAGAGTTGGCCCCGTAGCATATCGATTGTGTTTACCCTCAGAATTGAGTAAGACCCATGATGTTTTTCATGTATCAATGCTCTAGAAGTATCGTTCTGATCCTTCACACATTGTGGAACCTGAATATGTGGAACTTCGACCATATTTATCCTACGAGGTGGAACCGGTTCAAATTCTTTCTAGAGAAGTCAAGAGACTTCGCAACCATACAGTATCATTGGTTAAAGTTCTCTGGAGGAGCCACACCGTTGAGGAAGCCACTTGGGAACCTGAAGAGACCATGAAACAACAGTATCTGCATCTCTTTGATTCAGGTAAAATTCGAGGACGAATTTTTCTTAAGGGGGGAGAGTTGTAATACCCTAAAATTTGGTCTAGTCGGAATTTAGTTCCGATGATCAAAAATTATATGTTAATAAAGTCTAAATATTGTATCGACTAGTTAATTATTGATGTTAAACCTTAATTGAGTTAAAAAGATCGTCATTGGACTCTATTGAATGATATTGAACCTATATAGTGATTAAATTGAAGAAAATGCAAGTTGGGAAGTAAAACTGAAGTAGAGTGAGAATTGAGGGACTAATCTTGCGATTAGCCCCTCCCTAATTAGAGTCGACGTGGATTGTCTGAGATCTTTCCTTCATCTTCTTCATCTTCTTCCTTGAAGCAAGCACCTCAATTGGAGGAAGTTTCGAAGTTCACTTTTCTTCGTTTTATTGATATCGAATCGTTGCTATTGATCGGGTAAGCTATAATTCTAAATCTATTATTGAATTCCATGGATATATTAAGTGTAATCTGAAGCTAGGGTTTTGACCATCCATGGATATTTCATCATTGGTGATTATATTGAAGTCGAAAGTCGATTTTGATATCGTTGTATTGATTTTGATATCGAAATATCGATTCTAATAGTTTTTTTGTTAACTTTCTAAATCAAGAAGTGGAGAAAGAGGTTTCACCGTCCCCATCTCAAGCTAGGAACAAGGGGATTGCTATCCGAGAGCCTTGAAAGCTTTGGATTGCTAAGATGGGTGGAGTCGGAGTCTCGGGTTTAAACGAAAGGCCTTCCCGGATCATTATTCGATAATTTAGATTTCATCGCTAACATTGTTGTTGAAAAAATTGCATTGGATGGTTAATCGGACACTTTGGTAAGTGTTGGTAAGTTGTTATTGAACATTGAACATAGTCATTGTTATTGTCATTGTGCACTATCATTGATATAGTCATTGTCATCGAATTATTGTATAGAGACCATTGGACATTGATATTGACAGCGAACTATGAAATATTGATGATGAGATACATATATTTGTCATTGGTAACATTGAAATCATCGGACATTGGAATACTATTGATTATTGAAATGGATATGAACATTGCAACCTTGGATTGGAATGGACATTAGATACAATTGGCATGCCATAGAATTCATGAGCTTAATGTACGGGTGGACTATGGTCCTAAGCCTACGACCTATATTGATTTGGCGAGGCAGAGGGATGTGTATTGATATTGGTCATATGGGTGAGGTGGAGGGAATATAACATTCATTGATTTGGCGAGGCGTAGGAATTCAAGTATCCATTACCTCGATTCAATCGAAGGGTTTATGATAAGTTGAAAATGATAAACATAGTTTATTGATGCATAGCATGACATTGATAAGCATGAGGTTTATGTACTTCGATATTTGATATATGTTATTCAGGTTGTTTATGACTACCTCACTAGGCAAAGTATGCCTAACGTATCTCATCTCATGAATTTTCAAGTTAAAAAGGATCGCGTGTCAGAAGATCGGATTGGCAAGCAAGAGAAGTCACTAGAAGGCTCAAGTAATGTGTTTTTGACTCATAAACTCCTAGGAAGGTGGCAAAGTAGTTCAACTAGTCATTTGTGCCTATTTTGATGTGTTGGTGTAATGTTTAAGTTGTAATATGGTATGTGGCCCTGAATGGCCTTTTGGTTGACTAAAAGTAGTATAAAAAATGCATAGTTGGCTCAAAAAGGTAAAAACATGGTAAATGCATTCATATGATCATGGAATTTGGTATACTGGAAGTTTATATCATTGAAATGTTGTGTGTAATGTTTCGTTGCATTTGGACATCGTTCGGTAGGTCAAATCGAATAAAAACCAGCAAAAATCTGTCATTATAAGCCAGGCTATATCGAAACAGGTGATGGCATTTCAATACGGGTAAGCCCAATTTATCCTGGAGAATAAGGTGTATCGGAATGGTTCATGGTTGTTTCGAAACATTTTGTCATTGGAATCCCTTGTTTCAATACGGGTTTATAGCGTATCGATACGGGTCAGAGTCAAAGGAGGTCAACCAGTTTTTATACAAGTCATGCCCGTATCGATACGGTCTAAATGGTAAAATCAACACTAGTTGACCATCGTTCACCCGTTTTGAAACAGCTTAGGGTGTTTCGATACAGGGTTAGTTAAGTTAGTTAAGGGCCTATTAAACATATTATTAGTTTCACAATTTAGTCTCTGAAAAAGTTAAGGTTAAATTGGAAGAGTTAATGACCTCCAAATTGAATGAAATTTTGCAGACATGTCATCAAGGTAGTGAATTTTGAAGTAGTAAAATTAATTACATTGAAGGACCCCTAGTTTGTCAGAATTATAAATTGGTCCCTAAAATTTATAATGTTTGTGATCTAACCCTTGAATGATTAATCATTGCCTATTTGTGTAAATTAGAACGAGTTATTTGGTAGTAATGTTTCGATGTATGTTGTGGCTGAAAATGCTATTGATAAAATGAAATTTTAGTGCACTGATTTCTCTATTGATCATCGGTTACACCTTCTGACCCGGTTCTTGACCAGACCGGGAAAAGGGTGTTACAAGCGTATAGCTTTATGCGCCTGTTATTGCTTTTGTTTTGGAATTATGGCTTGAACGTTTGTTTTAGAAGTGTTAGATATGGGAATGTAAGTAACTAGTTCCTTTGGTAAAATTGTGGTTACGGGAAAGTTGTATAGGCGATGTCCTTTACCCGTGCAAGGCCATATTTTTTCAGTTGATTTGATGGAGTTGCCTTTATGTGGTTTTGACGTGATCCTTGGGATGGATTGGTTGATTGAGCATATGGTTGTGGTCGATTTTAATGTTAAGCGAGTTACCTTGGAATTTGTTGATGATTACGAAGTGGTAATCGTAGGCGAGAATGTGAAATTCTTGTTCAATGCAATTTCAGCTCTTCAAGCGAGTCGAATGATGGAGTTGGGTTGTGAAGCTTTCTTAGCTTACGTGATGAACCATAGTACAAAGGAAGTGTGAGTGCAAGACATACGAACAATATATGTGTTTTCGAGTGTCTTTCTGGAAGAGTTGCATGGTTTGCCACGTAACAACGAAGTTGAGTTTGGCATTGAGTTGTATAAAAATATGACTCCAGTGTCTATTGCTCCTTTTCGTGTGAGACCTAAGGAGTTGAAGGAGTTGAAAACAGAACTTCAAAAGTTGCTGGATCGAGGATTCTTAAGGCCAAGTGTTTCACCTTGGGGTGCATCGGTCTTGTTTGTAAAGAAGAAGGATGGCACGATGCGTATGTGTATAGATTATCAGCAACTGAACAAGTTGACGATTAAGAACAAGTACCCTTTGGAAAGGAATGATGATTTGTTTGACAAGTTTCGAGGTGCTTCGGTGTCATCAAAAATTTATTTGAGGTTTGTGTATTATCAATTGAAGGTAAATGATTAGATGTTCCTAAGACAGCTTTTCAGACAAGGTACGAGCATTAGGAGTTCTTGGTGATGCCGTTCGGGTTGACGTATACACTGACTGCATTCATGGACATGATGAATCGTGTGTTTCATGAGTTTTTTTGCTCAGTTCGGGGTAGTGTTTATTGATGATATTCTGTGTACTCTCGTACCGAGGAGGATCATGACAAGCATTTGCAAATTGTATTGCAAGTGTTGTTGGAGAATCAGCTTTATGCTAAACTGAGCAAGTGCGAGTCTTCGCTTAGGGAAGTTGTCTTCCTTGACTATGTAGTATCGGCTGAGGGTATCCAGGTTGACCCACTTAAGAACGATGCGGTGATGTATTGGAAGACGCCTAAATCGGTGACGGAAGTGCATAGTTTCCTTGGTTTGGATGGATATTATCGAAGGTTTGTTGAGGGTTTCTCTAAGATTGTTGCTTCGATAACTAAGTTGTTGCGAAAGAATGTTCTCTTTGAGTGGACGGATGTTAGACAACAAGCTTTCATGAAATTGAAGAAAGCTTTGACGCAAGCTCCAGTCTTGATTCAATCTAAATCGGGTAAGGAGTTTGTGATTTACAGTGATGTATTGTATGTTGGTCTAGGTTGTGTGTTTATGCAAGGTGGGAAGGTTGTGGCGTATGCATCTAGGGGATTGAAGGTGCATGAGCGCAACTATACTACTCATGATCTAGAGCTTGCTGCAATTGTGTTCGCTTTGAAGATTTGGAGGCAGTACCTTTACAGAGAGAAGTGTGTGGTCTATACAGATCATAAAAGTTTGAAATATCTAATGTTCCAGAGAGAGTTGAATCTTAGACAACGAAGGTGGTTGGAGTTTGTCAAAGATTACGATATGACGATAGAGTATCATCCTGGAAAGGCCAATGTTGTGGTTGATGCTTTGAGTAGGAAAGTGGTTGTTGAGTTAAGAGTGATGTTTGCTCGGTTGAGTGTATCGCGAGATTGTGGGTTGACAGCCTAGTTACAAATGAAACCTTCCTTGATTCAGTTGATTAAGGAGAAGCAATTGCTTGATGATTCTTTGGTGCCTCATGTTCAAGATATAGCGGATGGTAATGCAACAGATTTTTATTTCAATGATGATGGTGTTTTGTTCTTTAAAAGTCAAATAATTGTGCCGGAGGATGTTGAGTTGAGGCGCACTATTTTAACTAAAGCTCATAGCAGTCGTTTTTCTATGCATCCTGGTAGTACAAAGATGTATCATGGTTTGAAGGATGAGTAGTATTGGGTTAGGTTTAAAAATGATGTAGCTGATTTTGTGAGCAAGTGTATGGTTTGTCAGCGTGTGAAAGTTGAGCGTCAGTTTCCTTCCGGTTTGTAACACCCCAATTTTGGGCTTGGAAGTTTAGGGTCTGAACCGGACCAGTCTAAATTCCGGTTCGAATATAAAAGGTGGTTTTAGGGAAAGCCTAGTTCGGGATGCATTAAAAATATATAAAAATATCTAAAAATCCTCTTTTAATATATATAAGAGAGTGACGAAATCAATTTTACAAAATGAGGCTTGGAAATATGACATTTCGAGTTAGAGACTAAAATGTAATTTTTGAAAAGTTCGGGATTGTTTTGAAAGGATTGAAACTTTGAATCTTTAAGGAGCTAATTTACCCAAGGGAGGATTTCTCCAGATTTTTCTTGATTTTTAAAGACTCATTTAATATTTAATTAATAAAAAGAAAAGAGGGAAAAACCATATTTTAGTTTCATAACTAACTTTTGCTAAAAATTTCCCATTTCATTTTCTCTCAAAATTCCCTCAGCCAAACACATTCACACAGCAACTTTTCTTTTGATTTTCACACCAAATGAGGAGATTTCAATCCTCAAATGATTCCTAATCATTTCTACATCAAATCCTCTCCATTTGCTTGTTGAATTTTCAAGGATTTTGGCTCTAAATAAGGAGAAATCCACATTTAGAGGTATGAACGTCCTTCTCCTCTAAATACTCAGTTCTTTACTGAAATTCCCAAGTTCTCAATCCTTAAATTAAGTTTTATTAAATGTTTTAATGTTATGATCTTGATTTTGGCTTAAAACTTGAGATTTTGATCAAATCTTGAAGAATTTCGTGGAGGTTGTTTGGGCTCTGTTTTGAGATGCCTTTTTAATGTATTTTGGATGTTTAATGATGTGTAATTGAGGTTTAATCAATGCAATCCCGAATGGGTTGATTTTCCTAAGTTTTTACTTGTGAAAATGGTGGTTTTTGGGTGATTTTGGTGTTCTATTATAGCTTGAGGTATAAGGACGTGATTAGGTCCTTTTTGAATGTTAATTGATGTCTAAGAATGTTTAGAAGTGATGGATCTTGGCTGGGTAATGTTGTGGAAGTGTTTGGAAGTGTTTTCAGTTGTGTTTGGTAGCCGAAATGTGAGTTTTGGTGAGAGCAGCGAGTTTAGGTGTAATGGCTGAAGATTTGAATGCATGATGATGCATTAATCCTCTACTTTGATGTGTTTAAAACATGGGAGACATCTTCGGATCCTTGTGGTGTTGGTCCGGAGTCTTGAACTGCGTTTCGGCAACTTTGCGAAACGGAATTGGTGAGTGAAGTTTGGTTTTCAGCTTTGAAACCAATGTTTGAAGGTTTTGGGAGCTTATTTTAAGTCTAAGCAACTTAACTAAGCTCAAGAGTAAGTTTTTGGAGAAACACTCTCCTTGATGAACCCTGAGATGGTTGGATGCAATGTGTTTAATTTGTATGTTTAAATTCTGTTTTGAAAGCATATTTTAGCATGTCTAATGCTGGTTTTGAAAGCCATGTGTTGAAGGATGCTCAAGGTAAGAGATCCTTGGTTTGACATTGATAAATGTGGTTTTGATGCATAGTGATGCATGATGGTTTAATGGCTTTGTTTAATGCTTTAAAACAGTGAATTGATGATGGTAAATGATGTATATTGGCAAGTGATGTGTTGGTTTAAAAGTACTTGAATCGGATATAGTTAGCCGGCTATAGTATTGGGTGCACCGTGAATAAAGTCGCCTTGGATGTTGAGGGGTTGTAATGGTACCGTAAACTCCATCCAAGTACACTAACGAGATGTCTAAGATCATAATGGTGGTTAAAATGCCATGTGTAGATCTTGTATTGTGTGTCCCGTGTTCTCGTTAGTGATGTTATACAACTACCAATGAGTGATGTGGAGGGGTTGTGATTCTACCGTTAAACTCCATCACGGGTGTTGAGGGGTTGAGATTGTTTCGGTAAACTCCACCTTTTGTGTTTGGTAGTGTGTATGAAGCGTATGGGACAACGCTTGTAATCCGCGTATCCGATTGTGTTTTGGGTTGAAAAATGGTTATGGATTATCACTTGAAAGCCAATATGCCATGTTTATGTAATGAAGCATGAGATGCTTGTTTATTATGCATTGTTGCATGAGAACTGATATTTATGAATTTAAAGGCCTTTGAAAGGTGTTTTACAAAGTGCATTATTGTGTTGTTTCATTAGAGCATACCTCACTAAGCATATGTGCTTACGCTCTCTTTCTTGAACCAATAATGCAGAGAATTGAAGTGCTTTAAGGGCAGCAAGGAGGTCAAGAATCCAAGAGAAAGACTAAGCTCATGTATGGTGACTATTTTTACAACATTATTAGCTTTTGGTATTTGGCAATGGGAACCTAGGTTGTTTTTTTGGGAGATGTTTTGGACTCCCTAAGTTTAGCATGATGCCTATGATGTTTTGGATATGTAATTGGCCATTATGGTGTTTGCTTTGTTGGTTTGATGATTGGTTGGTTTGGAGTAATAGGTTGCATGCCTATAGATTGAGGTTTTCCCTAATTGATGCCATGAATATGTTTTGTTGATGCAAATATGTTTCTTTTATGCATGATGACTTGTTGGCATGATTAGGAGGTCACAGGAATGTGTTTGATGGGCCGAATGTGTGTTAAACCAGATAATTTCTGCATTTCTGGGCAGCCCGTATCGGAACGGGTACTAATGTTTCGAAACAGGGGTCTGAAATGGCCTTGGTGTTTCGAAACTGGTAGAGTCGTTCCGAAACACTTTTGCTACTGCCAAGCCTTGTTTCGGAACAGGTTTCGAAACGGTCTCGCGTTTTGGAACGGTCAACCCCCGTTCCGGAACACTTGACCGTTGGGCACTGAATTATATGGTTTTATGTTTTGAAATCTTCACGTTTTAGTCATGAACTTTGTTTATGCAATTGCTTGAGTTTCGGATGTCCGTTTGAGATGAAATTTGGCAGAGAAGCATGAAACATGACTAATTTCATAATAGTATCTTAAAAATTGGTAAAGTCCTCTTAATTTCCAGAATTTACAATTTGGTCCTTAAATTCGTATGTTGTGCAATTGAGTCCTCTATTGCTTTCCGATTGTTGTGATATTTGAGTATGCTTATCTCAAGAGTACGCTTAGGGTTAATGTGCATTTAGAAGAGTTTAAAAAGGAAAAAAGGGTCGTTAATCAAGGTTGACTTTTGGGTTGACTTTGGTTTTCCCCGTATAATCTTCGTAGTTCGGGTCAACCGTCTAGGCCGGGCTAAGGGGTTACATTTGGTGGTATTAGAGCTGAGTTCTCGAGTAAACGGGAATGGTTATGTGGGTGATATGTGTATGATTGCTTTGTATACTTGTTGAGTGAAAGTATGATGTGTGAATTGTAAGTATGTTACAATTGTGGTGTATGTTGTGGTGAAGCATGTTAGAGGGACCCATTGCCATACCAAAAGTAATGAAATGACTTGTTTTTATTTGAAAATCAGCTTGAGTACTTGGATTTCTTACCTCGCTGAGCCTGATTATGTTTATTGCATTTGTGTTAGTGCATTGTTTAGTGAATGGGACCTCGTAGAGAGACGAGGATTAATACGCGAGCTATGGCTCAAAACGAGAATGAAGAGAATGCGGAGAATGTAGTGGATTTACCTCCTCAACCCGGTGGTGGTGGTGCTGGAGGTGATGGAGCTGGTGCTGGTGCTGGTGCTGGGGTCGCTGGACCTGAAGCTGGGCAGGGGCAAGCTGCTCCTGACATGGCAATGCTGATTCAGGCTATTTCTGAAACCTTTCAAGCGGCAGTAGCTGGGGCTCATGGAGCTGGGCATAAGGGTGATGCTAATGCTAGACTACCTTTTGGAACGTTTGTGCAGTCTAGGAGGGACTGAGTTCAGAGGTTTGTCTGCGGAGGGTTCCGAGTCTTGGTTGGAACGTACCAAGAGAATTTTGGGACAAATGAACTGCAATGATGTGCAGAAGCTAGGCTGTGTGGTATCACTGTTACATGATGATGCGTATACCTAGTGGACAACCACTGTCTCCGGAATGGAGGAAGCTAATGTAACTTGGACGTTCTTTCTGAACGCGCTCAAGAGGAAGTATCTGGGTGTGCGATACCTGGATGAAAAGAAAAGGGAGTTCATATCTCTCACTCACGGGAGCATGTCAGTGGATGAGTACGAGGTTCAGTTTGTCCATCTCAGTCAGTACGCACCTGAGCTTATCCTTGATGAGCGGGAGAGGTGTGAACGTTTCCGTTATGGTTTGGTGACGGATGTGAAGACCTATATACTGGCCGCTGAGTACACTGACTTTGATGTGCTGGTTAGTAGAGGGAAGGATATTGAGCTGAATCTGAGCTTGTCCTCTAGGAGTGTAGGTTCTAGTGTGAGCAAGCGAGCTGCTGAGTATAGTTCCGGTGGTGGACGAAACAAGAGAGGACGTGATCGGAGGTATCAGTCTTCGGTTAGGCCTGTTCAGGGAGACAGGGCAAGAACTGATCAGAACACATGCTGGGCGTGTGGATCGCGTGGTCATTTAAGGCGTGATTATCCTCGGGCAGCGAGAGTGGTGCAGGCTCCTGTTGTGGTGACCGGTAGTTCGTGCTGGAACTGTGGTTCGGCGGATCACATGAGGAGGGAGTGTCCTCTGTTGTCCGGTGGTGGTCAGAGATGTGCTCCTGGAGTTGTTGCACCACAGAGAGGTCGTGGGCACGGCCGTGGTAACTTCCAGCGCAGAGAGGATGGTGGAAGGAATGTGGCTCTTGTAGTGGCTGTTCAACCCGAGGGTGGTGGCCAGGCCCGAGTGTATGCTCAGAGGGAGGGGAGGAATGACACGGATGTGATCGCAGGTACCTTCATTTTGCAATCCTTGTCATTACTTTCCTTGATTGATTCTGGATCTACACACTCATACATATTGCGTGAGCATGCTCAATTGCTTGGTTTGCTTGTTGAGTCTTTGGATGTTGGTATGCGTGTAACTAGTTCTTTTGGTGAGACTGTTGTGACACGAAAGCTTTATAGAAGATGTCCCTTGGTTGTGCAAAACCATGTTTTTCATGTTGATCTTATGGAATTGCCTTTCTATGGTTTTGATCTAATCCTTGGTATGGATTGGCTTGTTGAACATCGAGCTGTGGTGGATTTTGAGAATAAGCGAGTTTCGTTGAAGCTTGCGGATGATTATGAGGTACTGGTGGTGGGTGAGAATGTGAAGTTTCTTGCCAATGTGGTGTCTACATTGGAAGCAAGCCGAATTCTAAGGCAAGGTTGTGAAGCCTATCTAGCCTTTGTAATGAATCCTAGCTCTAAGGAGTTGCGAGTGCAAGATATCAGGACTGTGCGAGAGTTTCCTGGTGTGTTTCCAGAGGAGTTACCTGGATTGCCTCCTAATCGCGAAGTGGAGTTTGGAATTGAGCTGTATGAAAACACAACTCCAGTGTCCATTACTCCTTATCGAATGGCACCTAAAGAGTTGAAGGAGCTGAAGACGCAACTTCAGGAGTTGCTTGATCGTGGTTTCATTCGGCCGAGTGTGTCACCTTGGGGTGCACCGGTCTTGTTTGTGAAGAAAAAGGATGGCATTATGAGAATGCGCATCGATTACCGTCAGCTTAACAAGTTGACTATCAAGAATCGGTATCCATTGCCGAGGATTGATGATCTTTTTGATCAATTTCGGGGAGCGGTTGTGTTCTCTAAAATTGACTTAAGGCCAGGGTATTACCAGTTGAAGGTGAATGATGTGGATGTGCCAAAGACAGCCTTCAGAACGAGGTATGGGCATTATGAGTTTCTTGTGATGCCGTTTGGTTTGACGAATGCTCCTGCAGCTTTTATGGACATGATGAATAGGGTGTTCCATGAATACTTGGATAAATTTGTTGTGGTGTTCATTGATGATATTCTCGTGTACTCTCGTACTGAGGAGGAGCATGAGGTGCATTTGAGGATTGTGTTGCAGGCTTTGTTGGAGAATCAGCTTTATGCTAAGCTGAGCAAGTGTGAGTTCTGGCTCGGGGAAGTTGTGTTCCTTGGTCATGTGGTTTCTGCTGAAGGGATTCGTGTTGATCCTCAGAAGATTGAGGCAGTGATGAATTGGAAGCCTCCTAAGTCTGTTCATGAAGTCCGTAGTTTCCTTGGTTTGGCGGGATACTATCGGAGGTTCGTGGATGGGTTTTCAAAGATTGTTGCACCTTTGACGAAGTTGTTGCAGAAGGATGTTAAGTATGAGTGGACGGAAGCGAGACAGCAGGCTTTTGAGAAGCTTAAGGTAGCTTTGACGCAAGCTCCTATCTTGGTTCAACCTGAATCAGGGAAAGAGTTTGTGGTGTATAGTGACGCGTCCTACGTTGGTTTGGGATGTGTGTTGATGCAAGAGGGTAAGGTGGTGGCTAATGCACCGCGCCAGTTGAAGGTGCATGAGCACAATTATCCTACGCATGATATTGAGTTAGCTGCGGTGGTTTTTGCTTTGAAAATTTGGAGACATTACATGTATGGTGAGAAGTGTACTGTGTACATGGATCACAAGAGTTTGAAGTATCTGATGTCTCAGAAAGAGTTGAATCTTAGGCAACGACGTTGGGTGGAGTTGCTTAAGGATTACGATTTGACGATCGAGTACCATCCGGGTAAAGCTATTGTTGTAGCGGATTCCATGAGTTGGAAGGTGGCAGTGAAGTTGAGGGCTATGTTTGCCAGTTTGAGCATTTCGCGTGATGGTGGTCTTGTGGCTGAGTTGCAAGTGAAACCATCCTTGGTTCAGTTCATAAAGGATAAGCAATTGTTGGATGATTCCTTGGTGCCACATGTTCAGGATATTGCTGAGGATAGGCCATCAGATTATTGCTTTAATGATGATGGAGTCTAATACTTTGGGAGTCGGATAGTAGTGCCCAATGATGCTGAGTTAAGGCGTGCTATTCTGACTGAAGCTCATAGTAGTCCTTTTGTTATGCACCCTGGTAGTACTAAGATGTACCGTGATCGCCGTGATGAGTACTATTGGGTGGGTTTAAAGAAAGATGTTGCTGAGTTTGTGAGCAAGTGCATGGTGTGTCACCGAGTTAAGGCTGAGCATCAGTTTCCTTCTGGGTTGTTGCAACCGTTGAGGATTCCTGAGTGGAAGTGGGAAAGGATTACCCACGGACTTCGTGTCTGGATTGCCTTTGTCTCCATCGAAGAAAAATTCGGTGTGGGTGATTATGGATCGCTTGACGAAGTGTGCGCATTTCATACCCGCGCATACTACGTACACTTTGGACAAGCTTGCGGAGCTGTACATTGCTGAAATTGTGCGGCTGCATGGTGTGCCAAAGTCGATTATGTCGGATAGAGATCCGAGGTTTATATCGCATTTCAGGCAGTGTTTGCATAAGGCTTTGGGTACACGGTTGAATTTCAGTACATCTTATCATCCACAGTCGGATGGACAGTCTGAGCGTGTTATCCAGGTGCTGGAGTATATGTTGAGATGCTGTGTGATTGAGTTTCAGGGCTCTTGGGAGAAACATTTACCTCTGGTGGAGTTTGCCTATAATAATAGCTATCAGGCAAGTATTCAAATGGCACCTTATGAAGCTTTGTACGGGAGGAAGTGTAGGACTCCCCTTTGTTGGGCTGAAACAGGTCAGAAGTTGGTTTCGATGCCAGCTTTGTTGAAAGGAACCACCGAGAAGGTGAAGCTCATTTGTGAGCGATTGAAAGCAGTTCTTGATCGACAGAAGTCTTACGCGGATTTGAAACGTAAGGAGATTGAGTATGCGGTGGGTGACCGTGTGTTTTGAAAGTTTCGCCTTGGAAAAAGGTGATGAGGTTTGGCCGAAAGGGTAAGTTGAGCCCTAGGTACATTGGACCATACGAGGTGATTGAGCTTGTGGGTCCTGTTGCGTACAAGTTGAGGTTATCACGAGAGTTGGAAAAGATTCATGATGTGTTTCATGTCTCTATGCTTCGGAGGTATAGATCGGATCCTTCGTATGTTATGCCTGTGGAGGAAGTGGAGTTGAATCCAAATTTGACTTATGATGAGGAACCGGTGGAAATTCTAGATTCGGACAGTAAAGTTCTTCGAGGCAAGACCATTGGGTTGGTAAAGGTGTTGTGGAAGCATCGTGGTGCTGAGGAAGCCACGTGGGAACGGAAAGATGATATGATGAAGCAGTTTCCATACCTTTTTCCTCTAGGTAAATTTCGGGGACAAAATTTCTTAAGGGGGAGAGTTGTAACACCCCAATTTTGGGCTTGGAAGTTTAGGGTCTGAACCGTACCGGTTTAAACTTCGGTTCGAATATAAAAGGTGGTTTTAGGGAAAGCCTAGCTCGGGATGCATTAAAAATATAGAAAAATATCTAAAATCCTCTTTTAATATATATAAGAGAGTGGCAAAATCAATTCTACAAAATGAGGCTTGGAAATATGACATTTCGAGTTAGTGACTAAAATGTAATTTTTGAAAAGTTCGTGACTGTTTTGAAAGGATTGAAACTTTGAATCTTTAAGGAGCTAATTTACCCAAGGGAGGATTTCTCCAGATTTTTCTTGATTTTTAAAGACTCATTTAATATTTAATTAATAAAAAGAAAAGAGGGAAAAACCATATTTTAGTTTCATAACTAACTTTTACTAAAATTTTCCCATTTCATTTTCTCTCAAAATTCCCTCAGCCAAACACATTCCCACAGCAACTTTTCTTTTGATTTTCACACCAAATGAGGAGATTTCAATCCTCAAATGATTCCTAATCATTTCTACATCAAATCTTCTCCATTTGCTTATTGAATTTTCAAAGATTTTGGCTCTAAACAAGGAGAAATCCAAATTTAGAGGTATGAACGTCCTTCTCCTCTAAATACTCAGTTCTTTACTGAAATTCCCAAGTTCTCAATCCTTAAATTAAGTTTTATTAAATGTTTTAATGTTATGATCTTGATTTTGGCTTAAAACTTGAGATTTTGATCAAATCTTAAAGAATTTCGTGGAGGTTGTTTGGGCTCTGTTTTAAGATGCCTTTTTAATGTATTTTGGTTGTTTAATGATGTGTAATTGAGGTTTACTCAATGCAATCCCGAATGGGTTGATTTTCCTAAGTTTTTACTTGTGAAAATGGTGGTTTTTGGGGTGATTTTGCTGTTCTGTTATAGCTGGAGGTATAAGGACGTGATTATGTCCTTTTGGATGTTAATTGATGTCTAAGAATGTTTAGAAGTGATGGATCTTGGCTGGGTAATGTTGTGGAAGTGTTTGGATGTGTTTTCGGTTGTGTTTGGTAGCCGAAATGTGAGTTTTGGTGAGAGCAGCGAGTTTAGGTGTAATGGCTGAAGATTTTAATGCATGATGATGCACTAATCCTCTGCTTTGAAGTGTTTAAAACATGGGAGACATCTTCGAATTCTTGTGGTGTTGGTCCGGAGGCTAGAACGGCGTTTCGGCAAGTTTGCGAAACGAAATTGGTGAGTGATGTAACCTCCTTAGCCCGGCCTAGACAATTGACCCGAACTACGAGGATTACACAGGGAAAACCAAAGTCAACCCAAAAGTCAACCTTGATTAACGACCCTTTTTTCTTCTTTTTAATCTTGTCTAAATGCATATTAACCCTATGTGAACTCTTGAGATAAGCATACTCAAAAATCACAGCAATCGGAAAACGTTTAGGGACTCAATTGCACAACATACGAATTTAGGGACCAAATTGTAAATTCTAGAAATTACAAGGACTTTACCAATTTTTAAGTTATCATTATGAAATTAATCATGTTTCATGCTTCTCTGCCAAATTTCAACTTAAACGGAAATTCCAAACTCAAACAATTGCACATATAAAAATCAGGACTAAAACGTGAAGATTTCAAAACGTATAACCATAAGATTCAGTGCCCAACGGTCGGGTGTTCCGAAACGGGGAAGGACCGTTCCGAAACGCGGGACCATTCCAAAACTTGTTGCGGAACAGGGCTTGACAGTGGCAAATCCGTTTCGGAACGGCTCTACCCGTTTTGAAACGCCAAGGCCATTTCAGGCCCCCTGTTCCGAAACAGTAGCACCCGTTCAGATACGGACTGCCCAGAAATGCATTATTTTTTCTAGTTTAACACCCTTTCGACCCAACAAACACATTCATAAGACCCTTTTATCATGCCAACAAGTCATCAAACATTAAGGAATCATAATCGCATCATCAAAACTCAAACATGGCATCATTAAAGGAAAATCCCAAATCTATAGGCATGCATCCTATAAGGAAAATCATGCAATCATCAAATCACCAAAACCAAATACCAAATGGCCCTTTACAAGTTCCAAACACCATAGGCATTAAACCAAACATCTCCCAAAAACACAATCTAGGTTCCCATTGCCAAATACCAAAAAGCTAATAGTGTTGTGAAAATAGTCACCATACATGAGCTTAGACTTTCACTTGGATCCTTGACCTCCTTGCTGCCCTTTAAGCACTTCAATGCTCTACATTATTGGTTTAAGAAAGAGAGAGCGTAAGCACATAGCTTAGTGAGGAATGCTCAATTAAAACAACACAATAATGCATTTTTGTAAAAACACCTTTCCAAGGCCTTTAGTTTCAAAACATCATTTATCATGCATTTATGCATACAAACCAAGCATCTCATGCTTCAATTCATCAACATGTCATATTGGCTTTCAAGTGATAATCCATAACCATTTTACATGTAACCCCCTTAACCCGGCCTAGACGGTTGACCCGAATTAAGAAAGTCACACGGAGAAAATCAAAGTCAACCCGAAAGTCAACCCAAAAGTCAACCTTAATTAACGACCCTTTTTTTTCTTTTTAAACTTGTCTAGATGCATATTAGCCCTAGATATGATCATTCAAACAGCATGCTCAAAGATCATAATCATCAGAGATCAAACAGGGACCCAATTAAACAAATTACAACTTTAGGGACTGAATTGTAAATTCTGTAAATTATAAGGTCTTAATCCAAATTAAAGTTACCAACTTGAAATTAGTCAGGTTCCATGCTTCACTGCCAAATTTTAGCTCAAAAGGACATTCCCAACTCATACAATTGCACCAACAAGTTTCAGGACCAAAATGCAAACATTTCAAAACATATAACTGCCAATGTCAACCCCCAACGGTCAGGTGTTCCGAAACAGGGAGGACCTGTTTCGAAACGCGGGGCCGTTCCGCAAGGTGTTCCGAAACGAGGACTGGCAGAGGACTTTCCGTTTCGGAACGGGGTCTTCCGTTTCGGACGCCTGGACTATTACAGGGCACCTGTTCCGAAACGGTAGCTACCGTTCCGATACGGCCTGCACAGAATGCATGGAAAAGGCTGCTTAAACACACAATTGATCAACCATACATGCTCCAAATGCTATCAAACTTTACCAGCAAGACATACAACATATAATAGACATATTTGCATCATCAATTCAGCATTAAAGCATCAAATGAGAAAAGCCCCAAATCTAAAGGCATGCTTCCTACTTAGCAACCATTCAAGCATTAAGCTCCAAACCAAACACATAATGGCCAATTACATGTTCCAGCAATATTGACAACATTCAACAAACTTAAGGAGTTCAAAACCTCTCCCAATACATCCACATAGGTCCCCCATTGCCAAATGCCAAAAGCTAAAAGTGTTTAAGAAAACCTTCCCATACTTGAGCTTAGCTTCCACTTGATTGCTTGCCTTCCTTGCTGCCCTCAATGCACCTTAATGCTCTGCATTATTGTTTTAAGAAAAGAGAGAGAGCGTAAGCAAAAGCTTAGTGAGGAATGCTCATTAAAACCATTCAATAGTGCAATTATAAAACTCATTTATAAACCATGCTTCAAACAACATTTAGCATATTCTTAAACATTTAAAACAAGCATCACATGCTTCAAATAACTTCAACATGCTCTTAAGCCTTTTAACAAGCAACTCATGCTTCAATTTCATAACAAGTCATATTGGCAACAAGTGACACATTTCACATAAGATCCACACATGGACTTTTAAACACCATTGTGATCTTATCCCCATGGACTTTTAAACACCATGGACCCATGGACTTTTAAACACCATGGCAAGGACCACACAAGAACTTTTAACCACCTTTGTGTCCTTAACAAGAATCTCCCAAGGACTTTTAAACACCTTGGACCCATGGACTTTTAAACACCATGGCAAGGACCACACAAGGACTTTTAACCACCTTTGTGTCCTTAACAATAATCTCCCAAGGACTTTTAAACACCTTGGAGTTCTTAAGTAAACAAGGCTTTCCAAGGAATTTTAACCACCTTGAGCCTTAACCAAGAACCAACCATGGACTTTTAAACACCATGTTGTTCTTAAACTTTCCAAGATCTACACAAGGACTTTTAACCACCTTTGTGATCTTAACCAAGAACCATCCAAGGACTTTTAACCACCTTGATGTTCTTAAATATACAAGGCTCACACAAGGACTTTTAACCACCTTTGTGACCTTAACATCACTTGCCAATATGCATTATTAGTCAACAACAATCCACTGTTTTAAAGCATTTACAAAGCCATAAACATCATGCATCTTTAAGCATTAGACCACATTATAACAATGTTCAAAACCAAGGACCTCTTACCTTGAGCATCCTTCAACACATGGCTTAAAATCACAGCAAATAAACATGCTAGATATGCTTCCAAAACAGATTTAAACACATGCAAACAACCACATTGCTTACAACCAAAACCATGGCCATCACCAAGAGAGTTTAACCGAAAACTTACTCTTGAGCTTAGCTAAGTTGCTTAGACTTAAACTAAGCTCCCAAACCTCCAAAACACTGGTTTCAAAGCCGAAAACCAAATTCCACTCACCGATTCCGTTTCGCTTCTTTGCCGAAACACAAATCAAGCTTCCGGATCACCACCACTTGGATCCAAAGATGACTCCCCTGTTTTAAACATATCAAAGCAGAGGATTAATGCATCATCATGCATTAATAGCTTCAATGAAAGCACCTAAACTCGCTGCTCTCATCCACACTCCATTTTCGGCCACCAAACACAACCGAAAATGCATCCAAACAACTTCTCAACAAAGCCCAGCCATAAACCATCAAAACTAAACATCCTTTAACATCATTTAACATCTAAAAAGAACCTAACAACATCCTTATAACTCCAGCAACATCAGATCCACAAGATCACTCCAAAACAACCAAGAAACACATGCTAAACTTAGGAAATTCAACCTATCCGGGATTGCATTAATTAAAACTCAATTCCTTATCAAATTAACATTCATTTAACATCAAAAACACACCTCAAATCACTGCTTTAACAGATCAAAGGAAAATCTATCAAAAATCACCAAATCTTGCATTTTAAGCCAAGATCCATCACACCACTTTAAAACCACTTATAAAACATCAATTAAGGATTGAGAACTTAGGAATTTCAGTAAAGAACTGAGAGTTTAGAGGAGAAGGACGTTCTTACCTCCAAACTTGAGTTTCTCCTCTTTTAGAACCAAAAAGCTTGAAGAATCAACTAGCAAATGGTGAGGTTTTGTTGATGAGATGATTTACAATCAAAAGAGAATTGAAAGAAGAGATTTAAGTGACAAAATCAGAAGAAAAGCTCTGGAGAAAAGGTGTTTGGGTTGAGAGAAAATGAGAGAAAAGAAAATGAGATTTTAGGAAAAATTAGTTAGAAATAACTTCCCTCCACTTTCCTTTTGTTTAAAAATCAGAATTAAATCACTAAATATCTTAGAAAAATCTGGAGAAACTCCCTTTGGGTAAATAGCTCCTTAAAGATTCAAAGTTTCAATCCTTTCTAAAACAGTCACGCAGTTTTCAAAAATTACATTTTGGTCACTAGCCAAAATGTCACCCTTCCAAACCTCATTTTGTAAAATTGATTTCACAGTTCACTTATATATATTAAAAGAGGATTTTAGAACATTTTTCCATATTTTTAATGCAACCCGAACTAGGTTTTCCTAATTTCACTCTTTTATATTCGAACAACACTTTGACCGAACCGGTCAACGCCCAAAACTTCTAAGCCCAAAACCGTGCGTTACAACTCTCCCCCCCTTAAGAAATTTCGTCCTCGAAATTTACCTGAAGGAAAGAGATAAGGAAACTACTCCAGCATGTCATCCTTCCGGTCCCACGTGGCTTCCTCAACTCCACGGTGCTTCCACAACACCTTCACCAACTCAATGGTCTTGCCACGAAGAACCTTGCTATCCGAATCCAGAATCTTCACCGGTTCCTCATCATAGGTCAAATCCGGATTCAATTCCACCTCCTCCACAGGCATCACATGCGAAGGATCAAATCTATAATTCCAGAGCATAGAAACATGAAACACATCATGAATCTTCTCCAACTCTTGAGGTAGCCTCAACTTGTATGCAACAGGACCCACACGCTCAACCACATCGTATGGTCCAATGTACCTAGGGCTCAGCTTACCCTTCCGTCCAAACCTCATCACCTTCTTCCAAGGCGAAACCTTCAGAAACACACGGTCACCTACCGCATACTCAATCTCCTTACGCCTCAAATCCGCGTAAGACTTCTGCCGATCAGAAGCTGCCTTCAACCGCTCACAAATAAGCTTCACCTTTTCGGTGGTTCCTTTCAACAAAGTCGGCATCGAAACCAACTTCTGACTCGTTTCAGCCCAACAAAGAGGAGTCCTACACTTCCTCCCGTACAAGGCCTCATAAGGTGCCATTTGAATACTCGCCTGATAACTATTGTTATAAGCAAACTCCACCAAAGGCAGATGTTTCTCCCAAGAACCTTGGAACTCAATTACGCAGCACCTCAACATATCCTCCAAAATCTGGATAACTCGCTCAGACTGACCATCCGACTGAGGATGATAAGATGTACTGAAATTCAACCTTGTACCCAAAGCTTGATGCAAACACTGCCAGAACCGCGATGTAAACCTCGGATCCCTATCCGACACAATTGATTTAGGCACACCATGCAGCCGCACAATCTCAGCAATGTACAGCTCCGCAAGCTTATCCAAAGAAAACGTAGTATGCACAGGCAAGAAATGCGCACACTTCGTCAGGCGATCCACAATCACCCACACTGAATTCTTCTTCGATGGAGACAAAGGTAAACCAGATACAAAATCCATGGTAACCCTTTCCCACTTCCATTCAGGGATTCTCAACGGTTGCAACAACCCTGAAGGAACCTGATGCTCAGCCTTAACTCGCTGACACACCATACACCTGCTCACAAACTCCGCAACATCCTTTTTCAAACCCACCCAATAGTACTCTTCGCGAAGATCACGATACATCTTAGTACTACCAGGGTGCATAGCAAAAGGACTACTATGACCTTCAGTTAGAATAGCACGCCTCAACTCAGCATCATTGGGAAATACTATCCGACTCCCAAAACACAACACTCCATCATCATTAAAGCAGAAATCCGAAGGCCTACCCTCCGCGATATCCTGAACAAGCGGTACCAAGGAATCATCCAGCAACTGCTTTTCTTTGATCAGCTGAACCAAAGATGGTTTCACTTGCAATTCAGCCACTAGACCACCATCACGCGAAATACTCAAACTGGCAAACATAGCTCTCAGCTCAACAGCTACCTTCCTACTCAAGGCATCCGCAACAACATTAGCTTTCCCAGGGTGATACTCAATCGTCAGGTCATAATCCTTGAGCAACTCCAACCAACGCCGCTGCCTGAGATTCAACTCCTTCTGAGACATCAGATATCTCAAACTCTTGTGATCCGTGTACACAGTACACTTTTCACCATACAGATAATGCCTCCAGATCTTCAAAGCAAAAACCACCGCAGCTAACTCAATGTCATGCGTAGGATAATTGCGCTCATGCACCTTCAACTGCCGCGATGTATAAGCCACCACCTTACCCTCTTGCATCAACACACATCCCAAACCAACATAGGATGCATCACTGTAAACCACAAACTCTTTCCCTGATTCAGGTTGAATCAAGATAGGAGCTTGCGTCAAAGCTACCTTGAGCTTCTCGAAAGCCTGCTGTCTCGTTTCCGTCCACTCATACTTAACATCTTTCTGCAACAGCTTCGTCAAAGGTGCAGCAATCTTAGAAAAACCATCCACAAACCTCCGATAGTATCCTGCCAAACCAAGGAAACTACGAACCTCATGAACAGACTTAGGAACCTTCCAGCTCATCACTGCCTCAATCTTCTGAGGATCAACACGAATCCCTTCAGCAGAAACCACATGCCCAAGAAACACCACCTCACTTAACCAGAACTCACACTTGCTCAGCTTGGCATAAAGCTGATTCTCCAGCAAAGCTTGCAGCACAATCCTCAAATGCTCTTCATGCTCCTCCTCAGTACGCGAGTACACGAGGATATCATCAATGAACACCACAACAAACTTGTCCAGGTATTCATGAAACACACGATTCATCATGTCCATGAAAGCAGCAGGAGCATTTGTCAAACCAAACGGCATCACAAGGAACTCATAATGCCCATACCTTGTCCTGAAAGCTGTCTTAGGCACATCCACATCCTTCACCTTCAACTGGTAATACCCTGACCTCAAGTCAATCTTAGAGAACACAGCAGCTCCCCGAAATTGATCAAAGAGATCATCAATTCTCGGCAACGGATACCGATTCTTGATAGTCAACTTGTTCAGCTGACGGTAATCAATGCACATTCTCATAGTGCCATCCTTCTTCTTCACAAACAAGACCGGTGCACCCCAAGGTGACACACTCGGCCGGATAAAACCACGATCAAGCAATTCTTGAAATTGCGTCTTCAGCTCCTTCAGCTCCTTAGGTGCCATTCTATAAGGGGTAATGGACACAGGAGTTGTATTCTCATACAGCTCAATTCCAAACTCCACCTCACGATTAGGAGGTAAACCAGGCAACTCCTCAGGAAACACACCAGGGAACTCCTTCACAACTCTGATATCTTGCACACGCAACTCCTTAGAGCTAGGATTCATTACAAAAGCTAGGTAAGCTTCACAACCTTGCCTTAGCATCCTGCTCGCCTCCAATGTAGACACCACATTGGCAAGAAACTTCACATTCTCACCAACCACAACAACTTCATAATCATCCGCAAGCTTCAGCGAAACTCGCTTATTCTCACAATCCACAACAGCACGATGCTCAGCAAGCCAATCCATACCAAGGATTACATCAAAACCATAGAAAGGCAACTCCATAAGATCAACATGGAAAACATGTTCTTGAACAACCAAAGGACACCTTCTATACAACTTTCGAGTCACAACAGTTTCACCAAAAGAACTAGTGACACGAACACCAACATCCAAAAACACAACAGGCAAACCAAGCAATTCAGCATGCTTACGCAGTATGTATGAATGCGTAGATCCAGAATCTATCAAGAAAAGTAATGACAAGGATTGCAAAGTAAAAGTACCTGCAATCACATCCGTGTCATTCCTTCCCTCCCGCTGAGCATACACCCTAGCTTGACCTCCACCCTCAGGCTGAATAGCCACAACATGAGCTACTCCTCGACCACCTTCCTCTCTTCGCTGGAAGTTACCACGGCCGCGCCCACGACCTCTCTGCGGTGCAGCAACAACAGGAGCACGCACTTGGCCACCAGCCAACATAGGACATTCTCGCCTCAAATGATCCGCAGATCCACAGTTCCAGCACCCATTACCAGCTGCTTCCACAGGAGCTTGCACCTCCCTCATAGCTTGAGGACAATCACGTTTCAAGTGACCACGTGAACCACAAATCCAACAAGCACTCGGGTCAGCTCTAGCATTGCCTCCCCGTGCAGGTACACCACCACCTCGCTTAGCCGAGGACTGATACTTCTGATCACGTCCCCTCTTGTTCCGTCCACCACCGGAACTATACTCAGCAGCTCGCTTTCCAGCACTAGAACCAGCACTCTTAGCAGATAAACCCAAGTTCATCTCAATATCCTTAGCTCGGCCCACCAGCACATCAAATTCATCATACTCGGTAGCCAGCACATACATTTTCACATCCGTCACTAAACCATAACGGAACCTTTCACACCTCGCCCGCTCATCAGGGACTAACTCAGGCGCATACTGACTGAGTCGAACAAACTGCACTTCATACTCAGCCACAGTCATGCTCCCCTGGGTAAGAGACATGAACTCTCGCTTCTTTTCATCCAGGTACCTCACACCAAGATACCTTCTCTTGAACACATTCTGGAAGAATGTCCAAGTTATGTCAGCTTACGCCATCCCAGCTATTGTGGTCGTCCACCACGTGTAAGCATCATCCTGAAGCAATGACACTACACAACCCAGCTTTTGCACACCAGTGCAACTCATCTGACCCAAGATCCTCTTGGTACTCTCTAGCCATGCTTCAGAACCTTCAGTAGACATACCCCTGAACTCAGTCCCACCTAGACTGCGTAAGCGTTCCAAAGGTAGCCTAACACCAGCATCTTCCTGATGCCCAGCACCTCGAGCTCCAGCTACTGCAGCTTGAAAAGCTCCAGCAATAGCTTGTATCAACACTGTCATGTCAGGCATAGCTTGCCCCTGACCAGCCTCAGGTCCAGCGACCCCAGCACCAGCTGCAGCTTCAGCTCTTCCACCCTCAGCACCACCACCACCAGGTGGAGGAGGAGGTAACACCGCACTTCCCGCATTCTCCTCGTTTTCATTCTCATTCGGAGCCGTAGCTCGCACATTACTTCTCAACTCTCTACGAGGGGCCATACTCTAACCATGCAATCACGATGCAAATAAACAAAATCAGATCCAGCAAGGTAAACAATCCAAGTACTCAAGCTCATTTTCATTTAAAATCAACATCATTTCTCTAGCTTTGATTTGGCAATGGGTACCCACAACATGCTCCATCCCAGCATACAACACAATTGCATCACATATACCATTCACTCAACATGCTTTCACACAACAAGCATACATAGCATACATACTCCAATCATGCACACATTCATTCCCAATTACTCGAAAACTCAGCTCTGATACCACCAAATGTAACCCCCTTAACCCGGCCTAGACGGTTGACCCGAATTAAGAAAGTCACACGGGGAAAATCAAAGTCAACCCGAAAGTCAACCTTGATTAACGACCCTTTTTTTCTCTTTTTAAACTTGTCTAGATGCATATTAGCCCTAGATATGATCATTCAAACAGCATGCTCAAAGATCATAATCATCAGAGATCAAACAGGGACCCAATTGAATAAATTACAACTTTAGGGACTGAATTGTAAATTCTGTAAATTATAAGGTCTTAATCCAAATTAAAGTTACCAACTTGAAATTAGTGAGGTTCCATGCTTCACTGCCAAATTTCAGCTCAAAAGGACATTCCCAACTCATACAATTGCACCAACAAGTTTCAGGACCAAAATGCAAACATTTCAAAACATATAACTCCCAATGTCAGCCCCCAACGGTCAAGTGTTCCGAAACAGGGAGGACCTGTTTCGAAAAGTGGGGTCGTTCCGCAACGTGTTCCGAAACGAGGACTGGCAGAGGACTTTCCGTTTCGGAACGAGGTCTTCCGTTTCGGACGCCTGGACTATTACAAGGCACCTGTTCCGAAACGGTAGCTACCGTTCCGATACGGCCTGCACAGAATGCATGGAAAAGGCTGCTTAAACACACAATTGATCAACCATACATGCTCCAAATGCTATCAAACTTTACCAGCAAGACATACAACATATAATAGACATATTTGCATCATCAATTCAGCATTAAAGCATCAAATGAGAAAAGCCCCAAATCTAAAGGCATGCTTCCTACTTAGCAACCATTCAAGCATTAAGCTCCAAACCAAACACATAATAGCCAATTACATGTTCCAGCAATATTGACAACATTCAACAAACTTAAGGAGTTCAAAACCTCTCCCAATACATCCACATAGGTCCCCCATTGCCAAATGCCAAAAGCTAAAAGTGTTTAAGAAAACCTTCCCATACTTGAGCTTAGCTTCCACTTGATTGCTTGCCTTCCTTGCTGCCCTCAATGCACCTTAATGCTCTGCATTATTGTTTTAAGAAAAGAGAGAGAGCGTAAGCAAAAGCTTAGTGAGGAATGCTCATTAAAACCATTCAATAATGCAATTATAAAACTCATTTATAAACCATGCTTCAAACAACATTTAGCATATTCTTAAACATTTAAAGCAAGCATCACATGCTTCAAATAACTTCAACATGCTCTTAAGCCTTTTAACAAGCAACTCATGCTTCAATTTCATAACAAGTCATATTGGCAACAAGTGACACATTTCACATAAGATCCACACATGGACTTTTAAACACCATTGTGATCTTATCCCCATGGACTTTTAAACACCATGGACCCATGGACTTTTAAACACCATGGCAAGGACCACACAAGGACTTTTAACCACCTTTGTGTCCTTAACAAGAATCTCCCAAGGACTTTTAAACACCTTGGACCCATGGACTTTTAAACACCATGGCAAGGACCACACAAGGACTTTTAACCACCTTTGTGTCCTTAACAAGAATCTCCCAAGGACTTTTAAACACCTTGGAGTTCTTAAGTAAACAAGGCTTTCCAAGGAATTTTAACCACCTTGAGCCTTAACCAAGAACCAACCATGGACTTTTAAACACCATGTTGTTCTTAAACTTTCCAAGATCCACACAAGGACTTTTAACCACCTTTGTGCTCTTAACCAAGAACCATCCAAGGACTTTTAACCACCTTGATGTTCTTAAATATACAAGGCTCACACAAGGACTTTTAACCACCTTTGTGACCTTAACATCACTTGCCAATATGCATTATTAGTCAACAACAATCCACTGTTTTAAAGCATTTACAAAGCCATAAACATCATGCATCTTTAAGCATTAGACCACATTATAACAATGTTCAAAACCAAGGACCTCTTACCTTGAGCATCCTTCAACACATGGCTTAAAATCACAGCAAATAAACATGCTAGATATGCTTCCAAAACAGATTTAAACACATGCAAACAACCACATTCCTTACAACCAAAACCATGGCCATCACCAAGAGAGTTTAACCGAAAACTTACTCTTGAGCTTAGCTAAGTTGCTTAGACTTAAACTAAGCTCCCAAACCTCCAAAACACTGGTTTCAAAGCCGAAAACCAAATTCCACTCACCGATTCCGTTTCGCTTCTTTGCCGAAACACAAATCAAGCTTCCGGATCACCACCACTTGGATCCAAAGATGACTCCCCTGTTTTAAACATATCAAAGCAGAGGATTAATGCATCATCATGCATTAATAGCTTCAATGAAAGCACCTAAACTCGCTGGTCTCATCCACACTCCATTTTCGGCCACCAAACACAACCGAAAATGCATCCAAACAACTTCTCAACAAAGCCCAGCCATAAACCATCAAAACTAAACATCCTTTAACATCATTTAACATCTATAAAGAACCTAACAACATCCTTATAACTCCAGCAACATCAGATCCACAAGATCACTCCAAAACAACCAAGAAACACATGCTAAACTTAGGAAATTCATCCTCTCCGGGATTGCATTAATTAAAACTCAATTCCTTATCAAATTAACATTCATTTAACATCAAAAACACACCTCAAATCACTGCTTTAACAGATCAAACGAAAATCTATCAAAAATCACCAAATCTTGCATTTTAAGCCAAGATCCATCACACCTCTTTAAAACCACTTATAAAACATCAATTAAGGATTGAGAACTTAGGAATTTCAATAAAGAACTGAGAGTTTAGAGGAGAAGGACGTTCTTACCTCCAAACTTGAGTTTCTCCTCTTTTAGAAACAAAAAGCTTGAAGAATCAACTAGCAAATGGTGAGGTTTTGTTGATGAGATGATTTACAATCAAAAGAGAATTGAAAGAAGAGATTTAAGTGACAAAATCAAAAGAAAAGCTCTGGAGAAAAGGTGTTTGGGTTGAGAGAAAATGAGAGAAAAGAAAATGAGATTTTAGGAAAAATTAGTTAGAAATAACTTCCCTCCACTTTCCTTTTGTTTAAAAATCAGAATTAAATCACTAAATATCTTAGAAAAATCTGGAGAAACTCCCTTTGGGTAAATAGCTCCTTAAAGATTCAAAGTTTCAATCCTTTCTAAAACAGTCACGCAGTTTTCAAAAATTACATTTTGGTCACTAGCCAAAATGTCACCCTTCCCAACCTCATTTTGTAAAATTGATTTCACAGTTCACTTATATATATTAAAAGAGGATTTTAGAACATTTTTCCATATTTTTAATGCAACCCGAACTAGGTTTTCCTAATTTCACTCTTTTATATTCGAACAGCACTTTGACCGAACCGGTCAACGCCCAAAACTTCTAAGCCCAAAACCGGGCGTTGCATTACAACTCAAAACACAATCGGATACGCGGATTACAAGCGTTGTCCCATACGCTTCATACACACTACCAATATCAAGGTGGAGTTTACCGGTACAATCACAACCCCTTAACACCCGTGATGGAGTCTACGGTACAATCACAACCCCTCCACATCACTCATTGGTAGTTTTATAACATCACTAACGAGAACACGGGACACACAACACAAGATCCACACATGGACTTTTAACCACCATTGTGATCTTAACCATCTCGTTAGTGTACTTGGATGGAGTTTTCGGTACAATCACAACCCCTCAACATCCAAGGCGACATTATTCACGGTGCACCCAATCCTATAGCCGGCTAACTATATTCGATTCAAGTACTTTTAAACCAACACATCACTTGCCAATATACATCATTTAACATCATCAATCCACTGTTTTAAAGCATTTTACAAAGCCATTAAATCATCATGCATCACTATGCATCAAAACCACATTTATCAATGTCAAACCAAGGATCTCTTACCTTGAGCATCATCAAACACATGGCTTACAAAACCAGCATTAAACATGCTAAAATATGCTTTCAAAACAGAATTTAAAACATGCAAAATAATCACATTGCATTCAACCATCTCATGGTTCATCAAAAAGAGAGTTTCTCTGAAAACTTACTCTTGAGCTTAGCTAAGTTGTTTAGACTTAAAGTAAGCTCCCATAACCTTCCAACATTGGTTTCAAAGCTGAAAACCAAACTTCACTCACCGATTCCGTTTCGCAAGCTTGCCGAAACACCGATCAAGCCTCCGGATCAACACCAGAAGGATCCGAAGATGCCTCCCTATTTTAAACACATCAAAGCAGAGGATTAATGCATCATCATGCATTAATATCTTCAACCAAGACACCTAAACTCGTTGCTCTCATCAACACTCAGATTTCGGCTACCAAACACAACCGAAATCACATCCAAACACCTCTACAACATTACCCAGCCAAGATCCATCAATTCCAAACATTCTTAGACATCAATTAACATCCAAAAAGAGCCTAATCACTTCCTTATACCTCCAGCTATAGCAGAACATCAAAATCATCCCAAAAACCACCATTAACTCAAGCAAAAACTTAGGAAAATCAACCTATTCGGGATTGCATTGATTAAACCTCAATTACACATCATTTATACATCCAAAATACATCAAGAAGACATCTCAAAACAGAGCCCAATCATTTAATACGAATTTATTCAAAATTAAATCCAAATCTTGCATTTTAAGCCAAAATCAAGATCACAACATCAAAACCTTTAATAAAACTCAAGTCAAGGATTGAGAACTTGGGAATTTCAGTAAAGAACTGAGTATTTAGAGGATAAGGACGTTCATACCTCTAAATGTGGATTTCTCCTTGTTTAGAGCCAAAATTCTTGAAAAATTCAATAAGCAAAAGATGAGGATTTGGTGTAGAAATGATTAGAAATCATTTAGAGATTGAAATCTCAACTTTAGGTGTGAAAATCAAAGGAAAAGTGGCTGTGGAAATGTGTTTGGCTGAGGGAAAATGGAGAGAAAATGAAATGGGAAAATTTTGTCAAAAGTTAGTTATAAAACTAAAATATCTATTTTCCCTCCTTTCCTTTTATTAAACAACATTAAATAAATCTTTAATATTTAAGAAAAATCTGGAGAAACCCTCCCTTGGGTAAATTAGCTCCTTAAAGATTCAAAGTTTCAATCCTTTTAAAACAGTCACCAACTTTTAAAAAATTACATTTTAGTCACTAACTTGAAATGTCATATTTCCAAACCCCATTTTGTAAAATTGACTTCACCACTCTCTTATATATAATAAAAGAGGATTTTTAGATATTTTTCCATATTTTTAATGCATCCCGAACTAGGCTTTCCCTAAATTCACCTTTTATATTCGAATCGAAATTTAAACATGTCCTCCTTCCGTTCCCACGTGGCTTCTTCAGCACCACGATGCTTCCACAACACCTTTACCAACTCAATGGTCTTGCCTCGAAGAACTTTACTATCCGAATCAAGAATCTTCACTGGTTCCTCATCATAGGTCAAATCCGGATTCAACTCTACTTCCTCCACAGGCATCACATGAGAAGGATCTGATCTATACTTCCGAAGCATAGAAACATGAAACACATCATGAATCTTTTCCAACTCTTGCGGTAACCTCAACTTGTACGCAACAGGACCCACACGCTCAATCACCTCGTATGGTCCAATATACCTAGGGCTCAACTTACCCTTTCGGCCAAACCTCATCACCTTTTTCTAAGGCAAAACTTTCAAAAACACACGGTCACCCACCGCATACTCAATCTCCTAACGCTTCAAATCCGCGTAAGACTTTTGCCGATCAGAAGCTGCCTTCAAACGCTCACAAATGAGCTTCACCTTCTCAGTGCTTCCTTTCAACAAAGCTGGCATCGAAACCAACTTCTGACCTGTTTCAGCCCAACAAAGAGGAGTCCTACAGTTCCTCCCGTACAAATCTTCATAAGGTGCCATTTGAATACTTTCCTGATAACTATTATTATAGGCAAACTCCACCAAAGGCAAATGTTTCTCCCAAGAACCCTGAAACTCAATCACACAGCACCTCAACATATCCTCCAACACCTGGATAACACGCTCAGACTGTCCATCTGACTGCGGATGATAAGATGTACTGAAATTCAACCGTGTACCCAAAGCCTGATGCAAACACTGCCAGAAACGCGATGTAAATCTCGGATCTCTATCCGACACAATCGACTTTGGCACACCATGCAGCCGCACAATCTCAGCAATGTACAGCTCCGCAAGCTTATCCAAAGTGTACGTAGTATGCACAGGCAAGAAATGCGCACACTTCGTCAGGCGATCCACAATCACCCACACCGAATTCTTCTTCGATGGCGACAAAGGCAAACCAGACACAAAGTCCACGGTAATCCTTTCCCACTTCCACTCAGGAATCCTCAACGGTTGCAACAACCCTAAAGGAAACTGATGCTCAGCTTTAACTTGCTGACATACCATGCACTTGCTTACAAACTCAGCAACATCTTTCTTTAAACCCACCCAATAGTACTCATCACGAAGATCACGGTACATCTTAGTACTACCAGGGTGCATAGCAAAAGGATTACTATGAGCTTCAGTCAGAATAGTACACCTCAACTCAGCATCATTGGGCACTACTATCCGACTCCCAAAGCATAAAACTCCATCATCATTAAAGCAGAAATCTGATGGCCTATCCTCCGCAATATCCTGAACATGTGGCACCAAGTAATCATCCAAAACCTGCTTTTCCTTAATCAACTGAATCAAGGCTGGTTTCACTTGCAACTCAGCCACAAGACCACCATCACGCGAAATGCTCAAACTGGCAAACATAGCCCTCAACTCAACAACTACCTTCCTACTCAAGGCATCCGCTACAACATTAGCTTTACCCGGATGGTACTCGATAGTCAAATCGTAATCCTTAAGCAACTCCACCCAACGTCGTTGCCTAAGATTCAACTCTTTCTGAGACATCAGATACTTCAACTCTTGTGGTCCGTGTACATAGTACACTTCTCACCATGCAGGTAATGTCTCCAAATTTTCAAAGCAAAAACCACCGCAGCTAACTCAATGTCATGCGTAGGATAATTGTGATCATGCACCTTTAACTGTCGTGATGCATAAGCCACCACCTTACCCTCTTGCATCAACACACATCCCAAACCAACGTAGGACGCATCACTATACACCACAAACTCTTTCCCTGATTCAGGTTGAACCAAGATAGGAGCTTGCGTTAAAGATGTCTTAAGCTTCTCAAAAGCCTGCTGTCTCGCTTCCGTCCACTCATACTTAACATCCTTCTGCAACAACTTCGTCAAAGGTGCAGCAATCTTTGAAAACCCATCCACGAACCTCCGACAGTATCCTACCAAACCAAGGAAACTACGGACCTCATGAACAGATTTAGGAGGCTTCCGATTCATCACTTCCTCAATCTTCTGAGGATCAACACGAATCCCCTCAGCAGAAACCACATGACCAAGAAACATAACTTCTCTAAGCCAGAATTCACACTTGCTCAGCTTGGCATAAAGCTGATTCTCCAACAAAGCCTGTAACACAATCCTCAAATGCCCTTCATGTTTCTCCTCAGTATGAGAGTACATGAGAATATCATCAATGAACACCACAACAAATTTATCCAAGTATTCATGGAATACTCTATTCATCATGTCCATGAAAGCTGCAGGAGCATTCGTCAAACCAAACGGCATCACAAGAAACTCATAATGCCCATACCTCGTTCTGAAGGCTGTCTTTGGCACATCCACATCCTTCACCTTCAGCTGATAATACCCCGACCTTAAGTCAATTTTAGAGAACACAGCTGCTCCCCGAAATTGATCAAAAAGATCACCAATTCTCAGCAATGGATACCGATTCTTGATAGTCAACTTGTTAAGCTGACGGTAATCAATGCACATTCTCATAGTGCTATCCTTTTTCTTCACAAACAAGACCAGTGCACCCCAAGGTGACACACTCGACCGAATGAAACCACGATCAAGCAACTCCTGGAGTTGCGTCTTCAGCTCTTTCAACTCTTTAGGTGCCATTCGATAAGGAGTAATGGACACTGGAGTTGTGTTTTCATACAGCTCAATCCCAAACTCCACTTCGCGATTAGGAGGCAATCCAGGCAACTCCTCTGGAAACACACCAGGAAACTCTCGCACAGTCCTGATATCTTGCACTCGTAACTCCTTAGAGCTAGGATTCATCACAAAGGCGAGGTAGGCTTCACAACCTTGCCTCAGCATCCGGCTCGCTTACAATGTAGAGACCACATTGGCAAGAAACTTCACATTCTCACCAACCACCACTACCTCATAATCATCCGCAAGCTTCAACGAAACTCGCTTATTCTCAAAATCCACTACAGCTCGATGCTCAACAAGCAAATCCATACCAAGGATTACATCAAAACCATAGAAAGGCAATTCCATAAGATCAACATAAAAAACATGATCTTGCACAACCAAGGGACATCTTCTATAAAGCTTTCGCGTCACAACAGTCTCACCAAAAGAACTAGTTACACGCATACCAACATCCAAAGACTCAACAGGCAAACCAAGCAATTGAGCATGTTCACGCAATATATATGAGTGTGTAGATCCAGAATCAATCAAGGAAAGTAATGACAAGGATTGCAAAGTGAAAGTACCTGCGATCACATCCGTGTCATTCCTCCCTTCCCTGTGAGCATACACTCTGGCCTGGCCACCACCCTCAGGCTGAACAACTACCACATGAGCCACATTCCTTCCACCATCCTCTCTACGCTGGAAGTTACCACGGCCGCGCCCACGGCCTCTCTGTGGTGCAACAACTCCAGGAGCACGTCCCTGGCCACCACCGGTTAACAGAGGACACTCCCTCCTTATATGATCCGCCGAACCACAGTTCCAGCACAAATTACCGGTCACCACAACAGGAGCCTGTACCTCCCTCGCTGCTCGAGGACAATCACACCTCAGATGACCACGCGATCCACATGTCCAACATGTATTCTGATCAGCTCTCGCCTTGTCCCCCTGAACAGGCGCACCTTGCCCTCCACCACCACGTCTAGCTGAAGACTGATACTTCAGATCACGTCCTCTCTTGTTTCGTCCACCACCGGAACTATACTCAGCAGCTCGCTTGCCCACACTAGAACCAACTCCTCTAGATGATAAACCCAAATTCAACTCGATTTCTTTTGCTCTACCAACCAGCACATCAAAGTCAGTGTACTCAGCAGCCAGCATATAGGTCTTCACTTCCGTCACCAAACCATAACGGAAACATTCACACCTTTCCCGCTCATCAGGGATAAGCTCAGGTGCGTACTGACTGAGTCAGACAAACTGAACCTCGTACTCAGCCACTGACATGCTCCCTTGAGTAAGAGACATGAATTCCCTTTTCTTTTCATCCAGGTACCGTACACCCAGGTACCTTCTTCTTGAACGCGTTCAGAAAGAACGTCCAAGTCACATCAGCATCCTCCATTCCGGAGATAGTGGTTGTCCACCAGGTATACGCATCGTCATGCAACAACGATATTACACAGCCCAACTTCTGCACTTCATTGCAGTTCAATTGTCCCAAAATTCTCTTGGTACTTTCCAACCAAGACTCAGAACCTTCAGCAGACAAACCTCTAAACTCAGTCCCTCCCAGAATGTGCAAGCGTTCCAGAGGTAGTCTAACATTAGCATCTCCCTGATGCCCAACTCCTTGAGCTCCAGCTACCGCCACCAGAAAAGCTCCAGCAATAGCCTGAATCAGCATTGTCATGTCAGGAGCAGCTTGCCCCTGCCCAACTTCAGGTCCAGCCACCCCAGCACCAGCACCAACACCAGCTCCCTCACCCCCAGCACCACTACCACCGGGTGGAGGAGGTAAATCCACCACATTTTCAGCATTCTCTTCATTCTCATTTTGAGCCATAGCTCGCGTATTAATCCTCGTCTCTCTACGAGGTCCCATTCACTAAACAATACAATCACAAATGCAATAAACATAGTCAGGCATCAGCAAGGTAAGCAATCCAAGTACTCAAGCTCACTTCCAATTAAAAACAAATCATTTCAATAGCTTTGATTTGGCAATGGGTCCCTCTAACATGCTTCATCAAAGCACACACCACAATTGTAACATTCTTACAATTCATACATCATACTTCCACTCAACAAGTATACAATCAATCATACACATATCACCCACACAACAATTCCCAAATACTCGAGAACTCGGCTCTGATACCACCAAATGTAACCCCCTTAGCCCGGCCTAGACGGTTGACCCGAACTACGAGGATTACACGGGGAAAACCAAAGTCAACCCGAAAGTCAACCTTGATTAACGACCTTTTTTTCTTTTTAATCTTGTCTAAATGCATATTAACCTTATGTGAACTCTTGAGATAAGCATACTCAAAAATCACAGCAATCGGAAAACATTTAGGGACTCAATTGCACAACATACGAATTTTAGGACCAAATTGTAAATTCTGGAAATTACGAGGACTTTACCAATTTTTAAGTTACCATTATGAAATTAATCATGTTTCATGCTTCTCTGCCAAATTTCAACTTAAACAGACATTCCAAACTCAAACAATTGCACATATAAAAATCAGGACTAAAACGTGAGGATTTCAAAACGTATAACCATAAGATTCAATGCCCAACGGTCGGGTGTTCCGAAACGGGGAAGGACCGTTCCGAAATGCGGGACCGTTCCGAAACTTGTTGCTGAACAGGGCTTGACAGTGGCAAATCTGTTTCGGAACGGCTCTACCCGTTCTGAAACGCCAAGGCCATTTCAGGCCCCTTGTTCCGAAACAGTAGCACCCGTTCCGATACGGGCTGCCCAGAAATGCAGAATTTTTCTGGTTTAACACCCTTTCGACCCAACAAACACATTCATAAGACCCTCTGATCATGCCAACAAGTCATCAAACATTAAGGAATCATAATCGCATCATCAAAACTCAAACATGGCATCATTAAAGGAAAATCCCAAATCTATAGGCATGCATCCTATAAGGAAAATCATGCAATCATCAAATCACCAAAACCAAATACCAAATGGCCCTTTACAAGTTCCAAACACCATAGGCATTAAACCAAACTTAGGGAGTCCAAAACTTCTCCCAAAAACACAATCTAGGTTCCCATTGCCAAATACCAAAAAGCTAATAGTGTTGTGAAAATAGTCACCATACATGAGCTTAGACTTTCACTTGGATCCTTGACCTCCTTGCTGCCCTTTAAGCACTTCAATCTCTGCATTATTGGTTTAAGAAAGAGAGAGCGTAAGCACATAGCTTAGTGAGGAATGCTCAATTAAAACAACACAATAATGCATTTTTGTAAAAACACCTTTCCAAGGCCTTTAGTTTCAAAACATCATTTATCATGCATTTATGCATACAAACCAAGCATCTCTGTAACCCCCTTAACCCGGCCTAGACGGTTAACCCGAATTAAGAAGATTACACGGGGAAAACCAAAGTCAACCCGAAAATCAACCTTGATTAACGACCTTTTTTTTTCTTTTAAAACTTATCTAGTTGCGCATTAACCCTAGACATGTCCACAAGAACAACATACTTCAAGATCATAGCAATCAAAGATCATTCAGGGACTCAATTGCACAAGTTACAACTTTAGGGACCAAATTGTAAATTCTGGAAATTACAAGGTCTTAGCCCAAATTAAAGTTACCAATAAGAAATTAATCATGTTTCATGCTTCTCTGTCAAATTTCAGCTCAAACGGACATCTCAAACTCATACAATTGCATAAACAAGTTTCAGGACCAAAATGCAAACATTTCAGAACATTTAACAATCAAATTCAGAGCCCAACGATCGAGTGTTTCGAAACATGGAGGACCTGTTCCGAAACGCGGGACCGTTCTAAAACTGGTTCCGAAACGAGGCTTGACAGTGGCATTTCCGTTCCGGAACGGTTCCTCCCGTTTCGGAACGCCTAGGCCATTTCAGGCCCCTGTTCCGAAACGGTAGCACCCGTTCCGATACGGCCTGCCCAGATTGCAGAAAATTTGCTGGTTTATCACATAATTGACCCACCAAACATGCTCCAAATGCCACCAAATTATACCAGCAAGTCATTCAACATTTAAGGAACGTAATTGCATCAACCAAACATCAACATGGCATCAATTATGAAAATCCCCAATTCTATAGGCATGCATCCTACTTAGAACCCATTCAAGCATCAATAAACCAAAAACAATCTCATAAAGGCCAATTACAAGTACCAACATTGTTAACAACACAAAACCAACTTAGGGAGTCCAAAATATCTCCCAAAACAACAACATAGGTCCCCCATTGCCAAATACCCAAAAGCTAATAGTTTTAAGAAACGTTCACCATACATGAGCTTAAATCTTCTCTTGGATGCTTAACTTCCTTGCTGCCCCAAAAATGCACTTCAATGCTCTGCATTATTGGTTTAAGAAAAGAGAGAGCGTAAGCAAAAGCTTAGTGAGGAATGCTCATTAAAAACCACACAATAATGCATTTATAAAACACATTTGTAAACCTTAGTTCAAACAACATTCATACATGCTCATATGCATCTTTATCAAGCATTTCATGCTTCAAGTTCATAACATGTCATATTGGCAACAAGTGATACATTCGACAAAAGACTCACATATGGACTTTTAAACACCATTGTGATCTTACAATTTCCAAGGACCACACATGGACTTTTAAACACCATTGTGTCCTTAACAAGAATCATTCATGGACTTTTAAACACCATGACAAGGACCACACAAGGACTTTTAAACACCTTTGTGTCCTTAACAAGAATCTCCCAAGGACTTTTAAACACCTTGGAGTTCTTAAGTAAACAAGGCTTACACAAGGAATTTTAACCACCTTGTAGCCTTAACCAAGAACCAACCATGGACTTTTAAACACCATGTTGTTCTTAAATCCACAAGACTCACCCAAGGAATTTTAACCACCTTGGTGATCTTAACCAAGAACCAACCATGGACTTTTAACCACCATGTTGTTCTTAAATAACAAGTCTCACACAAGGACTTTTAACCACCTTTGTGACCTTAACCATCACTTGCCAATATGCATCATTAACAACAATATTCCACTGTTTTAAAGCATTTATCAAAGCCATTAACATCATGCATCATTAAGCATCAAACCTCATTTAAACAATGATTAAAAACAAGGATCTCTTACCTTGAGCATCCTTCATCACATGGCTTATAAATTCAGCAACTAACATGCTAAAATATGCTTTCAAAATAGAATTTAAAACATGCAAACAATCACATTGCATACAACCATTTCATGGTTCATCATCAAGAGAGTTTTTCCGAAAACTTACTCTTGAGCTTAGTTAAGTTGCTTAGACTTAAACTAAGCTCCCAACCTTCAAAACATTGGTTTCAAAGCTGAAAACCAAAATCCACTCACTGATTCCGTTTCGCCACTTGCCGAAACACCAATCAAGCTCCCAGATCACCACCACTAGGATCCAAAGATGACTCCCCTGTTTTAAACACATCAAAGCAGAGGATTAATGCATCATCATGCATTAATATCTTCAATGAAAGCACCTAAACTCGCTACTTTCATCCACACTCCATTTTCGGCTACCAAACACAACCGAAAATGCATCCAAACAACTCCACAACACTACCCAGCCAAGATTCATCAAATCTAATCATCCTTAAACATCAATTAACACCCAAAAAGGATCTAACATCACCCTTATACCTCCAGCTATAACAAATCACCAAGATCACACCAAAAACAACCAAGAACTCAAGCAAAACTTAGGAAAATTAACCTATTCGGGATTGCCTTGATTAAACCTCAATTACTCATCAATTTAACATTCATTTAACATCAAAAAGACACCTCAAATCACTGCCCAAACAGATCATACGAAATTTTACCAAAATCAACCAAATCTTGCATTTTAAGCCAAGATCAAGAACACAACCTTAAAACCTTTTATAAAACATAAATTAAGGATTGAGAACTTGGGAATTTCAGTAAAGAACTGAGAGTTTAGAGGAGAAGGACGTTCATACCTCCAAACTTGAGTTTCTCCCTTTTTAGAATCAAAATGCTTGAAGATCCAATTAGCAAATGATAAGGTTTTGATGAAGAGATGATTGAAGATCAAAAGGGAATTGAAATGTGATATTTAGGTGACAAAATCAGAGGAAAAAGCTCTGGAGAAATGTGTTTGGTTTGAGAGAAAAGATGAGAGAAAATGAAAATGGAAAATGTGGAAAGTTAGTTGGAAATGTCAAAATATCTTCCCTCCTTTTTAGTTTTATTTAAAAACCATTAATTAAATCTTTAATATTTAGGAAAAATCTGGAGAAACTCCCATTGGGTAAATAGCTCCTTAAAGATTCAAAGTTTCAATCCTTTTTAAAATAGTCACCCAGTTTTCAAAAATTACATTTTGGTCACTAACCAAAATGTCACTCTTCCAAACCTCTTTTTGTAAAATTGATTTCACCATTCACTTATATATAATAAAAGAGGATTTTAAGACATTTTTCCATATTTTTAATGCAACCCGAACTAGGCTTTCCTAATTTCACCTTTTTATATTCGAACCGCACTCCGACCGAACCGGTCCAAACCCAAAACTTCTAAGCCCAATACCGGGGCGTTACAATCTCATGCTTCAATTCATCAACATGTCATATTGGCTTTCAAGTGATAATCTATAACCATTTTACAACTCAAAACACAATCGGATACGCGGATAACAAGCGTTGTCCCATACGCTTCATACACACTACCAATATCAAGGTGGAGTTTACCGGTACAATCACAACCCCTCAACACCCGTGATGGAGTCTACGGTACAATCACAACCCCTCCACATCACTCATTGGTAGTTGTATAACATCACTAACGAGAACACGAGACACACAACACAAGATCCACACATGGACTTTTAACCACCATTGTGATCTTAACCATCTCGTTAGTATACTTGGATGGAGTTTTCGGTACAATCACAACCCCTCAACATCTAAGGCGACTTTATTCACGGTGCACCCAATCCTATAGCCGGCTAACTATATCCGATTCAAGTACTTTTAAACCAACACATCACTTGCCAATATACATCATTTAACATCATCAATCCACTGTTTTAAAGCATTTTACAAAGCCGTTAAATCATCATGCATCACTATGCATCAAAACCACATTTATCAATGTCAAACCAAGGATCTCTTACCTTGAGCATCCTCAAACACATGGCTTACAAAACCAGCATTAAACATGCTAAAATATGCTTTCAAAACAGAATTTAAAACATGCAAAATAATCACATTGCATTCAACCATCACATGGTTCATCAAAAAGAGAGTTTCTCCGAAAACTTACTCTTGAGCTTAGCTAAGTTGTTTAGACTTAAACTAAGCTCCCATAACCTTCCAACATTGGTTTCAAAGCTGAAAACCAAACTTCACTCACCGATTCCATTTCGCAAGCTTGCCGAAACACCGATCAAGCCTCCGGATCAACACCACAAAGATCCGAAGATTCCTCTCATGTTTTAAACACATCAAAGCAGAGGATTAATGCATCATCATGCATTATTATCTTCAACCAAGACACCTAAACACGCTGCTCTCATCAACACTCACATTTCGGCAACCAAACACAACCGAAATCACATCCAAACACCTCTACAACATTACCCAGCCAAGATCCATCAATTCCAAACATTCTTAGACATCAATTAACATCCAAAAAGAGCCTAATCACGTCCTTATACCTCCAGCTATAGCAGAACATCAAAATCATCCCAAAAACCACCATTAACTCAAGCAAAAACTTAGGAAAATCAACCTATTCGGAACTGCATTGATTAAACCTCAATTACACATCATTTATACATCCAAAATACATCAAGAAGACATCTCAAAACAGAGCCCAATCATTTAATACAAATTTATTCAAAATTAAATATAAATCTTGCATTTTAAGCCAAAATCAAGATCACAACATCAAAACCTTTAATAAAACTCAAATCAAGGATTGAGAACTTGGGAATTTCAGTAAAGAACTGAGTATTTAGAGGAGAAGGACGTTCATACCTCTAAATGTGGATTTCTCCTTGTTTAGAGCCAAAATTCTTGAAAAATTTAATAAGCAAATGATGAGGATTTGGTGTAGAAATGATTAGAAATCATTTAGAGATTGAAATCTCAACTTTAGGTGTGAAAATCAAAGGAAAAGTGGCTGTGGAAATGTGTTTGGCTGAGGGAAAATGGAGAGAAAATGAAATGAGAAAATTTTGTCAAAAGTTAGTTATAAAACTAAAATATCTATTTTCCCTCCTTTCCTTTTATTAAATAACATTAAATAAATCTTTAATATTTAAGAAAAATCTGGAGAAACCCTCCCTTGGGTAAATTAGCTCCTTAAAGATTCAAAGTTTCAATCCTTTTAAAACAGTCACCAACTTTTCAAAAATTTCATTTTAGTCACTAACTTGAAATGTCATATTTCCAAACCCCATTTTGTAAAATTGACTTCACCACTCTCTTATATATAATAAAAGAGGATTTTTAGATATTTTTCCATATTTTTAATGCATCCCGAACTAGGCTTTCCCTAAATTCACCTTTTATATTCGAATCGAAATTTAAACCGGTCCGATTCAGACCCTAAACTTCGAAGCCCAAAATTGGGGTGTTACAAGTGAATTTTTGTTTTCAGCTTTGAAACCAATGTTTGAAGGTTTTGGGAGCTTAGTTTAAGTCTAAGCAACTTAACTAAGCCCAAGAGTAAGTTTTCGGAGAAACTCTCTCTATGATGAACCATGAGATGGTTGGATGCAATGTGTTTAATCTGCATGTTTAAATTCTGTTTTGAAAGCATATTTTAGCATGTCTAATGCTGGTTTTGAAAGCCATATATTGAAGGATGCTCAAGGTAAGAGATCCTTGGTTTGACATTGATAAATGTGGTTTTGATGCATAGCGATGCATGATGACTTAATGGCTTTGTCTAATGCTTTAAAACAATGAATTGATGATGGTAAATGATGTATATTGGCAAGTGATGTGTTGGTTTAAAAGTACTTGAATAAGATATAGTTAGCTGGCTATAGGATTGGGTGCACCGTGAATAAAGTCGCCTTGGATGTTGAGGGGTTGTAATGGTACCGTAAACTCCATCCAAGTACACTAACAAGATGTCTAAGATCATAATGGTGGTTAAAATGCCATGTGTAGATCTTGTGTTGTATGTCTCGTGTTCTCGTTAGTGATGTTATACAACTACCAATGAGTGATATGGAGGGGTTGTGATTGTACCGTTAAACTCCATCACCGGTGTTGAGGGGTTGAGATTGTACCGGTAAACTCCACCTTGTGTGTTTGGTAGTGTGTATGAAGCGTATGGGACAACGCTTGTAATCCGCGTATCCGATTGTATTTTGTGTTGAAAAATGGTTATGGATTATCACTTGAAAGCCAATATGCCATGTTGATGTAATGAAGCATGAGATGCTTGTTTATTATGCATTGTTGCATGAGAAATGATGTTTATGAATTTAAAGGCCTTTGAAAGGTGTTTTACAAAGTGCATTATTGTGTTGTTTCATTAGAGCATGCCTCACTAAGCATATGTGCTTACGCTTTCTTTCTTGAACCAATAATGCAGATAATTGAAGTGATTTAAGGGCAACAAGGAGGTCAAGAATCCAAGAGAAAGACTAAGCTCATGTATGGTGACTATTTTTACAACATTGTTAGCTTTTGGTATTTGGCAATGGGAACCTAGGTTGTGTTTTTAGGAGATGTTTTGGACTCCCTAAGTTTGGCATGATGCCTATGATGTTTTGGATATGTAATTGGCCATTATGGTGTTTGCTTTGTTGGTTTGATGATTGGTTGGTTTGGAGTAATAGGTTGCATGCCTATAGATTGAGGTTTTCCCTAATTGATGCCATAATATGTTTTGTTGATGCAAATATGTTCCTTTTATGCATGATGACTTGTTGGCATGATTAGGAGGTCATAGGAATGTGTTTGATGGGCCGAATGTGTGTTAAACCAGATAATTTCTGCATTTCCGGGCAGCCCGTATCGGAACGGGTACTATTGTTTCGAAACAGGGGTCTGAAATGGCCTTGGTGTTTCGAAATGGGTAGAGTCGTTCGGAAACACTTTTGCTACTGCCAAGCCCTATTTCTGAACAGGTTTCGAAACGGTCCTGCATTTCGGAATGGTCAACCCCCGTTCCGGAACACTTGACCGTTGAGCACTGAATTATATGGTTTTATGTTTTGAAATCTTCACGTTTTAGTCCTGAACTTTGTTTATGCAATTGCTTGAGTTTGGGATGTCCGTTTGAGGTGAAATTTGGCAGAGAAGCATGAAACATGACTAATTTCATAATGGCATCTTAAAAATTTGTAAAGTCCTCTTAATTTCCATAATTTACAATTTGGTCCTTAAATTCGTATGTTGTGCAATTGAGTCCTCTATTGCTTTCTGATTGCTGTGATATTTGAGTATGCTTATCTCAAGAGTACGCTTATGGTTAATGTGCATTTAGACAAGTTTAAAAAGGAAAAAAAGGGTCGTTAATCAAGGTTGACTTTCGGATTGACTTTGGTTTTCCCCGTGTAATCTTCGTAGTTCGGATCAACCGTCTAGGCCGGGCTAAGGGGGTTACACGGTTTGTTAAAGCCTTTGAGGATACCAGAATGGGAATGGGAGAGGATTACGATGGATTTTGTGTTCAGTTTGCCTTTAACCTCGTCAAAGAAGAACTACATTTGGGTGATTATGGGAATGGAAATGGGAGAGGAAGTGTGCGCATTTCTTAGTTGTGCATACTACGTATACGTTGGATAAGCTGGTAGAGTTGTACATTGCTGAGATAGTGTGTTTTCATTGTGTACAAAAATATATAGTGTCGGATAGAGATCCGAGGTTTACAACGAGGTTTTGGGAGTGCTTGCATATAGCTTTGTTTACAAGGCTTAATTTCAGTACATCGTATCATCCTCAGATGGATGGATAGTCGGAGCGAGTTATCCAAGTGCTGGAGGATATGTTGAGATGTTGTGTTATAGATTTCTAAGGTTTTTTGGAAAAACAGTTGCCTTTGGTGGAGTTTTCCTATAATAATACTTTTCAAGCGAGTATACAAATGACTCCATATGAAACTTTGTATGAGAGAAGGTTTAGAACGCCTCTTTGTTGGGCGGAGGGTGGGCAAAAGTTTGTTTCCTTACCGGATTTGCTTCAGGGAACGACTGAGAAGGTGAAGCTTATTTGTGAACGGTTGAGAGCTACACCGGATCGTCAAAAGTGTTATGCAAATTTAAAGCGTAAGGAGATTGATTTTGCGGTCAGAGATCGCGTGTTCATGAAGGTATCGCATGGGAAGGAGGTGATGAGGTTTGGACGTAAGGGTAAGCTCAGTCTAAGGTTTATTAGACCTTATGAGGTTGTGGAGCGTGTTGGTCTTGTTGCATATCAGTTGAGGTTTCCTCCCGAGTTGGAGAAAATTCATGATGTATTTCATGTTTCGATGTCGCAAAGATATTGTAAACATCATGCAACAAGTATCAATTCCTTCACAGCAATTAAACCATTGCTGCACAAAATCAAGCCTTCCAAGCGTATTCACCAATATGCTAAGCTTAGAATAAAACATGCATTTGCCACAATATGCATCATCAACATTTTCATAATATTTCAATACATTATATTGTCTTACAAGTGATTAGCAACATTCTCATTTCTAAAAAATATATCGGATACACGAATTACCAAGGGTTGTCCCAAACCCGTGATACACTCTACTAGCATCTCAAGGCTCACACACGTGAGCAACCCTCCACCGTCGTGACACCCGTGGTAGAGTATTCAGTATAATTACAACCCCTCAACACCACTCATCGGTAGATGTATAACTGTTCAGATTTAGGGGGCTCGATTCCTTCAACCGTTCTTGCTCGCCAAGTGTGGAGAAGTTGGATAATTTGGGTGTAAATGTGGGAAGGAAAAAATAGACAATTAACACAAGGATTTATAGTGGTTCAACCTTCTAACCAAGGTCTACATCGACTACCTTAGCTTTCCACTAAGGATTTCCAAACAAATTCACTAAGAATTTCGTCCCCTTTTCTAGGATTAGGAGGAAACCGTTACAACGATCAAGCTTTCTACCCAAAGCTTGATCAATCACTCTCTTACACAAGAAAGACTTAGCAAACTAGAAATCCCTCTAATAGGTAATTGTTTGCACTATGAAGCTCTCACACAAAACCTAAACACTTGAGCAAATTTAACAATATTTAGCTCACTAGTGGTGTCTAAGCAAAGAATGTACAATTAAAGCTCTAGACACAATTTGCCATCATAATGTTGTAACAATTGAAGCATTAACCATTACAAGATGCTTGGAGGTCCCTTTTATACTCCTTCCCAAAAAATAATAAGATACACTTAAGCAAACTTAAACCCTTAATTAAGAATGAAAGACTTAGACCTTTTTTAGGTTTTTTAAATAATCAAACTTGGAATAAATAAAAATGCTCAACACATTAAATTTGTATACTGTTTGAAAAGGTGAAATTAATTTAATGCGATGTCTTGTCAAATGGGAATGACGGGTTAGCTCCAGAAATGTTGGCGGTGATTAAAGTTCATCTCCCGGGTGATAAGACCGTTAAAACAGTTTGATATTAATTAAACGGACAAATAAAGTCGAACCTTCGTGAACTTGCAAATTCCAGTTTTGAAAACGATTTTAAAATCAGTTAGGTACCAATTTTGGGCGTCGTGGGGATGCTAACCCTTCGCCACGCGTAATCGACCCTCGAACATGTTTTCTTGTTTTCGTAGACCAAAACTGTTGTTTTATTAAAACAAAATATTTTATTAAAATAACCTTGTTTTAAAGTGATCCAATCACACTTTTTCAAAAATATTGGTGGCGACTCCGTGTTTTTAAAAGTTTTCCAAAAAGTCGAAGCTTGAAAGGGTTGCGACAGCTTGGCGACTCCGCTGGGGAAATGTTTTTGTTTATTTATAATAAACACAAAAAAGGGTCCGACCACAAATCGATTTTAAATGGTTTTCAAAAAAAGTTTTTTAAAATATTATGGAATTTGTAAGTTCATAAAAGGTTTAATTTATTTGTCCATTTAAATGAATATAATTCTATTTTACGCATTTAAGACTTAATTCCAAGCTCTATTTTCGAGCTTTGTCCCATTCATTTAAGTGGGGGAAACACGCTTTGCTCATGTAAGAATATTGATTCTTCGTATGAGCCTAGCAAGTACCTTCGGGACTCATTCCATTATCTTCGTACGGGTATTGATTCTTTGAGAAGGCATCGGTGGTGAGTCCTCCTGAGTTGAACTTGATTCATTTGAAGCCTATAACGGGTGAGAATCGAGGGCCTTGCTACCCTTAGTAGGGGACAACAAGGACAGCTCGAGTACCCTTTTAGAACCGAACCAAGTTTAAGAATTTAGAGCCTACCCCAATAGAGCCATGTGGAAAGCCTAGGGTGTTGAGTCTGGTCAAAGTCGTAAGAATAATTCTTGGAGACATATCCTACAATGTTGGAATGACTGCCCAGAATTATTATGCAATTGAATTGTTTTGGATCTTTAGGGTTTTGTTTCTATTTTTTAAGAGTACTAACCTTTTCATGTGTAGGTTTTGTTTTGTTTTGTGGCATATTTATTTGCATGCATCCCATATCTGAGGGGATCGATTTTAAGGCGTGTTGCTCAATCAGAGAAAGCTTATGCCATGGATGGAAGGTACCTAAAGGAGGAAGACTACACGTAAACAATGTGAATTTGTCGAATGGTCACGCGGAGGAAACATCGAAGTATGCTCGCATCAGCACCAAGCAGAATACCGTAAGTCGCAAGTAGGACCACTTTGACGGTCCAACCAAGCAGAATTTGAAATTGATCATTGATCTACTCGACTTTGGGGCAACGTCAAAGGACCCTAGAGCGAGACGAGTTCGATAAGAGCATCACATCCTAAATTGAAGACGTAGCAAAGCATGTGGTGTCAAGAATCTATGTTCTTCTCCCCTCGTCGGATCGTCAAGGTGGTACCAAGGCTTTAAAGTTTGATTAAAGAAATGAGTGCTCAGATTGAGACGTATTTTTAGGACCTTCGTCATCCAATGGAAGCTACATCTAGAGCAACACCTTAGTAGAGTTGATGACCCTTCGTCTGTATTCATGCTTTTGCATACATATATTTGTTTCCATGCGTTTTTTTATGTTTGTTTGCATTAAATAATGTTCTGATCATTGTATTCATACATGTATATAAAAAGATTAATTTTGGAAATTTCCATTTAAGTAGTAAAGATCCCACGCAAACACGACTAGAGCCATGAACACTGAGGAAAGATTGACAACTCTGGAAGCAAAACAGAAGAGCATCCATGATAAGCTTGAGAAAATGGAAAATGATCTGAAGAAATGGATTGAGATATCACACCGAAAAGTAGTCAGCCAAATCGTAACCATGTTTGGGTTCAAAGACCTAGAAGCAAGACAAGACACCAACAATTTCTCAAGGATGGCTTTCGTACATTCACGGATGCAAAAGGAAGTGGATTCACCTAAAGTCAAGATCTCACCTCATTTTATAGAATCTTTTGCATGTATTGAATTAAAAGACAATACCGATGAGGTTCGCAACCACGAGGTGTCTGACCTCAATGAAGTAACTGACAAGGCAAAGGTTGAGAAGAAATGGGAAGACCGCTACAAGAAGTTGGAGGAAATGATTAAATCTTCTTAAGAAAGAAGTAATTATGGTGGCATAGATGTAAGAGATTTGAGTCTAGTATCTGACCTGGTGGCTCCTCCAAAGTTCAAGGTCCTCGACTTTGAAAAGTATAATGGAACTACATGCACATTGGCACATTTGACCATGTACTGTAGGAAAATGTCACAAAATTTAGAAGATGAGAAGTTGTTTATCCACTGTTTCCAAGATAGTCTATCTGGGACTGCTATTTGATGGTATGCTAAACTGAGTTGGGTCAACATATGCACTTAAAGAGATCTATCGAAAGCTTTCCTCAAACAATACAAGTATATGACAGATATGGCCCCAAGCAGGATTGTACTGCAGAATAAGGAACAAAAGCTCAATGAGAACTTCCGCCAGTATGCCCAGAGATGGTGAGATATGGCAGCCCAAGTTCAACATCCACTGTCAGAAAATGAGGTTACTCCAATGTTTGTGGAGACTCTAAATGGTCCTTTCTATGACTGCATGTTAAATCACGCCACCGAAGGTTTTGCAGACATGGTCATGAATGGAGAATTGATATTAAAAGCCATCAGAAGTGGAAGACTCGTGAGAGAAGAATATGGCGAACGCATTTAGAGTTTCGTCACGAAGATTGATGGAGGCAAGATTGGTTGGAATTCATGCTTTCTAGAACAATGCATAATTTTCTCTAGGCATTTGGGATCATGCTTAGAACCAACCCTTTTGCTATTGCCCTTTTGCATTTTTTTCAAGTGGCAAACATTTCTCATTTTTGTTTCATTATTTTTCCTTCTTTTCATTCTTCATCCATTTCTTTTCAAGCATACATATTTCTTTGCAGACTCCTTATTATTGATCATATGAATGATTCTTGAATCTAATCCCGAGATAGAGGGGCAAAATGTGTGTTCAATGATTAATGGGGAAATCCCATATACAGATTATGAGTGAATTTTCCTCTCAGACATTGTTGTTAAGGTCTTTGAATGAAGTGATAACTCTATAACATCTACAAACTGAAGATTGCTTTTCTTCAACGATGTTTGTGTGTGAAATGACATTTGGCATTCCTTCATTTCCCTTCACGAATAAGAAAAATCCATTTGTTGTCCCCCATTGAGCCTAATATTTTTCTTGTGATTTAACCCTAACCAAAGATCACTCCCCACACCGGGGGCAAAGAAAATGAAAAGTTTTTTTAGAAAACACATGTTAGATCAAGTTGAATGTCCTAAACTAAAAATGAAAAGGGCACAAAAAGGTAAAACAATAAAAAAAATAAAAGATAGAAAAAAGAGAGGAAATAAGAAGAAAAAAAGAAAAAGAAAGAAGAGAAGAGAAGAGAAAAAGGGAGAAAGAAAAAGAGAAGAGAGGAGGAAATAAATGAAGAAAGAAGAAATGCGAAGGAAAATTTGAAATCCTTCAAATGAAATGTGTACTAGAAAAGGAAATGAACTCTAAGGTGAAAACCCAAAATGGGCAGTCTAGAGCGATCCAAAGAATAAAAGAAGAACAGAAATTTCATGAAGAAAGTTGATCCTTGGTTTAATCACCCTTAAAATATGAATTTGAGCCTATATATCCTTTCTTTGGAAACCTGAGCCTAGCCTACATTACAAGCCTTAAAAGACCATTTGGATCACACACGAATATTTGAGAAAAGGAGTTCATCTTCAGAACACATTCCGCATAATTGAGTTAACCTTTCTTTAGGGACTTCGAGTCCAATGTCTGATTGAGATTAGAAAAGTAGGAAAATTTAAATTTGGGGAGTGTGTGAGTAAAAGAGAGCCACCAAAAAGTGAGGCACTACCCGGTTGATGGATTCTTGAATCATTCATGCTTTGAATTTTGAGGCATCTGAATTTGCCTTATTCTTGTGTTAGTCATGCCTATTTTCTTAAGACCCCATTTTTAGCCTTTTCTTGCGTTTGCTATGACTTTTTCCTTTGAACTATTATTTCTAGAATTTTTCTTGCATCTTACAAGTAGGCTGACATAGATTCATGAAAAGCAAAAGATTTCTTGGTATTGATCTTAACTGTAGGAGACCATGAGTGAATGTTTTCATCTCTTCAGAAAACAATTGAACGGGGGCATCACCTTCCATGAGAAGGTAAAAAAAGGAAAAAGAAGATGTACATGCGTTGAAGAGTTTGAAGTGAGTCATGTTGTCAAGTAAGATCAACATATAAGATACAAAAGCTCGAAAGCATGAAAGAGATAGAATTGCACTTGAGAAGCAAATCAAGCCATCAGATTGGGACCAGTTTACGTTGGCCAAGGATTCAGGACCTTCAGTATTAATGGCATGAGAAGAAGAGATTAAAGCGCCAACATCATTCAAGGTGGAAATAAGCTTTTACATGCAAGCAATTCAAGATATCCTGCAGGGGAAAGAATTTGAGAATTCACAAGAAGCACCGAAGGTGTTTAATAAGGGGCATATGAAGACTTGAAGCTTTCAAGACCACACAAGGAAGCCTTTCACTCATTATGGATGTATGAACTACAATGATAGTAGATCTTGAGACATTTGCTCACGAAGGTCGAATGTTTCCGACGAAGCAAAGAGATATTGAGAATGGCAAAGCATTGACAGTTCAAGAAGTCTGTTCTTCCAGCTAGGAGTACAAGATCATTGGATTAAGTGAGCAAAGATTATATGTTTTCCATTAGTCAAAAAATACAGTGAAAAAAAGTATAATTGCTTATTTGGATTGAGCAAGCAAACGTGTGGAACAATTAATTTTGAGAAAAAGAATTCAAAAAGCAAAAGAAATGAGACATGCATTCATGTTTTAGGCATCCCTAGGGGCATGCACATCATAACTGCATTGAATATTGCATTTTTCAAGAACGTGAAGGACCTTTCAGCAAAAGAACTCGCCTATCTTTTCGAGCATTTGGAGAATGGAACCCGCTTATTCATCAAAATGTAAGGTGGATGAAACGCTTTTTGGAACCTACCTATCTATTCGGGCTTAAGGAGAATGGAGTTGGCTTATTCATCCAAGCATAAGAATGATGAAATTTTTCAGAAGATTCGCTTATCTGTTCGGGCTGAACGAGAATGGAGTTCGCTTATTCATCCAAGTATAAGAAGGATGAAATTTTTAAGAAGATTCGCATATCCGTTCATGCGTAAGGAGAATGGAGTTCGCTTATTCATCCAAGTGTAAGGAGGATGAAATTTTTCAAAAGATTCACTTATATGTTCAGGCGTAAGGAGAATAGAGCTCGCTTATTCATCCAAGCATAAAGAGGATGAAATTTTTCAGAAGATTCACCTATCCATTCAAGCGTAAGGAGAATGTAGGATGCTTATTCATCCAAGCATAAGAAGGATGAAATTTTTCAGAAGATTCACCTCTTCGTTTAGGCGTAAAGAGAATGAAGTTTGCTTATTCATCCAAGCGTAAGGAGGATGAAACCTTTTGAAGCATGTTTGCTTATTCATCCAAGCATAAGGAGGATGAAATTTTTCAGAATAATTTGCCTACCTATTGGATCATTTGGGAGAATAGAACCCAGCTCAGCTATTCAGGCATTTGGGAGAATAGAACCCAACTCAGCTATTCGAGCATGAGGAGAATAAAATCATCCTATCTATTTGAGCATGGAACCCAGCTCAGCTATTCGGGCAATTGGTAGAATAGAACCCAACTCAGCTATTCGAGCATAGTGAGAATAGAACCAGCCCATCTATTCGGGCGTTTGGAGAATGGAACTTAGCTTAGCTATTCAAGCATAAGAAGAATAGAACCAACCTACCTGTTAAGGTGTTTGGAGAATGGATGTAACACCCCCTTCACGGTCTGGTAGAGAATCGGGTCAGAATGTGTTACCAGAAAACAAAACGACAAATAGTGTTATAGATTTCATTATAAACTCATGAATGGTCAATGGATAATGTCCAACATATAGCCAATGCATCCTTTAATTCTTTAATCCAACATATAGCCAATGCATCCTTTAATCCATGGTTATCTTTTCCCATTTCCATTTTGGTGGATCAATAGGTTGCAAGAGTCCTGTAGGGGCACAATGTTCTGCCTTCACACGTTGACACGTGAGGCACTTGGAAATATAATCAATAATAGCCCGCTTCATGACTGGTCACCATTATAGTTCAAGTAGATCTTTATACATTTTCACAGACCCAGGGTGAACGGAAAAAGAACTCGAATGAGCTTCAGTAAGAATGTCGGTACTGAGAGTTTCATCATTAGGCATGCAAACTCTATCATGAAAACATAGGAGTCCTTCAGAATTAATTCTAAATTTTGGATTATCTAATAGTTTAGAAACAATGGCTTGGAGCTCGGAATCTTGTTCTTGCAAGTCCTTAATTTGTGAAATGATGGTAGACTGAACTTGAAGTTCAGCTACAAGGCATTGATGCTTTTGAAGCTGGAAGTGAGCGTTAATTGCTCGAGGAGCTACAAGAGAGTGATGTAACAATGAGTTAGCATGTTTCACCATGCTTATAACTTCAAATTCCTAATCAAAGCTTACCAGGTAGAGGTTTGCGACTGAGTGCATCAGCTACAACATTGGCCTTGCCCGGATGATACTCAATGACTACATCATAATCCTTAAGAAGTTCCATTCACCTCCGTTGTCGAAGATTCAACTCCTTTTGTGTCAACAAGTACTTGAGGCTTTTGTGATCATGGAAAAGATAGCATTTCTCCCCGTAGAGATAATGCCTCCAGATTTTCAATGCAAAGACAACTGCAGCCAATTCTAGGTCGTGGGTGGGATAGTTCATCTCATGTGGCTTAAGTTTCCTTGAAGCGTAAGCAATAACCTTACCTTCTTGCATCAATATGCATCCTAACCCAAGATGTGAGGCATCACTATAAACTGTATAGTCTTTTCCAGACTCAGGCTGGGTCAAGACATGTGTATGGGTTAGGACTTGTTTCAGCTGATCAAAGCTTCGTTGTTGGACTTCGGTCCAAACAAAAGGTGTCTCCTTTTGCACCAATTTAGTTAAAGGGGCGGCTAACATTGAAAATCCTTTCACGAACCTACGTTAATATCCAGCAAGCCCGAGAAAACTTCTAACCTCACCAACATTCTTCGGCGGATGCCAATCCACAATAGCTTGAATTTTCTTCGGATCCACCTGAATACCCGAAGCTAATACGACATGCCCCAAAAATGCCACTTCAGTGAGCCAGAATTCATACTTGGAAAACTTCGCGTACAATTGTTTCTCCCTCAAAGTTTGTAGTACAATACGAAGGTGGTCTCGGTCTTCCGATTCATTCTTGTAATAAATTAAGATATCATCTATGAACACAACAAAAAATTTATCAAGATAGGACCCGAATACCCGATTCATTAAATTCATAAAATTTGTCGGTGCATTCGTTAGTCCGAAAGGCATTACTAAGAATTCGTAGTGTCAATATCTTCTACGAAAGGCAGTCTTGGGCACATCACACTCCTTGACTTTCATTTGATAGTAACCCGACCTTAGATCAATCTTGCAGAACACAGAAGCATATTTTAATTGATCGAACAAGTCGTCTATCTTGGGCAAAGGATACTTATTCTTAATGGTGACTTTGTTCAGTTGTCTATAATCAATGCACAAATGCATCGAACCATCCTTCTTCTTGACAAAAACAACCGGGGCTCCCCAAGGTGAAGAGCTCGGTTGGATAAAACCCTTGTTCATAAGGTCTTGAATTTGAGCTTTTAATTCCTTCAACTCCACAGCTGACATCCGATATGGTGCAATGGAAACTGGAGCAGTCCCAGATTTCACCTCAATACCAAATTCTACTTTATGGGTTGGGGCAATCCCGGAAGCTCGTCAAGAAAAACATTTGAGAATTTATTTATTGTATCAATTTCATGGATCCGAGGTTCATTCTTGGATTCGGTGGACAATACACACAACATGAAGTTCCGAGATTCCATCAACATTATCCTTTCCTTGCCAAGGCCTCGAAGATACAATTTTTGCTTACTGCAATCTACCCACACTTTATGGTTACTAAGCCAATCCATGCCTAGGATCGCATCAATCTCATGGATTGGTAAAACTAATAATTTCGCAGGGAACGAAATTCCTTGACTAAAGATTGGACAATTCTTACATACAAGACTTAGAGTGACACAATCACCTAATGGATTTGTCACAGACACCTTCGTTGCTAAAGGTTCACTAGACATCATATGTCTTTTAACCAATTCCAGGCTTATAAAAAGAATGTGTAGATCTAAGATCAATCAATACATACAATGAGTGGGCATATAACATAACGGTACCTACAATAACATCAGGCTCGTCATCTTCCTCGCGGCCTCTCACATGATAAATTTGGGCGGAGGTTTTCGATTCTTGCTTATTGCCCTGCTTCCCGGATCCACCTGGCCTACCTGATGCTCCTGAAGGTTCTTGTGTTGGCCCTTTTCCTCGAAAGGACTGAGCGGGTGAAGTGATGTCTCCGTGCACAGCCACTAACTTGGAGGGATTCTAAGGACAATCCCTGATAAAATGTCCTTGTTCCCCACAGAAGAAACATGCTCTCGTCTGCTTGTGACATTGTAACGCCCCAATTTTGGGCTTAGAAGTTTTGGGTTCAGACCGGTTCGGTCGGGTTGCGGTTCGAATATAAAAGGGTGAATTTAGGAAAACCTAGTTCGGGTTGCATTAAAAATATGGAAAAATGTCTTAAAATTATCTTTTATTATATATAAGAGAAAGGTGAAATCAATTTTACAAAATGAGATTTGGAAGAGTGACATTTTGGGTTAGTGACCAAAATGTAATTTTTGAAAACTGGGTGACTGTTTTGAAAAGGATTGAAACTTTGAATCTTTAAGGAGCTATTTACCCAAAAGAGTTTCTCCAGATTTTTCCTAAATATTAAAGGTTTAATTAATGGTTTTTAAATAAAAGTAAAAGGGAGGGAAGATATTTTGGCATTTTCCAACTAATTTTTCCAAATTCCCATTTTCCTTTTCTCACAATTTTCTCTCAACCCAAACACATTCTCCAGTACATTTTCCCTCTGATTTTGTCATCTAAATAACACATTTCAATTCTCTTTTGATCTCTAATCATCTCTTCAACAAAACCTTGGCTTTAGCTTATTGAATTTCCAAGAATTTTGGTTCCAAAAAGGGAGAAACTCAAGTTTAGAGGTATGAACGTCATTCTCCTCTAAATTCTCAGTTCTTTACTGAAATTCCCAAGTTATCAATCCTTGAATTGTGTTTTATTAAAGGTTTTACAATTGTGTTCTTGATCTTGGCTTTAAAATGCAAGATTTGGTTAATTTTGATGAATTTTCGTATGATCTGATTGGGCATTGTTTTGAGATGTATTTTTGATGTTAAATGAATGTATAATTGATGAGAAGTTGAGGTTTAATTAATGCAATCCCGGATAGGTTGATTTTCCTAAGTTTTGCTTGAGTTTTTGGTTGTTTTTGGAGTGATCTTGATGATCTATTATTGCTGGAGGTATAAGGACGTGGTTGGGATCATTTTGGATGTTAATTGATGTTTAAAAATGGTTAGAAGTGATGGATCTTGGCTGGGTTAAGTTTTGGGAATGTTTGGATGTGATTTCGGTTGTGTTGGTAGCCGAAATGTTGGATTTGCTAAGAGCAGCGAGTTTTAGTGTGTTGCTGGTGTTTTTAATGCATTATGATGCATTAATCCTCTGTTGTTATGTGCTTGAAACAGGGGAGAATCATCCGTAAGCAATAGAGTTGGCGTTGAAGGTTTCGGATGCTTGGAAGGCTTGTTGGCTAGCCTTGTTTTGTGTATCGGTGAGTGAAGTTGGGTTTTCAGCTTTAAAACCAAGGTTTGAAGGTTTTGGGAGCTTAGTTTAAGTCTAAACAACTTAGCTAAGCTCAAGAGTAAGTAAATGAAATTTCTCTCTTGGTTTGTGTATGAAGTGGGTTTTGAAGCACTTGTGATTGTTGGATGCAATGCATGTGATTTGCATGTTTAAAATTCTGTTTTGGAAGCATATTTTAGCATGGTTTAATGCTGGTTTTGAAAGCCATGTGTGAAGGATGCTCAAGGTAAGAGATCCTTGGTTTTGTGCATTGAAATTGTGGAATTGATGCATAGTGTTGCATGTTGTTTAATGGCTTTGTTAAATGCTTCAAAAACAGTGGATTAATGATGGTAATTGGTGGTTTTGGCATTTTGGTTATGCTTGTAAAAAAATGGCTTAATGTGGTAAGAAGGTTATATTGGCAAGTGATGTAAGTGGTTCTTGGTTACTTAAATCGGATATAGTTAGCCGGCTATAGGATTGGGTGCACCGTGAATAAAGTCACCTTGGATGTGGAGTGGTTGTGATTGAACCGGTAACTCCATCCAAGTACACTAACGAGATGGTCAAGAACACCATGGTGGTTAAAATTCCATGGGTGGGTCTTGTGTTAAGGTCATAATGGTGGTTAAAATTCCATTTAAGGACCTTGTGCTTGTTAAGATCACAATGGTGGTGTAAAGTCCATGTGTGGATCTTGTGTTGTATGTCTCGGATCTCGTTAGTGATGTTATACAACTACCAATGGGTGATGTTGTAACCCCCGTAGCCCGGTCTGGACGGTTGACCCGAACTACGAAGATTACACGGGGAAAACCAAAGTCAACCCGAAAGTCAACCTTGATTAACGACCCTTTTTTTTTCTTTTTAATCTTGTCTAGATGCACATTAACCTTAGATGTGATCACACAAACACCATGCTCAAAGATCACAACCATCAGAGATCAAACAGGGACCCAATTGAACAAATTACAACTTTAGGGACCAAATTGTAATTTCTGAAAACTTTAAGGACTTAACCAGATTTTAAGTTACCAACTTAAAATTAAACATGTTTCAAGCTACTCTGCCAAATTTCAGCTCAAACGGACATCCCGAACTCATACAATTGCACAAACAAGATTCAGGACCAAAATGCAAACATTTTGAAACATTTAACCGCCCATGTCAGCCCCCAACGGTCACTCGTTCCGAAACAGGCCAAGCCCGTTCCGAAACACGGGACCGTTCCGCAACGCGTTCCGCAACGGGGGTCTGGCAGAATGCCTTCCGTTTCGGAACGGTGGCACCCGTTTCGGACGCCTGGGTTCATGCAGGGCACCCGTTCCGAAACGGTGTTACCTGTTCCGAAACGCCTAGCCCAGAATGTTGCATTTTGCTCACTCAAACACACAATTGATCATTCAAACATGCTCCAAAAGCCACCAAACTTTACCAGCATGCAATTCAACATAAAAGAGACATTCTTGCATCAACAATTCAACAAAAACACAACATATAAGAAAAGCCCCAAATCTATAGGCATGCTTCCTACACAAGCAACCATTTAGGCACAAACCTTCCAATTCAAACTCATTAAAACCAATTCATGTTCCAACAACATTAGCAACAACATTTAAACAGTCTTGATCAAACATAAACGATCACATACACTTAAACCCGAGAGATTCTACCCCATTGCCCTTATTAACTATAGCTATTCACCGAGACATACATCTCCATTGGAGTCCACCTTGAATCCCTTGCTCCTTGCTGCCCAAACTTCAAGAATCTGCATTGATGGACAAAAAGGAGCGTAAGCACATAATGCTTAGTGAGGAATGCTCAAAACCAAAACACCATCAATGCAGCGGGTCATTAAAACACTTATAAAACAAACCCGATTTCTTTACCAAAGTCATGTTTGAAAACCCTTTTCAACATCAAGCTCAATCATGCATAAACACCATATGCCAAGCTTAAACAAAACCATGGAAAACACTCCCATTACACAACATACCTTTCTTAAACTTGAAAACCACATCAAGCAAGAAACCTTTTAAAAACCATAGCTCAAATATACTATCACATGCATTTAACCAAGGCAACATAAAACCATAACATCTTCTTCACATGCCTTTAAAACAAGTCTTACAAGACTCCAATGCAATATAGATATTTCAAGCTCACATGCATCATTTACCAAATGATTACCAACACTTGTTCAACTTAACAAGTAAACATGCATTCACTAGCATCATACACTTTTCATGCAACAATGCATCTTTTCAAGCATCCCATGCTTCACATGCAATCATGCATCAATTCAAGCATCTCATGCTTCACATGCAACCATGCATCATTTCAAGCATCTCATGCTTCACATGCAACCATGCATCATTTCAAGCATCTCATGCTTCACTATGATCAAGAACATTACATTGGCTTCCAATTGATCAACCACATCCACTTTCCAACTCAACAACCCGATCGGATACGCGGATTCCGAGCGTTGTCCCTACGCTCCCTACAACCTACCAATCCAAGGTCCTCGAATGGGCAACAACCTCCATTATGACCTCAACAACCAAGGTCCTCGAGTGGGCAACAACCTCCACTATGACCTCATCATCCTAAGGTTCCCATGTATGGACTTTTAAACACCATACAACCTTAGCTTTTTCCCCAAGGTTCCCATGTATGGACTTTTAACCACCATACAACCTTGACATGCACAAGATTCTCCCGTATGGACTTTTAACCACCATACAACCTTTGCATAACCGATTGGTAGTTGTAGAACATCACTAACGAGATCCGGGACATCCCACACAAGATCCACACATGGACTTAACACTGCCATTGTGATCTCAACAAGCACAAGGTTCTCACATATGGACTTTGAACCACCATATAACCTTTGCTCAACCAAGGTCCTCAAATGGGCAACACCTCCATTATGACCTCAACAACCAAGGTCCTCGAGTGGGAAACAACCTCCACTATGACCTCATCTCGTTAGGATACTTGAAGGGAGCTTATCCGGTCCACTCTTGACCACTCCACCTCCAAGGCGACTTAATTCACGGTGCACCCAATCCTATAGCCGGCTAACTATATCCGATCAACAAACCAAGAACCATTTGCATCACTTGCCAATATAACCATCTTACCATATTAACCCAATGTTCCACATGCATAAACAAGATGCAAAATCATCACAACATTAGCCCAATGATTCACATGCATAACCAATATGCAAAACCATTACCTCATTAATCCAATGATTCACATGCATAACCAATATGCAAAGGATAACATTTACCATCATCAATTCACTGTTTTAAAGCATCATACAAAGCCATTGAAACACCATGCAACATCATGCATCAAAACCACATTTTCAATATACAAAACCAAGGATCCCTTACCTTGAGCATCCTTCTCAAATGACTTTCAAAACCAGCATTAAACCATGCTAAAAACATGCTTACAAAACAGAAATTAAATCATGCAAAACACATGCATTTCAATCATCAACCACATTTGCTTTTAAAACCAAATCACACACAATTCAAGAGCAAAAACCCATTCACTTACTCTTGAGCTTAGAAAAGTTGTTTAGACTTACACTAAGCTCCCAAAAACCTTCAAACCTTGTTTTAAAAGCTGAAATCCCAACTTCACTCACCGATAACCAAAACAAGACTAGCCAACAAGCCTTCCAAGCTTCCGAAACCTTCCGCAAACACCTCCAAAGCTCACGGATCAAACTCCCCTGTTTCAAGCACACAAAAACAGAACATTAATGCATCCTTATGCATTAAAACACCAGCAACAACAACACAACTCGCTGCTCATCACAAATCTAACAATTTGGCTACCAAACACAACCGAAATCACCTCCAAACATTTCCAAAACTTAACCCAGCCAAGATCCATCACTTCTAACCATTTTTATACATCAATTAACATACAAAATGATCACAACCACGTCCTTATACCTCCAGGTATAACAGATCACCAAAAACACTCCAAAAACAACCAAAAACTCAAGCCAAACTTAGGAAATTCAACCTATCCGGGATTGCATTGATTAAACCTCAACTTTTAATCAATTTAGCATTCATTTAACATCATTTTGACACTCCAAAACACTGCCCAAACAGATCACACGAAAATTTCACCAAAATCACCAAATCTTGCATTTTAGCCAAAAATCAAGATCTCAATTGAAAAGCCATTAACAAAACATAAATCAAGGATTGAGAACTTAGGAATTTCAGTAAAGAACTGATATTTTAGAGGAGAAGGACGTTCTTACCTCCAAACTTGAATTTCTCCATTTTAGAGCCAAAAAGCTTGATGAAACAACTTGCAAATTGAGAGGTTTTGTTGATGAGATGATTAGGAATCAAATGAGAGTTGAAATGAGAGATTTAGATGTCAAAATCAGAGAAAGAAATCTGGAGAATTTTGTTTGGGTTGAGAGAAAATGAGAGAAAAGGGAAATTGAGAGAAAATGGAAAATTAGTTATGAAATTGGTTAAAATGATTTCCCTCCCTTTCTTAATCTTTAAAAATCAGAATAAAGCCTTAAAATATCTTAGAAAAATCTGGAGAAACTCTTTTTGAAATAATAGCTCCTTAAAAATTCAAAGTTTCAATCCTTTATAAAACTGTCCCGCAACTTTCAAAAATTACATTTTGGTCACTAGCCAAAATGTCAACCTTCCGAACCTCATTTTCCAAAATTGATTTCACAGTTCACTTATATATATTAAAAGATGATTTTAGAACATTTTTCCACATTTTTAATGCAACCCGAACTAGGCTTTCCTAAATTCACTTTTATATATTCGATCAGCACTTTGACCGAACTGGTCAACGCCCAAAACTTCCGAGCCCAAAACCGGGGCGTTACAACTCTCCCCCCCTTAGGAAATTTCGTCCTCGAAATTTCAACCGGCGAAAAGAGAACCACAACCTTCTCAAAGCAACACACAAGACAACACAACCACCTCAACTTCACTGAACACATTCCACACAAAACCTCCACCATACATTGTTCACAAATCCAAACTCTCAAAGGTAACCACGACTTAACCTTCCACATAACCGGACTGTACACAATCCCAACATCAACCTGAAGAACTTCAGCTCTTACAGCAGACAACATTGTAACACACACAACTCCCAAGACTTGTTTACACAGAAACAACAATCAATCCAACTCAGCCACTAGGCAACCTCTCTGCTTCTAAAACTCTTGCAAACTCCCAAACCTCTTCCAATGATTTTCCCAACAAGCAAAAATCCTTAAACATCAACTGTTTACTCAAGCTCTTCAACGAAGCTGACAATCCTTCATATCTGCCAAAAACATTACCATAACAGCTCACCAGGACTACTCACCCAAATACCAAAAATTACTTCACAACCCCAACTTGAAACCGTCAGCCGTCCCACACACCACCAACTGACTTCAAACGGAACTTTCTTAACCACAACCAGCCAACCACTTCTCACAAGAACCCCAAACAACCAACGAAAACCTTCGATCTTTCACAGCCCTTTCACAACAACTTAAAAGCTAAACTACTTCAGCACTTGGGAACTCAACCACTAAGCTGCAACATCACTTAACACCAAGGAACTACCACTTCCTTTTAGCTAAACAAACCACTTAACCGATACTAACCTCAACTGATACCCTTCACCACCAAACCACTAAACTCTCTGAGCATCAACACTATCCTTCTACCATCCGGCTATTCCACTCTCACTATCACTAGCAACTAGTTTAACAAACTCCAACACTTCTAGCTCTCACTCAGCACCAAACAACCTCTAAAAACCCATCATCCCACTTAATCCAACCACAACACTAACAGATTCGATTAGCTATTAGCGAGCGTGAACATCGTATGCATGATCACCTACATGCCCTATCAACGCCTGATGTACATGTATGCAAAACCTCTAATGTCATGCCACATGTATGCATGGACCAACATATATAATATAGCATATAACAATGATTTTAACTGTGCATGAATGCCAGTTCACACCCTCCAATAACATCCTCAAAATCTGTCTAAGAACAACCTCCTAACTCACCTTTAACCTATCTAACTCCATCATACCAACAACCCTTAACCACAAGATACTTACCTGAGCCTTCTTCACAACCAAGATATTACCAAACCACAACTACCATTACCCCAAACATACTAGCAACAAGACTAGACTTACCACACAAGGAAAACCAACAGAAACCAAACCAAGGCAACTAAAGCAAAGATCACTTAACAAGGTTACCTGAAAACACAACACCACCCTGAAGCTTCATCAGACGAGCTCTCTTCCTTGCGGAACCATCATCCTCCTGCCACACCATTGCAGCACCAGCTAACACACCAGGGTCACCACCAACTCCTTGCAATAAAGAACCTTGGCTATTCCGGGCCAACATCAAACAATCACGCCTCATGTGTCCAGCAGACCCACATTTCCAGCAAACTTCATTTCCCAAACTCTTCACAACCTTCTGCTTTTTCTGCCACCTCTGAACTTTGCCTCGGCCGTGCCCACGACCTTTCAAAGATCCTTTGGCTATCACCAAAGCTGACTTCACTCCATGAGGACAATCACGCTTAACATGCACTTTAGAACCACAATTCCAGCAAACACCTGCGCCCCAACAATTTCCAACATGTTGCCTTTTACAACGATCACACACAGATGGCTGAGCCTCTACTCCTTGCTCAAGCAACACTTGCCCCACAACAGCATTACCCGCGCCTTGCTTAACCCCTGGAAATTCCCTTCCAAGATACCTTTCATAAAAAGCCGACACAAAGAAATCCCAGTCAATATCAAGGATATGTGACACCACCGCCACAGATGTCCACCAGGCACAAGCATCCTCCATCATCAAAGAAACAACACTCCCCAGCTTACAGGCATAATCACAGCCTTCTTGATCCAAAATCAGAATCACACTGGCCAACCAGGCCTCAAACATCTCCGGTGTAGAACCATGATATTCCACAGCACCCAAGTCAAGCAAACGCTGCTTCGGCAAACCCTCACATCTAGCCAGCACATCCACTGACTTTACCTCAACCGCAGCCCGAGATGTTCCCAACACCTCCTGAACCACAGATGATGAACTTTTCATCACAGAACCAGCTTCTTTCCCTTGCCTTACTATCTCAACTCCAGGCACAGAAGACTGAGACAAAACACCTCTACACAAGGGTGAATTCTTTGCCTTAACAACCTGCCCCAAGGCAGCAACCATCTCACTCAACCGCCATTCTTTCATCGACTTTGCCATACCACTAACAATAACAAACATACAATCACAACAAGCAAACAAACCAGTTAGACCAGCATTAAGCAAGGATTCAACTCCAACTCCAAATAATACAATAGCTATATTAATAAGGCAATGGGTATCCCGAATCCTCCCCTTTACATGGCATAACAGTCAACACAACATAGATATCACATGTAACCCCCGTAGCCCGGCCTAGACGGTTGACCCGAACTACGAAGATTACACGGGGAAAACCAAAGTCAACCCGAAAGTCAACCTTGATTAACAACCCTTTTTTTTCCTTTTTAAACTTGTCTAGATGCACATTAACCTTAGGTGTGATCACACAAACACCATGCTCAAAATTCACAAACATCAGAGATTAAACAGGGACCCAATTGAACAAATTACAACATTAGGGATCAAATTGTAATTTCTGAAAACTTTAAGGACTTAACCACATTTTAAGTTACCAACTTAAAATTAATCATGTTTCATGCTTCTCTGCCAAATTTCAGCTCAAACGGACATCCCGAACTCATACAATTGCACAAACAAGATACAGGACCAAAACGCAAACATTTTAAAACATTCAAAGATACTTTTAACTGATTTTAACGGTCCGGTATCGATACGCCACGTGTCGTATCGATACTCGGGGAAGGCAGTAACCAAACTCTAGCAACGGTATCGATACCTTTCCCCCAGTATCGATACTTCACTCATACGGTATCGATACCTGTTCAGCAGTATCGATACCCCTGGCAGAAACATGCATATTTGGCTCAGGCGTATCGATACGCAAGCCTGAGTACCGATACCCCTGCCTGAAAACAACTCGAAAACAACATCAAACATGCTTCAAACATCTAATTAACATCACCAAATCATACCACATGATCATTCAACATGCAGGGACCAGAAATGCATCATCAATTCAACATATAACCAACACATTTGAAAAACCCCAAATTCATTGACATGCTTCCTACTCAAGCTATCCATTTAAACATAAACTTTTCCAAGGCAACCACAATTAAGCCAATTCATGTTCAACAACATAGCAACAGCATTTAAACAATCTTAAACAACATGATCAACATACACGATCACATACACATAAATCCGAGAGATTCTACCCCATTGCCCTTATTAACTATAGCTATTCACCGAGACGTACATCTCTATTGGAGTCCACCTTGAATCCCTTGCTCCTTGCTGCCCAAACTTCAAGAATCTGCATTGATGGACAAAGAGGAGCGTAAGCATATAATGCTTAGTGAGGAATGCTCAAAACCAAAACACCATCAATGCAGCGGGTCTTTAAAACACCTTAAAACAAACCCGATTTGCTTTCCAAAACCATGTTTGAAAACTCTTTCAACATCAAGCTCAAATCATGCATAAACACCATATGCAAGCTTAAATAAAACCATGGAAAAACACTTCCATTTCACAACATACCTTTCATAAACTTGAAAGCCATAACAAGTAAGAAACCATTAAAAACCATAGTTCAATCAATCCATTTCATGCATTTAATCAAGGCAACATAAAACCATAACATCATCATCATCACATGCCTTTAAAAACAAGTCATACATGACTCCAATGCAACATAGGTAACTCATACTCACATACATCATTTATCAAATGATAACCAATACTTGTTCAACCTAACAAGTAAACATGCCAACACTAGCATCATACACCTTTCATGCAACAATGCATCTTATCCAAGCATCTCATGCTTCACATGCAACCATGCATCAATTCAAGCATCTCATGCTTCACATGCAACTATGCATCAATTCAAGCATCTCATGCTTCCCATGCAACCATGCATTAAATCAAGCATCTCATGCTTCACATGCAACCATGCATTATTAAGATCAAGAACATTATATTGGCTTCCATAAGATCAACCACATTCACTTTCCAACTCAACAACCCGATCGGATACGCGGATTCCGAGCGTGTCCCAACGCTCCCTACACACTACCCAATCCAAGGTCTTCCCGTGGGCAACAACCTCCACTGACCTCAACATCCTAAGGTTCCCATGCATGGACTTTTAAACACCATACAACCTTAGCTTTTCCTCAAGGTTCCCATGTATGGACTTTCAACCACCATACACCCTTGACATGCACAAGGTCTTCCCGTATGGACTTTCAACACCATACAACCTTTGCACAACCGATTGGTAGTTGTAGACTTCATCTAACGAGATCCGGGACATCACACACAAGATCCACACATGGACTTAACCACTGCCATTGTGATCTTAACAAGTACAAGGTTCTCACATAAGGACTTTTAACCACCTTATAACCTTTACTCAACCAAGGTCTTCCCGTGGGCAACAACCTCCACTGACCTTAAGCAAACGAGGTCCTCCCGTGGGCAACAACCTCCACTGACCTCATCTCGTTAGGAATACTTGAGGGGAGCCTATCCGGTCCACACTTGACTGCTCCGCCTTCAAGGCGACTTTATTCACGGTGCACCCAATCCTATAGCCGGCTAACTATATCCGATCAACGAACCAAGAACCAATTACACCTCTTGCCAGTATAACCATCTTACCACAATATCCAATGTTCCACATGCATAAACATAATGCAAGGCCATCACATCATTAGCTCAATGTTTCACATGCATAACCAATATGCAAAACCATCATTAATCCAATGATACACATGCATAACCAATAAGCAAAGCCATTACATCATTAATCCAATGATTCACATGCATAGCCAACATGCAAAAGGTAACATTTAACATCATCAATTCACTGTTTCTAAGCATCATACAAAGCCATTGATCAACATGCATCACCATGCATCAAAATCACAATTTCCATATACAAAACCAAGGATCTCTTACCTTGAGCATCCTTTTCAAATGGCTTTCAAAACCAGCATTAAACCATGCTAAAACATGCTTACAAAACAGAATTTAAACCATGCAAAAACACATGCATATCAATCATCAACCACTTTTGATTTTAAAACCAAATCACGCACAATTCAAGAGCAAAAACCCATTCACTTACTCTTGAGCTTAGCAAAGTTGTTTAGACTTAGACTAAGCTCCCAAAAACCTTCAAACCTTGTTTCAAAAGCTGAAATCCCAACTTCACTCACCGATAAACAAACAAAGCTAGCCAACAAGCCTTCCAAGCTTCCGAGACCTTCCGAAAACACCTCCAAAGCTCAAGGATCAAACTCCTCTGTTTCAAGCACACAAAAACAGAACATTAATGCATCCTTATGCATTAAAACACCAGCAACAACAACACAACTCGCTGCTCATCACAAATCTAACAATTTGGCTACCAAACACAACCGAAATCACCTCCAAACACTTCCAAAACTTAACCCAGCCAAGATCCATCACTTCTAACCATTTTTATACATCAAATAACATGCAAAATGATCACAACCACGTCCTCATACCTCCAGGTATAACAGATCACCAAAAACACTCCAAAAACAACCAAAAACTCAAGCCAAACTTAGGAAATTCAACCTATCCGGGATTGCATTGATTAAACCTCAACTTCTAATCATTTTAGCATTCATTTAACATCAATTTAACACCTCAAAACCCTGCTTAAACAGATCACACGAAATTTTCACCAAAATCGCCAAATCTTGCATTTTAGCCAAAAATCAAGATCTCAATTGATAAGCCTTTAATAAAACATAAATCAAGGATTGAGAACTTAGGAATTTTAGTAAAGAACTGATAGTTTAGAGGAGAAGGACGTTCTTACCTCCAAACTTGAATTTCTCCATTTTAGAGCCAAAAAGCTTGATGAAACAATTTGCAAAATGAGAGGTTTTGTTGATGAGATGATTAGGAATCAAATAAGAGTTGAAATGAGAGATTTAGATGTCAAAATCAGAGAAAGAAATCTGGAGAATTTTGTTTGGGTTGAGAGAAAATGAGAGAAAAGAGAATTTGAGAGAAAATGAAAAGTTTGTTGGAAATTTAGTTAAAATGATTTCCCTCCTTTTCTAAATCTTTAAAATCAGATTTGAGCCTTAAAATATCTTAGAAAAATCTGGAGAAATCCTTTTTGGAATAATAGCTCCTTAAAGATTCAAAGTTTCAATCCTTTATAAAACTGTCCCGCAACTTTCAAAAATTACATTTTGGTCACTAGCCAAAATGTCAACCTTCCGAACCTCATTTTCCAAAATTGATTTCACAGTTCACTTTTATATATTAAAAGATGATTTTAGAACATTTTTCCATATTTTTAATGCAACCCGAACTAGGCTTTCCTAAATTCACTCTTATATATTCGATCAGCACTTTGACCGAACCGGTCAGCACCCAAAACTCCTGAGCCCAAAACCGGGGCGTTACATCACAACATCAAGCATATCAACAACATACCTTGATCATGCTTACACCAAACAACATCCAATTGCACCAGCATATTAGCAACATAACATGCTCAAACACATTCACCATGCATAACATCAGCTCATAGCATCAGCACATATCCACATAAACTCAACCAAGATTCATAACCACAAAACATGCTTGCATACATCAGCAACATGCTCAGAAACATCAACAACATACTCAAAAACACATGTTTTTCAACCAACTTTCAACCACACAACAAGGTAAACATCAAACACACACCACAACAACTTACCGTTTTCCCCAACCTTCGCAACTCAGCTCTGATACCACCAAATGTAACCCCCGTAGCCCGGTCTAGACGGTTGACCCGAACTACGAAGATTACACGGGGAAAACCAAAGTCAACCCGAAAGTCAACCTTGATTAACGACCCTTTTTTTTCTTTTTAATCTTGTCTAGATGCACATTAACCTTAGATGTGATCACACAAACACCATGCTCAAAGATCACAACCATCAGAGATCAAACAAGGACCCAATTGAACAAATTACAACTTTAGGGACCAAATTGTAATTTCTGAAAACTTTAAGGACTTAACCAGATTTCAAGTTACCAACTTAAAATTAAACATGTTTCATGCTACTCTGCCAAATTTTAGCTCAAACGGACATCCTGAACTCATACAATTGCACAAACAAGATTCAGGACCAAAATGCAAACATTTTGAAACATTTAACCGCCCATGTCAGCCCCCAACGGTCACCCGTTCCGAAACAGGCCAAGCCCGTTCCGAAACACGGGACCGTTCCGCAACGCGTTCCGCAACGGGGGTCTGGCAGAATGCCTTCCGTTTCGGAACGGTGGCACCCGTTTTGGACGCCTGGGTTCATGCAGGGCACCCGTTCCGAAACGGTGTTACCTGTTCCGAAACGCCTAGCCCAGAATGTTGCATTTTGCTCACTCAAACACACAATTGATCATTCAAACATGCTCCAAAAGCCACCAAACTTTACCAGCATGCAATTCAACATAAAAGAGACATTCTTGCATCAACAATTCAACAGAAACACAACATATAAGAAAAGCCCCAAATCTATAGGCATGCTTCCTACACAAGCAACCATTTAGGCACAAACCTTCCAATTCAAACTCATTAAAGCCAATTCATGTTCCAACAACATTAGCAACAACATTTAAACAGTCTTGATCAAACATAAACGATCACATACACTTAAACCCGAGAGATTCTACCCCATTGCCCTTATTAACTATAGCTATTCACCGAGACATACATCTCCATTGGAGTCCACCTTGAATCCCTTGCTCCTTGCTGCCCAAACTTCAAGAATCTGCATTGATGGACAAAAAGGAGCGTAAGCACATAATGCTTAGTGAGGAATGCTCAAAACCAAAACACCATCAATGCAGCGGGTCATTAAAACACTTATAAAACAAACCCGATTTCTTTACCAAAGTCATGTTTGAAAACCCTTTTCAACATCAAGCTCAATCATGCATAAACACCATATGCCAAGCTTAAACAAAACCATGGAAAACACTCCCATTACACAACATACCTTTCTTAAACTTGAAAACCACATCAAGCAAGAAACCTTTTAAAAACCATAGCTCAAATATACTATCACATGCATTTAACCAAGGCAACATAAAACCATAACATCTTCTTCACATGCCTTTAAAACAAGTCTTACAAGACTCCAATGCAATATAGATATTTCAAGCTCACATGCATCATTTACCAAATGATTACCAACACTTGTTCAACTTAACAAGTAAACATGCATTCACTAGCATCATACACTTTTCATGCAACAATGCATCTTTTCAAGCATCCCATGCTTCACATGCAATCATGCATCAATTCAAGCATCTCATGCTTCACATGCAACCATGCATCATTTCAAGCATCTCATGCTTCACATGCAACCATGCATCATTTCAAGCATCTCATGCTTCACTATGATCAAGAACATTACATTGGCTTCCAATTGATCAACCACATCCACTTTCCAACTCAACAACCCGATCGGATACGCGGATTCCGAGCGTTGTCCCTACGCTCCCTACACCCTACCAATCCAAGGTCCTCGAGTGGGCAACAACCTCCACTATGACCTCATCATCCTAAGGTTCCCATGTATGGACTTTTAAACACCATACAACCTTAGCTTTTTCCCCAAGGTTCCCATGTATGGACTTTTAACCACCATACAACCTTGACATGCACAAGATTCTCCCGTATGGACTTTTAACCACCATACAACCTTTGCATAACCGATTGGTAGTTGTAGAACATCACTAACGAGATCCGGGACATCCCACACAAGATCCACACATGGACTTAACACTGCCATTGTGATCTCAACAAGCACAAGGTTCTCACATATGGACTTTGAACCACCATATAACCTTTGCTCAACCAAGGTCCTCAAATGGGCAACACCTCCATTATGACCTCAACAACCAAGGTCCTCGAGTGGGAAACAACCTCCACTATGACCTCATCTCGTTAGGATACTTGAAGGGAGCTTATCCGGTCCACTCTTGACCACTCCACCTCCAAGGCGACTTAATTCACGGTGCACCCAATCCTATAGCCGGCTAACTATATCCGATCAACAAACCAAGAACCATTTGCATCACTTGCCAATATAACCATCTTACCATATTAACCCAATGTTCCACATGCATAAACAAGATGCAAAATCATCACAACATTAGCCCAATGATTCACATGCATAACCAATATGCAAAACCATTACCTCATTAATCCAATGATTCACATGCATAACCAATATGCAAAGGATAACATTTACCATCATCAATTCACTGTTTTAAAGCATCATACAAAGCCATTGAAACACCATGCAACATCATGCATCAAAACCACATTTTCAATATACAAAACCAAGGATCCCTTACCTTGAGCATCCTTCTCAAATGACTTTCAAAACCAGCATTAAACCATGCTAAAAACATGCTTACAAAACAGAAATTAAATCATGCAAAACACATGCATTTCAATCATCAACCACATTTGCTTTTAAAACCAAATCACACACAATTCAAGAGCAAAAACCCATTCACTTACTCTTGAGCTTAGCAAAGTTGTTTAGACTTACACTAAGCTCCCAAAAACCTTCAAACCTTGTTTTAAAAGCTGAAATCCCAACTTCACTCACCGATAACCAAAACAAGACTAGCCAACAAGCCTTCCAAGCTTCCGAAACCTTCCGCAAACACCTCCAAAGCTCACGGATCAAACTCCCCTGTTTCAAGCACACAAAAACAGAACATTAATGCATCCTTATGCATTAAAACACCAGCAACAACAACACAACTCGCTGCTCATCACAAATCTAACAATTTGGCTACCAAACACAACCGAAATCACCTCCAAACATTTCCAAAACTTAACCCAGCCAAGATCCATCACTTCTAACCATTTTTATACATCAATTAACATACAAAATGATCACAACCACGTCCTTATACCTCCAGGTATAACAGGTCACCAAAAACACTCCAAAAACAACCAAAAACTCAAGCCAAACTTAGGAAATTCAACCTATCCGGGATTGCATTGATTAAACCTCAACTTCTAATCAATTTAGCATTCATTTAACATCATTTTGACACTCCAAAACACTGCCCAAACAGATCACACGAAAATTTCACCAAAATCACCAAATCTTGCATTTTAGCCAAAAATCAAGATCTCAATTGAAAAGCCATTAACAAAACATAAATCAAGGATTGAGAACTTAGGAATTTCAGTAAAGAACTGATAGTTTAGAGGAGAAGGACGTTCTTACCTCCAAACTTGAATGTCTCCATTTTAGAGCCAAAAAGCTTGATGAAACAACTTGCAAATTGAGAGGTTTTGTTGATGAGATGATTAGGAATCAAATGAGAGTTGAAATGAGAGATTTAGATGTCAAAATCAGAGAAAGAAATCTGGAGAATTTTGTTTGGGTTGAGAGAAAATGAGAGAAAAGGGAAATTGAGAGAAAATGGAAAATTAGTTATGAAATTGGTTAAAATGATTTCCCTCCCTTTCTTAATCTTTAAAAATCAGAATAAAGCCTTAAAATATCTTAGAAAAATCTGGAGAAACTCTTTTTGGAATAATAGCTCCTTAAAGATTCAAAGTTTCAATCCTTTATAAAACTGTCCCGCAACTTTCAAAAATTACATTTTGGTCACTAGCCAAAATGTCAACCTTCCGAACCTCATTTTCCAAAATTGATTTCACAGTTCACTTATATATATTAAAAGATGATTTTAGAACATTTTTCCACATTTTTAATGCAACCCGAACTAGGCTTTCCTAAATTCACTCTTATATATTCGATCAGCACTTTGACCGAACCGGTCAACGCCCAAAACTTCCGAGCCCAAAACCGGGGCGTTACAGATGTTAAGGTCATATGGTGGTTAAAATTCCATATGAGGACCTTGTGAATGTTAAGGTCATATGGTGGTTAAAATTCCATATGAGGACCTTGTGTATGGTAAGGTCAAATGGTGGTTAAAATTCCATTTGGGGACCTTGAGATTGGTAGTGTGTATGAAGCGTGGGGACAACGCTTGTGATCCGCGTATCCGATTGGATGTTGAGTTGAAAAATGGTTATGGTTTATCACTTGGAAGCCAATATAATGGTCTTGAATGTAATGAAGCATGAAATGCTTGAAATGATGCATGATTGCATGAGAAGTGTGTAATGTTCTATGAATGCATGTTTTGCTTGTTAGCTTGAACGAGTGTTTATCTCCTATTGAGAATGTTGCATTGTGTGCATGGAATCTCTTTAATGCATTGAAGTCTTGTGAAGGCTTGTTTAAAAGGCATGTAAAGCAAATGTTGAGTTTGCGGTTCATATGTTGCATTTGTTTAATGCATGTGGTTAATTGAATGAGTAAGTGGTTTTAAAAGGTTTCTTGTTTGAAATGATTTTCAATGTATGAGGAAGGTGTGATGTGAAGTGGAGGTGTTTTCCAAGGATTTGTATTTAACCTTGCATATAATGTTCATGCATGGAATGGTTAAATTGATGGTTTTGCAAAGTTGTGCTTGGAAGTGAGTTTCTTAGCTTTTCTAAGCTAAGGGTAGGTTTTCATTTTTGAGCAAAGCATGGTTTAAAGCATGTTGTCAAAAGGGGTTTTCAAACATTGCTTTGGTTTATTGATTTATGTTGCTTTTAAAAGTGGTTTTATGATTCGCTGCACTGATGTGTTTGGTTTTGAGCATTCCTCACTAAGCATTATGTGCTTACGCTCCTTTTTGTCCATCAATGCAGATATTTGAAATTGGAACAGCGAGAAGCAAGGGATTCAAGGAAAGCTCCACTTGAGATGTATGTCTCGGTAAATAGCTATAGATAATAAAGGCAATGGGGGGAAGAATCTTTTATGTTGATGTTTAATGAGATTGTGTATGTTGGACAAGTTTGGTTTATGGTTTTGAACTATGTGGTTTAACGCTTATAACGTTTGAATCTCCTTATTCTTGAGTTGGTATGCTATGCTTCTTGTTTTAAAAGCATGAATGAGTGTTGGATGTTTTGTATGAGTTGGTGCACCTAGGGGTGGTTTTGTATCTAGAATTGATGCAAGTATGTTCCTTGATTGTTGAATGACTTGCTGGTATGATTTGGTTGCCTTTGGAGCATGTTTGACGGGTCGAATGTGTGATAAACCAGCAAAATTTCTGCAATCTGGGCAGTCTGTTTCGGAACAGGAGCTACCGTATCGGAACGGGGGGCCTGAAATGGCTTAGGCGTTCCGAAACGGGTAGAACCGTTCCGGAACGGTTTTGCCACTGCCAGGCTCTGTTTCGGAACTGGTTTCGGAAGGGTCCTGCGTCTCGGAACGGTTCATCCCTGTTCCGGAACACCCGACCGTTGGGCACTGAAATTGTTGGTTAAATGTTTTGAAAACCTTGCGTTTTGGTCCTGAACTTTGTATATGCAATTGAATGAGTTTGAGATGTCCGTTTGAGCTGAAATTTGGCAGAGAAGCATGAAAGATGATTAATTTCATATTGGTAACTTTAAATTGGGTTAAGTCCTTATAATTTTTCAGAATTTACAATTTGGTCCCTAAAGTTGTAACTTGTGCAATTGAGTCCCTGAATGATCTTTGATTGTTATGATCTTTGAGTATGATGTTCTTGTGAACATGTCCAGGGTTAATGTGCATTTAGATAAGATTAAAAAGAAAAAAAAAGGTCGTTAATCAAGGTTGACTTTCGGGTTGACTTTGGTTTTCCCCGTGTAATCTTCTTAATTCGGGTCAACCGTCTAGACCGGGTTAAGGGGGTTACAGACATTGCCCTGTTGGGTGTCGTTTTTGACAGAAGTTACAGACTAGATGTTGAACACTCCGATTGGTACCTCCGGTACTCTCCAATGAGGCCGCCTTAGACCAGGATTGGGTGATAGTTTGTGGTCTCTCAATGTTCTCTGTGCAGGAAGGCTGTGAAAAAGAAGCTTACTTCGAACCTTGATACTTGCCTTTCTTGTTCCATTTGGGAGGTCGGGAGTCACTCCATGTTCTTTTCTCATATCGGTTAGACATAATTCCTCTCTGAGCTCTTTGCGATGCTTCTATTGCTTTAACTCGATTCACCAAATCCTGAAAATTGGTGATACCCAAGGCAGTAAACATAGGTCGCAGCTCATCGTTCAACCCAGCAATAAACATTTGGCACTTGTCTTTTTTTTATTTATAAGTTCGACTCCATATCGGCAATACTTGCGGAAATCATGGATGTACTGCTCGGTAGGCCTCCCACCTTGTCTCAAATGAAGAAAAGTGCTCCTTCTTTCCGCGAGATAGTACTCGGTGATGTACTTGTTCCGGAATTCCTTGAGAAAGAATTCCCATGTGACCGATTCTTTAGGAACTTTAAGAATAGTAGTCTCCCACCACATCAGGGCTTCATCGGTTAAAAAAACAATAGCACACTCTAGCTTATGCTCGTCGGAATACTACAATTGTTTATTCAGGATGCGTAGGATATTATCCAGCCAATGTTCAGCAATTTCAGGATTATCATCATCCTGTCCAGTGAAAGAATGGGCTTGGAGTGAAGCCAGTTTGTCCACAAGGGCTCGGACGTACTGAGGAACAGAAGAAGTAGGCTGAACTGGTGGTGTTGCTTGCATACAGTCATAAATTACTTAAACATGTTGGCCATATTCTGATAACATTCAGCCTGAGCATTAGGTGCAACAGGCTCAGCACCCTGAACATGAGGGTATTGTGGTTGCGGTGGATCTGGAGGATTTCCTCCCCTAACCTCCTCGCCATGTGTCGAGGAGCCGACAGTATGCTCATCAACATGAGCTTCATTTGTCGCAGACATAACTATATGAAAGATCGGATTAGTCGACAAGTCACAATATATACAAAATAAAACTACTAGGTGGCAAAGTAACACAATAACAATACAATGGACTTTAGTTTAGTACTAGAATCAACTAAAATCTAGCTCTGATACCACAAATGTAACACCTCCTTCCCGATCTGGTAGAGAATCGGGTCGGAATGTGTTATCGGAAAACGAAGCGACAAACAGTGTTATAAATTTCATTATAAACTCATAATTGGTCAATGGATAATGTCCAACATACAGCCAATGCATCATTTAATCCATATTATAAAAGAGAATACACAATTATCAATCAAGGGTCATTTTATAATTATTACAAACATGTATGACTAATTTGTAAATTTTAACAAATTTGAGGTCCCTTATCGAATACACCTTGCCAAAGTGAAATTCATTACTAAAGGGTTACACTTACCAAAATTCATTCAATTCTGAAGCCATTAGCACTATCAATTTGACTCTACAAGAATCAGTGGCTAGATTGTAAAATAATCAAAGTTGTCCAATAAGCCATAACAAACTTACCTAACCCCGTTTCAAAACACCTTAGGTTGTTGCGAAACGAGGTCTCGAGAGTCAAACATGTTGACCCAACTCTTTAGACCGTTTTGATACAGGCATGACCCGTATCGGAACGGATTGACCAACATAGACTTTGACTTGACCGTTCCGAAACCTGTATCAAAACAGGGGTCTCTAGTGGCAAAAATGTTCTGAAACGGCATCACTTTGTTCTGGAACGCCCTTAATCTCAAGTTCAAAGTTAGGGTACCCGTATCGAAACGTCATTACTCGTTTCGATACGGGGAGACCTGTAATGAAAGAATTTATCTGGTTTTTATACAAATCACCCTACCAAAAGATGTCTAGCTGCAGTGAAACATTATGCACAACATTCCAATGATATAATTTATGAGCATGCCAATTTTCAAAGCTATAAGAGTATGTTTACCCCGTTTTTACCTTTTTTAGCAAATCATGCATTTTTAAGGCTATATTAAAGGAACCAAAAGGGCCATTTAAGGCCATTGACCTTATTACAAGATAGGCAAAACACCAACACAACAAAACTAGCATATTTGACTAATTTAACAACTTTGCCACCTTCCTAGGAGTTCAAGGTCATAATTACTTTGCTTGTAGCTTAGTAGTAACTTGTTCTTGCGGCCGATCCGATCTTCCAACGTACGACTCTTTAACCTGAAAATGCATGAGGGGAGACACATTAGGCACATCTTGCCTAGTGAGGTAGTCACAAATAACATAAATGATGGAATGACATAGCTACAATGATACTTAATTTCATGTTAACATAACCAATGCCATATTACGATACAATAAGCAATAAGTATGTGTCTCTTTCATTCATAATTCCTTTGATTGAATTAAGATCGTGGATACGCGAATTCCTACGCCTCACCAAAACAATGAAAGGTCCAATCCCTCTGCCTCGCCAAAGTGACCAATAACAATACACATCCCTCCGCCTCGCCAAATCAATATAGGTTGTAGCCTTAGGACCGTAGTCCACCCGTACACTGAGCTCATGAATTCTATGGCATGCCAATTGTATCCCGAGTCCATTCCAATCCAAGGTCATAATGTATATATTCATTTCAATGATCCATGATACACCAATATTCCATAAATTTGATATAGTCAATGATTAATACACATATATCTCAACATCAATATCTCATGAATTGGTGACATTATCAATGTCCGATGATTTCAATGCAATGATCTCTTAACAATGCTTATATCAATGTTAATGCACAATGGCCATAATCAATGTTCAATGATAACTTACCAACACTTACACAAGTGTTCAATTTAACATCCAATACATTCGCTTCAATAGCAATGTTAGCGAAATGATCTAAGACAACAAATAATGATCCGGGAAGGCCTTTCACCTAAACCCAAGACTCTGACTACACTCACCTTAGCAATCTGAGCTTCAAGGCTCTCGGATAGCGATTCCTTTATTCCTAGATTGTGACGGAGATGGTGATACCTCTTTCTCCCTTTCTTGAGCTAGAAAGATTAATAGAAAACTTATTAGAATTGATGTTTCGACATCAAAATCAACATAGGGATATCGAAATCAATATCCAACTTCAATAAAAATGGCAACAATGAGGAATATAGCTTACTCGATCGATAACAACGTTTCGATATCTTTTAAAGTGAAGAAATGACAAGCTTGGATTTCCACCAATGGAGGTGTGTGCTTAGGTGAAGAAGATGATGAAGATAAGGAGTGTTGGTTTAACAATTTTGTCTCGGTTAAGCTATCCCCCTTTTGTTTCTTACTTCTAAATTTTAACACAAAGCTTTCCTTCACTTGAAGGAAAGTTATCCGATAACTCCACGTAATGGAGATTTTAATTCAAAGAGGGCTAATCTCATGGTTAGCCCCTCCCCTTTCATGCTATTGTAACTTTACCCTCCAACTTATAATTCTTCTATTTTAGCCACTAAAAGCTTAATATTACTTAATAGGATTCAAATCCGATGTTTAAAGTCTAATTAGGGTTCGATAACAATAATTAACTAGTCGGTGAAATCTTTAAGCTTCATCAATGTAGAATTTCTGATTATCGGAAATGAATTCCGACTAGACCGGATTTTGGGTGTTACAATGGAATCTGCTCATCTATTCGGGCATCTGGTGAATAGAACGTGATTATCCGTTCAGGCATTAGGAGAATGGAACCAACCAGAAAATCAGTGAAAATTAATGTCTTTTTGGTCTTTGCTTTATCCATGTTGCATAGTGATAAGCAAAAAGGGGCAGTTGTTGTCACTAGATTTCCACCTACCCTTATTAAATATTTAAAATTAAAATAAAAAAACCCTTTTTAAAATAATAAAAGGCCCCCTTCTAAAATAAAATAAAAACCAAAAAATACATCTTAAAAGGCCCATATATTAAAACCCATTTCAAAAAAAAAATAATAAGCACACCTTGAAATGCAACAGCCCACCTTTTAAATCCATTTGAGTAAAAATAACAAATAATAATAATAAGTGTAGGGAAAAAGGAAATAAAAATGACAGCAAAAGAAATATAATAAATGAAAAAAACACAAAAAAAAACATTAAAGAAAAACAACAAAAACAACAAAAATAAAGAGAAAAGAGGGGAACCAGTGCGCATCACGCGCCTGGCACCCCCAAAAAACCTCAGCTTCGCGCCACTATTGGTAGTCGTCCGTCGTCTTCAGGCCACGACTTCCGTCGTCATTGGTGTCGGTCGACGCGTCTCGTCGTCGCCGACCCAACGACATCAACGCCGCTCGTCACCGCCGCTCGTGGTCGACAGAATCTACAAAAAAACCTAAACAAACGGTTAAACCCTAGGCTCGAATCAAGGGGAAAATTCAGCTTCAAATCTAAACCAAATCGGATAGAGTTTGAGGGGTTTTACCAAGAATCAAGTTCCTTGTCTACTTTTGGCTCCAATTTGGGGGTTGAAACCCGAATTGTGCTTGGTTCTCAAGCTCAAAAGCTAGTATAAATACCCCTCTTTTCTGCACTGTTCAACACACCCAATTTCAAGAGAAAAAACACACTTGAAACAGCAAAAAACTTAGAAAAGAATTCTTTAAAAATTCTTTAAAAATTCTCAAGAGTTTCTAGAAAATTTGGAGTTGAAGTTCGAGCTTGGGGGCAATTTTTCGGAAGCAATTAGGAGCGTTTCGAGAAGTTCATATCTGAGTTCTTCGTTCGTCGTTTCGGTAAAATTTCTATCTTTCCTTTTATATTTTTTTAGTAGTTTTTATGTTTGTTCTTGGTTTAGTTTTTTGTGTTTGTGTTTCTATTTTTGTGGATTTTATGTTGTATTCTTGAAGTCAAAAAATCATTTTGTGATTCCGGTATTGTTTTTACTTTAAATTTTCATTTAAATTTTGGTTCGACCGTTTAAAAAATTGCATGCTTTAAAAATTTTGTTTAGGAGTGTTTTGATCTTTAGAAATAAAAAAATAAAAGTGTTGCTATTTAAATGCAAGAATAAAATTGAATTAATGTGATTTTATTAAAAAACATAATGTTAGAGATTTAATTAAGGAAAAATAAAAATGCATGGGAAGAAATATTAAAAGTGGCTTGATTTATAAAAAATAATAAAAGGGTTTTTTCTTGAAATTTAGTTTTAATAATAAAGTAAGTAAAGTGATTTTAAAAAGAAAAGGTAAAAAGAAATAAGTTATAAGTTTTCGAGAAAACAAGAAAATAAATTTTTAAAATGGGTTTTAAATAAAAGTTTAGAGTTTTAGAAGAAAAAAATAAAGTTTTAAAAAAGCTTAAAGAGAATTTTTTTCAAAAATAAGGTTTATATAAAAAGTCATATTTTAAAGAAAAGCTTTTAAAAATGAAAAAAAAAATTAAAGAGAAATTCTTTTTTGAAATAAAAATATAAAAAGTCAAAAACAAGAAAATTGTAAAACCTATATTTGATTTTGATATAATTAAATTGATAAGGATCAAATTGAAAACTTGAAATTGATTTCTAAGTCCCCTTAATAAGTTTTAAATCACCAACACTTTAAAACTGATTTGAAAAACTCAAACTCCAAATATTTTCTAAGTGTTCCAAGGCCAAAGTATTGAAAACCGTCCAGGTGTATCGATACGCTTCCAGTTGTATCGATACCTTTTTTACAAAGTTGGCTACTGGAAAGACGCGTTTCGATACGCACTTAACCGTATCGAAACAGAGTATCGAAATAGATTTCATCTGTATCGATACGCTCCTCTACAAAACTGAAGGAGTTTGAATGGTGTACCGATACAGCTTCACCTGTATCGATGCAATTTTAATTGAATTTTTAATTCGAAGTGTTTTAAATGTTTTCGACCGTTGGTGTCAATTCTTAGGTAACCAACATTTAAAATGGCAGTTGACCCGTATCGATACAGTAAACCCTCGTATCGAAATGGAAACTTCCAGTGAGCTAAGTTGAGAAAAAGGTATCGATATGGTCTTATCTGTTTCGATACGCTCCATGTCCCGTATCGATACGCTTACGTGCGTTTCGATACACCCTCTTTATTATGTACAACGGCTCTTTCTGTTTTGAGATAGGTATCAATACGGCTCCCCGTGTACTGATACGGATAGCTGTAGAAGTGCATTTATGGTGGAAAGAGAGGGTCCCAACGGCTATAATCAATTCCCTAACCACCCAAACGGCTAGAATTGATAGAGAATGTATAAATTGAAGCTCTTTGAAGACCAGTAACAACTATTGCATTAAAGATAAACATCCAAGCAAAAATCCAACCTCAAGTGTGCCTATTTTTCAATCTCTTGTAATTCCCAAATTAAGTTGTATTCAATTCTTATTTTATCTTCAAATTTGGGTTGAGTGTTGTACTTCAAGGGACAAATTTGTATTTGAGAGATATGCTTCTTGTCCAATTTCTTCTTTGTTTATTTGTGAGGGTTTGGTCAAATTTTAGGTAGAAAATTTGACCGGTTGTGTAAAGGTTACCGCCTAAGCCTTGAAAAGGGGAAGAACAAATAGTGAATTGTTGGAAATCCTTAGTGGTAGCTAAGGTAGTAGTTGTAGAGTTCCTTTGGAACTTGAACCACTCTAAAATCCTTTGTTCTTCATTTTTAATTGTCCATTCACTCCCACAAAGTTTTAAAATCTCAATTCACCCCCTCTTGGTCTTGATCATTCAATCGATCCACTCAACAATTGGTATCAGAGCCTACCTCTTTGAAGGATTCACAACCACAAGAGGAGTTCCTAGGAAGAGTGTGATCAACTAAAAAATCAAGCCACAGCATCTACCTCCGTATCAAGTATGTATGAGTCACAATCCACCACAAAGCCACCATTCTTCAATGGTGACAACTATCCTTTTTCGAAGAATAGGATGTGCCTCTTCATCAAGTCCATTGATTACTTGGTTTGGGATGTCATTGAAGATGGTCCCTACATTCTATTGAAGCAAGATAATAAAGGAAAGAAGGTTTTGAAGAAAAAGATAGAGATGAGTGAAGATGAAAGGAAGAAGATTCAAATAAATGACAAAGCTATTTACATGCTATTTTGCTCATTTGGACCCGACATCTATTCCAAAGTCTCATCCATTGAGAGTGCCAAGGAAGTGTGGGATACTCTTGAGACCACCTATGAAGGAACCAATGATGTGAAGGAAACCAAGATTGGAATTCTCAATCTTAGCTATGAGAATTTCAAGATGGAGTCCGACGAAACGGTGTCCAAGATGTTTGATCGCTTCTCAACCATTGTTAACGGGCTCAAAGGATGTAGAGAGACTATTCCGAAAGACAAGCATGTCCGTAAGCTACTTTACTCACTTCCCGAATCTTGGAATGGGAAGAGAACCGCCATCATAGAGGCACAAAACTTGAAGACTCTAAAGCTTGATGAGCTACTGGGTTCTCTCCTTACTCATGCGATTATGAAGCAAGGAAGGGAAGAAGAAAAGAAGAAGGAAGAGAAGAGAGTAGAGAAGCTAGAGGTGGAAAAGAAGAAGAAAATGGGAATAGCTCTCAAAGCTTCATTACTTGAGGAGAACACTTCTAGTGAGGAGGATGACCTTGAAGAATTGGCTATGGTTGCTAAAAAATTCTCTCGATTCACGAGGTCCAACCGTGGAAGAAAAATTCAAAGAAATATGGACTTCAAAGGTAAAAGCAAAGAAGAAGGGATGGACCAAATCATTTGCTTCGAGTGTAATAAACCCGGCCACATTCGTTCGGAGTGCCCTCAACTCAAGAAGAATGGCATTGAGAAGAAGAAGAAGCTCAAAGTCAAGCTTGCTACTTGGAGTGATGAGGAGTCATCCGAGGATGACGAACAAGAAGTGGCCAACCTTTTCCTCATGGCACTTGAGGAAGATTCCTCCATGGTAACCTCTAACTCATCATCTTTAGATTTTACATATGATGACTTAAATGATGTATATGATGAGTTGCAAGAGGTTTTTGATGAGTTAGTTGAGAAATACAAGGAGTCGGTCATTAGGAATAAGAAAATTGTTTCAGAATTAAATGATAAAAATGACTCACTTTCTCAAGCTAATTTGAAATTTGAGAAAAATATTTTAGGTTTGAAAAATGAACTTATGTTTTTCCAAGATGAAAATGTAGACCTAAATAATCTTCTTTCTCAATGCAATAGTGAACACCAAAAGGTGTTAGATGAGCTTAACAAGCTCAAAGAGTCTTTAAAATATGTTGGTAATGTGAAGCATGAAAAAGGTGAATCTTCTAAAACAAACCAACCTAGGAAAAAGACTAATAACTACAAACAAAATAGCTTTCCTAGACATAGTAAAACTAAAAGGATTAGAAGTGTATGGATTCCTAAGGAACTTGTAAAATCTAATAATATTGTTGCCATGTCACCTTGGATTCCTAAGGGAACCATGCTATTGGGAGCTAACACTCGTGGACCCAAAATGATTTGGGTACCAAAAACAAAAGTTCAATATCTTTGTTTGTAAGGGGAGCATTGCTACAAGGCCAAAGCATAAAGTCAAAACTCATGGTACCTTGATAGTAGATGCTCGAGGCATATGGCCGGAGACAAGAGTAGATTCATGGATTTAAAGCCAAAAAGTGGAGGAGTGGTGACATTTGGTGACAACTCCAAAGGCCACATTAAAGGTATTGGCTCCATAGGTAATCACTCTACCATTCTTATTGAAAATGTCTTGTATGTCGATGGTCTTAAACATAATTTGTTGAGCATAAACCATTTGTGTGATAAAGGATTTAATGTTTTATTTGATAAAAATGGGTGCGAAATTGTTGACATTAAATCTAATAATATTATGCTTATAGGTCATCGCATAGGTAACATTTACATGGTGCATCTAGATGACGTACATACATCCCATGCATGTTTAGTAGCTCAAAATAAAAATGATACATGGCTATGGCATAGGAAACTAGGACATGCTAGCATTAGTTTTTTAGAAAAAATAGTTTCCCTTGATCTAGTTAGAGGTTTACCCAAGATTAAGTTCTCAAACGATAAAATTTGTGATGCATGTTCTAAAGGTAAACAACATAAGTCATCCTTTAAATCCATTAATGATGTTTCTACAAGTAGGTGTTTACAACTTATCCATATGTATTTATTTGGGCCAATTAGGACTATGTGCTTGGGTGGTAAATCTTATGCATTTGTTCTTGTTGATGATTTTTCTAGATTTACTTGGGTTCTATTTTTAAGTACTAAAGATGAGGCTTTAGAAAAATTCATCACATTTTCAAAATTAACCCAAAATGATCTTGAACTTAGAATTTCTCATATTAGAAGTGATCATGGAACTGAATTACAAAATTTAGGGTTTGAAGAGTTTTTAAATGAAAATAGTATTAGCCACAATTTTTCGGCTCCTCGAACTCCTCAACAAAATGGGGTAGTTGAGAGGAAAAATAGAACTTTACAAGAAATGGCTAGAACCATGCTTTGTGAAAACAATTTACCTAAATATTTTTGGGCGGAAGCCACAAACACCGCTTGCTACATTGTAAACCGAGTAATGATTAGGCCAACTTTAAAGAAAACACCTTATGAGATTTTAAAATCTAAAAAGCCTAACATTAGCTATATTCATCCATTTTGCTGCAAGTGTTTTGTTTTAAATAATGGAAAAGACAACTTAGGTAAATTTGATGCAAAAAGTGATGAAGCTATTTTCATAGGATATTCTTTAACCTCTAAAGCCTAGCGTGTATTTAACAAGAGAACTTTAGTAGTAGAAGAATCTATACATGTTGTATTCGATGATAACCTCCTTCCAAGGAAGGATTCTTGTGATGATGATGATGTAGGAATCATAAATGCCTTTGATGGAGGACAAACTTCAAAGGAGTATGAGATTCCATCAAAAGAAGAGGATACACAAGATCCACCTCTTGAAGCCTTGAAGGACTTGGCTCTTGAGGAAAAGGAAGTGAGCTACCCAAGGGAGTTCAACTATGTCAAAGATGGTGAAATCTTGGGTGATCCATCCAAGGGGGTAATCACTAGATCTTCTCTTAAACTTATGAATCATGTTGCATTTATCTCATGCATAGAGCCTAAGAATATAAAAGAAGCATTAAAAGATGATTTTTGGATTATGGTATGCACGAAGAGTTAAATCAATTTGAGAGAAGTAATGTTTGGACATTAGTTGATAGGCCTAGTAACCAATATACTGTAGGAACTAAATGGGTCTTTAGGAACAAACTAGATGAGAGTGGTAACATTGTGAGAAACAAAGCTAGACTAGTAGCACAAGGTTACACTCAAGAAGAGGGAATAGATTTTTATGAAACCTATGCACCCGTAGCTAGAATGGAAGCCATTAGGATGTTGCTTGCATATGCATGTTATCATGATTTCAAGCCTTTTCAAATGGATATTAAAAGCGCATTTTTAAATGGTTTTATAAATGAGGAAGTGTATGTGGAACAACCACCGGGTTTTGAAGACTCAAAATTTCCAAATCATGTTTTCAAACTCACTAAAGCTCTTTATGGTTTAAAACAATCTCCTAGAGCTTGGTATGAAAGACTTTCAAACTTTTTAATTGAAAAAGGTTTTGAAAAATGTAAGGTGGACACTACACTTTTCATAAAAATGTATAAAAATGACATCTTAGTAGTACAAATTTATGTTGATGACATTGTTTTTGGTTCTACTAACGAATGTCATTGCAAAGAGTTTGCTAAGCTAATGCAAGGTGAATTCGAGATGAGCATGATGGGGGAGCTCTCATTCTTCTTGGGACTCCAAATCAAGCAAAGGAAGGATGGCACCTTCATCAATCAAGCAAAGTACATCAAGGATATGCTCAAGAAGTTTGGCTTGGAGAATGCAAAGCCTCAAGCCACACCTACGAGCTCATCTACAAAGCTTGACAAGGATGAAGGAGGTAAGTGTGTTGACTCTAAGCTTTATCGTTCTATGATTGGATCATTGCTTTACCTAACCGCAAGTAGACCGGATATCTTGTTTAGTGTTTTCTTGTGTGCTAGGTTTCAATCTATTCCTAGAGAGTCTCACCTTATAGCCGTTAAGAGAATATTTAGATACCTTAGAGATACTCCTTGTTTAGGTCTTTGGTACCCTAGAGACTCCACCTTCAACCTTCATGCTTATTCGGATGCGGATTATGGGGGGTGCAAAATCGATAGGAAGAGTACTTGGGGAACTTGTCAATTCCTAGGTAGTATTCTCATAACTTGGTTCTCTAAGAAACAAAATAGTGTAGCCTTATCTACCACCGAAGCCGAGTACATATCCTTAGGGAGTTGTTGTGCTCAAGTCCTTTGGATGAAGCAACAACTCTTAGATTATGGTATTAAAAATGAAACCATACCCCTTAAGTGTGATAACACTAGTGCCATATGTTTGACAAAAAATCTCATCCAACACTCTAGAACCAAACATATAGAAATATGGAATCATTTCATTAGAGATCATGTCATTAAAGAAGATGTTGTTATAGAGTATGTTGACACCTTGAATCAATTAGTGGACATCTTTACAAAACCTTTAGATAAAGAGCGTTTTTGGTCCTTTAGGAGAGAATTAGGTCTAACTAGCCTATCTTGACCTATTAGGACCCCTTTTGTGCTTAAAATTGCTTAATCTTGTAAAATTGCATGTTTGTGTGTTGTAACTCTTGAAAATATCCATGCCTATAACTAGGGGGAGTATGTTTCTGTTAAAATATGCTTAGAACTGCTCATTCATCATTTGCATTCCTTTAGGAGATATTAGAATCGAGCTTTTGGTTGTTCTTTAGGCCTAAAATGTATATCTAGGCTTAGGGTATCGATACGGCCCTACGCGTATCGATACGAGTACTTCATTAGTTTCCCAGACTTCATTTGGCCTTAAACGGGTATCGATACAGTTAAACACGTTTTGATACGAGCTACAATCGTTTCGGTATAGATTGCATCTGTTTCGATACGATCCTTCAACGGACATTTTTATTGGAATTATGTTTTTACCCCCTGTGTCGATACACCCTCAGGCGTATCGATACGCGTTTGCGCAAACAACTTTAATTTGGCATTTAAAGTGTTCAACTTTTACCAAAATTAAAATTCTTCAAAACCCTAAAAACCCTAGCTATTTTCAGCCTATAAATAGCCTTTTCCTCCCTCATATTTTCACACCACAACTCAAAACATCAAGAGGATTTCAAATCAAGCAAAGCTCTAAGGCTTTTTCATCAATTTGGTGCTAGGCTTTTCTTCCATTCCTCTCTAATCACTATCAAGGTAAAACCTTTTCTTTTTCCTTTTTTTCTTTTTATTTTCGTTTTCAAACTTTTTTTGTTTTATTTTTAAAATTTTGTTTGTCTTCTTAACCAAACTTTGTTTTAAAATTTCCTTTCAAAATTTTGTATTAATTTTTTTTACCTTGTTTTTTGGTTTTTCAATGAGTTGAATGAAGAGATCTTAATGCATACATTTGTTTTCTAGTTCATGGCACCTTCTAGGAAGAGATCACGTCTTAATGAAACCGGTGAATCATCCAATACCGGAGAGGGTGCTCGTCCGAATCTCACTCAAATCTATCAACACTCTTTTCAATCCCAAGGAGCTCTCACCTATTTTTGTCAATTCCAAAACTACAATATCCGTCCGGAGAGTGTAATCTCTATTCCTTTTCTTGACTTGGAGCGATTCAAGTTTGCATATCTACCTTTGCTCCAACAATGGAAGTTTATGGATTTTCTCTCCATTCCCGGGTTTTATTTTCGTATTTTGGTCTTAATCTTTTATGCTAATGCCAAATGTTGTGCAAATCGTGATGGGGTTGTTACGGCGGTTAATTCCTATCTTATGGGGTAAGAAAGTCACTATAGATGTCAAATCTATTTGCGAGGTCTTTAAGTTGGAGGATGAAGGCCTTGACGACGAGAATGCTCTTGGCCATGTTCTTAGTGGTTCCGTCACCGTCATAAATGCTCAGGATCGGATCCTCCATTTGATGGTCTCTTGGTGGTTTAGGCCCTCCGGAGGGAAGTACTCTACCATCCGTCAAGTGGATGACTTTTGGATTCGATGCTTCCATGAGAGACAACGTCCGGACCTTGCTCGTATCATGTTTGCGGAGATCGTCTATCTTGTGCAACATCGCCACACCACCCTTGTTAGTTCCTTCACCTATGGTACGGCCCTAAGCTACTTCTTCCTACAAAAGGAGATTGATTGCTCGCATGACTTCCCATCTCCCCTCACCGATCCCATCGATGAATGTTTTCATGCAAGGGGTAAGTTCCATTATTTTAATGGTAATTAGTTACGTCTATCCGAACTCCCTACCGAGGCCGCGGAACAATTTGCTAATCCACAAGTTGAACAAGTTCATCAAGCTCCTCCTCCTCCACCTTCCATGGATGCTCTAATGACTTTCCTCAATGAGCAATTCACGGGATTGTGTACGGACATGGCTTCGGGGTTTACCACGATTGATACTCGTTTCACAAGCCTTGAAGAACGCATGACGAATGTGGAGACTCGACTCACCTCTCTTGAAGGCGGTCACAATTCTATGAATATCTCTCTCACCGCTTTCCATGATGAGTGGCGTAATAGCATGAAGAATGATGATCCAATTGTGGATGAAGATGAAGATGATGAAGAAGGCGATGATGATGCATAGTAGCCTCTATTTGCATTCCATGCATATCATCTATGATATTTTATTTATGCACCTTTGCTTCATGTTTTTAGGATTAAGTTTACTTTATTTCAAACCTATGCTTTGATTTTTTGTTGTTTTGGATTTTTAAGTTGATGTTATGCTTTATTTGACCTTAATGATAATTATGTTGCTTGCCTATTTGTACCTTTTGCCTAAGTTATTCACTTTACATTGTCACAATTATTTTTGATCTAACAAAAAGGGGGAGAGGGAAGCTCACAACACTTAAAAATTTTGATTTTCAACTTAAAAGTTACCTAGCTCATATTAAAGGGGAGTTAATTTTGCAAAGTTTTTCAAAGTGTCAAAATTTTCAAGTTTTGGTTTTGTTATATCAAAAAGGGGGAGATTGTCAAACCTATGTTTGATTTTGATATAATTAAATTGTTAAGGATCAAATTGAAACTTGAAACTGATTTCTAAGTCCTCTTAATAAGTTTTAAATCACCAACACTTTAAATCTGATTTGAAAAACTCAAACTCCAAATACTTTCTAAGTGTTCCAAGGCTAAAGTATTGAAAACCGTCCAGGTGTATCGATACATTTCCAGCCGTATCGATACCTTTTTTACAAAGTTGGCTACTAGAAAGACGTGTTTTGCTACGCACTTAACCGTATCGAAACAGCGTATTGAAACAGATTTCATCTGTATCGATACGCCCCTCTGCAAAACTGAAGGAGTTTGAATGGTGTACTGATACGGCTTCACCCATATCAATATGGTTTTAATTGAATTTTTAATTGGAAGTGTTTTAAATGTTTTTGACCGTTGGTGTCAGTTGTTAGGTAACCAACAGTTAAAATGGCAATTGACCCGTATCGATATGGCAAACCCTCGTATCAAAACGGAAACTTCCGGTGAGTTAAGTTGAGAAAAAGGTATCGATATGGTCTTATCCGTTTCGATACGCTCCATGTCTCGTACCGATACGCTTGCATGCGTTTCGATACGCCCTCTTTATTATGTACAACAGCTCTTTCTGTTTTGAGACAGGTATCGATACGGCTCCCTGTGTACTGATACGGATAGCTGCAGAAGTACATTTATGGTGGAAAGAGAGGGTCCCAACGGCTATAATCAATTCCCTAACCACCCAAACGGCTAGAATTGATAGAGAATGTACAAATTGAAGCTCTTTGAACACCAGCAACAACTATTGCATTAAAGATAAACATCCAAGCAAAAATCCAACCTCAAGTGTGCCTATTTTCCAATCTCTAGTAATTCCCAAATTGAGTTGTATTCAATTCTTATTTTATCTTCAAATTTGGGTTGAGTGTTGTACTTCAAGGGACAAATTTGTATTTGAGAGATATACTTCTTGTCCAATTTCTTCTTTGTTTATTTGTGAGGGTTTGGTCAAATTTTGGGTAGAAAATTTTATTGGTTGTGTAAAGGTTACCTCCTAAGCCTTGAAAAGGGGAAGAACAAATAGTGAATGTAGAGTTCATTTGGAACTTGAACCACTCTAAAATCCTTTGTTCTTCATTTTTAATTGTGCATTCACTTCCACAAAGTTTTAAAATCCCAATTCACCCATCTCTTGGTCTTGATCATTCAATCGATCCACTCAAGGAAAATGAAAAGGATAAAAAATGTAAAAAGGGGAAAAGAAAAGTTTTGATTTTAAAAGTAAAAAAGAAGAAGAAATAAAGGTTTTTTTTAAAATAAATAATAAAAAGAAAAAAACCCAAAAGAAAAAAAAAACGAGTTTCTTGTGTGTTCTTTAGAAATAGGTTAAAACTTAGGACTAGGTTCTAAAGCTTAGATATAGATGTATTTGTTAGGATTAGGACTAGGTCCCAAAAAAAATAATAAGACACACTTAAGCAAACTTAAACCCTTAATTAGGAATAAAAGACTTAGATCTTTTTTTTAGGATTTTTAAATAATCAAACTTAGAATAAACAAAAATGCTCAACACATTAAATTTCCATGTTGTTTAAACAAGTGAAATTAATTTAATGCAGTGTATTGTCAAACGGGAATGACAAGTTAGCTCAAGAAATGTTGGCGGTGATTAAAGTTCATCTCTCGGGCGATAAAGCTGATAAAATAGTTTGATATTCATTAAACGGACAAATAAAGTCGAACCTTCGTGAACTTGCAAATTCCGTTTTGAAAACGATTTTAAAATCAATTAGGTACCGATTTTGGGCGTCGTGGGGGTGCTAACCCTTCTCCACGTGTAACCGACCCCCGATCCTGTTTTCTTGTTTTCGTAGAACAAAACTGTTGTTTTGTTAAAACAAAAAGTTTTATAAGAATAACCTTGTTTTAAAGTGATCCAATCATAATTTTTCAAAAAGATTGGTTGTGATTTAGTGTTTTTAAAAGTTTTCCAAAAAGTCGAAGCTCGAAAGGTTTGCGGTAGTTCCCAAACCTTTTCTAAAGGGTTTCCACACTGGAAAATCAGTTTCCACTCACCGACTTGCGAAACCACACTCGGCGACGCAACAATCAACCGTCTGAAGCCTCCAAGACCATTTCGTTCAATTCCGGAACACTATCCCCTATTTTCAACACATTAAAAACATAGATTCAATGCATCATAATGCATCCAAACACCAGCACTCAAAAGGAAACCCGCAGCCCTGCTCTAAAACATCAAATTACCCATCCAAATTAACCGAAATCTCAATCGATTGAGTTCTAACCTCAGCCCAGCCATCAACCAACACATTATAACCATAAACCAACATAAAAACAAACAACCTAAAACCATCCTTATACCTCCAGCAACTCAAAACTCACATAACACCCCAAAAACCCTACCATAAACACCTTAAAAACCAAGGATCTCAAGGATTTCGGAATTACTATGGTTAAGACTCTATTTCAACATCATAAACCTTTCAAAACTCAATTAGATCTCATCTCAAACAAATCAAATCAAAACAACTCCGAAAATCACATTAAATCATCTTTTTTCAACAAGATTTCATCATTTTATCAAAACCATAATGAAGCCTCAATCAAAAGCATAGATAAAGAGTCAAATATATTTAGGATTTCATTAAAAAACCTTGATTAAAAGGTCAGTACGAAATTTACCTCCAATCATTGCTTCTCTTCTAATTTGGCAAGTTTAGCTTTCAAGAAATTTCAGAGAAATCACAAAGGAGAAGTTGGAAATCAAGAGAGAAAAGAGAGTGGAGGAAATCTGGGAATTGAGAGAAAATGGAGAGTGTTTGGCTGATGTGAAAAGGAGAGAATGAAATTGATTGTCAAAATCTCTTAACCAAAATAACTACCTCTTTAATTAAATCAATAAAAGCCATTTTAATATTTAATAAATTATTTAAAACACATGCCAAATTAGAGAAAAGGCTTAATTGTCAAATATCTCCCTAAAGGTTCTAAGATTTTGACTTTTTCTCAAAAACACTCTTTTTCCACAGTTTTAAAACTTTACATTTTGGTCACTGCCCAAAATGTATACTTCCCAAAACCCATTTTGCCAAATTGATTTAACCAACCTCTTAAATACAATTTTAGATGATTTTAGGAATTTTTATCACATTTTTATCCCATCCCAAACCTTGATTTCCCTAAACCACCTTTAATGATTCGAACAACCGATTACCAGTTCCACCGGCCTAACCCGACATGCAAAACACATAGGCCCAAAATCGGGGCGTTACATCTCAAGTTCTGGCATTATGCTCATGTCAGGGATGTTGCCACCAAAGAAACTCTTGAAGGCATGTCCCAGGTGTCTTGCTAGACTTCCCAAATTTCCCTACCGAGATCTTTGCGAACGATGAGGCCATGCCAGCCAGTCCTCAATCAATTCATACCCCATATGATGCCACATTCCCGTTGTCTCCAATTCAAGTTGAATCCGCCAGTTCTGAGTTATTAGTTGAGTCGGAGGAACCCAAAACCAAGTCTGCTACACCTAGTGCACCTGCTCAGTCCGATGCCACTGCTACTCCTGCCGCGTCGGACCATGTCAAGTATGAGGAGAAAGTTCTCCGAGATGTTAGAGCCTCCATTGTCGCTACAAAGCCAAGCATGAAGGGAAGGAAAAGGATAACCCCTGATCGTGGGACCTTTGTGAAGAGAAAGACTCGTGTCACACGCGAAGTATCATCCGAAGAGGAGTCCTCATCTTCCTAAACTCCGCTGCATTCCATTGCATTTTCATGATCATGCATTTTTTATTTTTTCAGTTTTATTGTATATATGTGTTGTTTTCATGCATTGAGGACAATGCACATCTTGGTTTTGGGAGTGTGCATTTCCTCACATTGATGTCATGCCATGCATTCCATGTTTAAATTTTTGTTGCCATGCCATGTAGTTCATATAGTTTAGTTGCATACCGAGCCATTAAAAAAGTGAAAGAGAAAATTTTGTCTCGGCCGAATTTTGAAGATTGTTAACAATTGGATAGGTAAGCTTATTTTGATCTAGTTGTTTTCCCGATGAAGAAATCTTAAAATTTTTAGTTTGCCATGCCAACAGAATAGTTATGCCAGGTTTGCTTGACAATTGATCTCTTGTCTTGAATCAGTGGCCGAAGAGTATTGATAATAGTGGAGTTTAAGTAGTGGAGCCTCGGTTTGGGTATCCTAGACCTAGATTAGGAGAACTTGGGTGGATTCTTTTGAATCTGGGTAGATTAGGTTCGATTTTTGGGGAAGTATGGGTTAGATCCTATTGGATCTTGGTAGATCTAGGTTTTTTAGTTAAAAAATTGGAAAAATTGGGATTTTTAGGGTTCCGATCAGAAAGGGAAGGGTGGCCGAAGTAAGGTAGATGGTGGGCAGCAAGGTGGTATATTGGTCGACGAACACGTTTTGGTGGCCGGATTTGGGCGGCTTTGGATCAAACGTATAAAAAATGAAGAACATTGTTTGGATTTTGATGAAAATAGGAAATTTAATCCATTTTGGATATGTTTTTTGGGTTCAAGGTGTTTTTGTTTCGAGAATTTGGGATGTGAGAGAAATAAGATAGAGAGGGGAAATGAGGATTATGGTCGAGTTAACTCAGCGCAATGGATTTATATTTGGACCGAAACGATGTCGTTTTCGCACCAGGTTAAGGGGCGGTCTGCGGGTTTCGTATCCGGGTCAGATGGGATCCGCATTTTTTTGAATTCGAGTTATTTGGTTCCTTAGTCCTCAAGATTTTGAATCGTGATTCATTTTAGTTCTAAATTTCAATTGAATCCAAAATTAAAGCTTTAATTTTTTTCCATTACGTCCTTAATTTCATTGTTAATTTACTTTTAATTGCTTTAATTTATATGTATATGTGCATATTTTTTTAGATGGGCATGTAGTATATTTGTTTAGGTGACTAATTCACTTAGAATAAATAATTAGAGCCTTTTAGCTTAATTACTTTAAATAACCAATCAATTTAAATAGGGAAAATTGTAGAAAATAAGTGAATATTAAATGGGAACTTTAATGTTCTAAGTTGGTTAGTATCTCATTGTAATGAGATGTTAATCAAGGGGACATATTCGTTGAATATTTAATATTTCATTTAAACTTAGAATGTTGTAATCACACATAGTCTAATTAAAATAAATTAGGATTAGATTTAAGTAGTTAATGTCACTAAATGATTAGAAATATTATTAATTTAGGGCCTAATATGAATAATGCTCAAGCATTTGGGTGTTATCACATAAACCATAAATTGAATAATATTCATAGATTCTTAATTAATTTAATCAATTGGAGCCCTAATTAGGTTTGAACTTAAAAATTGACAAGAAAATAAATAGACATGCATTAAAAACTTTTTGTGTTGAGATACATTTTGAATATAAAATTGAAGTATCCTAAAGTAATTGGATGTTTCAAAACTTAAATTCGCTTGAAATGTATTTTCTTGGAAAGGATATCTCCATTCAAAATGAAATTCAGTTAACAATTAAGGATTTAATTAAATATAAATTATTGCTCGAAATGTCAAAATGCCACGTGAAATTAATAAGGTACTGGTAACGGGAGTTTGTGGGGGTTCTAATCCTTCCCCACACGTAACCGACTCTCGAAACTAAATTTTGATAAAAGAATCTATGGATTATTTTTATGGTGTCCGGTCTACCAAATTGACTAGTGGCGACTCCAAATTGATTTTCAAGAATATCTAAAGGGAAATTTCATTTAAAGTGAAAAACACTAATTTTTAGAATTAAAACAGATAAAAACCCTAATTTTAAAAAAATAAATCACAAGGCTATTTTTACATACTCGGTTTTAAAAAATGGCCGCGGCAGGTAGAATTAGGACCCCTCGGCAACAGACCCGACTCATACAAAATGAAACAATGCCATCAAATCTCCCTTGATAAACGACCACCACTTCTTGTAAATTTCGAAACTAAAGCCATTTGGCCATAGGGCTTTGAACCCTCACATTTTCATACTACTTCTGTCACTTCCTCCTCTATAAAAGGGCCTCTAATAATTGATTCTGAGAAGGGTATAAAGACCGAAAGAACACCTTGGAATCAAACAAGCCCACTATCTTTGGTATGTAGTCCATCTCCCATTAATATTCAATCCTCTATCCAAATTCCTCATTCCACGAATTTTGGTCGTACGTTGTAAGAATCTCATATTGTGATCTCCCACTTTTAGCTAGAGGGCATGAGATTTTTGTCTCCAAATCGACTTCATGTAACGACACAATTGCCACAACTCCCCATACAGACGTCGTCTCTCCTCACAACTTTTCTCCGACCTCCTTTGAGACCCCATACGGTCATCTAAGTCCTCCAATATTAAAGATGTTGCCTTTATACGTTGGTACACATTTTCGAATGTTTTTCTATTCCAAATGCGTAGAAACTTTTGTAAATCTCTCAGTTTATGCAGAATACTAACGCCCCTACCACTCCCTTCCAATGTCTGTTCAATAATATGTGACCACTCGACTCCCATTGTTTTTATATATTCTATCATCTCCAACCAACAATTCAAAAACCGAAAGAGATTCGGCCCCCAGCATCCTTGATGCTTGCTAGTAGAAGCAGCGTATGATCCGACAAGCCTTTATTAAATGCCCATTGCGACAACCGAGGGAATTGCTCCACCCAATCACAAGTAATTAGAAAATGGTTGAGGTGACTACTCTTGTTCCCCGAACCATACCAAGTGAACCTCTTCCCTACTAGTGGTAAATCAATCAAGCATGCACGCTCCACAAACTCACTAAAATCCGCCATCACCTGTGACTCACTCATATACCCTCTAACTTCCTGCAATGATAACACTAAATTAAAGTCTCCTCCCATGCACCATGTCCCCGAATTATCCATCATGATAACACAAATCGAATTCCACAAAAGAATCTAATCATCCTGACCACATGGCACATACACCGAGACTATGCCACATTCCCAACCCTCATTCACCCATGTTCCCTTGATCGTTACAAAATTACGTTCCACCCAAGAGGCTGACATTTGAAAACGAGACGATTCACATACCACTATTATCCCACAAGATCGACCAATAGTCAGGGAAAAAAGAAACTCAAAGTTATCAATGTGCCATACCTTGCAAATAACGTGATTTGAAATATCTTCCAATTTGGTCTCCAAGAGGAGAGTCATCTCATATTGGTGATGCTGCAAAAAAATTTGAATTGATTTTCGCTTAGTCAATGATCCAAACCCCCTCAAGTTCCAAGAAAACACCCTCATCTCTACACCTAGTTACCATGTTCCCGCAATTCAATCAATCACGTTATGTTTTCCACAATTTCCTTCTCGCTGCCAATTGTTTTCGCTCCAATAAGACTTCCTATATTAACCTTCTCCTGATCCTCCCAAAGGATTACTTGTTGCTGACTGAAGAAATCTGATTTCGTTACTGGAACCTGCACCCCTTCCCTTGATCGATGTTGTGTTGCATGACTCTTCCCCAACCTGCACTCGGCTACTACCTGCTCCCTAGTGATATTGATTTCAATATTAATTCTATGTCACTTCTCAATATCATATTAATTCCCTTAGAATTCTCATGTTCCATTTATGAAGTAACAAGCTCAACGACAGAGGGCCCGACCATTTGATATGCATAAGCTGTCTTACACAAGACTTGGCCTACAAGACAATCTATGAGATCATTAACCATAACGCTGGTCAATGAACCTAACTGATAAATCGCTCGACTCCTTGGGGGACTTTCGAACCCGGTCATTTATGTGTCTCTCCTCATCCCATACTCCATTAATATGCCATTCCCCATGATTTTGTTGTTCTAGTATGTTTTGCACTAGTAGTGTTGCCAGCACTAACTGACCTCTCCATTGTGCCCCTTCCTCACCACCAAATCACTCTCATGAACCTCCCGATTGTCACCACATATTTCTCCCTTTTGTCCTTCCAATGAGTCTTTCTCACTACAACCCTCTTCATCTTCTGAGGCACCACCCTCTTCACACCTACAGTGGGCACATTGTTCCCGCCCCACATCCATTTCACATGCTCGAATAGAGTAAACATGCCTCATACGTCTAGCTTCGTGGATTCATTGATACACTGCATGAAATCCGTTTCCACCAATATTCATCCTCTGGAATGAGATTGGCTCTAATGTCCCCTCCTCAAACCTCACTAATTTTCCCCAAACTGCTACCACATTCACAAATGTATCCTGGGACCATACATGCATCGAGATTCCAGAAACCGTAAGCGACCATTCCAATTTCGGCGACCATTCCAACAAATGATCAAAACATAAATCCCACTTTCCTTCGCTAAACATTTATGCCCTTAACTACGCATTAGAGAACATCAACAACACTTTTGCTCCGGAAATACACATAATTGAACAATTTTTGAATCCAGCCATATGCAATTCCCTAGCCAATTCAATCGTTCCCATCGGTCGACGTCACCAACCCAACGTAGAATTTTGTAGCACCACAACCTTCTCGTCATCAATCACCCATGTATTAGTCTTTTCTTTGTCAAAGATTGAACTATACAATCTCTCGATACATGGGAGACAACCCTACCCATTTGCTGTGGTTGATCCACTTACCGACGAATCCATAAAGAATGCCTCATCTTTTTTTTTTTTGCGAATAATACTCGAACCCTCGATCCATACAGCCAAAAACCATCCAAACGTACCATCACCCTCCTAGCCTCCACCTATGATCTCATACGTACAAAACCAAAACGTGATCCATCTCACGCCCATTTGTTTGGAATAATGACATCTACCACTTGACCATGCCAATCAAAGCTCTTCTAGAGACCTTTCCAATGTAATTGTGTGGCAATGTTGTGGACAAAAAGGGTCCAAAGTCGTCGCCTAACCTCCGCCTCTGTCGTCGGCATTTGCAAGATGCCACGACTTGGAACAATTTAATTAAGATTAATACATGACCTTATTCGGTAATTAGTTGGTAGCTAATAGCGAATTGCATTAGTTGATTTGGCTAGTGGTTTACATTAGCTGATTGTATAAAAGTGTTCTAAAATTAACTAATTTGATAGTTGTTCGATTATTTGAACAAGTAAAATGACATATAAATATTTTAAATCTATTAATATATATATATATTAGATTATGATAATTAATTTTTAAATAACATTACTAAGTATATTTGAATGATATATATATATATATATATATAAATTTCTTATTTATGAAATTATCTTTTTAATATAATTTTATTAATTATTAAATTTTTATGTATATATTAATATCTTATTTATGAAATTATATTTTAAATATAATTTCATTAACTATATATATATATATATATATTAATTTCTTATATATGATTTTTTTAAATTTTATGAGTTATTTAAATTTAGGTTATTTAAAGGAATTTTTTGTAATTGTCAAAGATAAAAGAGTCTTTACAAATCTTATATCCAATCTTCTAACCCAAAAAGTTTCTAAAAATGAGCTTTTTCAATATGAGAGATTTCACCCAATCCGATGTTACAATCTTATGTTTATCAAACATATAAATTAGTAGATTTAATCGGTCAAACCTCTAAAAATGGTTTACACCTCTAACTTTGACTAAAAATTGTTTACCAAACACGACCATTATATTTTATAAATAAACCACATGATTATAAATAATAAACATAAAATTCACATCTAAATAATAAAAGAATATTGAATTACTTCAGCTAATGAGTAGAGTAGCATTTTTATTAGAGTATAAATCGTTTGTCCTTTTCTAGTGCCCCTATTTATGTCCCATTATTAAAAAAATTAAGTTTAGGATTAGGGTTTAAAGTTAGTGCTTAGGGTTAGGGTTTAGAGTATTGGGTGTAAGGTGTATTTTTTAGGGTGTAAGATTTAAAGTTTAAGATTTAAAATTTTGGGTAAAACAAGAGATGCCAAAAGGGGCAAAAGATTTTTGTCATTTTTATTATAAAATTTGCACCAGAAGAGTGCGCCGACAAAGAGATCGACGGAGGCAAGATTACCGAAAGTAGGTTCTGTGGTGGAGCGTCAAGAATGTGTTAAGTTGTATGTTGGGAATCTATCGGAATGGATCCATTGGAAGGGCTTGCATCTGGTGTTTGATCGCTTTGGGGAAGTCTCAGATGTTTTCATCTCGCGTAAGCGAGTGAGAAATGTTCCTCATTTTGGATTTGTCCAAATGGTATCAATGGCAGTAGCAAAGAGAGCTATTGAGTGCCTCCATGGAAACCGATTACTTGGGTCGTTTATACATGTTTTGATGTGAAACATAATGCACATAAATCTTTTTGGAGGAAATCAACAATGTAAATGGGAAATGGTGGTCAGGATGGGCATATAAGGGTTACATAGATGAGTGTGGGAAAAGATGAGACAGTGAAACTAGGTTTGACAACCATAGGGGACGTCAATGTCAATTCGATTGAGGTTTTTAGCCAGAATGTGGTGGGTTGGTGTGATCATTTTTGAAGTATCCATGAAATGGAGGAGGAGATGAAAGTCGCAGGCATACATGGTTTCTCTTTGATGTGAATTGTGGGATTGGTTGTGTTGATCATGTTTAACAACATCGAGGAGCGACAAATGTTCTTGGATTCCCGGGATTTGATTCATACATGGTTTAGTAAGGTTGAGGCGTGGTTTTTTGAGGTCTCATGTTTTCATAGTAGAAGGATATGGTTATCGGATTATGGGATCCCAATTATATTTATTGTCTCGGGTCACGCCTCCACAAGATGCCACACCTGACCCTATATTTCGAGAACCATCAACATTCAATTTGCTGTAGTCCAAAGGAGGGGTCATCCAACGAGCATCTCGACCACCCCTTGTCCCGACAACCCTTTGTTGGCCTTGTAGCAAGATGAGCGCACAACTAGATCCCTTCTTTAAACGAACACTTCGCATCACCACGAAATCATGATAAGTATTATCTGAATCAAAAATCTTCTTATTACGATCAAGCCAAAGTTTTCATACAATTGCTCCAAAAAGAAGGTCTCAATCCTCTCCTGAGACATGAAACACATGTTGGCTCTCAAGGTTCTCCCTCAACCACTCACATAAATCCATTGAGAAAAAAAGCAGCACACCGATTTTGTTTAATAACACTCAACCACGTCACCTTAGCACTCGGACAGTATCGAAGAACATGATCAATGTCTTCCGGTCTATCGCCACAGATATCACATTCATCCGAGGTAGCCATATGACACCGACACCACTCACTATTCGTAAGGATACTCCCGTGACAAACAAGCCACAAGAAAGATTTAATCCTTTGCAGCCCCTGAAACTTTTGAATTGTCTTCCAAACTTTATTCGGTACAGTTGACGGTTGTTGAGCAAAAAGATCATATGCCAATCTAACAGTGAAGTGACCATCTATACTACCCTTCTAGCTAGGAATATCCTCAACCAAAGAAGAACATGGGGGCTTCACGGCAGCGATATATAGGATAGCCTCGGCAGGTAAGAGGTCATGGAATCGATCCCAAGCCCACTCTACATCGCTTCAAACCATCGAGCTAACTGGTTCATTCCCAATATCTGTCCTATAAGGTTCATCAATAATATTCATCAGAGGTCCGACATCACTAATCCAGTGATCTCTCCAAAAATCAAAATTTGTACTATTCCCCACATTCCAAACAATACTACTTCGAACCGTATCCCAAGCCCACTCTACTACACTATTCAATGACAAAGGAAGAACTTCGTACATCTATACTTTGCACGCAACATTCGCACCCAAAGATGACCCTTCTTCACAATGAGAGTAAAGCATAATTTCATTAAAAACACATTATTTTGGGGTGCAATATGCCTCATTCCAAGACCACCATGCATCACCGGCTTGCAAACTTCCTCCCAACGAACCAAGTTGACACCTCGTTTCAAGTCGGGCCTCTCCAAATAAATTGGTAAATCGACTTTTCAAATTTATTGTAGGTTCCTCTTGGTTAAAAAGTTGTTTGCATAGCATAGAAGGGGATTGAAGAAAAGACAACTTTAGCAAGCGTGATGCGGCCAGCTAGAGGCAAGTACCTCGCCTTCCATTCAGACAATTAATCTCGAATCCGTTGCACCAAATAGTTATACATGGTCCCAAGTATCTCCCATGTCCTCCACTTCGGAGTAGCCAAAACAACTGCTAATATTCTATTTCACATCCGTTGGGATATTTTTCGAGAAATACATATTGATTTTTGTAAGGCTAACTTTGTAACCTATAATCGCGAATAAATCAGCCAGGAGATTTGATCTTTGGAATCAAAACCAAAAGTGTATGATTAATCGACTCTGGAAAATATCCCCTACGAAAATGTTTTGAATACAATCCCAACCACAGCCCAATTCCCCTGATAAAAAATCACATGCATTTCATCAACCCCGAGGCCTTTAAGGGGCTCATTTCAAAAAGAGTCATTTTAATTTCCTCGTCTGAAACTGGTTAGCTGGATACCCTGAACATTCCAAAACATGATGTCAATCATTAAAATGATTTGAACAATAAAAAACGAAAACCTTACAAAGACTGAACAACCACAAATTCTTTCTGATCGAGAACAACAATCGGCTCATGTCCCCGCCTTGTTCTAAGATAAAAAAAATTAAAATTTAAACTTATACAAGATAAGACAACATAAGCATCGTTAGATCAAAGGAGAAATAATTAATAACATTATTTAATGATGTTTGGTTGCAAAATTGGCATAAGGCAGCATAACCTGAACTAATTTTAATAACAGTAAAACATTAGCTTGATGACATACAGAACGTAAATAGGATAATCTAGTGTTTTTTATAATGGATAAACGCCTGGTTGAAATTTTGGACCACATCCAAAGAATATATTAATACCAAAGAATGCTTTCGTGTACCACAAAGACAATGATGAACAATCAAATGAGTACCACATAAAAAACATAACTTGATAGCAAAGAATGTTTCTTTTCCTCCCTTTTTTCTAGAACTTCTAAACTTACTACAATTGAACTAAAGGAAAAAAAAATAACATAATGAGTTTTATCTACAGTGAAACCATCTGTTATTTACACTTCTAATTAATGCAAATAATAAACGATCAACGTTGGTGTTGTGGATCATAAGAAACAATCTTTGGATCTGGGACGATGAGTGGCAACTTCTCGATGTACATGAACAGGCGCTTCATGTTCTCACTTGAGATCGATGATAAATCGACAATGTCGTTCATGCTTGTGTATATCCAAAGATCACCTGAATCCACTCTTTTCAGGCTGTCCCGACAGAAGGGGCATGACTGAGATTTTATTCGCCTAAAACACCATGAAAGCACAAGTATTACCCTCTAGGATGGAGAGATAATCCTTTGAAAATAGCTAATGCAGAATGTCTAGATGATATGAATCATGCATGTTCCGAGTTGTATATGTTTCTCGATGTCTGCCTATATCGATCATGCTGATACAAGTTTGCATTGCTTACTGTTAATCCCATCATTCTCACCATGCTAATTACTTGACGACATTAGGGATAGGAAACAGAAAGCACACTAGGACCGCTTACCAACTTCGATAGCATTTCATGCACATCGAATGGTTGCAATTGGGCAACACGATCTTGCCGTGCATCTCCATGCAAATCCCACATTCTTCTTCTCTCTCTAAATCGATTTCGGAAAGCTTTCCTTTATTCATTTCATCCCTTTTCTTGAACTTTGAAGCGCAAATTTCGTTCTGTTTCCTCTCATCCACATCCGTAATTCCCTTTTGAAGTTGCAATAATGAAGGAAAGATCACCCCTGTCATGACAATCCAAAGACCAAATAATCCAAATAGTGTTAAGATTTTATCCGAAGATATATACGAATGAGTTACGAACTCATGTGCAATAACAACGAATCATCTTACATACCATAGAATTCTCTTATGCTAGCTTTCCTTTCATGGATAGACATGGTGGTTTTTCCATCAGCGTATGCCTACAGAGGAAAAATCATTACAAATCAATGTCCTTGAAATGCTATCGCTTAATACTTCACCGGAACATAAACGGATTTGTTACACAAGCACTTGCAATTGCAAATTACCTTGTATATAAGAACTCTGAGCAATCCCAAGGCACCAGCAAGATGACAATCAGTCCACTGGATGAGGAAAAGGAAGAAATGAGCAGCCGGACTGTAAGATAATCGCATCTGAAGGCAAGCACCATCGTATTCTCTTGGATAATCAGAAGCCCTAATCATAAAAAAAATTACACACATTAGATAAAACAAAAGATGAAGAAAAAAATGGAAAGGATCCCACTACTCAGGTATCCCAACAATGGTTTCATTCAACATGAACATAATAGTATAATGTATTCCGCCGCCCCAGCCTCCAATATCTAATGAATGCTAATATACATGTAGAACAAATCAAACAACTTGAGACTATGTCGATCTGACTCTTCATTTTTCTCATTTGTACCCACGTCTGAAACTTGTCATAGTATTAAATCATGGCCTCAACGCAACATAACGGCCACATAGTAACAGTTTTGAAGGTCGCCACAACACCGCAACATCACGACCGCATCCGCAATTTAGTACTATGCTGGTCATAAACAGGACATGACCTCCAAAAATCCACCAGATATATGAAAAAAACATTAGAAAAAAGAAAAGAACATTCCCATTTCAGATATATACATGTATTCGACACTTGCACCAATTCCTGTTGATGCCTACTCTGTTTTTCCCTTTTCTGGCAAGGGATGCAACTGGTTCAGCATTGTATTTGTCATAAATTTCTACTTTCAAACTTGAACTTCTAAAGCCATTCCCCTTTTACAATAAGTTGAGTAAAGCCCAAATATCTTTAAAGCTTGAATATGAAAAAGAACAACTACTTACATTCCATTACTGTAGGAGCCTTCAATAATAATCAATACATAACCATCTAATTAAGCAATGAATATTCAATAAGAAAGTCAAAAATCACCAAATAACAATTCCAATTAAGCAAAACTAATCAATTTATGATGAAAATTTAATGGCCCCTCAGAGTAATAAAAATGTAAACAAATCGAATTACAAGAATTCAAATACTGGATACTTAAAAGTGAGAAGAAATCTATACAATTAAAGACCCAAACAAGTTTCAGTGTAACACCAGAAGAGAGAAGAAGAAATTACAGGGTATTGGCGAACTGAATATCAGCTTCAAGAGCCTTGAGAGAATCCTTGAACGATTTCCTCATTTCCCCGTCTCTGTTTTCTTTTCTTTCTTTTTTTTTTTTTTTTGCAAAAACTCTGGAACTGGATTATTCACACCTCAAAATACGAAACCCCAACAACCCATTTACCTCAAACAACTGTTAAACACATCAGCATAATCTATATAATCAACAAAACACTGAAACCAAACTCTGAATAATAAACTTCAAATCGTCTTAATTTAGAAAGAAAAACGAAAAAGAAAAGCCGACCCAGTAATCAGCTTAGATTACTACTATTTACTCTGTGTATAAGGAAATCAAATTTGCAATTTAGAAGCTGAAGAGTGTGAGAAATAGAAGAAAACAAATCTGCTGAGCTTTCGCTTAGAGCCCACGTAATTGTATTTCCATGTATCTCTCAGCAGGCAGCAATTATTTTTTTAAAACTATTTATTTATTTTTTTATTGCTCTTCTGGTTTCTAGGACTTCGCCTTAACTAATTCATATTGATTCGTGTCGCACATTTAATTTTTTGTGGTTGAACACGCCAAATTAAAAATTTGAAAAGCGATTTGAACCGAAATGTTTATGCTTTATTGTTCACAAGTTTAAAAATTATAGTTAACTAAAAACAACCAATTGATTTAGTGAGATAATACATTAGATTCCTTAAACAAGGTCATTAATTTAAATTCTGACACTATGAATAAATAAATTAGGCAAGGAGAAATGCCTCATAATGAATTTCTACTGCACCCGACTTAATTAACTGGCCAATATAATAAATACCGGTGGTTAAACAAAAAATGTCATAATTAATTGAACTCGTCAAATTTAAATTTTTATTTAGCTTATAATTAATTTTAAATATTTTATAATGTAAAAGATATTTCATACTTAGAAATAATGAAATAACTTAAAAAGTATTATATTTTTTTATTTATTTGAATAATTAATTATTTTGAAAAATATTTATTAAAATATATTAAAACCTTTTCAAATAATGTTCTAAAATTATGAAATAGTTATTTTATTAAAATAAAATTTAAAATTAATATAAAAATCGATAACCAAAATTCACCGAATTGTGAATGAATGAATGAATTATTTAAAAAAATATTGAACCGTATACACTTCTAATTCTGTCACGGCTAAACTACGCTAGTTAGGAAATTTTTTGGGGAGGGGTGGATGTACGGAAGAATGTGTGCACTTGGGGGTGAAAATAAAGTAGTAGTGTAGTATGTAGTGTGTCCTAGAAAAAACGGAAGGAGGCGGGAAGCAGAGGACGACACGTGGAAAGCATGCATGATGTGATCTAACGGTTCCCATGATGGGGTGAGTGACGTGTCTTAATTGGTGAAAGCATGGCTCCCCACCACAGATACACACCTGTTCACTTTTCAAGCAACTGCCAAATTAGGACATTTCTCTTCTACTTTTATTTATTTATTGAATTTTATTTAAATGGTCTAATAACATTTTTGGCCTTAAACTTTTAAAAAATATTTTAATTTAATTCCTTTTTTAAATTAACTGAAAAAAGTGATGATTAGTTAAGATGAAGTCAATTATTTCATTCTTGAGTATATTACGTAATTTGTTATTGAATTTTATTTTTAAATCTATTTTGATTATTGAAATGTCAGAAAATTTACTCATTAAAGTTCAGATATTGTATTTTTTGTCACTAAAATTTAGATAATGAACGTTCTTTTTTACACTCTTAAATACCAAACAGTTATAAATGGTGGACGTTCGGTCTCAAATTTCACCAATCACTTCGTCTTAGGCCCTGAGTCTGAATTAGACCTTCGTTTTACCGAATAATGCTCCGATGTTCATGAATCAGCCAAAAATTTTATGATTTCTCTTCCATCGATTTTCCTCTTTCGCCGTCGGATGAAGCTCATTTTTCAATATGTTACTTCTCTCTTGCCGGTGAAGTTTACCATCATTTTTTATCTTGGAGAAGTTTTTTTTTTTGCCGATAAATGGACGTTGTCAAAAAATTACGGAGGAGTGACCAAAAACGTTTAGTGTCTAAACTTCAATGAGTAAATTGAACGTTTTAAAACTTTAGTGACCAAAACAGATTTGAGAATATAGTTCAGTGATGATTTGCGTAATTTACTCATAATATTTTTTTACATAAAAATTTAAAAATAATAAAAATGTTTTTAAAAGCTATAAAAAATTTAAAAGTTTGCAAAAACATTTATTTAAACTATTAGAAAGTTGTAAAAAAATATAAAACTATAAAATTGAGAAAATACCTACATTTGTAATATATATATATAATATTTAAAAAATCCATTTCAAAAAACTCGAAGACCAAAAATATCATTAGGTAAACATTACATAACATAATTTTCCTTATTATTGTTTTGAATAGATAATTTTCATTATTGTAAATAAACTATATGATAATGATATAATATAAACTATACAAACTATCTTAAATAAATGATATATGATATGATTTTTACTACTCATATATTATAATGACATTCGTGGTATAGTATAGCATTATTCCTTACGTGTTAAATTAAATATTGCATAATATAATAATGCATAGAGGAGATGTATAATATACATTTCATTAATCATAAATAATACGTAAAATTCAATTTGATCAATGATTATAAAATTACTTGAATAATTTATTTGTTTAAGTTCATAATTATACTAACGGAAATTGATTAATAGTGATAAATTAAAACACTACGTTAAATTATAATATGTAGTAATAAGTTACATTAATTGATAATTTTACTTTAAAGATCACGTTTGTAATTAAACAATTAATTATATAATTTATTGTAATACCCGTATTTTGTCCAAAATTATTATTATATTAGTAATTCTTTATAAATAGAACTAAAAATAAATAAATATATTAAAACCTCTAAATAAATAAATAAAATAGGTCCAATAGTCTGAAAGTCCAATATAAATGTCCATTTATACAACATAATTCATTTTAATATTTACAAAGCCTAAGTTACAAAGCCCAAAATCACTTTACAATCCAAAGTTGTTCTCTAACAGCTCATCCCCGCCCATTTTCGGCCAAACAAACATAAAATTCATTTTGTGTTTTCTTTTCCCACCAAAAAAGCAACGTGGCGGCCTTCAGTTGGTCCATAATCTTTCACTTGGATTCAAGTCTCCTAATGACATCATCACTGACCACCTATAAATAGTAAAGAGAGAGAAAAAGTCAGCACAATTGATAACCCTCATAATTACTACCATAATAATAATAATAATAATATAGTATAATAATAATAATAATAACTAAGAGAGAGAGTATTTCGCTCAGAATTTGAATGGATCGACAGGAGTTGAGAAGTCGCCGTCGAAGCTGATTCACCGCTGGAGAAGTGATCGGACATTATCGGAACCACCGAGACATTGTCGGAGAAAGTCATCGAACATCACTAGAGCTTCTCTTTCATCGCCGGAACCACCGTTTTGAAGGTAAAACTATCATTTTTTATATTATGCATTTAAATACTAAAAAGGATTAGATCCGAGTAATAAAAATGAAAAAAACAAAAACATGAAAAAGAAGGTAGAGTGGTGGCTGGTGAGCGTGAGCTTGGACGGAGTTGAAAATGAGTGGTTGAGTGTTCGGGAATGGGTAGATTAGGCTTAGGAAAGGGCGAAGATGGGTGGATTCAGTCCAATTCGGGTAGATCTAGGAGTTTAGGGTTTGAAAATCGAATTTTTTAGGGTTTCTAGGTTTCTGGCACGGTGGCCAGAAATTGCTATATGGCGACGAAGACGGTAGTCGGAGTTTAGTCGATGGTGGTCGAAAGTTGCAGAGGTGACCAACCAGAGGAAGAAGAGGACCAAAGCAAGGCGGCGGACGGTGGCCGGGAATCGCCCCGTGGTGTTCAGAGTTCGTACCACGGTGGCCGATATTGGGTTTTAAAAGAGTCTAGAGAGAGAGACGACTAAGGAGAGAGAGAGTTTTTGATTTTATGGTCGGGTTAACTCGCTCTATCCCTATTTAAGAGCGAGTTAACGCGACGTCATTTTGAAACCAGGTCAATATGACCCGCGTGTTTTTAAAAGGGTCGTGGATACAGGGCCGCAACCCGGTTTGGGACTCAATAGTTGGTTCAAGCCGTTTAGGGTTGGACTGTTTGGCTGAGCCGTCTGGTTTGGGTCGGTTTTAGTAGGTTTGGGTTGGAATTCTTAGCAGATTTAAATTTGGGCTTCCTTGTTTGTCATGTTCTATATTTTGGTCATCATATGTTTGTAATTTGACCTCCATAATTCGAATTTAATTCAATTTAGTCCTTTTTAATTGTCGTAGTTTAATTGCTTTAATTAATTGTTTAAATTATTTGTTTGATGCATTGATTTAAAATTAGCATGTAGTCCTTTTGTTAGATGATTTTAATCACCTAAATTAGCAATTAATTAGAGACTTAGTATATTAGGTTCTTTAATTAAATTTAATTAATCTAATAGGTGAGATAAGTGTAGAAAATAAATGGGTATTAAATAAACACTTTAAGGCCCTAAGTTGATTAGTGTTACATTGTAAAGTTATGTCAATCAAAAGGGTATTTTAGTGAAATATTTAATATTTCGTTTTAACCTAGAATATGATAATCACATGTAGTTAGTTTAAATAAAATCAAAATATGATTAAATAATTAGTATCACCAAAGTTAGGAATATTGTTACTTTGGGGCCAAATATGAATAGTGTCCAAATTATTTGGGTGTTATCATTTAAAGCCCAAAAATTAATAATATCCATAGAATCTTAATGAATTAAATTAATGGAGCCTAAATTAGATCTACTTAAAATAGACAACAAATTAATTGGACATGCGTTAAAACTTTTGTGTTGAGATACATTTTGAATATAAATTAAAGTGTCCTAATGTATTTGGATGTCTCAAAATTTATATTTGTCCAAAATGTATTTTCTTACAAAATGATATTCCCATTCGAAATGGAATCCGTTTAACAATTAAAAGATTTAATTAGATTCAGATTAATGTTCGAAATGCCAAAATGCAACGTAGAATTAATGAGGTATTGATAACGGGCGTTGTAGGGGTGCTAACCCTTCCCTACAAGTAACCGACTCCCAAACTCGAATTTTATTAAAAGAATCTCTGGTCCGTTTTTATGGTGTCCGATCTACCAAAGTGACTGATGGCGACTCCAAAATGACTTTTAAGAATAAATAAGGAAAATTTGAATTAAAATGGAAAAGAACCTAATTTCAAGATCAAATTTAAACTAAAAAACCTAGACTTCCAAAACCCTAATCCACGTGATATTTTGGCATTTCGAACATTAATCTGAATTTAATTTTTTCTAAAGAATTGTTGGATGGATTTTTAGGAAAAATGGGGATAGCTTTTGTGTATGATATATCTGTCATTCATGCGTTAACCCTCAACCCGGGTTTTTCACCCTTAAGCGAGAGTAAGACAATATTCAACGTGATGCTCTCCAGCTCCGAGTTCAGATTTTTGTCTTCTTCCAGTATACTAACCTTATGCGTCGTGGGGCCCACGCCTCCGTTATAAGAGACATATACTACTGAATCGATGTCTTATTGTGGCAGTAGACGGTAACGATAGTTCGGTGACCAAAGGTCTAGAACAAAGCCCAGATTTTATTTTTAGAAGCCCACCCCACTAGAGTCAGACAAGGACCTAGGACATGTATTGTTGGTTTAAATATTTTTCTCTGATTATTTTCTTTGCATGTTTTATTGTTTTTGAATATTGTTTATTTTCTTTTTCATATTAATTCACAATATTGACACTATTTCTTTTTATTTTTGTTTTGTTTTCTTGTTTTTTTACCTAGCATTATTTTGCATTCATGAGAGATATCGATTCAAGGATCAGTCAAATTAGGTAGTGTTCTTAGTGGCCAATGAGTTCGATAGACAAGGAGAAGGCAATACGATTGTGTGAACCCAATCAGAGAAGACTAAATTCAAGAAAAGATCAGTACCTATGAGAATGACGTGTTAGGGTGCAAGCATCCACAAGAAGCTATGTGAAGATGTTAAAAGCGCAATGAGAGAGAAGATTTAAGAAATAGTGGATTTGAATGACCGGATCAAACAAAATTAGATGAAGAGCAAGCTTTGAGTCCAGAATTGTCATCACAAGTTCCGAAGTTGGAGAAAGTCATCAAAGGGATACCATAATGGAGAAAAGTCATCTTTTTAGCAAGAAGATAAAAGAGCTGGGAAAGAATGTGATAGAATTGGAAAACGATATTCGAATACTTGAAAGACACATTTGAAAGCTTTAGAAGGGACATTACCAGAGAAGGAAAATGCATTGAGAAGAAAGCTTGAGGTAGTTATCTAAAGAATCATGAAATGATCAAGTTTAGAAGCCATGCAGGGAGTCCCCCAATTTGTGCAGATTTTATCCATTGAAGCCATGAACCTGTAACAACACCTTGACATCAACACCAAGCTAGAACAGACGCCGACTCAGAAGCAGAACATAGTGATTAACCTAGGGACGAGGGCTAGCTGGTTTCTATAATAAGATTGTCTATTTCTTGTACTCGACCTTTTGGCTAATGGATGTTGCTCTAAAAACTAGTCCTTGAAATCAATACCTCGTGCATTCATGCATTGTATTGCATAAATATTGCATTTTAGAAAAATCATCGTATTTTTAAAATAGATTGGCTTAGCGAGCATCAAGCCTGAGTGGATTGTTGTAAGAGGAAGTTATACCTTCGGGATCTTGGTAAGGAAAGTGTTGTATTGATGAATGCAAAGAACCCATCATTATGTGCTTTGTTGTTGGAAACCAAAGACGAATCTCAATTGCGAGACATTGACACTGTATGTGAATTTCCTGATGTTTTCTCTGATGAACTTCTGAGATTGCCCCCAACCCGTGAAGTGGAGTTTGGCATCGAGGTGCAACCTGAGACTACTCCAATTTCTTTTGCACCATATCATATGACAGTCGTTAAATTAAAAAAGTTGAAAGCTCAAATTCAAGAATTGTTAAGCAAGGGTTTTATTCAACCGAGCTCTTCGCCTTGGGGAGCTCCGACTATCTTTGTAAAGAAGAAGGATGGTTCTATGCGATTGTGCATTTACTACCAATAGTTGAACAAGGTAACTGTAACACCCCAATTTAGCCCTATTTTATAAACCTTAATTTGTGAAAATTCCCAATTGGAAACCTTAGAATTTGGGGAAAATCTCGGATTTTAACCTAATTAGAATTTGGGACCTCATTGAATAAAGTTAAAGGTTGGTGGTTAATTTGTTAGGCGGGCTAAAGTTGGGACCCTTGTTTTGTAATTTTCCCATTTGTTTAGGGTAAACATCCTTTTGTCTCTATTTGGTATCTGTGCGCCGCTCTCCTTCCCCTTGTCTCTATTTGGTATATGTGCACCGCTCTCGAATTTTAACCCTTCCCCATTTTCCGTTGAAGCTCCGGCCAAGGTGTCTGTGTCGGCCGTTCGTTGTTCCGCAGCCACCAGTGGGTTCCCCGTGGCTGTCCGATCAAAACCCGCCGTAGAGTGTCCCGTTCACCACCTCCTATCGTCGGAACGGAGAGGCCAGAGAGCTTTGACCTCTCGTCTTCCGCCGCCATTGCCACCGAAAATGGTCGAGTTTCCTTTGGGAAATCTCGCCGTCGTCGTCTCCTCCACCTAGTCGCGTCTAGATCTGATTTGTAAGCATCGAGGTGGTTGGGGCGTGTTGGCTGTGGCCGCCGTCGGGCACGCTGGTTGCGCTATGGTGGTTGGGCGCCGTTGGGGTTTAGATCTAGGGTTGGGTAAAAATTTGGGGATTAGGGTTTTGTTCTGATTCAGGTGGGTGATGATTGAACCGGGTTGGGGAGTTGGACCGGACTGGAACGCTGAACCAGACCGGTCAGCTTTGACCGAGTCGGATGACGTCAGCAGTGACGTCATCTGCTGTTGTAATGCTGATGCCAGCTGACGTCAGCGATGACGTCATCTACTGTTGTAATGCTGATGCAGGCTGATGTCAGCAATGACGTCATCTGCTATTGTAATGCTGATGCAGGCTGACGTTAGCGATGATGTCATCATGGTCAATGATGACGTCATCGTTGAGTTTTGTGTTGACTTTTTCAGTCGAGTTCACCTTTATGTTTTTGACGTTCTGGTTCCGTTTCCGCTGTTCGTTTCTTCAAATTCGTACCCGAAATACCATTTTGGATCAAGTTTATATGTTGAACTCAGAATTTTGTTAAGTGTTGCTTCAGAGTTTGACTCAATTATTTATGTGTTCAGGTGACGTGGACTCTGACCCCGAGACTTTACCTTCTCCTCCGTCAGGCAGACCTCTAGTAGCACAATCTTCGAGACATGCTAGTAAGATTTCTGTTAAGCGTAGTTTACTCGATGTGGCATAGTAGGAAATCTTATATAGTGTTCTTTGTTTTTAGGAGCTGATTCTGTTCGACCTTCCGCTAGGGCTGAGCGTGGGAGACGTCACTATCGACGTTGACTGTTTAGCTGCCTAAGGTGTGTTCTCTGTCTGTGCTACATGTCCTTGATGTCTGATTGCATGATCTGTATGATATATATATATATATGTGTGTGTGTGTGTGTGTGCTATTCTGCTCTGTTATCTGATAAATATTATATGACTCGACTGTCTGCTATTCTGCTCTATTATCTGATAAATATTATGTGACTCGATTGTGTGCTATTTTGCTCTGTTATCTGATAAATATTATATGACTCGACTGTGTGCTATTCTGCTTTGTTATCTGATAAATATTATATGACTCGAATGTTGTGACCATGTTATGTAACACATATCAGAATCGAACTATTATGTACATGCATCTTAGTTGTTTAACAAGATTGCATTCAGACTCTGAAATCGGATAACATGTCATATCATTGGGATGAGATATTGTATGGAGGAAGCTCAGCGACTTCATCATTCGGGTTGAACTTCGCTTCGGATTAGTAGTTCCATCTTTCGGGATGAGTTTTGCTTCGGACATGGTGTTGCGGTGTAGAGTGGTTCAGGGGAACCACACTCTTCAGACGATGATGTAGATGGGTGCATGTAATGTTATGATATCTATATGTCTTGCTTGTAATACTTCAGAATATCTGTTAAATCTTGATTTGTTGATTGACTGTAGGATTGACTTTTGTTATGCACTTTAGAGACACACTGAGCTTTATAGTTGACTCCCCCTTAGTTTTCAGATTTCTAGACTTAGGATTCGGTACTTGGAGGACCTCGTTTGAACGGATTTGACAATATTAATAAATATGGAATATTTTAAGTTTTCATCCATTATTTATGTATTTCGGACTTGGTTGTAATTTGGACTTTGGACTTTTATTTTGGGATTGATGAACTAATTTCCGCATGCATTGTTTTATGACGAAACTTCAAAAGACTTTTACAATTGAATAATAAATTTCGACACATTTTTCTTTTAAGTGATCTGTCTTGAGGGGCAAGTTTTCTAAAACGACAAATATAATTTAAGAAAACCTCTTAGGTCAAAATAGGGGGTTACATTTAGTGGTATCAGAGCCTAGGTTACACCCCCCGGCCTGTGAGGCTCGATAAAATTAAATTTTAATGTTTTCAAAATTTTGCATGCACAATAAATGTTTTCGGGAACTACGAGATTTTCAGATAAATTTCTGAATTTTAAAGAAGAAATATATGCTTTAATTAGAGACTCCAAGTACCAATTCTGACTTTAGGATTCTTCTTTTTGTACATAGACTACTATGCCACCCCGTAGGAGTACTAGAGTTACGGTTGGCCGAGGTCGAGGCCGTGGACGAGGTCGTACCGCTATGGATACGAGTGACGTTAATCCTTCTGAGCATTCGCCACCGCATCAGGAGGACACACCAGATGAGCAGGCTGAGGAGCAACCTGAGGTTCATACGAGTGAGCAACAGACCGATCACCCTGGTCAGCAGGCTCAGAGCGGAGGTCCCCGTGCAGTCGGTAACAGTGAGACTGCTGGAGTTGATGTTGCTGCAGTGCATTTGGAGTTAATTGAGTATCTTTGATAGGGTTCTAGGAGACCCATATCTGTTGAGTTTTTGTCTACTGGGATGTCGATGTTTGATGGTATGACGGCTACAGATCCGGCTGATGTAGAGTATTGGCTGAAGAAATTACAGCAGTTATTTGATGAGATGGACTACCATACTGACAGAAAATTAAGAGCGGTTGTATCAATATTGAAGGGTGAAGCCCAAAACTGGTGGGAGGCTGAGGAGACTGTTATTTCTACTAGTCGGATCACATGGGATCACTTTCGTCAGGCTTTCCGAGACCGATATGTTGGTGCAGAGTATCTAGCCAAGTGCCGAGAGGACTTTATGAATCTGAAGCAAAATGACATGACCGTGAATCAGTATGAGATCGAGTTTTTGAGGCTGATACAGTACGTCCCTGGGTTAGTTGCTATAGAGAAAGATCAGTGCGACAAGTTTCTGAGGGGTCTGCGACCTACGATCAAGACTGGTGTTGCTTTGCATTTGGACAAAGAGTTCAAGGATATTGCCTTGCGAGCTAGAACTGCTGAGCGCAATGAGGCAGAAATTAGGCAAGTTGAGTCTCAGGGTATGGATCGGGGTAAGAGGCAGTGGACCGCGTCAGTTCAGTATAGTCAGGGTAATCAGACCAGAAAGAGGGCAAGAGATGAGGGTGATTATTAGAGTTATTTCAGAGCAAGACCAGTGACCACTGCTGTTCCGACTGCTAGTGTTGGAGGATCGACTAGCACACGAGGGGTACCACAATGTTCTTTCTGCAAGAAGTGGCATTCAGGAGAATGTAGGTGACACTCTGGGGCTTGTTTTCGTTGTGGATCGTTCCACCATCTTTTTAGAGATTGTCCGCTTGCACCTCCGTCAGCTCATATGACGAGTCAGTCACAGGCATCAGTGTAGACTCCTGCTAGGGGTAGAGGTCGAGGTAGACCTGATACTACAATTTCTACTGGTAGAGGTAGGCCAGCTCAGAGTGGAGGATCAGCTGGATCCGAGGTGAGACAACCAGGATTGGTTTATGCTACCAGGAGACATGAGGATCGTGATGAGCCAGATGTTATTGCTGGTACCTTTTCTATTTACTCTATCTCGTATTTTGCATTGTTTGATATTGGTTCTACCCATTCGTATGTTGTGAGTTTGGTATCTGGGGGACTTGAAATTCCGGTTGAGAATACTTTGAATGCAGTTTGAGTTTATAGCCCAGTGGGTGACGACCTGTTCGATCAACTAAAGGATGCCTTCGTGTTTTCCAAGATCGATTTAATGTCGGGCTATTACAAAATGAGAGTCAAAGAATGTGATGTACCAAAGACTGCTTTCCGTATAAGATATGGACACTACGAATTTTTGGTGATGCTCTTTGGGTTAACCAATGCATTGGCAGCCTTTATGGATTTGATGAATCGGGTCTTTCGACCCTATCTCGACAAGTTCGTAGTGGTGTTTATAGATGACATATTGATATATTCCAAGAATGTTGCGGAACATCGAGATCATCTTCGTATTGTGCTTTAGACCTTACGGGAGAAGCAACTATATACGAAATTTTCTAAATGTGAGTTTTGGCTAACCGAAGTTTCTTTTCTTGGACACATTGTGTTAGCTTCAGGTATTCAAGTGGATCCGAATAAAATCTAGGCTATCGTAAATTGGCATCCACCAAAGAATATTGGTGAAGTGAGAAGCTTCCTTGGGCTTGTTGGCTATTATAGGAGATTCGTGAAAGGGTTTTCTATTATAGTCGCCCCTTTGACTAAGCTATTGAGGAAATAAGCTTCTTTTGTTTGGACGAAGGATCAACAATGAAGTTTCGATTAGTTGAAGCAAGTATTGACCCATACACCAGTCCTAACCCAACCCGAGTCCGGAAAGGACTACACAGTTTACAGTGATGCATCACACCTCGGGTTAGGATGTGTATTGATGCAAGAAGGAAAGTCATCACTTATGCTTCGAGACAGCTTAAGCCGCACGAAATGAATTATCGTACTCATGACCTTGAATTGGCTGTAGTTGTCTTTGCATTGAAAATATGGAGACATTATCTCTACGAGAAAAATGTTACCCCTTTACCGATCATAAAAGCCTTAAGTACCTATTGACCCAAAAGGAGTTGAATCTTCGACAACGAAGGTGGATGGAACACCTTAAATATTATGATCTTATCATTGATTATCATCCGGGCAAGGCCAACATTGTAGCTGATGCACTCAGCCGCACACCTTTGTCTGGTAAGTATCGATAGTGAATATAGAGTTATATGTATTGTATGGTACATTAACTCATTGTAATTTCGCTATATTGTAGCCCCTCGAACAATTAATGCTCAGTTTTGGATTTGGAAGCATCGTTGTCTTGTAGCTGAACTTCAAGTTCAGTCTACCATTGTTTCGCGAATCAAGGTGCTACAAGAGAAAGATCCTGTACTAAAATCTATTGTTTCTAAGTTATCAGACAACCCCGACTTCAGAATTAATTCTGAAGGGCTCTTGTGTTTTCACGATCGAGTCTATGTACCTAATGATGAATTTCTTTACACTGGTCTGAAGCTTATTCGAGTTTTTTTTCCATTCACCTCGGGTCTGTGAAGATGTATAAGGACCTACATGAACTCTATTGGTGGTCGGGCATGAAGCATGCCATAGTCGACTACATTTATAAATGCCTTATGTGTCAACGTGTTAAAGCAGAACATTGTGCTCCTACTGGATTATGGCAACCTATCGATCCACCGAAATGGATGTGGGAAAAGATAACTATGGATTCTGTTAGCGGTCTACCTTTAACTCATGTGAAGCATGTTGCCATATGGGTCATTATAGATCGTTTTACAAAGTCAGCTCATTTCATACCGGTTAGAATGGACTACGGTAAAGTGTCCAGAAGCCCTATATTTCATGCACATTCCACCTCATATTATTGATGTTTTGAGCTCATTTTAGGCATAATTATGTTCATGCATTGCATTTTACAATATTCTTTCGTTTTACCTTGTTTTTATAAATTATCTTTTACCTTGTCGAGTAATGTTGTCGCCAACCTTGCTGCCCACGGCAGCAAACTATGGAGTTGGAGAACTGGAGTGCGATTTGTAGAGCTTAAAACCCTGCGTCTATCGCCACCATCCACTCGATTTTACGACTTCTATAGCAGCGGGTAGAGCCGCCGAAGTGAAATCTCAAGATTACTTGCGGGCAGAGCCACTGGAGTGAAATCTCAAGATTACTTGCGGGCTAAGGCAAACGAGATAAAGTCCACATTCAACTCAAAGAAGTCAAAGTTTAAAGTCACCTTAAATGTGGAAAGTTACTTTTGCGGACTTCTACTTTAAGGAGGACTTAACCTTGTTATTTATCTATAAATACTCATTGTACTCATAGTCCAAATCATCTTAGGTTTTCTATAGACATAACTTGAGTGTTCTTTGCCGCCGCCATGTTCTAAACTTCTCTTGGGTTAAGGATTATGTTGTAAATTAGTAGTGACACAGTTGTATTAGGTTTTTGAGTTGTTTTCAATAAAATATTCCAAGTTTACTTAATTCATGATCTTCAATTCTTCAATTAGTTCCAAAAGTCTAGTTGAAGAAATCCATTTGTCGGGCACGAGAGTGTAAGATTCACGAAAGAATTAAGTACGGTCTCATCATGTCGAGGTATTGACTAATTCGACTTAGAAATAAGTTCGAGTTGCAGCGACTAAAAGGAGTAACCAAACATCGAATGCATGTGTTAGGTTTACGCTGAGATTGCTAGGTATTGCCTACATCACGTGGTGACAGAATCCTTGCCTAGACATAAGAAGGATCATATTAGAATTGCTCTGTCGAACTTGGAGTATCTTCCAGACTTGCTGCTAGGACTTATCCTCATCTCACCTGTCGAGACTGTGAAAGCTGCAAGTGCAGCGATCCATTGCGGTAGCGAAAGGGTTGCAGCCTCAATCCGCCAGTACCCGCCGAGGCAGCATATCATGGCAGCGCAAAATAACTTAGCCTATTCAACGCAGTTTCACACTAAGCGGCATCATAACACTGCCCTCTTTATCAACCTGAATCACCTCTATTTTTACTTGTGTTTTATTTTATTTTACTTTTCATCTCAACAATCACCTTACTTGTGTTTTTACTTTACCTTGTGCATGAACTACAAATCAAACCAAGCTAACCAATCCTCGTAGGATTCGACATATTTTATACTATACCTTGGCATGAGTGTGCACTTGCGCTCTCACAAAAAGGGAACACCTACACGCCCTACAAGTTTTTGGCGCCGTTGCCGGAGATTGGTAACATCGAATTTCATTTTAAATATCTAGATTTTCTTTACTTTTTTATTATTATTTTATTTCATTTTTAATTGAAAAAAAGAAAATAATTTTACAATTTCCTTTTCTAGTGCATGACTAGGGCAAACCCAAAAGGTGAACTCCTTTTTTATGATGATATCGAACGTCAAGCAAGATAACTTAAGAAGGAGCTCAAGGAAGTCCTTGCAAAAAACAAAGAAGACAAGGGAAAAGCAAAGGTAAACATGGTAAACGAGGACCCACCCAACGGTGCCGCGCACGGCGGGGGTAGGCAGCACGACTTACCCCCCAGAGGTCCACAAGATCCACCACGGCAGGATCCCGCACTTCCGCCCCGGCCGCCTTAAATTCGAACCACCAGAGACTATCTCGAACATGACTTCCGAGGGTTAGATCCCATAGTAATAGAACCTGATATAGAGGCAGACCACTTCGAGCTGAAGCCCGTCATGTTCAACATGATAAACACACTAGGGAACTTTGGAGGGACTACAACTAAAAATGCTCGACAGCATTTGAGAGGATTCCTAGACATCTGCAGAGCATTTAAAATACACGGGGTCCATCAAGATGTATTGAGACTGAGGCTATTTCCATATTCACTGAGGGATAGGGCTAAACACTGGTTGAACAACCAGCTGACAGGATCTTTCAACACATGGACAGAGCTATGTAAAGACTTTCTGGACCGATTCAGCCCGTCCAACGTCACAGACAGACTCCGGAATGAGATAACAGTCTTCAGACAAGGGGATGACGAGCCGATGTATGAAGCATGGGAGCGGTACCAACAGATGCTGAGTAACTGCCCACTACATGGTCTTCGGGCTTGGACGCAAGTATCAATATTCTACAATGGGGGTGAACTACCCAACTTGAATGATGATAGATGCCTCGGCAAATGGGATCATCCTTGATAGACCACCAGAGGAAGCACTACGGCTGCTGAACCAAGCCGCCAAAAATGACTATAAGTACCCAACAGCCTGCCGAGGTGGCATGAGGCGGCCATCCACTGTAAACGAGGTAGAAGCCTCAGAATCTGTCAATGCCCGCCTTGACATGCTGTGTAACCCCCGTAGCCCGACCTAGACGGTTGACCCGAACTACGAAGATTACACGGGGAAAACCAAAGTCAACCCGAAAGTCAACCTTGATTAACGGCCCTTTTTTTTTCTTTTAAATCTTGTCTAGATGCACATTAACCTTAGATGTGATCACACAAACACCATGCTCAAAGATCACAAACATCAGAGATCAAACAGGGACCCAATTGAACAAATTACAACTTTAGGGACCAAATTGTAATTTCTAAAAACTTTAAGGACTTAACCAGATTTTAAGTTACCAACTTAAAATTAATCATGTTTCATGCTTCTCTGCCAAATTTCAGCTCAAACGGACCTCCCGAACTCAAACAATTGCACAAACAAGATACAGGACCAAAACGCAAACATTTTAAAACATTCAAAGATACTTTTAACTGATTTTAACGGTCCGGTATCGATACGCCACGTGTCGTATCGATACTCGGGGAAGGCAGAAACCAAACTCTAGCAAAGGTATCGATACCTTCCCCCCAGTATCGATACCTCACTCATATGGTATCGATACTTGTTCAGCAGTATCGATACCCCTGGGCAGAAACATGCATATTTGGCTCAGGTGTATCGATACCCAAACCCGAGTATCGATACCCCTGCCTGAAAACAACTCGAAAACAGCATCAAACATGCTTCAAACATCAAATTAACATCACCAAATCATACCACATGATCATTCAACATGCAGGGACCAGAAATGCATCATCAATTCAACATATAACCAACACATATGGAAAGCCCCAAATTCAAAAGCATGCTTCCTACTCAAGCTATCCATTTAAACATAAACTTTTCCAAAGCAACCTCGATTAAGCCAATTCATGCCTCAACAACATTAACAACAGCATTTAACATTCATGATCAACACATATACGATCACAATAACAACAATCCGAGAGATTCTACCCCATTGCCCTTATTAACTATAGCTATTCACCGAGACATACATCTCCATTGGAGTCCACCTTGAATCCCTTGCTCCTTGCCGCCCAAACTTCAAGAATCTGCATTGATGGACAAAGAGGAGCGTAAGCACATAATGCTTAGTGAGGAATGCTCAAAACCAAAACACCATCAATGCAGCGGGTCTTTAAAACACCTTAAAACAAACCCGATTTGCTTTCCAAAACCATGTTTGAAAACTCTTTCAACATCAAGCTCAAATCATGCATAAACACCATATGCAAAGCTTAAATAAAACCATGGAAAAACACTTCCATTTCACAACATACCTTTCATAAACTTGAAAGCCATAACAAGTAAGAAACCATTAAAACCATAGTTCAAATATTCTTTCACATGCATTTAACCAAGGCAACATGAAACCATATCATCATCTTCATAAGCCTTTAACAACAAGTCATACATGACTCCAATGCAACATAGGTAATTCATGCTCACATGCATCATTTATCAAATGATAACCAACACTTGATCAACATACAAGTAAACATGCATTCACTAGCATCATATACTTTTCATGCAACAATGCACCTTTTCCAAGCATCCCATGCTTCACATGCAAACATGCATCAACTCAAGCATCTCATGCTTCACATGCAACCATGCATCAATTCAAGCATCTCATGCTTCACATGCAACCATGCATCAATTCATGCATCTCATGCTTCACATGATCAAGAACTTTATATTGGCTTCCAAGAGATCAACCATATTCACTTTCAAACTTTTCAACCCGATCGGATACGCGGATTCCGAGCGTGTCCCAACGCTCCCTACACACTACCCAATCCAAGGTCTTCCCGTGGGCAACAACCTCCACTGACCTCAACCTCCTAAGGTTCCCATGTATGGACTTTTAAACACCATACAACCTTAGTTTTACCTCAAGGTTCCCATGTATGGACTTCCAACCGCCATACACCCTTGACATGCACAAGGTCTTCCCGTATGGACTTTCAACACCATACAACCTTTGCATAACCGATTGGTAGTTGTAGACATCATCTAACGAGATCCGGGACATCACACACAAGATCCACACATGGACTTAACCATTGCCATTGTGATCTCAACAAGTACAAGGTTCTCACATAAGGACTTTTAACCACCTTATAACCTTTACTCAACCAAGGTCTTACCGTGGGCAACAACCTCCACTACGACCTTAAGCAACCGAGGTCCTCCCGTGGGCAACAACCTCCACTGACCTCATCTCGTTAGGAATACTTGAAGGGAGTTTACCCGGTCCACACTTGACCACTCCACCTCCAAGGCGACTTTATTCACGGTGCACCCAATCCTATAGCCGGCTAATTATATCCGATCAACGAACCAAGAACCATTTACACCTCTTGCCAATATAATCATCTTACCATAATATCCAATGTTCCACATGCATAGACACAATGCAAGGCCATCACATCATTAGCTCAATGATTCACATGCATACACATAATGCAAAGCCATCACATCATTAGCTCAATGATCCACATGCATAAACAATATGCAAAACCATTACCTCATCAATCCCATAATTCACATGCATAACCAATATGCAAAAGGTAACAATTATCATCATTAATCATCATCAATTCACTGTTTTTAAGCATCATACAAAGCCAATGAACCACATGCATCACTATGCATCAAAACCACATTTTCAAGGTATTAAACCAAGGATCTCTTACCTTGAGCATCCTTTTCAAATGACTTTCAAAACCAGCATTAAACCATGCTAAATCATGCTTACAAAACAGAATTAAACCATGCAAAAACATATGCATATCAATCATCAACCACATTTGATTTTGAAACCAAATCACTCACAATTCAAAAGCGAAAACCCCTTCACTTACTCTTGAGCTTAGCAAAGTTGTTTAGACTTAAACTAAGCTCCCAAAAACCTTCAAACCTTGTTTCAAAAGCTGAAATCCCAACTTCACTCACCGATTACCAAACAAAGCTAGCCAACAAGCTTTCCAAGCTTCCGAAACCTTCCGAAAACACCTCCAAAGCTCAAGGATCAACCTCCCCTGTTTCAAGCACACAAAAACAGAACATTAATGCATCCTTATGCATTAAAACACCAGCAACAACAACACAACTCGCTGCTCATCACAAATCTAGCAATTTGGCTACCAAACATAACCGAAATCACCTCCAAACACTTCCAAAACTTAACCCAGCCAAGATCCATCACTTCTAACCACTTTTATACATCAAATAACATGCAAAATGATCACAACCACGTCCCTATACCTCCAGGTATAACAGATCACCAAAAACACTCCAAAAACAACCAAAAACTCAAGCCAAACTTAGGAAATTCAACCTATCCGGGATTGCATTGATTAAACCTCAACTTCTAATCATTTTAGCATTCATTTAACATCAATTTAACACCTCAAAACCCTGCTTAAACAGATCACACGAAATTTTCACCAAAATCATCAAATCTTGCATTTTAGCCAAAAATCAAGATCTCAATTGAAAAGCCTTTAATAAAACATAAATCAAGGATTGAGAACTTAGGAATTTCAGTAAAGAACTGATAGTTTAGAGGAGAAGGACGTTCTTACCTCCAAACTTGAATTTCTCCATTTTAGAGCCAAAAAGCTTGATGAATCAACTTGTAAATTGAGAGGTTTTGTTGATGAGATGATTAGGAATCAAATGAGAATTGAAATGAGAGATTAAGATGTCAAAATCAGAGAAAGAAATCTGGAGAATCTTGTTTGGGTTGAGAGAAAATGAGAGAAAAGAGAATTTGAGAGAAAATGGAAAGTTTGTTGGAAATTTAGTTAAAAATGATTTCCCTCCTTTTCTAAATCTTTAAAATCAGATTTGAGCCTTAAAATATCTTAGAAAAATCTGGAGAAATCCTTTTTGGAATAATAGCTCCTTAAAGATTCAAAGTTTCAATCCTTTATAAAACTGTCCCGCAACTTTCAAAAATTACATTTTGGTCACTAGCCAAAATGTCAACCTTCCGAACCTCATTTTCCAAAATTGATTTCACAGTTCACTTATATATATTAAAATATGATTTTAGAATATTTTTCCATATTTTTAATGCAACCCGAACTAGGCTTTCCTAAATCCACTCTTATATATTCGATCAGCACTTTGACCGAACCGGTCAACGCCCAAAACTTCCGAGCCCAAAACCGGGGCGTTACAACTCTCCCCCCCTTAGGAAATTTCGTCCTCGAAATTTCAACTGGCGAAAAGAGAACAACAAACTCCTCAAAGCAACACACAAGGCAACACAAAAGCCTCAACCAACAACACTGATCACTTTCCACACAAAACCTCCACCACACACTGTTCACAAATCCAAACTCTCAAAGGTAACCACGACTCAACCTTCCACATAACCGAACTGTACACAACCCCAACATCAACCTGAAAACTTCAGCTCTTTTAGCAGACAACACTGTAACACACAACTCCCAAGAATTGTCTACACAAAGACAACAACCAAACCAGCTCAGCCACTAGGCAACCTCTCAGCCTCTAAAACTCTTGCGATTCCCAAACCTTTTCCAAAGATTTTCTCAACAAGCAAAAATCTTTAAACATCAACTGTTTATTCAAACTCTTCAACGAAGCTAACAATCCTTCACATCAGTCACAACATTGCCATAACAGCTCATCAAAACTATTCACCCAAACCAAAAATTACATCACAACCCCAACTTGAAACCGTCAGCCGTTCTACATACCATCAACAGACTTCAAACAGAACTTTCTTAACCACAACTAGCCAACCACTTCTCACAAGAACCCAAACAACCAACGAAAGCCTTCGATCTAGCACAACCCTTCATTACAGACTTCAACCAGAACACTTGCACCACCAGAACATTACTCAACCAAAACACACATAACAGCTTCTGAACTCTTCAAAGGTTGCTAAGAACCAACACAACCCTTCACAACAACTTAAAAGCTAAACCACTTCAGCACCTGGAAACACAACCTCAAACTGCAACATCACTTAGCACCAAAGAACTACCACCTCCTTTTAGCTAAACAAACCACTTAACCGATACTAACCTCAACCGATACCCTTCACCACCAATCCACCAAACTCTCAGAGCAACAAACACTATCCTTTTACCAACAGGCTATACCACTTCCACTATCACTAACAACTGATTTACCAAACTCCAGCACTTCTAGCTCACACTTAGCACCAAACAACCTCTAAAAACCCATCATCCCACCTAATCCAACCACCACACTAACAGATTCGATTAGTTATTAGCGAGCGTGAACATCATATGCATGATCACCTACATGCCCTATCAATGTCTGATGTACATGTATGCAAAACCTCTAATGTCATGCCACATGTATGCATGGACCCACATATATAATATAGCATATAACAATGATTTTAACTGTGCATGAATGCCAGTTCACACCCTCCAATAACATCCTCAACATCTGTCTAAGAACAACCTCCTAACTCACCTTTAACTTACCTAACTCCATCATACCAACAACCATTAACCACCAGATACTTACCCAAGCCTTCTTCACACCCAAGATATCACCAAACCACAACTACCATTACCCCAAACACACTAGCAACAAGACTAGACTTACCACGCAAGGAAAGACCAACAGAAACCAAACTAAGGCAACTAAAGCAAAGATCACTTAACAAGGTTACCTGAAAACACAACACCACCCCGAAGCTTCGTCAGACGAGCCCTCTTCCCTGCAGAACCATCATCCTCCTGCGGCCCAACTGCAACACCAACTAACACACCAGGGTCACCACCAACTCCTTGCGGTAAAGAACCTTGGCTATTCCACGCCAACATCAAACAATCACGCTTTTTGTGTCCATCAGACCCACATTTCCAGCAAACTTCATTTCCCAAACTCTTCACAACCTTCTGCTTTTTCTGCCACTTCTGAACCTCGCCTCGGCCATGCCCACGACCTTTCAAAGATCCTTTGGCTAACACCAAAGCTGACTTCACTCCATGAGGACAATCACGCTTAACATGCAACTTAGAACCACATCTCCAGCAAACACTTGTGTCCCAACATTTTCCAACATGTTGCCTTTTACAACGGTCACACACAGATGACTGAGCTTCCACTCCTTGCTCAAGCAACACTTGCTCACCAACAGCATTAGCCGCACCTTGCTTAACCCTTGGAAATTCCCCTCCAAGATACCTTTCATAGAAAGCAGATACGAAGAAATCCCAATCAATATCAAGGATATGTGACGCCACAGCCACAGATGTCCACCAAGAACAAACATCCTCCAACATCAGAGAAACAACACTCCCCAGCTTACAGGCATAATCACAGCCTTCCTGATCCAAAATCAGAACCACATTGGCCAACCAGGCCTCAAACATCTCCGAAGAAGAACCATGGTACTCCACAGCACCCAAATCAAGCAAACGCTGCTTCGGCAAACCCTCACATCTAGCCAGCACATCCACTGACTTTACCTCAACTGCAGCCTGAGATGTTCCCAACACCTCCTGAACAACAGATAAAGAACTTTCCATCCCGGAACCAGCTTCTTTCCCTTGCCTTACCATCTCAACACTAGGCACAGAAGACTGAGACAAAACACCTTTACAAAAGGGCGAATTCCTTGCCTTAACAACCTGCCCCAAGGCAGCAACCATTTCACTCAACCGCCATTCTTTCATCAACTTTGCCATACCACTAACAACAACAAACATACAATCACAACAAGCAAACAAACCAGTTAGACCAGCATTAAGCAAGGATTCAAACTCCAACTCCAAAATAACACAATAGCTATATTAATAAGGCAATGGGTATCCCGAATCCTCCCCTTTACATGACATAACAGCCAACACAACATGGATATCACAACATCAAGCATATCAACAACATACCTTGATCATGCTTACACCAAACAACATCCAATAGCACCAGCACATTAGCAACATAACATGCTCAAAAACACATTCACCATGCTTATCACCAGCTCATAGCATCAACACATATCCACATGAACTCAACCAAGATTCATAACCACAAAACATGCTTGCATACATCAGCAACATGCTCAAAAACATCAACAGCATATTCAGAAACACATGCTTCAACCAGCTTTCAACCATACAACAAGGTAAACATCAAGCACACATACCACAACAACTTACCGTTTTCCCTAACCTTCACAACTCAGCTCTGATACCACCAAATGTAACCCCCGTAGCCCGGCCTAGACGGTTGACCCGAACTACGAAGATTACACGGGGAAAACCAAAGTCAACCCGAAAGTCAACCTTGATTAACGACCCTTTTTTTTTTCTTTTAAATCTTGTCTAGATGCACATTAACCTTAGATGTGATCACACAAACACCATGCTCAAAGATCACAAACATCAGAGATCAAACAGGGACCCAATTGAACAAATTACAACTTTAGGGACCAAATTGTAATTTCTGAAAACTTTAAGGACTTAACCAGATTTTAAGTTACCAACTTAAAATTAATCATGTTTCATGCTTCTCTGCCAAATTTCAGCTCAAACGGACCTCCCGAACTCAAACAATTGCACAAACAAGATACAGGACCAAAACGCAAACATTTTAAAACATTCAAAGATACTTTTAACTGATTTTAACGGTCCGGTATCGATACGCCACGTGTCGTATCGATACTCGGGGAAGGCAGAAACCAAACTCTAGCAAAGGTATCGATACCTTCCCCCCAGTATCGATACCTCACTCATATGGTATCGATACTTGTTCAGCAGTATCGATACCCCTGGGCAGAAACATGCATATTTGGCTCAGGTGTATCGATACCCAAACCCGAGTATCGATACCCCTGCCTGAAAACAACTCGAAAACAGCATCAAACATGCTTCAAACATCAAATTAACATCACCAAATCATACCACATGATCATTCAACATGCAGGGACCAGAAATGCATCATCAATTCAACATATAACCAACACATATGGAAAGCCCCAAATTCAAAAGCATGCTTCCTACTCAAGCTATCCATTTAAACATAAACTTTTCCAAAGCAACCTCGATTAAGCCAATTCATGCCTCAACAACATTAACAACAGCATTTAACATTCATGATCAACACATATACGATCACAATAACAACAATCCGAGAGATTCTACCCCATTGCCCTTATTAACTATAGCTATTCACCGAGACATACATCTCCATTGGAGTCCACCTTGAATCCCTTGCTCCTTGCCGCCCAAACTTCAAGAATCTGCATTGATGGACAAAGAGGAGCGTAAGCACATAATGCTTAGTGAGGAATGCTCAAAACCAAAACACCATCAATGCAGCGGGTCTTTAAAACACCTTAAAACAAACCCGATTTGCTTTCCAAAACAATGTTTGAAAACTCTTTCAACATCAAGCTCAAATCATGCATAAACACCATATGCAAAGCTTAAATAAAACCATGGAAAAACACTTCCATTTCACAACATACCTTTCATAAACTTGAAAGCCATAACAAGTAAGAAACCATTAAAACCATAGTTCAAATATTCTTTCACATGCATTTAACCAAGGCAACATGAAACCATATCATCATCTTCATAAGCCTTTAACAACAAGTCATACATGACTCCAATGCAACATAGGTAATTCATGCTCACATGCATCATTTATCAAATGATAACCAACACTTGATCAACATACAAGTAAACATGCATTCACTAGCATCATATACTTTTCATGCAACAATGCACCTTTTCCAAGCATCCCATGCTTCACATGCAAACATGCATCAACTCAAGCATCTCATGCTTCACATGCAACCATGCATCAATTCAAGCATCTCATGCTTCACATGCAACCATGCATCAATTCATGCATCTCATGCTTCACATGATCAAGAACTTTATATTGGCTTCCAAGAGATCAACCATATTCACTTTCAAACTTTTCAACCCGATCGGATACGCGGATTCCGAGCGTGTCCCAACGCTCCCTACACACTACCCAATCCAAGGTCTTCCCGTGGGCAACAACCTCCACTGACCTCAACCTCCTAAGGTTCCCATGTATGGACTTTTAAACACCATACAACCTTAGTTTTACCTCAAGGTTCCCATGTATGGACTTCCAACCGCCATACACCCTTGACATGCACAAGGTCTTCCCGTATGGACTTTCAACACCATACAACCTTTGCATAACCGATTGGTAGTTGTAGACATCATCTAACGAGATCCGGGACATCACACACAAGATCCACACATGGACTTAACCATTGCCATTGTGATCTCAACAAGTACAAGGTTCTCACATAAGGACTTTTAACCACCTTATAACCTTTACTCAACCAAGGTCTTACCGTGGGCAACAACCTCCACTACGACCTTAAGCAACCGAGGTCCTCCCGTGGGCAACAACCTCCACTGACCTCATCTCGTTAGGAATACTTGAAGGGAGTTTACCCGGTCCACACTTGACCACTCCACCTCCAAGGCGACTTTATTCACGGTGCACCCAATCCTATAGCCGGCTAATTATATCCGATCAACGAACCAAGAACCATTTACACCTCTTGCCAATATAATCATCTTACCATAATATCCAATGTTCCACATGCATAGACACAATGCAAGGCCATCACATCATTAGCTCAATGATTCACATGCATACACATAATGCAAAGCCATCACATCATTAGCTCAATGATCCACATGCATAAACAATATGCAAAACCATTACCTCATCAATCCCATAATTCACATGCATAACCAATATGCAAAAGGTAACAATTATCATCATTAATCATCATCAATTCACTGTTTTTAAGCATCATACAAAGCCAATGAACCACATGCATCACTATGCATCAAAACCACATTTTCAAGGTATTAAACCAAGGATCTCTTACCTTGAGCATCCTTTTCAAATGACTTTCAAAACCAGCATTAAACCATGCTAAATCATGCTTACAAAACAGAATTAAACCATGCAAAAACATATGCATATCAATCATCAACCACATTTGATTTTGAAACCAAATCACTCACAATTCAAAAGCGAAAACCCCTTCACTTACTCTTGAGCTTAGCAAAGTTGTTTAGACTTAAACTAAGCTCCCAAAAACCTTCAAACCTTGTTTCAAAAGCTGAAATCCCAACTTCACTCACCGATTACCAAACAAAGCTAGCCAACAAGCTTTCCAAGCTTCCGAAACCTTCCGAAAACACCTCCAAAGCTCAAGGATCAACCTCCCCTGTTTCAAGCACACAAAAACAGAACATTAATGCATCCTTATGCATTAAAACACCAGCAACAACAACACAACTCGCTGCTCATCACAAATCTAGCAATTTGGCTACCAAACATAACCGAAATCACCTCCAAACACTTCCAAAACTTAACCCAGCCAAGATCCATCACTTCTAACCACTTTTATACATCAAATAACATGCAAAATGATCACAACCACGTCCCTATACCTCCAGGTATAACAGATCACCAAAAACACTCCAAAAACAACCAAAAACTCAAGCCAAACTTAGGAAATTCAACCTATCCGGGATTGCATTGATTAAACCTCAACTTCTAATCATTTTAGCATTCATTTAACATCAATTTAACACCTCAAAACCCTGCTTAAACAGATCACACGAAATTTTCACCAAAATCATCAAATCTTGCATTTTAGCCAAAAATCAAGATCTCAATTGAAAAGCCTTTAATAAAACATAAATCAAGGATTGAGAACTTAGGAATTTCAGTAAAGAACTGATAGTTTAGAGGAGAAGGACGTTCTTACCTCCAAACTTGAATTTCTCCATTTTAGAGCCAAAAAGCTTGATGAATCAACTTGTAAATTGAGAGGTTTTGTTGATGAGATGATTAGGAATCAAATGAGAATTGAAATGAGAGATTAAGATGTCAAAATCAGAGAAAGAAATCTGGAGAATCTTGTTTGGGTTGAGAGAAAATGAGAGAAAAGAGAATTTGAGAGAAAATGGAAAGTTTGTTGGAAATTTAGTTAAAAATGATTTCCCTCCTTTTCTAAATCTTTAAAATCAGATTTGAGCCTTAAAATATCTTAGAAAAATCTGGAGAAATCCTTTTTGGAATAATAGCTCCTTAAAGATTCAAAGTTTCAATCCTTTATAAAACTGTCCCGCAACTTTCAAAAATTACATTTTGGTCACTAGCCAAAATGTCAACCTTCCGAACCTCATTTTCCAAAATTGATTTCACAGTTCACTTATATATATTAAAATATGATTTTAGAATATTTTTCCATATTTTTAATGCAACCCGAACTAGGCTTTCCTAAATCCACTCTTATATATTCGATCAGCACTTTGACCGAACCGGTCAACGTCCAAAACTTCCGAGCCCAAAACCGGGGCGTTACATGCTGACAGAGCTAGTCATGAGCATCGTGAAACCCGTTGGGAAGGTCCATGAGGTAAAGGCTGTGGAACCGTTCTGTGGCGAGTGTGGGGGCAACCATGATTCCTCTGACTATACTGCATCGGCCAATTATATGGGAGGGTACGAGAGGAACAACAAACCAGCCCAGAACACTTACAACCCTGGATGGAAGAACCATCCCAACTTCTCCTGGAGCAACCCAAAGACGGCTGCAAACCCACAACAGCTACAAAGAGGCTACCAACAGAACCAGTCCAGACAACAGACTCAGCAGCTACAAAACAATAATTCACTAGAAGCAACCGTTTACACTTTTATCTCTAGAACTAGTGATTTTATTGTTCGTACCATTAAATTCATTGATAAAACTGAGTCTTTTATGGACATGACGAAGATGAGGATGAACAACCAGAAGGCTGCTATAAAGAACCTGTAGACCCAATTTGGGCAGTTCACTGAGATCTACAGCAGCCGGACGATGGGAGCAGCATTTAGCAGCTCAGAGGTAGCAGCCAAACCCACTTACGAATAGTGCAAGGCCATATCTGCAAGGAGTGGGAGGCAGTTGGATAAACCCCAGGGTGGAGAAACAACTAGAAACTCAGCCAGACAAGGAAGAAAAGCCTACTGTAGCAGCACCAACACCAGCCGCCCCAGCAGCTGAACAGGACAACAGTCCTAAAGCAGATGATCCCTCCTCAGACTAAGCCCCCAAGAAAGGAGCATATAGAGGACATCCGCCTACTAGTACCTTTTCCCAGAGGTTCAAGCAACAGAAGCAAGAGCACCAGTTTAGAAAGCTCCTAGACATTCTAAAACAGGTGCACATCAACATACCTCTAATAGAAGACATTCAAAGTATGCCCAACTATGCCAAACATCTCAGAGACATGGTTTCTAAAAGGAAGAGGGTTGGGGAATTCGAGACAGTTGCTGTCATAGAAGAGTGCATGGCAATGCTGCACAACAAGCTGTCGCCCAAGTAGATAGATCCGGGTAGCTTTGTTATCCCATGCAAGATAGGCAGCAAACATGAAACTACAGCCCTATGCGACTTGGGAGCCAATATCAACCTTATGCCCAAGGCCGTCTTCGATAAACTAGGTATTGGGCCTGCCAAACCTACCTCTGTCATGCTGAAACTTGCTGACCATTCGTTTGTACAACCGGAGGGAAAAATTGAAGACATCCTGGTAAAGGTGGGCAACCTGATTCTTCCCGCTGATTTCCTCATCTTAGATTGTGAGGCCGATGAAAAAGCACCTATCATTCTTGGGCGACCATTCTTGGCTACAAGTAGAACACTTATAGATGTGGAACTTGGGGAGCTAACCATGAGGGTAGACGACCAGAGCATCAAGTTGAATGTGTTACAACCCTCAAAAAAGAAAAAGGATGCCCAGATGAAAGAGCTACAAAAATCAACATTGAAACGAGCCAGGGCAGCAGCTGCCACGACAGACCAAAGGGCAGGCAAAAGGAACCAGCAGCACAGAACCTAAAGGAACAAGAGGACCCACATCAGGAGAGGAAGGACATACATGGACGAAAAGCCAAACACAAAACCATTAGGAAGTGGTTATGTTTGGGAGATGCACCTCCCAACATAACCTAATTTTCATTTTATTTTTATTTTTATGCATTAGGATTAGAGTTCAATTTTTTAGGATTAGATTTGTTTTCAGATTTTTATTTTTCAGAAGTTATGTAATTACTTTTATTATTGTCTTTATTTTTATTTCAAGTTTAAGAATAAAAGAGTCGGACCAAGAAGAAGGTCCAGCAAGGAGCCCGCCCACCATGCCGCCGAGACAGCACGTGGCAGCCCAACACAGCAACGCGTAACAGCTAGTTAACCGCCAACAGCTAGCTGCCAACGACTCCGAGAATAACGGGCATAAACCCCATAACATGTGCTAGATAATCAGACCGTTTGGCATTTAATGCCGCCACAGCACTTCTCGGCAATCCCTATTGAAACTCCCCTCAATCCATTAATTCACTTTACTTTCACCTCTTTGTTATCTTTTTCTTGCTTCCACTGCTCTAACTGTTTTTCTTTCTAGTTTCAGTTACTTACAATGTTCCACATGGCATCTGCATCACAACCCAAACCCACCTAAAAGAGATTTTGCACCAAGGCAGACAAGGAAAGATATAGAGATCAATTCTCTAAGTAGGAAGTATGGGAGGAGCAAGGTTTCCATTACACACAGCAAACGGGAGACCTTGGTTTAGAGCCTGCCCTGTTCGAAACCATCCACAACAAGGGATGAGAGATATTTGCTCATCAGCCAGAGACAGCCAATGTTTCTTTGGTCAGGGAATTCTACGCCCATCACCCCTACCTAGGGCAGCCATTTGTGTATGTCCGCGGGGAACCAGTCAAGCTGAATGCCGCTGTCATCAACAGATACTATGGCCTTGATATGCACGATAACCCTCACGAGAAGTGGAGGCAGTAACTAACGGCTACCGACTATGAGAAAATCAAGACCAAACCTTGGAAGCCCAACACACTGTGGTTGGCAGTAAAACATGTGAGATCTATCCAGCATCGCCACCAGCTGCCCGAGGCCATACTGTGGAACACTTTTGTAAAAAGGTGCATGCTGTCCACCTCCTACAACTCAACGGTCAATCACCCGCGCCATGAACTACTTCACAGTTTTATGATGAACCGACAAATAAACGTTGGGGAAATCATATGCACGGAGATCTACAAGTGCTTCAACAAGAAGAAAGGCATGTTGTACTTCCTGTCCCTCATCATAGGCCTCTGCACCAACTTTGGTGTCCCAACAGAGCCTAAAGATGAGTTAACGACTTCCAAAGAAGGTTGGACCAGAAAAGTTCGCATACAGATGACACAGGAAACAGAGAAAGAGCTAACAACGCCTAGCAAGCCTTCTACCGTTCAGCCTGACACTCCAGCCGCCCCCGACAGTACTGAAGCTGCCCTAGGAAATGAAGTCCTCACACTGCTGCACACCCTTCTAGACAGCACAAAGCACATTGAGCAGCAGCAACTAAGCTTCATGAAATTCATGGGGGGAGGTCCAAGAAGCCCTTGTGGCTTATTTTCTTGCAGAAATTCCCTGGTGAATGACCCATCCTACCTCCTTACCCTGCAGAGCTTACCACAGCAGCCCAAGCACAAGAAACGCCACCTGTCGTCACTGTCCGCCAGACCGACCACCAGGTGCCCTCTCTGATGCACTATCCAACCTACTCAGCCACCACCCTATCCAACACAGTGATAGACTCCCGAGAGAGGTGCCAGCAGCACCATGCACATGCATGCACATGCATGCACAACAGGGACAGTGACAGACACCTCCTCACCAGAAGAGATTGAGCAGCAGTCGCCGGAGCTAGAAACAACAGTGGTAGCAGCAGCAACAACCATCCCAATGGCGATTTTCCCTCCGGCAGCACCCAAGGAAGAAGGCACTAGGAAGAGGAAGCGGCACATAATAGCTGCCGAGCCTTTGGACTTCGAGACAGAGTTAGAAGAGAGCGACGTACCTCTTGACCGAACCTCAAGAAGAGCCACACTATACGCTGAAAAGAGTCCAGCCGCCGTAGAAAGCAAAAAATTCTCCTACTAAGACCGCCGCCAAGACATCTGTCATCCATCGCTTCATCATCCACACCTCTTCATCCTCCTCAGCAGAAAAGACTCCAGCCTCCTCTCAACCCTCAACCAACTATTAGTTTTCTCTTTCTCTTTTCTTTTTCTATTTTATTTATTTTTAACTTGTATTTATTTTTTTTAATTATTTTCTTGTTTTGTGCATTGAGGGTAATGCCCGTCTCGAGTTTGGGGGGGGGGGATATCTCTCGCATCTTTTGTCTAGGCATACTCAGAAGCATATAGGTTGCATTGTACTTGCCTTAGTAATAATCAGAAAAGAAAAATTTGTTATAACTTGTGCCTATAATAGGATAGCCGATTAGTTTATTTTCGCACCAAATTAAAATTGAACGTAATTTTGGGAAAAACATGAAAAATGACTTAGATTTTTTTCTTTTTGCCAAAAATGTCAAACACCTCTATTACTTGCTGAATGTGTTAGAATATCTGATGAACATTGCCTGCTTATTTTTAGAATTCTTTGCAAAGTTCTAACAATGATTGCAAGTAGCCGCCGAGGCAGGCAAAAGAAACAGAATGATACAGTACTGCCACGGCAGCATAAGTAAAAACAAGGAAAATATGTTGTTTTACCCTAGAGGTGCCCGCAATAGGCTCTAGGAAGAATCACGTGCGAGGACACTCCGCTGCTATCAAAGTCTATGAAATTGAAAGCCTTGAAGTGACAGACAAATTAGCATGACTGAATGAAAGTCTTCACGGGATGACTCTACACCAAGGGTTCAGGGATTTGTAGTTTGCTCTTATCTTAACTTCACACATAGAAGAGTAGTTATGATAAGCTGAAGCCCTCATTGCCATGATTAAATTAATGTGCTTAACTGTGCTCCCTCGGAAGCAACCTTTAAACCGTAACAACATCTTTGTTTATCTATTTATTTTGAATATCCAGCCTTTACACAGACATGCACACACTACACTGGCATGAGAAATTTAATTCTGAATTATTTTCTTGCTTTATTTCCCTTCACTAATTTAATATAGGTGCCACGGCCTTGAGGCATAAAATCAAGTTGAATACAGGTTTATCTTTCTGATCATTATTAGAGCGAGTATGTTAGGTTGCATTGATTGAGGACAAGCAATAGTTTGAGTTTAGGGGTGTGTAAAGTATCCACAAGTCCTATATTTCATGCACATTCTACCTCATATTATTTCTGTTTTTGAGCTCATTTTAGACATAATTAGATTCATGCATTGCATTTTATAGTATTCCTTCGCTTTACCTTGTTTTTATAAATTATCTTATATTTGGTAAAGAAGAGATATTGTTTTAGTTCATTCTTGGTTTTAGGTATTAAAGGCTGAAAGAGGGAAAGAAAAGCTGAGTTAGCGAACCAAGAAGCTGTACTGATGTAGTTCCAGCTGAAGACAGTTGCTGCCGAGTAATGTTGCTGCCGACCTTGTTGCCCACGGTAGCAAACTATGGGGTTGGAGAACCAGAGTGCGATTTGTAGAGCTAAAAATCTTGTGTCTGTCGCAACCATCCACTTGATTTTTTGACATCTGCAGCAGCGGGTAGAGCCGCCAAAGTGAAATCTCAAGATTATTTATGGGCTAAGGCAAACGCGATAAAGTCCACATTCAACTCAAAGAAGTCAGAGTTTAAAGTCACTTTAAATGTGGAAAGCTACTTTTGAGGACTTCTACTTTAAGGAGGACTTAACCTAGTTATTTGTCTATAAATACTTACTGAACTCCTAGTTCAAACCATCTTAGGTTTTCTATGGACATACCTTGAGTGTTCTTTGTTGCCGCCATGTTCTAAACTTCTCTTGGGTTAAGGGTTATGTTGTAAATTAGTTATGAGATGATTGTATTAGGGTTATAAGTTGTTTTCGATAAAATATTCCAAGTTTTATTAATTCATGATCTTCACTTCTTCAATTAGTTCAAAAAGTCCAGTTGCAGAAATCCATTTGTTAGGCACGAGAGTGTAAGACTCACGAAAGAGTTAAGTACGGTCTCATCATGTCAAGGTGTTGACTAATTCGGCTTAGATATTAGTTCGAGTTTAAGCGGCTAAAAGGAGTAACCAAATGTTGACTGCCTATGTTAGGTTTACGCTGAGATTTCTAGGTATTGCCTACATCACGTGGTGACATAATCCTTGTCTAAACATAGGAAGGATCATATGAAAATTGCTCTATCGAACTTGGAGTATCTACCAGACTTGCTGCAAGGATTTCTCCCCATCTCACCTGCCGAGACAACAAAAGTTACAAGTGCGGAGATCTTCTGCGGCAGGGAAAGGGTTGCAGCCTCAATATGCCAGTACCCGCCGAGGCAGCATATCGTGGCAGCGCGAAATAACTTAGCCTATTTAATGCAGTTTCACACTAAGCGGCAACATAACCCTGCCCTCTTTATCAACCTGAATCACCTCTTTTTTTACTTGTGTTTTATTTTATTTTACTTTTCATCTCAACAATCACCTTACTTATATTTTTACTTTACCTTGTTAAGGAACTACAAATCGAACCAAGCTGACCAATCCTCGTGGGATTCGACATCTTTTATACTATAACTTGGCAGGAGTGTGCACTTGCGCTCTCACAAAAAGGGAACACCTACACGCCCTACAACTGCGGTCTTCCTAAAATGGTTGACTTGTACATCAAGGAAGTGATTCGACTCCACGGAGTACCCAAGTGTATTATCTCCGATCGAGATCACCAATTTGCATCTCGATTTTGGAGAACCTTACAAGGAGCTCTAGGATGTAATGCCCTGGTTTTGGGCCTAGATGTTTTAGACATCAGACCAGACCGGTCGAGAACGATTCGAATCGCATAAGGTGATTTAAGGGAATCAAGGATCGGGATAGGATAAAAATGTTGTAAAAATTGCTAAAATCCTCTAAAAATATGTTTAAGAGATTGGTCAAGTCAATTTTACAAAAAGAGTTTCGGTAGTGGGACATTTTGAGTAGTGAACAAATTGTAAAGTTTCAAAATTGTGGAAATTTAGCCTTTCCTTAATATGACATGTTTTTAAAATGGTTTTTTATTAAATAGCTTTAAAATGGTTTTTTATTTTAATTAATTAAAAGGGTGGTTAATGAGAGATTCAATTACGTAACTATCAATTTCTCCTCATTTTCAGCCAAACACTATTTTCATTCATCTTTCTCTAGAATTCTTTCCTTCCAACACTCTCTTAATATTTCCTAAACAATTTTCAAGAAAACCTGTCTAGTTCTTCAAGATTTTGGAAGGGAAAACTTATTATCCATTGAGGAAAGAATGGATTGGAGGTAAATCCCGTTCTCCACCTCTAATCAAAGTTCTTTATTGAAATTCCTAAGATATTTGGCTTCTAATTAATGTTTTTGGTTGAGTTTTCATTGTAGTTTTGATTGGAGTTCAAAATCTTGTAAAAAATGTGGTTGAAATCTTAATTTTTTGACTTGTTGAGTTAAGCTCTGTTTTTGGATTGATTTTAATTGAGTTCTAAGTTGGTTAGTATGTTGAAATGATGTTTTGACAACATAGATCCCGAAATCCTTGAGATCCTTGAGTTTCTTGTTAGTTTTAAGTGAGTTTTTGAGGTGAAATGGCGGAATCTTGCTTGCTGGAGGTATAAGGTTGGGTTAGGTTGTTTGTTAGAGGTGTTTTGATTTTTATAATGATTTGGAAGTGGTGTATCTTGCCTGGGCTTGGTTTAGGAAGTAATCGATTGAGTTTTCAGTTGTTTTGATGGGTAAATTGGTGTAGTTTGGGTAAGTAATGAGTTTGTGAAATGTTGCTTGTGTTGAAATGCATTTTAATGCATTTAGATATCTGTTTTAATGTTGTGTAAACAGGGGATCTTGTTTTGGGAGCAAACGAGGCGTTGTTAGAGGCTCCTGAGGGGTAATTTTTGTGTCGGCGAGCAAGGCTTTGCATAACGGTGAGTGGAAATGGATTTTCCAGCTTTGTAACGTTTGGGGCGTGTTCTTTTGAGCTTAGAGTGAGTTTGAAACACTTAGCTAAGCTCAAGAGTAAGTGGTTCGATAGTCTCTCTCAGAAATGTGCTATGTTTTGATGAAAATGCACTTGAGTTAAATGTGGATTTGATTATTGTTTAAAAGCATGTTTTAAGCATGATTGTTGCTGGATTTTAATGCCATTATGTTAAGGATGCACGAGGTAAGTGATCGTTGGTTTTCATGTGATAAATGCATATGATGTTAAGCATGTTATGCTTGTGGAAATGGCATTGTTTTTATGCTTGTAAAACATTGGATGAATGAGGTTAAATGATTATATTGGCAAGTGATGGAAATGGTTTTTGGTTGCGTTAATCGAATATAGTTAGCCAACTATAGGATTGGGTGCACCGTGAATAAAGTTGCATTGGATGTCGAGGGGTTGTGATTGTGCCATAATCTCCATCCAAGTATGCTAACGATTGAGGCTAAGATCACAACGGTGAGTGGTTTAATCCCGTGTGTGAGTCTTGTGAATGTGTCATGTACTCTCGTTAGTGGAATTATACATCTACCAATTAGTGATGTTGAGGGGTTGTGATTGTGCCATTAATCTCCATAACGGGTGTTGAGGGGTTGTGATTGTGCCATTGATCTCCACCTTGTGTAGTCCGGTAGTATGTATGAAGCGTGAGGGACAACGCTTGTAATCCGCGTATCCGATTGTGTCTATTGTTGGTATGGTTTATGGATTACCACTTGCGAGCCAATATAATGTAAATGATTAATGTTAAGCATGAGATGCTTGTAAGTGATGCTAGAATGCATGAGATGGTTGCTAAAGCATGAGCAAAGGTTTATTTGCTGTTTTAGAATGATGTATATGAGCACGTTTTCAGAAAATGATTTGATGTCTTGAAAGGACATGTTTTGTGTAAAAGGCATGTGTTGAAAAGTGGTGGTTTTGTAAATTGTGCGAAAATCATTGTTGAATGTTGTTTAGGGATCCTCACTAAGCTTTGTGCTTACGCTCATTCATTTTATCAATGCAGAGAATTAGACGTTTTAGGCAGCACACAAGCTAGGGAATCCAAGCTTTTCGGTTAAGCAAAGTATGTGGATTTTCTTTGGTGTAATTAGAGGCAATGGGTGAGATTTATACTTTTGGATGGTTGAGGAAGTTGCTAGTTACCTTGAGCATGTTTGGTTGTTTACCTTTGAGTTTTAAATGGCATTTGAGGATTGATTTTTGGTTTCAATGTTGATTTTAGCTTTGTATGGCTTTGATGGACTAGGGAGCATGCCTATAATTCCAATGTTTGCATGATAGATGCCATGTTTTAGTTTATACTACATAATGACGATCTTTGATGCTTAAACGTGTTGTATGTATGTTGTGCCATGATTTGGAATGTTTTTGGATGTGGAAAGATGTGGAAAACCAGCAAAATCTACTGTTGCATGGCAAGACGTATCAGAACACCCTTACCTGTTTCGGAACAGAGGCCTGAAATGGCCATGAGGTTTCAGAACGGGTAGGAACATTCCGGAACGATTTTTCTACTGGAAATGGGTGTTTCGGTACGAGTTTCGAAACGCACCCGAGTATTGAAACGGTCAACTTGGTTTGGAAAGACCGTTTCGGTACAGAGTCAGGTGTTTCGAAACACTCGACCGTTGAGTATGAATTTGAATTGTTTTTGGTTTCTTTTCTTATGTTTTGGTCCCTGGGTCTTTGATGTTTAATTAAATGTGTTTGAGTGGTCTGTTTAAGATGAAATTTGACATGTTGGCTTATTATTTATTGAATCTTGGATCGGTAACTTGAAAACTTGATTAGTCTTTAAAAATCGAGAAATTGACCTTTTAGTCCCTAAAAGACGTTTGTATGTAATTGAACCCCTATTTGAGTTCCGTTCGTTGTGTCGCTTCTGCTGAAATGTTTTGTTAGTCATATAAGTTTATAATGTGCATTTAGAAAAGATAAAAGAAAAAAAGGCTCCCAAATCAAGGTTGACTTTAATGGGTTGACTTTGGTTTTCCCTGTGTAATCTTCTTAGTTTGGGTCGGGCGTCTATGCCGGGCTAAGGGGGTTACATTTGTTGGTATCAGAGTCAGGTTACGAAAGAATTGGGATGTTGTATGAGAAATTGATATGTATTGATGTATGCTGTTTGATAAGCATGATACTGGTTGAAATTTTGAAGCTTATGCTATGCTTGATTGATGTGAATAGCGTGTGGAATGAATATGATTGTGTGATAATGATGCAATGTTGCCATGTGCTGATTTTGGATGATGGAAAGCATGTTGAGCATGATGTGGTATTATATGCTATGCTATGTTAAGGGAAATTGGGGGTGCCCATTGCCTTATTACACTAAACAAATGTTTTTGTAAACTTGGATTCTTGCTTACAGCTGGCCTAAATGGTTTGACTTGTTTTGTTGTTATGCCTCGTTAAAATAGCAAACACTATGGGTCCGAGGAGAGAGCTGAGGTCGAATACTATAGTGCCTGCGGCTGAGGAGGGTGACCAGGGTGAGCAAGGGGCTGATGTCCCTCCTGGTGGAAACTTACCTCCTCTGCCACCACCTGGAGGTGGGGAGCAGGTGCAGCAGGGACCCGCTGGTTCGGGTTTGGGTGATCTGACGCCATTGGTTCAGGCGATTACCGGGGCGTTTCAGGCTGCTATTTCGGAGCGCATGTACAGACCCTTGCAGCTGGGCATGCAGGCTTACCATTGGAGAGGTTGAGGAGCTTAGGAGCTGTGGAGTTCTATGGTATGTCTCCTGAAGCGTCAGAAGCCTGGTTAGCAAGTACGATCCGTATTATGGATCAGATGGGCTGTAATGATGTGTGCAAGCTGGGATGCACAGTTTCTTTATTGCAAGGCGATGCCTACAGCTGGTGGACGACTACCACTACCGGTTTGGAGCCCAATGAAGTAGATTGGGAGTATTTCAAGGGTGCCTTCAAGAGGAAGTATCTAGGGGGTGAGATACTTGGACGAAAAGAAACATGAGTTTATGTCGCTAGTTCAGGGCAACCTTTCTGTGGCTGAGTACGAGGTCCATTTCGTACGCCTCAGCCATTATGCTCCTGAGCTAATACCTAGTGAGAGGCACCGATGTGATTGCTTTCAGTCCGGGCTGGTACATGAAGTTAAGACGTATATGATGGTTGCAGAATATACTGACTTCGATGTGCTTGTGTGTTGAGCCAAAGACATCGAACATAACTTGGGTTTGTCGTCTCGAGGTGTTTGTTCTAGCTTTGGGAAAAGTGCAGCTGAGTATAGTTCCGGAGGTGGACGGAACAAAAGTTGTCGAGACAAGAGACATCAGCCTGAGGGGAGGCGAGGTGCTCCGGGTTGAGGCGGTCAGGTCCAGGGAGGTTTAGTGAGATCTGAGCAGCATACATGCTGGACATGTGGGTCGAGGGATCATTTGAGGCGAGATTGTCCTCGAGCAGCTAGAGAGGTCCAGGCTCCTGTTGTGGTGACAGGGAATTCATGTTGGAATTATGGTTCGGTGGATCACATGAGGAGGTAGTGTCCCTTGTTGCCTGGTGGAGGTCAAGGACATGCTCCTGTAATAGCTGCACCTCAGAGAGGCCGTGGGCGGGACCGTGGGAACTTCCAGCGGAGAGACAAGGGACAGCGAGGTGTTGCTCATGTAGTAGCTATTCGACCTGAGGGAGGTGGACCAACGTGGGTTTCTACTCAACGCGAGGAGCGCAATGATACCAATGTTATCGAAGGTACCTTTGTTCTTCAGTCTTTATCTTTGCGGGCTTTGGTTGATTCTGGATCCATGCATTCTTATATTTTGAGTGAGCATGCGCTTTTGCTTGATATACTTGTTGAGATGCTTGAAGTAGGAATGCAAGTGACTAGTTCTTTTGGTGAGACTGTAGTCACTAGGAAGTTGTATAGGAGATGCCATTTATCTGTGCAAGGTCATGTTTTTCTTGTGGATTTGATGGAGTTACCCTTACACGGTTTCGATATAATCCTTGGTATGGATTGGTTGTCGGAGCATAGAGCGGTGGTTGACTTTGATGTCAAAAGGGTGATCCTAAAGCTGGCCGATGATTAGTAAGTGATGGTGGTAGGCGAGAATGTGTGTAACCCCCTTAACCCGGCCCAGACGGTTGACCCGAATTAAGAAAGTCACACGGGGAAAACCAAAGTCAACCCGAAAGTCAACCTTGATTAACGACCCTTTTTTTTCTTTTTAAACTTGTCTAGATGCACATTAGCCCTAATTGTGATCACACAAACATCATACTCAAAGATCACAAACATCAGAGATCAAACAGGGACCCAATTGATCAATTTACAACTTTAGGGACCAATTTGTAAATTCTGAAAACTTTAAGGACTTAACCAGATTTTAAGTTACCAACTTAAAATTAATCATGTTTCATGCTTCTCTGCCAAATTTCAGCTCAAACGGACATCCCAAGCTCATACAATTGCACATACAAGATTCAGGACCAAAATGCAAACATTCTGAAACATTTAACTGCCAATGTCAGCCCCCAACGGTCACCCGTTCCGAAACAGGCAGAGCCCGTTTCGAAACGCGGGGCCGTTCCGCAACGCGTACCGAAACAGGTGACTGACAGAATGCTTTCCGTTTCGAAACATTGTCTACCGTTTCGGACGCCTGGGCTGATTCAGGGCATCCGTTCCGAAACGGTAGTCCCTGTTCCGAAACGCCCTGCACATAATGCAGAAAAAGACATGCTTAAACACGCAATTGACCATTCGAACATACTCCCATTGCCACCAAACTTTACCAACATGCAATTCAACATATATGAGACATACTTGCATCAACAATTCAACAAAATATCAACATATACGAAAAACCCCAAATCTATAGGCATGCTTCCTACACAAGCAACCATTCAAGCATAAATCTCCAAATCAATCTCATAAAAGCCAAATACATGTTCCAACAACATCAACAACATAAAACCATTCTTGTCCAAACATATTCGAACACATAAACCCCAACCCAAGAGATTCTACCCCCATTGCCTTTATTAACTATAGCTATTCACCGAGACATACATCTCAAATGGAGTCCTCCTTGAATCCCTTGCTTCTCGCTGTCCAAACTTCAAGAATCTGCATTGATGGACAAAAAGGAGCGTAAGCACATAATGCTTAGTGAGGAATGCTCAAAACCAAAACACCATCAATGCAGCGGGTCACAAAACACTTTTAAAACAAACCCGATTTGTTTACCAAACAAAGTTTGAAAACTCCTTTTCAACAACATGCTTAAAACCATGCATTACACATACATGAAAACCAACCCTTAGCTTAGCAAGCTAAGAAAACCTTTTCAAAGCACAACTTGCAAAATCATCCATTTAACCATTCCATGCATAAACACCATATGCAAAACTAAATTCAAAACCTTGGAAAACACTTCCATTTCACAACATACCTTTCTTAAACTTGAAAACCATTCAAGCAAGAAACCCTTTAAAACCATTTGCTCAATCAATCCAACACATGCATTAACCAAAGGCAACTTATGAACCACAACATCATCATCACATGCCTTTTAAAACAAGTCTTAACAAGACTCCAATGCATTTAAGAGATTCCATGCACACATGCATTATTTACCAAATGATAATCAACACTTGTTCAACTTAACAAGCAACCATGCATTCACAAGCATTATACACTTTTCATGCAACCATGCATCTTTTCAAGCATTAAACACTTTTCATGCAACCATGCATCTTTTCAAGCATCTCATGGTACTTTATAATCAAGAACATCATATTGGCTTCCAAGTGATCAACACATCCACTTTTCAACTCAACACCCGATCGGATACGCGGATCACAAGCGTTGTCCCCCACGCTTCATACACACTACCAATCCAAGGTCTCCAAATGGACTTTTAAACACCATTTGACCTCATCATCCTAAGGTTCCCATGTATGGACTTTTAAACACCATACAACCTTAGCTTTTCCCGAGGTTCCCATGTATGGACTTTTAAACACCATACAACCTCAACTTTTCCAAAGGTTCCCATGTATGGACTTTTAAACACTATACAACCTTGACATGCACAAGGTTCCCATGTATGGACTTTTAAACCCCATACAACCTTTGCATCACCGGTTGGTAGTTGTATAACATCACTAACGAGATCCGGGACACCCTACACAAGATCCACACATGGACTTTACACCTCCATTGTGATCTCAACAAGCACAAGGTTCCCATATATGGACTTTTAACCACCATATAACCTTTGCTTAACCAAGGTCCTCGAATGGGCATTCCACCTCCATTATGACCTTAACCATCTCGTTAGGATACTTGAAGGGAGTTTACCGGTTCACTCTTAACCACTCCACCTCCAAGGCGACTTTATTCACGGTGCACCCAATCCTATAGCCGGCTAACTATATCCGATCAAAGAAACCAAGAACCACTTACATCACTTGCCAATATAACCACCTTACCACATTAGTCCAATGATTCACATGCATATTCATAATGCAAAAACCATCATTTACCATCATTAATTCACTGTTTTTAAGCATTACACAAAGCCATTGAACAACATGCAACACCATGCATCAAAACCACATTTTCAATGTATAAAACCAAGGATCTCTTACCTTGAGCATCCTTCACATATGGCTTTCAAAACCAGCATTAGACCATGCCAAAATATGCTTTCAAAACAGAATTTAAATCATGCAAAACACATGCATTTCAATCATCAACCACAATTGCTTTAAAAGCCATTTCATAACACAAACCAAGAAAGAAATCCATTTACTTACTCTTGAGCTTAGCAAAGTTGTTTAGACTTAAACTAAGCTCCCAAAACCTTCAAACCTTGGTTTAAAAGCTGAAAACCCAACTTCACTCACCGATACACAAAACAAGGCTAACCAACAAGCCTTCCAAGCATCCGAAACCTTCTGCAACACCTCCAAAGCTCACGGATCAAACTCCCCTGTTTCAAGCACACAAAAACAGAGCATTAATGCATCTTTATGCATTAAAAACACCAGCAACACAACACAACTCGCTGCTCATCACAAATCCAACATTTCGGCTACAAAACACAACCGAAATCACCTCCAAACACTTCCAAAACTTAACCCAGCCAAGATCCATCACTTCTAACCATTTTTAAACATAAATTAACATCCAAAATGATCACAAACACATCCTTATACCTCCAAGTATAACAGATCACCAAAAACACTCAAAAAACAACCAAAAACTCAAGCCAAACTTAGGAAATTCAATCTATCAGCATTGATTAAACCTCAACTTCTAATCAATTTAGCATTCATTTAACATCAATTTGACACCTCAAAACACTGCCCAAACAGATCACACGAAAATTCCACCAAAATCAAGCAAATCTTGCATTTTAAGCTAAAATCAAGATTTCAATTGAAAAGCCTTTAACAAATCACAAATCAAGGATTGAGAACATAGGAATTTCAGTAAAGAACTGATAGTTTAGAGGAGAAGGACGTTCTTACCTCCAAACTTGAATTTCTCCTTTTTAGAACCAAAAAGCTTGATGAAACAACTTGCAAATGGTGAGGTTTTGTTGTAGAGATGATTAGGAATCCAAAGAGAATTGAAAAGGAAGATTTGAGTGACAAACTCAGAGGAGAAAATCTGGAGAAATGTGTTTGGGTTGAGAGAAAATGAGAGAAAAGGAAAATTGGGAGAAAATGGAAAGTTAGTTATAAAATAGTCAAAATGACTTTCCCTCCTCTTTCATATGTTTTAAAATCAGAATAAAACCTTAAAATACCTTAGAAAAATCTGGAGAAACTCTTTTTGGAATAATAGCTCCTTAAAGATTCAAAGTTTCAATCCTTTATAAAACATTCACGCAACTTTCAAAAATTACATTTTGGTCACTAGCCAAAATGTCAACCTTCCGAACCTCATTTTCCAAAATTGATTTCACAGTTCACTTTTACATATTAAAAGATGATTTTAGAACATTTTTCCATATTTTTAATGCAACCCGAACTAGGCTTTCCTAATTTCACCTTTATATATTCGATCAGCACTTTGACCGAACCAGTCCACGCCCAAAACTTCTGAGCCCAAAACCGGGGTGTTACAACTCTCCCCCCTTAGGGAATTTCGTCCTCGAAATTTCAACTGATGAAAAGAGAACCACAACCTTCTCAAAGCAACACACAAGGCAACACAAAAGCCTCAACCACCACTGAACACATTCCACACAAAAACTCCACCAAACTCAACACCACCACATACTGTTCACAAAATCCAGAACACTCAAAGATAACCACAACTTAACCTTTCACTTATCCGGACTGTACACAGCCCCAACATCAACCTGAAGAACTTCAACCTTTACAGCACACATCACTGCAACACACAACTCCCAAGACCCGTTTACACAGTGACACTAATCAAACCAAATCAGCCATTATGCAAACTTCTCTGCTTCTAAAACTCTTGCAAACTCCCAAACCTCTTCCAAAGATTTTCCCAACAAGCAAAAATTCTTAAGCATCAACTGTTTACAAAACTCCTCAACGAATGCTGATAATCCTTCACATCTGCCACTATCATTACCATAACGACTCACCAGGACTACTCACCCAGATTCCAAAATTTACATCACAACCCCAAAACAACTCCGCCAACCGTCCCACACACCACCAGCTGACTTCAAAAGAAGTTCACATACTCACAACCAACCAACCACTTCTCACAAGAATCCTTTCAAACAACAATGGCCTTCGACCTTTCATTGCCTATCCACCACAAGCTTTGACCACAACACTTGCCTTACTAGCACATCGCCCAACCTGACATACAGACCAACTCCTCAACTCCTCAAAGGTTGCTAAGAACCAACACTTACAAACACAACATTTCCACAACAACTTAAATGCTAAGCTGCTTCAGCACTTGGAAACACAACCACTAAACTGCAACATCACTTAGCACCAAGGAACTACCCCTTCCACTTAGCTTATTCAAACCACTTGACCGATTCTAACCTCAACCGGTACTCCTCACCACCAAACCACTAAACTCTTTAAGTAACAAACACTATCCTTCTACCAACAGGCTATACCACTCTCACTATCTCCAGCACTAGCTTAATATTCTCCACTACTTCTAACTTCCACTCAGCACCAACACAACCTCCAAAAACCCATCATCCAACCTAACCCAACCACCACACTAACAGATTCGATTAGTTATTAGCGAGTGTGAACATCGTATGCATGATCACCTACATGCCCTATCAATGCCTGATGTACATGTATGCAAAACCTCTAATGTCATGCCACATGTATGCATGAACCAGCACATATATAATATAGCATATAACAATGATTTTAACTGTGCATGAATGCCAGTTCACACCCTCCAATAACATCCTCAAAATCCGTCTAAAAACAACCTCCTACTTCACTTCTAACTTATCTAACTCCATCATACCAACAACCATTAACCACAAAATACTCACCAAAACCTTCTTCACACCAAAGATATTTCCAAACTACAACTATTACCCCAACATGCTAGCAACAAGACTAGACTTACCACGCAAGGAAAACCAACAGAAACCAAACCAAGGTAACTAGAGCAAAGACTACTAAACCAGGTTACCTGAAAACACAACACCACCCTGAAGCTTCATCAGACGAGCTCTCTTCCTCACGGAACCATCATCCTCCTGCCGCTCCGCTGCAGCACCAGCTAACACACTAGGGTCACCACCGACCTCTTGCGGTAAGGAACCTTGGCTGTTCCGAGCCAACATCAAACAATCACGTCTCATATGTCCAGCAGACCCACATTTCCAGCAATTCTCATTTCCCAAACTCTTCACAACCTTCTGCTCTTTCTGCCACCTCTGAACCTTGCCTCGGCCGTGCCCATGACCTTTCAGAGACCCTTTGGCTATCACCAAAGCTGACTTCACCCCAAGAGGACAATCACGCTTCACATGCACTTTAGAACCACAATTCCAACAAGCACCCGCGCCCCAACAACCTCCAACATGGCGCCTTTCACAACGATCACACACCGGTGGCTGAGCTTCCACTCCTTGCTCAAGCAACACTTGCTCCACAACAGCACTACCTTCACATTGCTTAACCCTTGGAAACTTCTCTCCAAGATACCTTTCATAAAAGGCAGATACAAAGAAATCCCAGTCAATATCATGGATATGTGACGCCACCGCCACAGATGTCCACCAAACACATGCATCCTCCAACATCAAAGAAACAACACTTCCCAGCTTACAAGCATAATCACAGCCTTCCTGATCCAAAATCAGAACCACACTGGCCAACCAGGCCTCAAACATCTCCGGTGAAGAACCATGATACTCCACAGCACCCAAATCAAGCAAACGCTGCTTCGGCAAACCCACACATCCCACAGCCAGCACATCTACTGACTTTACCGTTACCACAACCTGAGATGTTCCCAACACCTCTCGAGCAACAGGTGATGAACTCTTCATCACAGAACCAGCTTCTTTCCCTTGCCTTACCACCTCAACTCCAGGCACAGAAGACTGAGACAAAACACCTCTACAAAAGGGTGAATTCCATGCCCTAACCACCTGCCCCAAGGCAGCAACCATCTCACCCAACTGCCATTCTATCATCGACTTTGCCATACTACTAACAACAACAAACAATCACAACAAAACAAACAAACCAGTTAGACCAGCTTTAAGCAAGGATTCAAACTCCAACTCCAAAATAACACAATAGCTATATTAATAAGGCAATGGATATCCCGAATCCTCCCCTTTACATGACATAACAGTCATCACAAACATGAATATCACAACATCAAGCATATCAAACAACATACTTTGATCATGCTTACACCAAACAACATCCACTTGCAACAGCATACTAGCAACATAACATACTCATTACATGTTCATCATGCAAATCACCAGCTCACAACATTAGCACAAATCCACATAAGCTCAACCAAAATTCATAACCATACAGCATGCTTGAAAACATCAGCAACTTGCTCAGAAACACGTGTTTCAACCAACTTTCAACCACACAACAAGGTAAACATCAAACACACATCACAACAACTTACCATTTTCCCCAAGCATTCGCAACCTGGCTCTGATACCACCAAATGTAACCCTCTTAACCCGGCCCAGACGGTTGACCCGAATTAAGAAAGTCACACGGGGAAAACCAAAGTCAACCCGAAAGTCAACCTTGATTAACGACCCTTTTTTTTTTCTTTTTAAACTTGTCTAGATGCACATTAGCCCTAATTGTGATCACACAAACATCATACTCAAAGATCACAAACATCAGAGATCAAACAGGGACCCAATTGATCAATTTACAACTTTAGGGACCAAATTGTAAATTCTGAAAACTTTAAGGACTTAACCAGATTTTAAGTTACCAACTTAAAATTAATCATGTTTCATGCTTCTCTGCCAAATTTCAGCTCAAACGGACATCCCAAGCTCATACAATTGCACATACAAGATTCAGGACCAAAATGCAAACATTCTGAAACATTTAACTGCCAATGTCAGCCCCCAACGGTCACCCGTTCCGAAACAGGCAGAGCCCGTTTCGAAATGCGGGGCCGTTCCGCAACGCGTACCGAAACAGGTGACTGGCAGAATGCTTTCCGTTTCGAAACATTGTCTACCGTTTCGGACGCCTGGGCTGATTCAGGGCATCCGTTCCGAAACGGTAGTCCCTGTTCCGAAACGCCCTGAACATAATGCAGAAAAAGACATGCTTAAACACGCAATTGACCATTCGAACATACTCCAATTGCCACCAAACTTTACCAACATGCAATTCAACATATATGAGACATACTTGCATCAACAATTCAACAAAATATCAACATATACGAAAAACCCCAAATCTATAGGCATGCTTCCTACACAAGCAACCATTCAAGCATAAATCTCCAAATCAATCTCATAAAAGCCAAATACATGTTCCAACAACATCAACAACATAAAACCATTCTTGTCCAAACATATTCGAACACATAAACCCCAACCCAAGAGATTCTACCCCCATTGCCTTTATTAACTATAGCTATTCACCGAGACATACATCTCAAATGGAGTCCTCCTTGAATCCCTTGCTTCTCGCTGTCCAAACTTCAAGAATCTGCATTGATGGACAAAAAGGAGCGTAAGCACATAATGCTTAGTGAGGAATGCTCAAAACCAAAACACCATCAATGCAGCGGGTCACAAAACACTTTTAAAACAAACCCGATTTGTTTACCAAGCAAAGTTCGAAAACTCCTTTTCAACAACATGCTTAAAACCATGCATTACACATACATGAAAACCAACCCTTAGCTTAGCAAGCTAAGAAAACCTTTTCAAAGCACAACTTGCAAAATCATCCATTTAACCATTCCATGCATAAACACCATATGCAAAACTAAATTCAAAACCTTGGAAAACACTTCCATTTCACAACATACCTTTCTTAAACTTGAAAACCATTCAAGCAAGAAACCCTTTAAAACCATTTGCTCAATCAATCCAACACATGCATTAACCAAAGGCAACTTATGAACCACAACATCATCATCACATGCCTTTTAAAACAAGTCTTAACAAGACTCTAATGCATTTAAGAGATTCCATGCACACATGCATTATTTACCAAATGATAATCAACACTTGTTCAACTTAACAAGCAACCATGCATTCACAAGCATTATACACTTTTCATGCAACCATGCATCTTTTCAAGCATTAAACACTTTTCATGCAACCATGCATCTTTTCAAGCATCTCATGCTACTTTATAATCAAGAACATCATATTGGCTTCCAAGTGATCAACACATCCACTTTTCAACTCAACACCCGATCAGATACGCGGATCACAAGCGTTGTCCCCCACGCTTCATACACACTACCAATCCAAGGTCTCCAAATGGACTTTTAAACACCATTTGACCTCATCATCCTAAGGTTCCCATGTATGGACTTTTAAACACCATACAACCTTAGCTTTTCCCGAGGTTCCCATGTATGGACTTTTAAACACCATACAACCTCAACTTTTCCCAAGGTTCCCATGTATGGACTTTTAAACACCATACAACCTTGACATGCACAAGGTTCCCATGTATGGACTTTTAAACCCCATACAACCTTTGCATCACCGATTGGTAGTTGTATAACATCACTAACGAGATCCGGGACACCCTACACAAGATCCACACATGGACTTTACACCTCCATTGTGATCTCAACAAGCACAAGGTTCCCATATATGGACTTTTAACCACCATATAACCTTTGCTTAACCAAGGTCCTCGAATGGGCATTCCACCTCCATTATGACCTTAACCATCTCGTTAGGATACTTGAAGGGAGTTTACCGGTTCACTCTTAACCACTCCACCTCCAAGGCGACTTTATTCACGGTGCACCCAATCCTATAGCCGGCTAACTATATCCGATCAAAGAAACCAAGAACCACTTACATCACTTGCCAATATAACCACCTTACCACATTAGCCCAATGATTCACATGCATATTCATAATGCAAAAACCATCATTTACCATCATTAATTCACTGTTTTTAAGCATTACACAAAGCCATTGAACAACATGCAACACCATGCATCAAAACCACATTTTCAATGTATAAAACCAAGGATCTCTTACCTTGAGCATCCTTCACATATGGCTTTCAAAACCAGCATTAGACCATGCCAAAATATGCTTTCAAAACAGAATTTAAATCATGCAAAACACATGCATTTCAATCATCAACCACAATTGCTTTAAAAGCCATTTCATAACACAAACCAAGAAAGAAATTCATTTACTTACTCTTGAGCTTAGCAAAGTTGTTTAGACTTAAACTAAGCTCCCAAAACCATCAAACCTTGGTTTAAAAGCTGAAAACCCAACTTCACTCACCGATACACAAAACAAGGCTAACCAACAAGCCTTCCAAGCATCTGAAACCTTCCGCAACACCTCCAAAGCTCACGGATCAAACTCCCCTGTTTCAAGCACACAAAAACAGAGCATTAATGTATCTTTATGCATTAAAAACACCATCAACACAACACAACTCGCTGCTTATCACAAATCCAACATTTCGGCTACCAAACACAACCGAAATCACCTCCAAACACTTCCAAAACTTAACCCAGCCAAGATCCATCACTTCTAACCATTTTTAAACATCAATTAACATCCAAAATGATCACAAACACATCCTTATACCTCCAGGTATAACAGATCACCAAAAACACTCCAAAAACAATAAAAAACTCAAGCCAAACTTAGGAAATTCAACCTATCCGGGATTGCATTGATTAAACCTCAACTTCTAATCAATTTAGCAATCATTTAACATCAATTTGACACCTCAAAACACTGCCCAAACAGATCACACGAAAATTCCACCAAAATCAAGCAAATCTTGCATTTTAAGCTAAAATCAAGATTTCAATTGAAAAGCCTTTAACAAATCACAAATCAAGGATTGAGAACTTAGGAATTTCAGTAAAGAACTGATAGTTTAGAGGAGAAGGACGTTCTTACCTCCAAACTTGAATTTCTCCTTTTGAGAACCAAAAAGCTTGATGAAACAACTTGCAAATGGTGAGGTTTTGTTGTAGAGATGATTAGGAATCCAAAGAGAATTGAAAAGGAAGATTTGAGTGACAAAATCAGAGGAGAAAATCTGGAGAAATGTGTTTGGGTTGAGAGAAAATGAGAGAAAAGGAAAATTGGGAGAAAATGGAAAGTTAGTTATAAAATAGTCAAAATGACTTTCCCTCCTCTTTCATATGTTTTAAAATCAGAATAAAACCTTAAAATACCTTAGAAAAATCTGGAGAAACTCTTTTTGGAATAATAGCTCCTTAAAGATTCAAAGTTTCAATCCTTTATAAAACAATCACGCAACTTTCAAAAATTACAATTTGGTCACTAGCCAAAATGTCAACCTTCCGAACCTCATTTTCCAAAATTGATTTCACAGTTCACTTTTACGTATTAAAAGATGATTTTAGAACATTTTTCCATATTTTTAATGCAACCCGAACTAGGCTTTCCTAATTTCACCTTTATATATTCGATCAGCACTTTGACCGAACCGGTCAACGCCCAAAACTTCTGAGCCCAAAACCGGGGCGTTACAATGTGAAATTCGTGTCAAATGTGATTTCGGTTTTAGAAGCAAACCATATGATGAAGATGGGTTGTGAGGCTTATCTTGCTTATGTAATGAATCCTGGCACCAAGGATATGCATGTGCAGGACATCCGAACTGTTGGGATGTTCCGGGTGTCTTTCCGGAAGAATTGCCTGGATTGCCACCAAATAGAGAAGTTGAGATTGGTATCGAGTTGTACGAGAATACGACTCCGGTGTCCATTGCTGCTTATCGCATGGCACCTAAAGAGATGAAAGAGTTGAAAACACAGTTGTAGGAGTTGTTGGATCGAGGTTTCATCTGGCCGAGTGTGTCACCTTGGGGGTACACCGGTCTTGTTTGTAAAGAAGAAAGATGGGACAATGCGGATGTGCATAGATTATCAACAACTGAGCAAGTTGACGATCAAGAACAAGTATCCCTTGCCTAGAATTGATGATCTCTTTGATCAGTTCTGGGGAGCCTCAGTGTTTTCTAAGATAGACTTGAGGTCGGGGTATTATCAGCTGAAGGTGAAGGATGTAGACATACCTAAGACAACTTTTCGGACGAGGTATGGACATTATGAATTCTTGGTGATGTCGTTTGGTTTGACCAACGCGCCTGCTACTTTCATGGACACGATGAATCGAGTATTCCATGAATTCTTGGATCAGTTTGTGGTGGTGTTCATTGATGATATCCTTATGTATTCACGTACCAAGGAGGATCATGATAGATACTTGAGAATTGTTTTGCAAGCGTTGTTGGAAAATCAGTTGTATGCCAAGCTAAGTAAGTGTGTGTTTTGGCTTAGGGAGGTGGTCTTCCTTGGACATGTTTTGTCAGCTGAGGGTATTCGCGTTGATCCGCACAAGGTAGAGGCTGTGATGGGATGAAAGCTACCTAAGTCAGTGGCGGAGGTGTGAAGTTTTCTTGGTTTAGTTGGGTATTACCATAGATTCGTTGAGGGTTTCTCGAAGATAGCTGCATCATTGAGCAAGTTGTTGCAGAAGAATGTTTGCTTTGAGTGGACTGATGCGAGGAAACAAGCTTTCGAAAAGTTGAAGGAAGCTTTGACGCAAGCTCCTGTTTAAGAGATTCAAGGATCGAGATAGGATAAAAATGTGGTAAAAATTTCTAAAATCTTCTAAAAATATGTTTAAGAGATTGGTCAAGTCAATTTTACAAAAAAGAGTTTCGGTAGTGGGATATTTTGAGTAGTGACAAAATTGTAATGTTTCAAAACTGTGGAAAATGTGATTTTTAAAGAAGAAGCCAAACTCTTAGAATCTATAGGGGGCTTTATGGCAATTTAGCCTTTCCTTAATATGACATGTGTTTAGAATGGTTTTTAATTAAATAGCTGTAAAATGGTTTTTATTTTAATTAATTAAAAGGGTGGTTAATGAGAGATTCAATTACGTAACTACCAATTTCTCCTCATTTTCAGCCAAACATTATTTTCATTCATCTTTCTCAAGAATTATTTCCTTCCAATCACTCTCTCAATATTTCCTAAACAATTTTCAAGAAAAACTATCTAGTTCTTCAAGATTTTGCAAGGGAAAACTTGTTATCCATTAAGGAAAGCAAGGATTGGAGGTAAATCTCATTCTCAACCTCTAATCAAAGTTCTTTATTGAAATTCTCAAGATATTTGGCTTCTAATTAATGTTTTTGGTTAAGTTTTCATTATAGTTTTGATTGGAGATCAAAATCTTGTAAAAATGTGGTTGAAATCTTAATTTTTGGACTTGTTGTGTTAAGATTTGTTTTGGATTGATTTTAATTGAGTTCTAAGTTGATTATTATGTTGAAATGAAGTTTTGATAACATATATCCCGAAATCCTTGAGATCCTTGAGTTTCTTGTCAGTTTTAAGTGAGTTTTTGAGGTGAAATGGTGGAATCTTGCTTGCTGAAGGTATAAGGTTGGGTTAGGTTATTTGTTAGAGGTGTTCTTATGTTTATAATGTTTTGGAAGTGGTGTATCATAGCTGGGCTTGGTTTAGGAAGCAATCGATTGAGTTTTCGGTTGTTTTGGATGGGTAAATTGGTGTAGTTTGGGTAAGCAATGAGTTTGTGAAATGTTGCTGATGTTGAAATGATTTTTAATGCATTTAGATCTCTGTTTTAATATTGTGTAAACAGGGGATCTTGTTTTGGGTGCAAACGAGGCATTGTTGGAGGCTCCGGAGGGGTAATTTTCGTGTCGACGAGCAAGGTTTCGCAGAACGGTAAGTGGAAATGGATTTTCCAGCTTCGTAACGTTTGGGGCGTGTTCTTGGGAGCTTAGAGTAAGTTTGAAACACTTAGCTAAGCTCAAGAGTAAGTGGTTCGATAGTCTCTCTCGGAAATATGCTATGTTTTGATGAAAATGCACTTAAGTTAAATGTGGATTTGATTACTGTTTAAAAGCATGTTTTAAGCATGATTGTTGCTGGATTTTAATGCCATTATGTTAAGGATGCACGAGGTAAGTGATCCTTGGTTTTCATGTGATAAATGCATATGATGTTAAGCATGTTATGCTTGTGGAAATGGCATTGTGTTTATGCTTGTAAAACAATGGATTAATGAGGTTAAATGATTATATTGCCAAGTGATGGAAATGGTTTTTGGTTGCATTAATCGAATATAGTTAGCCGACTATAGGATTGGGTGTATCGTGAATAAAGTCGCCTTGGATGTCGAGGGGTTGTGATTGTGCCATAATCTCCATCCAAGTACCCTAACGATTCAGGCTAAGATCACAACGGTGAGTGGTTTAATCCCGTGTGTGAGTCTTGTGTATGTGTCCCGTACTCTCGTTAGTGGAATTATACATCTACTGATGAGTGATGTTGAGGGGTTGTGATTGTGCCATTAATCTCCATCACGGGTGTTGAGGGGTTGCGATTGTGCCATTGATCTCCACCTTGTGTAGTCCGATAGTATGTATGAAGTGTGAGGGACAACGCTTGAAATCCGCGTATCCGATTGTGTCTTTTGTTGGTATGGTTTATGGATTATCACTTGCGAGCCAATATAATGCAAATGATTAATGTTAAGCATGAGATGCTTGTAAGTGATGCTAGAATGCATGAGATGGTTGGTAAAGCATGAGCAAAGGTTTATTTGCTGTTTTAGAATGATGCATATGAGCACGTTTTCAGAAAATGCTTTGATGACATCTTTTGTGTAAAAGGCAAGTGTTGAAAAGTTGTGGTTTTGTAAATTGTGTGAAATGCATTGTTGAATGTTTTTTAACGATCCTCACTAAGCTTTGTGTTTACACTCATTCATTTTATCAATGCAGAGAATTAGGTGTTTGAGGCAGCACACAAGCAAGGGAATCCAAGCTTTTCGGTTTAGCAAAGTATGTGGCTTATCTTTGGTGTAATAAGAGGCAATGGGTGGGATTTATACTTTTGGATGGTTGAGGAAGTTGCTAGTTACCTTGAGCATGTTTGGTTGTTTACCTTTGGGTTGTAAATGGCCTTTGAGGATTGATTTTTGGTGTGAATGTTGATTTTAGCTTTGTATGGATTTGGTGGACTAGGGAGCATGCCTATAATTCCAATGTTTGCATGATAGATACTATGTTTTAGTTTATGCTACATAATGACGATCTTTGATGCTTAAACATGTTGTATGTACGTTGTGGCATGATTTGGAATGTTTTTGGACGTGGAAAGATGTGGAAAACCAGCAAAATCTTCTGTTGCAGGGCAAGGCGTATCAGAACGCCCTTACCTGTTTCGGAATAGAGGCCTGAAATGGCCATGAGGTTTCACAACGGGTAGGAACATTCCGGAACGATTTTGCTACTAGAAAGGGGTGTTTCGGTTCGGGTTTCGGAACGCACCCGAGTATCGAAACGGTCAACCAGGTTTTGAAAAGACCGTTCCAATACAGAGTCAAGTGTTTTGAAACACTCGACCGTTGAGTCTGAATTTGAATTGTTTCAGGTTTCTTTTTCTTACGTTTTTGTCCCCGAGTCTTGGATGTTTAATTAAATGTGTTTGAGTGGTCTGTTTAAGATGAAATTTAACATGTTGGCTTATTATATATTAAATCTCGGATCGGTAACTTGAAAACTTGATTAGTCCTTAAAATTGGGAAATTTACCTTTTAGTCCCTAAAAGCCGTTTGTGTGTAATTGAACCCCTATTTGAGTTCCGTTCGCTGTGTTGCTTCCGCTGAAATGTTTTGTTAGTCATATAAGTTCATAATGTGCATTTATAAAAGATAAAAGAAAAAAGGGTCGTAAATCAAGGTTGATTTTGGTTTTCCCTGTGTAATCTTCTTAGTTTGGGTCGGGTGTCTAGGCCGGGCTAAGGGGGTTACATGGATGATATGCGTCGAGCATGCATCATTGACTTTGGTGGAACTTGGGAGAAATCTCTACCCTTTGTTGAATTTTCCTACAATAATATTTATTAGGAATCAATCCAAATGGCCTCGTATGAAGCATTGTATAGTAGACGGTGTCGAACTTCATTGTGTTGGTCGGAGCTTGGTGAAGGCAAGATGTTGGGTCCTGACTTACTCCAGGAAATTGTAGAGCGGGTTTGCATTATTCATGATCGTTTAAAGGCAGCTTTTGATCGACAAAAGGCTTATGCTGATTCTAAAAGACGATACATTGAGTATGAAGTTGCTGAAAAAGCTTTCCTCAAGGTATCACCGTGGAAAAAGGTTTTAAGGATTTTCAAGAAGGGAAAATTGAGTCCCCTATTCATTGGACCTTTTGAAGTCATTGAAAGAGCGGGTTTGCATTATTCATGATCGATTATTGTTGACCTCTGAATTGAGTAAAATCCATGATTGTTTTCATGTATCGATGCTCCGGAAATATCGTTCTAATCTTTTGCACATTGTGGAACTTGAATCTATAGAAATTCAGCCAAATTTGTCCAACAAGGAAGAACCGGTTCAGATTCTTGCAAGAGAAGTCAAGAGGCTTCGCAACAAAAATGTATCGTTAGTTAAAGTGCTCTGGAGGAGCCACACTGTTGAAGAAGCTACCTGGGAACTTGAAGAGACCATGAAACATGTAACGCCCTGGTTTTGGGCCTAGGTGTTTTAGACGTTGAATCGAGCCGGTCAAGAACAGTTCGAACTCTTGAGGTTGGTTTAGGGAAAACCTAGTTCGAGATGTTTTAAAAATATGGAAAAATATCTAAAAATCCTCATTTTCTATATAAATGATTATGGTAAAAACAATTTTACAAAATGAGCTTTGGAAATATTACATTTTGGTATAGTGACCAAAATACAGTTTTTGCAAAAGTTGGCTACTGACTGTTTTGTAAAGGATTGAAACTTTGAATCTTTAGGGAGCTAATTTTACCATTTGTTATAATCAGATTTCTCTTTAATTGGGAGCTTTTAATAATGATTTTATTAAAGAAATAAAAGGGGAATTAAAAAGGAAATCAAAGTTGACTTTTCATAACCAACTTTACGATACTTTTCTCTCAACTTCCAGTAAGCCAAACACTTTTCACTCATCAAAGAACCGAGTTAGAATGAGTGGCTGGTGATTTTAATGCATGATGATGCATGAATCCTCTGCTCTTATGTGTAATGAACATGGGAGACTTCATTGGACGCGTTTGGTGTTGATTCGGAAGTGTCGGAAGCTTAGAAATTGTTTCGGCAAGCAAGCGAAACATTATCGGTGAGTGAAAATGGTTTTAGACGTCTTTGAGGGACAAGGAAACAAGTTTTACGGATTTAGGATTGGTTTGAAACACAATCCTATGTCCGGAAGTAAGTATGTTTAGATTTGCTCTCGAAATGTGGATGATGCCCCTAAATGCTTTTGACATGCTCTTGATTTGAGATAGAAAAATTCCTACTGTTTTATGCATGATTCATGACATGAAATGATGTTTCATATTGATCCCGTGAGATAGAACAACAATGTAAAGAGTTTTGAGATTTTGGTTAAATTCTATGTATGAATTGTGGTTTTGAATTAGGATGAGATTGATTTAGAAATGTTGCATCAAAACAGTAGGTGAGATGATGATTTTAATGTAATATGTTGGCATAAATGATGAGATGATTACCGGATATAATTGGTCGACCAATAGGATGTAATGTGCACTATAAACTAAAAATTCGTACGTGTTCTTTGGAGTCGGGCAATGGAGGTAGTGCCATCCTGATCCAAAGTGAGAGTCCGACAATGTGAGATTTCATCGGGGTAGGTCTTGGTGAAACACCTAAGCTTTATGGCGAAGATAGATACCGCCATGAGAGTCCGATGGCAAGATCCCACCGGGGTAGGACTTGACCTCGAGTCAAGCTATCCGTATATCCGAGTAAAGATAGAATATGAAATGCCAATATATGAGAATGAACTTTGATTCAAATGTACCAATGGTTGAAATGATTTTATGCTATGAGAAATGCATATGAGACTTTGAGATTACGAAATGCTTTTGTATATCAAGCATGTGTGGCCTTGCCATGAGATTTGCATTGGTTGAATGCATGAGATAGATAGACGGTACATGTGGTTTTCAAAAGATGTTTTGCTTTGAAATGGATTTCAAGCATGAGATAGAAAGAGCATGGTTTTAGAAATGAATTTCAAGATAGAGTTTTAAAAGCTTGCATTGTTGTGTGGTGTTTCTAGAGCATATCTCACTAAGCGTTTGTGCTTACGCTCTCCTTTACCAACAATGCAGATAATTGAGACATTTTGGGTAGCAAGGAGGCTTAAAGGAATTCAAGGATTGTTAAGCTCGAGTATGGTGCTATACTTTTACTTTAGCAATGATATATGGCAATGAGATTTAATGGTTTGTTATGGGAGATGTGTTTTGGACTCCCTGATGTTGAAGCAAGTTATATGTGCCCTATTTGGTTTGTAGAAGGCCTTTATATTGGTTTTGATACTTTATCTTGCCTTTTGGTATGCTTATGGATTGTGGTTTAAGCTTGCTCCTTTGTATGCCTTGCAATGCTTGTGTTGATCTTCCAAGTGTTTACCACGTGCTTAGGATTGCATGCTTATATGATAGAGTTGATGCTATAGACATATTCATATGATTTGGTGATGATTTGAAGATGTTAAACATGAATTTGGGGCTGTTTTTGGGACACTTCTTGTATGCGTATCGATACGCATAAGCTAAATTTGTGCCTTTCTGTACAGGAGTATCGGTACGGATGGGAAGTGTACCGAAACGGGTAGGCCAATTTTGAAGGGCGTATCGATACGCGGGAGAGCGTATCGATACTTTTTCTACGAGTTTGATCACTGCCTTCCCGAGTATCGATACAGCCCCTAGGCGTACCGATACACGACCGTTAAAATCAGTTATAAGCATCTTTTACAGCTTTGAAAGGTTGCATTTTAGTCCTCGTACTTCATGTATGCAATTGCATGAGTTTGGTTGGTCTGATTGTGATGAAAATTGGCAGTGAAGCATGAAATGTGAATAATGGAATAGTTGTAACCTTAAAATCAGAAAAGCCCTCGTATTTTACTGAAATTATGTTTTGGTCCCTAATTGTTTAGTTTGAGTAATTAAACCCCTAATCGAATTTCGACCGCTGTGCCGTGTCTTCCCATGCTCTTTGGTGATCACATAGGATTTAATTTACATCTAGAAAAGATAAAAAGAAAAAAGGGCCGTCAATCGGAGTCAGCTTTAACGAGTTGGCTTCGGTTTTCCCCGTGTAATCACCTCGGTTCGGATCAACCGTCTAGACCGAGCTAAGGGGGTTACAAAACAACAATATCCACATCTCTTTGGTTCAGGTAAAAATTCGAGGACGAATTTTTCTTAAGGGGAGGAGAGTTGTAACACCCCAAAATCCGGTCTAGTCGGAATTCGGTATCACTGATCAGAAATTCTACATCGATAAAGTCTAAAAATAGTATCATCTAGTTATATTATTATATTGGATTCAAATTAATTTAAATCGTTGCCATCGGACCCTATCGAATAATATTAAATCCTAATTCATGGTTAAATTGAGAAAATAGTAAGTTGGAGGGCAAGACCATAGTATAGTGAGAGTTGAGGGATTAACCTTGCGATTAGCCCCTTCTCAATTTCTAATATCCCCACGTGGGATAATCTTGTGAAGTTACTTCACCTAAAGGAAAGCTAAATTGGATATGAATATATATTTTATACAAAAATAAAGGAAAAGGAATAGAAAGCTTACCGAGAGTTTCTTAAGCAAGCACCTCCCCTTTTATCATCTTCATCATCTTCCTCCAAGGTAGCACCTCTATTGGAGAGCAAGCTTTAATTTAGTTTTTCTGCGATTTATTGATATCAAAACATTGCTACCGATCGGGTAAGCTCTATTCCTCAATTGATTAATGGATTCCATGGATAAATCAAGCTTAATCTTAAGCTATGGTTTCAACCATCCATGGATATTTCATCATTGTTGTCTATATTGAAATCGGATATCGATTGTGATATTGTTTTATTGATTTTGATATCATATTATCGACCCTAATATTCTCCCTATTGTTTTCCTAGCTCAAGATAATGAAAAGGAGTGTCCATCGAATTCACCAAAGGCTAGGAACAAGGGAGTTATAAACTAAGAGCCTTGAAAGATTCGAATTGTCAAGGTGAGTGTAGTCGGAGTCTCAGGAATAGGCGAGGAACCTTCCCAAATCTATTATTGTTGATTTCGGTTTAATAGCTAACATTCCTTTTAAGGAAGTTTCATAAGAATGATAGTCGAATCCATTGGTAAGTATCGGTAAGTTAGTATTGAACATTGGACATAGTCATTGGTATTATCACCGTGCATTGTTATCAATATAACTATTGATATTGAAACATTATGAATGAACCATCGGATAATGACATTGACATTGAAATTATGAATTATTGATAGCGAGACATGTTCACTATTGGTAACTTTAAGTACATTGGTTATTGGAGTTATTATTGATTATTGAAATTTTGATATTGGTATTGAAACCTTAGATTTGAATGGACTTTGGATACAATTGACATGCCATAGAATTCATGAGCTCATTTTATGGGTGGACTACAGTCCTTGGGCTACAACTTATATTGATTTGGCGAGGCGGAGGGATGTGTTTTGATATTGGTCATATTGGCGAGGCAGAGCGATTAGACCATTCATTGATTTGGCGAGGCGTAGGAATTCGCGTATCCACTATCTTGATTCAATCCAAGGGTTAATAATGAAATTGATAGGATAAACATGGTATTTTGAGACATGGTATTGTTAATGGACAACATGAGAATATGTACTTGCATTGTTCGTTGTTAATATATTGCATATGACTACCTCACTAGGCAATGTATGCCTAACGTGTCTCATCTCATGCATTTCAAGTTAAGGAATCAATCTTCGCGGAGGATTAGATAAGTCGCCACAAGACAAGTCGCTACAGGCTAAAGTAATGTATATTGACCTTATGAACTCCTAGGAAGGCGGCAAAGTAGTTGAACTAGCCTCTTGTGCCTATTTTGATATGTTTGTAATGTGTGTGAGTTATAATATGGTTAAAGGCCCTAAATTGGGTCACATAGGTCAAAACCTAGTAAACGTATTCAAATGATGATGAAACTTGACATGCAGTAGTTTATAGCATTGAAATATTGTGTGTAAATTTTCATTGTATTCGAACACTGTTTGGTAGGTCAATTCGATTAAAAACCAACAAAATTCTGTCATTATAGGTCAGGTCGTATCGATACGGGGTAATGGCATATCGATACGGTTAAGCTTAAATGGACCTTAGGAACAGGGCGTATCGATACAGTTTGAGGCCGTATCGGAACATTTTGCTACTGAAATTCACTGTTTCGAAACGAGTATATAGCGTATCGAAACGGGTCAAAGTCAAGGTCAAAGGAAGTCAACTCGTACCCATACAAGGCTTGCCTGTATTGATATGGTCTAAAGGATAAAGTCAACTTAGGTTGACCATCATAAACCCGTTTCGAAACAGCCTTAAGGTGTTTTGATACAGGGTTAGTTAAGTTAGTTAAAAGGCATAATCTGGCAGTTTTCAAAGTTTACAATTTGATCACTAAATTTAGAGCGAATCAATTGTATGAGTAAATGAACTCCAAATTGTATGAAAATTTATATTCTTGTTAATATTGTATTGAATTTCAATAAATTATAATTAAATGCATCGAAGGACCACTAATTTATCGAATTTACAGTTTCGTCCCTAAAACTTGTAATAGTTAAGAATTAGTCCTAAATGATTAATTATTGCTTCCTAAGGATTAATTGGACTAAGATGCATTGTGGTAATGTGTTATTGTAAGTTATTATTTTAAATGTTGATAATAAAATGAAATTTTATTGCACTGATCATTGTATTGTTCATCGGTATCACCTTCCCACCCGGTTCTGGACCAGACCGGGAAGGGGTTGTTACACGAGCTTACAATAACGAAAGTTCATCCAAAATAATTCCGACAAGGGGATCTAGTGCTTGAAAAGATCTTTCCAATTCATAAAAATTTTCTTGGGAAATGGATGCCTAATTGGAAAAGGTTGTACGTCAAGGAGACCTCTTTTTGGAGGAGCGTTAATTTTAACCAGAGATGATCAGAGATGAGCTAAGCAATTCAATAAATTTAGACTCGGTCAAGAGGTTTCACGCTCGAAGAATTTAAAAGAGATTGAAAAAAGGAAAATAAAGAAAAAGCGGAGTGAAAACCCAAAAAGGGCGCTTTGCAAAATGAAAATATCTATGGTGAAAACCCAAAAAGGGTGCCTTAGATATAAAAAAGAGAAAAATCAAAAGAAAAGGGGGTTCAAGATGAAAATCCGCAAAGGGCGTCTTGAAACCAAAGGAGAATTTGAGTTGAAAACCTAAAAGGTATGTTCAAAAGAATTTAAGATTAGACATCCGACAAGAAACCTTATCGAAATCTGCAATTTGAGGAAATTTGGGGTTGGAAGGCTCTCGCTCCTTCATACAGTGGGTACCTGGGGCATTGTATTGAATTTATCATGTTTGCAATGACTTATCAAATTATTCCAACTTATTAAAATAATATTTGAGCCTTTCATTATATTTTCAACAAGCATCTTGCATATAAATCGATTAGATAAAAAGCAAAGGATTTCTTGGGTATTATTATGATGTACTAATCCTTTAAGTGCAGACAGAACAAGAGTTGGCCTCGATACTTGATTAATGATGAAAAGTATGACGAGGAAAAGGACACAACTCAGAGTGTTATAAACATTTAAACAAATGTGCAAGAAAGTAACATAGAGAACCCTGGGGCAAAGAGAGAACATGATCCATCTTTTGGAGAAAAGCTGCAGCAGGATTGATCCATCAAAGGTTCAAAAGAAAAGATCATTACGTCTAAAGATTGTTACTTCTAAGGCATTGCTAGACAAGAAAGCTCTACGAATGTTAGAATGGACAAAGATGATAGTTGGAATCAAGACTGGGGCAACGCCGCAACGAACTTCCCAGAATAATATGTCTTCTTTTGATGAATAGAGCTCACAAGCTAAAATAATAGAAGAGGTGGCCCCTTTAAAATAATGAAAAAGAGTGCTGTCAAAAAAGTTGAATGAAGACGTAGGAAGAATGGCCTCATAAGAAATGAGTTATCATTAGTACATGATCTTTTCCAACATGAAGTGCGTGATGGGATATTAAAGAGAGCTTATGAGAAGAATCTATGAAAGGTAAGTACGAGTTCCATTAGCCTTATTTTCAAAAGAAAAAGAAAGAAAAAAGAAAAAAAGAAAAGCTGAGGTGAAAACCCGAAAGGGCGCCTTGAGAAAAAGAGAAAAAAAAGTGAAAACCTAGAAGGGCGCTTTGAGAAAAGCAATCTAAAGTGAAAACCTGAAAAGATGCTTTAGAGCAAATAATGCAGAGATCCTGAAGATTGAACTTGAGTGTGAGATGGGTTGCATTGGCAACAAAAGAGTTTTAATGAAAAATGAAGCAAGAATTTTTTGAGCTTCCCTAAAAATTAAAGCTCACCCAAGTGGCCCTCAATTGACAACATTCATGCATCATTCATAGCTAGGCATCCATAAGATGGAGCATGCTAACTCATACATTCCAAGCATTTTACATTTTTGCAGGAATTTACAGAAATCAATTAGAAGCAACCCAGATTTCAATCTACAACTTCAAGATTTAGAAAGAAGATCCAAAAAAGAATTGCAAAGATTTCAACAATGATTTCAACCCGTTTGAATAGTCGGATCACAAAAAAGATTTCATTTCGTTTATAGAGACAAATTTTAAGACATTCCGTTTATAGAGACAGACCTCAAGACATTTCGTTTATAGAGGCGGATCTCAAGACATTCCATTTACAGAGGCTGATCTCAAGACATTTCGTTTACAGAGGCGGATCTCAAGACGTTTCATTTACAGAGACGGATCTCAAGACACTCCATTTACAAAGGCAGAGACATTCTGTTTACAGAGGTGGATCTCGACAAAGATTTCAACCCGATTGAAGAGGTGAATCTCAGCAAGATTCCAATTTGTTTGAAGAGGCAGATCTCTGCAGAGATATTCGATTGTTTGCGTAGAAAAAGAAGAGTATTACAACTCTGAATCCTTCGAGTAGTCAGTAAGCCCTTCGGGCAACGTGATTTCAAGTCTTCCACACATCTCCAAAAATGATGAGAACTTTCTGGATGGTGTCACAGTAAGACAGTTGGGGCATGGTATCGACAAAAATATTAACCTTTCGGGTTACCAGTTAAAAAAAGAGAATAGAAAACAAGATAGATCAAATTTGAGCACGTTTCTCATTAAAACACTTGAAGTTTCTTAATGATATACCCAAGTTGTACATTTGCTTTTACAATTATGTTGGAAGGTTAATGATAGATTTGACTTTTGCAGGCCATGCGATTTCCAAGTGTAGAAAGAGATAGACAAATAAAGAAAGCAACAACAGATCTAATGCGAGCTTCAAGTTGAAAGGTCAAGACACCATAAGTAGAAAAGTAGTGACTTTAAAGATTCTTGTGCTTCAAGCGGAAAATTGAAGATATCTCATATTACACAAAGAAGAATCCTTATTAATTAATGATATTTCTTTTTGCATGAATGGTGAACTCTTAATGAGAAGAATTCGCACAGCAAAGACAGAAGTCCTAATGAGAAGAGTTCACCCAACAAAGAAGGATTCATAATGAGAAGAGTCCGCCCCCAGCAAAGAAGGATTCCTAATGACAAGAGTCCGCCCCAGCATAGAAGAGTTCCTAATGAGAAGAGTCCACCCCAACAAAGAAGGATTCCTAATGAGAAGAGTCCTCCCCAATAAAGACATGATTCTTAATGAGAAGAATCCACCCAGCAAAGATAGAACTCCTAATGAGAAGAGTTTGACAGCAAAGACAGAACTCCAATCGAGAAGAGTTTGCCAGAAAATATAGAGCTCCTATTGAGAAGAATTCGCCAGCAAAGAAGAACTCCTAATGAGAAGAGTCCGCTCCAGCAAAGAAGGATTTCTAATGAGAAGAGTCCACCCTAGCAAAGAAGGATTCCCAATGAGAAGAATCCGCCCAGCAAAGAAGAACTTCTAATGAGAAGAGTTCAACCAGCAAATAAGGGTTCCTAATGAGAAGAATCCACCCAACAAAGAAGAAATCCTAATGAGAAGGGTTCACCCAGCAAAAAAGGGTTCCTAATGAGAAGAATCTGCCCAGCAAAGAAGAACTCCTAATGAGAAGAATTTGCCTAGCAAATAAGGGTTCCTAATGAGAAGAATACGTCCAACAAAGACAGAGCTCCTAATGAGAAGAATCCGCCCAGCAAAGACAGAGCTCCTAGTGAGAAGAGTTCGCCCAACAAATACAAAGCTCCTAATGTGAAGAGTTCGCCCAACGAAGGAAGGATTCCTAATGAGAAGAGTCCATCCCCAAAAAAGATGGAGATAAAAGAAAGATTGAGGCATTCTATAATCAGAAGAATAGCTTCAAGACGTGATGGTCAGATGGTTCAGAAAAAATCCATGTCTTTTTAGTCTTTGCCCTATTCTTGTTCCACAACAATGAGCAAAGAGGGGCAGCTGTAATACCTGTATTTTGTCCAGGGTTATTATCATATTTGTAATTCTCTATAAATAGAACCAAAAATAAATAAATATAATAAAAACCCTAAATAAATAAATAAAATGGGTCCAATAGTCTGAAAGTCCAATATAAATGTCTATTTATACAACATAATCCATTTTAATATCTACAAAGCCCAAGTTACAAAGCCTAAACCCACTTTACAATCCAAAACCCTTCACTAACAGCTCATTCTCGCCCATTTTCGGCCAAACAAACACAAAATCCATTTTGTATTTCCTTTTCCCGCAAAAAAAAGCCACATGGAAGCCTTTAGTTGGTCCATAGCCTTCCACTTGGATTCAAGCCTCTTGATGACATCATCATTGACCACCTATAAATAGTAAAGAGAGAGAAAAGGTCATCACAATTAATAACCCTCATAATTACTACCATAATAATAATAATATAATGAAATAATAGTAAGAATAACTAAGAGAGAGAAAGTATTTCGCTCGAAATTAGAACGGTTGTTGAATACTGAACCAACAAGAACTAAGAAGTCACCGTCGAAAAGTTGATTCACTGCTGGAGAAGTGATCGGACATCGCCCGAACCACCAAGACATTGCCGGAGAAAGTCATCGAACATCACTGGAGCTCTTCTTTCATCGCCGAAACCATCGTTTCAAAGTTAAAACTATCCCTTTTTGTATCTTGTGTTTAAATACTAAAAAAGATTATAGTAGAGTAATAATAATGAAAAAACAGAAACATGAAAAAAAGTAGAGTGGTGGCTGGTGAGCGTGAGCCTGGATGGAGTTGAAAACAAGCAGTTGAGTGTTCGGGAATTGGTATATTAAGGTTAGGAAAGGATGAAGATGGGTGGATTCAGTCAACTTCGGGTAGATATAGGGGTTTAGGGTTCAAAAATTGATTTTTTTTTTGGGTTTCTAGGTTTCCGGCACGGTGGTTGAAAATCGCTATACGGCGTCAGAGACGGTCGCTGGAATTTAGTCGATGGTGGTCGAAAGTTGCAGAGGTGACCAATCAGAAGAAGAAGACGACTGGAGCAAGGCGGCGGACGGCGGCCGGGAATCGCCCCGTGGTGGCCAGAGTTCGGCCCACGGTGGTCGACATTGGGTTTTGAGAGAGTTTAGAGAGATAGACGCTTGAGGAGAGAGAGAGAGTTTTTGATGTTATGGCCGGGTTAACTCAGTTTTTCCCTATATAAGGGTGAGTTAACGCGATGTTGTTTAGAAGCCGGGTCAATATGACCCGCATGTTTTTGAAAGGGGCATGGATACGGGGCCGCAACCCAATTTGGGACCGGAGAGGTTGTTCAAGTTGTTTAGGGTTGGACCGTTTGGCTGAGCTGTCTGGTTTTGGGCCGGTTTTAGTGGGTTTTGGTCGGAATTCTTAGCAGATTTAAATTTGGTCTTCCTTGTTTGTCCCGTTCTATATTTTGGTCACCATATGTTTGTAATTTGTCCTCCAAAGTTCGAATTTAATTTAATTTAGTTCCTTTTTAATTTCCTTAGTTTATTTGCTTTAATTAATTGTTTAAATTATTTCTTTGATGCATTGATTCTAAATTAGCATGTAGTACATTTGTTAGATGATTTTAATCACCTAAATCAGCAATTAATTAGAGCCTACGTGTATTAGGTTCTTTAATTAAACTTAATTAATCTAATAGATGAGATGAGTGTAGAAAATAAATGGGTATTAAATAAACACTTTAATGCCCTAACTTGATTAGTGTCACATTGTAAAGTGATGTCAATCAAAAGGGTATTTTAGTGAAATATTTAATATTCCATTTTAACTTAGAATGTGATAATCACATGTAGTTAGTTTAAATAAAATCAAAATAGGATAAATAATTAGTATCACCAAAGTTAGGAATATTATTACTTTTGGGACAAATATGGGTAGTGTCCAAATTATTTTGGTGTTACCATTTAAAGCCCAAAAATCAATAATATTCATATAATCTTAATTAATTAAATTAATGGAGCCTAAATTAGGTCTACTTAAAATACACAACAAAACAATTGGACATGCATTAAACTTTTTGTGTTGAGATACATTTTGAATACAATTCGTGGTGTCGTAATGTATTTGGATGTCTGAAAATTTATATTTGTCAAAAACATATTTTCTTACAAAAAGATATTTCCATTCGAGAGAAAGCTTTGAAAAAGCAAAAGAGAGTGACAAAAATTTTGAGAGAAAAGCAAAAGAGAGTGAGGTAACATCTGAGGGAAAATCAAAAGAGAGTAAAAAAGAAGAGAGGAAAAAAATTAGCATCTTTGCTAAAGAAAAAGAAATCAGAAAGTATTTATTGTCAGAAAAGATGGTTCTTATACTCATGTACAATAGGGGTATTCATAAATTCCCGACCTGGTTGACCCAACCCGACGACCCAGTCCTAAAAATATTGGGTAATCTTCTAAAAAAAATACTTGACCAGGCCGGGTACCCGACCCAGGATTTTTCACGGGTAGTTGGGCTGGGTCTGGGCCAATATTTTTTTGGTTATCGGGTACCCGACCCGACCCGATAGTTTTAATATATTTATTTTTTAGTTTTAAATTATATTTTTATTTTAGATTCCTTAATATTTTTACCTAAAACTAAATTTAAATCTCTAATTATTTCTATGTTTGTATTATGTACTTGAAAGTTTTAAAATTTTCAAATATTTTTTTATTAAATAAAGATGTATTACATTCTCATATCGGGATTCAAAAGAAAAAACGAGATTAATATTTTTAATATCTTTTTTTTGATAAACTATAATATATATATCCAAATATTTCATCTTAAAGCTAACTTCAAATCACTAATTTTTGTGTTTGGATTATGTACTATGAACCTTTTTTTTGTGTTTCCAATGTAATATTTTAAAATTTTTAAACTAAAATAATAAAATAAAAATTATGAACCGGGTACCCGTTACCCGATTACTGGGTACCCGGATATAACGGGCCAAGACACGGGCCGACAAAAGAGGTACTCAGATGAGCCGAGTACCTAATTTTTCAGGTACCCGAAAACTACGTACCCGACAATGAACACCCCTAATGTACAAGGAGAGTTTATTAAGCACTACCGATCTTGACCCAAATCTGCCATCTTTTATTGTTTCATTACTACAGGAATATGAAGACCTATTTTCGGAGGAGATTCCAAGTGGGTTACCTCCAATTCGTGGAATAGAGCACCAAATTGACTTTTTCCCTGGAGCTATCATTCCTAACCGATCAGCTTACTGAAGCAACAATGAGGAAACCAAAGAGTTGCAAAGACAAGTTTCAAATTTGATAGAAAAGTATTATGTTGGAGAGAGCCTTAGTCCTTGTGCATTACCTGTTCTACTTGTGCCTAAGAAAGATGGTACATGGAGCATGTGTGTGGACTATCGTGCGGTGAACATAATAACAATAAAGTATCTCCACCCCATTCTACGTTTAGATGATATGTTAGATGAGCTTAGTGGTTCTAATGTATTTTATTAGATTGATCTTAAAAGTGGTTAGCACCAAATTCTTATGCGAGAAGAGAATGAGTGGAAAACCGCATTCAAGACTAAGTAAGGGTTATATGAGTGGTTGGTTATGCCATTCGATCTAACTAATACACCCAATGCTTTCATGATGTTAATGAATCACATCCTTAGACAATTCTTGGGTAGGTTTTGTGTAGTGTATTTTGATGATATTCTTATTTAGAAAAAGAGTTTGAATGATCATGTTCAGCATCTAAGGTTGGTGTTAGATGTTTTGAGAAATGTAAAACTTTATGCTAATCTACAAAAATGCACATTTTGCACTAACAAGGTTGTTTTCCTAGGATTTGTTGTGAGTGCAAATGGTTTGGAGGTCAATAAGGAAAAGGTTAAGACAATTGAGGAATGGCCAAGATCAGCAAGCATTAGTCAAGTTAGAAGCTTCCATGGATTGGCAAGCTTCTACCGTCGGTTTGTGCCCAATTTCAGCATCTTAGTCACCCCTTTGACTAGAGTCATTAAAAAGAATTCTAATTTCTCTTGGGGTGAAGAGAAAAAGATCCTTTAACCCGATTAAGGTTTGTTTGATTAATGCACCTTTGTTAACTTTGCCTGATTTTAACAAGGTTTTTTAGGTTGAACGTGATGCGTCAGGTTTGGGAATTGGAGCAGTTTTGTCTCAAGAAGGATGCCCTATAGCCTACTTAAGCGAGAAGTTGAGTGGAGCTACACTCAATTACCCAACCTATGATAAAGAAATGTATGCACTAATTTAGGCCTTAGAAACATGGCAGCACTACTTTTGGTCAAAAGAGTTCATCATCCATACAGACCATGAGGCGTTAAAGCACATTAGGGGACAACATAAGCTAAAGAAGAGGCACACCAAGTGGGTGGAGTTTCTTGATGCCTTTCCCTATGTGATAAAGTATAAAAAGGGTAAGGAAAACATTGTTTTTGATGCACTATCATGCAGGTATTCCCTTATTAATGCTTTAGACTCTAAATTGTTGGGTTTTGCTTTCATTAAGGAATTATACGAACCAGACCATGATTTTGCTGAAATATATAAAGTTTGTGAGAAAGGTGCACATGATAAGTTATGTAGGAACTATGGATACCTATTCAAGGAAAAGTAGCTTTTCATCCCACAAGGGTCTATTCGTGAGTTGCTCCTCAAGGAAGCATATGGAGGAAGACTAATGGGACATTTTGGAGTAGCTAAGCCCTTGAGCATGCTTCAAGAACACTCGTACTGGCCGAAAATGAAACGAGATGTTGAAAGACTATGTGAGCGTTGCATCACATGTAGAAAGGCCAAGTCGAAAGTGATGCCATGCGGCCTATATACCCCCTTACCTATTCCTAATGCACTTTGGATGAATATATCCATGGATTTTGTACTTGGGATGCCTTGTACAAAGAATAACAAAGACTACATCTTTGTAGTAGTGGACCATTTTTCTAAAATGGCTCATTTTATTCCTTTTAATAAGACTAATGATGTTTCACATGTTGATAATTTGTTTTTTCAAGGAAATCATGAGATTGCATGGGGTTCCAAGGATTATCATATCCGATCGAGATGTGAAGTTCTTAAGCCATTTTTGGAGAACACTATAGAGCAAGATTGGAACCAAGTTACTGTTTTCTACAACTTTTCATCTGCAAACAGATGGCCAAACTGATGTGGTGAACCAGGTATTGTCAATGTTTTTGAGGACAATCATCAAGAAGAATTTGAGGACTTGGGATGAAAGCTTGCCACATGTGGAGTTTGCTTACAACCGGTCCATACATTCTGCCACTAAAATGTCACCATTTGAAGTAGTGTATGGTTTCAATCCTTTGACCCCATTAAATTTATTACCTTTCCCCTCTGATCAAATTGTGAATAAAGATGGAAGAAACAAGGCTGAATTTGTCAAGAAGCTCCATTAACAAGTGTGGGACAATATTGAGAAATGAACGAGGCAATACGAGCAACAAGCTAACAAGGGACGAAAGTGAGTTACCTTTGAACCTGGAGATTGGGTTTGGCTTCACATGAGAAAAGAAAGGTTTCCAGGCCAACACAAATAAAAATTGATGCCTAAAGGAGATGATCCTTTCCAAGTGGTTAAGCGTGTCAATGACAATGCTTATCAACTAGACCTCCAAGGTGAGTATAATGTTAGTAAAACTTTCAATGTGGTTGATTTATCTCTTTTTGATGTAGGTGACAATTTAGGGACAAATCACTTTCAAGAGGGCGTGACTGGTGTGACTGTTAGCTATAGTGTCGTAGGGCCTATTATATGGACATTGTATTTTGATTATTGAATTTATAAATTTGCATGCTTTTGTTTCCTTGAATTTTATTATTCAAAATATCCTTAATCAGTTATTATTGTGGGAACAATAATAAAGATTAGTATGAAGTTTGATTGATATTCATTAGACGAATATGTGAATGAGATTCGAATCAAATTCATATAAGTATTCGTTGAGAAAAATATTAGGATCGACTCATCTTAATATTAATACATGGATTAAAGTTATATATTAATCTTAAAACAATTGTGACATTTAATCCTTAGACCTAAAATTACTACCGTTCTCAACATGATGACAATTATGTTTTGACATAATCAAACATCATTTTTAACCGGACGATTATAACAGTTATGCTTGAACATAATAATGAATCATGTAATGAGATGTGAGTAATTAAGATGGAATTTATCCCTCTTCACATAAGAGAGATATCTCTAGGCCCTTTTTTTTCTTTTTAATCTTGTCTAGATGCACATTAGGCCTAATTGTGATCACACAAACAACATACTCAAAGATCACAAACATCAGAGATCAAACAGGGACTCAATTGAACAAATTACAACTTTAGGGACCAAATTGTAATTTCTGATAATTAAAAGGACTTAACCCAAATTAATCTTACCAACTTGAAATTAGTCAGGTTTCATGCTTCTCTGTGAAATTTCAGCTCAAAAGGACATCCCAAACTCATACAATTGCACAAACAAGTTTCAGGACCAAAACGCAAACAATTCAAAACATTTAACTGCCAATGTCAGCCCCCAACGGTCGACCGTTCCGAAACAGGTTGACCCCGTTTCGAAACACGGGCCGTTCCGCAACGGGTATCGCAACGGGGGTCTGGCAGAGGCCAAACCGTTTCGAAACGGTGCATACCGTTTCGGACCCCTGGGTTCATTCAAGGCACCCGTTCCGAAACGGTGCACACTGTTCCGAAACGCCCTGCACAAAATTGCTCCAAATGCATTCCAAAACATGCAATTGACCATTCAAACATGCTCCAATTGCCACCAAACTTTACCAGCATGCAATTCAACATATATAGGACACACTTGCATCAACAATTCATCAATATAACATCATATGCAAAAAGCCCCAATTCTATAGGCATGCTTCCTACACAAGCTAGCTATTCAAGCACAAACTTCCAAAACAAGCATATAATGATCCAACACAAAATCCAGCATTCATAACAACATTCAACATACTTAGGGAGTTTTAAACCTCTCCCAAAACATACACATTGGTCCCCCATTGCCAAATTACCCAAAAGCTAAAAAGTGCTTATAAAACCTTCCATACATTGAGCTTTACTTGAACTTAAATGCTTGCCCTCCTTGCTGCCCCTCAAGGTTCTTTAATGCTCTGCATTATTGAATTAAGAAAACGAAGAGAGCGTAAGCCAAAAGCTTAGTGAGGAATGCTCTTAAAAACCATTCAATAATGCAATTAAAACCATTTATAAACATGCTTAAAATCAACCTTTGCACATGCTCAAAAGCATACTTTAAACAAGCAATCTCATGCTTCAACATAAACATAACATGTCATATTGGCTCAAGTGACAATTTCCATTTCTTAAAACAAGTTCATCAACTTCCCAAGGACTTTTAAACACCTTGGCCCCAAGGACTTTTAAACACCTTGGCCATGGACTTTTAAACACCATGAATGAGGACCACACAAGGACTTTTAACCACCTTTGTGTCCATAGCTTGAATCACCCCAAGGACTTTTAAACACCTTGGCCCTAAGGACTTTTAAACACCTTGGCCCCATGGACTTTTAAACACCATGGAAAGGATCACCTAAGGACTTTTAACCACCTTAGTGTCCGCAACAAGAATCATCCAAGGACTTTTAACCACCTTGATGTTCTTAAGTAACAAGGCTCACTCAAGGACTTTTAACCACCTTAGTGACCTTAGCTTTTTCAAAACATCACTTGCCAATACACATCTTTTTCATCATTTAATCCACTGTTTTAAAGCATTAAACCAAGCCATATTCAACATGCATTTCAAAACATCAAACCACATTATTTCAATGTATAAAATCAAGGAACTCCTACCTAGAGTTACCTTCAACATATGGCTTACAACATCAGCAAAAACCATGCTAAAACATGCTTTCAAAACAGTAATTAAAACATGCAAATAACCATTTTGCATCACAACAAAGTCATGGCCACCACTAGAGAGAAATTCCGAAAACTTACACTTGAGCTTAGAAAAGTTGTTTAGACTTAGACTAAGCTCCCAAAACCATCAAACCTTGGTTTTAAAATCTGGAAACCCAACTTCACTCACCGATTTCCACTTTGCTTCAAGCCAAAGCACCAAATCAAGCTTCCGGATCAACAACTCTTGGATCCAAAGATGCCTCCCCTGTTTCAACACATCAAAGCAGAGGATTAATGCATCATCATGCATTAATTGCTTCAATGAAAGCACCTAAACTCGCTGCTCTCATTCATCCTCCATTTTCGGCCACCAAACACAACCGAAAATGCATCCAAACCACTTCTAAACAAAGCCCAGCCATAAACCAGCAAAACCACACTTCCATAAACATCATAAAACATCTTAAAACAACCTATTAACATCCTTATTCCTCCAGCAACAACAGATCACCAAGATCACCTCAAAAACAACCTTGAAACACAAGCTAAACTTAGGAAACTCAACCTATCCGGGATTGCATCAATCAAAACTCAATTCCTTATCAATTTAGAGTTCATTTAACATCAAAAACACATCTCAAATCACAGATTAATCAGAACTAACGAAAATCATCAAAAATCATCAAAATCTTGCATTATAAGCCAAGATCCATTTCACCACTTAAAAACCTTTAATTAAACTTCAATTAAGGATTGAAAACTTAGGAATTTCAGTAAAGAACTGATAGTTTAGAGGAGAAGGACGTTCTTACCTCCAAACTTGAGTTTCTCCTCTTTTTGGAATCAAAATCCTTGTTGAAACAAGTAGCAATTGAAGAGGTTTTGAAGATATGTTGATTAGGAATCAAATGAGAGTTGAAAGGAGGGATTTAGGTGAAGAAATCAGATCCAATTATCTGGAAAAGAAGTGTTTGGGTTGAGAGAAAATGAGAGAAAGAAAATTAGGAAAAGTTGGTTACAAAATCCAAAAATAGCCAAATGGCTTTCCCTCCACTTTTAATATCCTTTAAAATCAGATTTTAGACTTAAAATATCTTAGAAAAATCTGGAGAAACTCCCTTTGGGTAAATAGCTCCTCAAAGATTCAAAGTTTCAACCCTTTATAAAACAGCCACAAAACTTTCGAAAATTACATTTTGGTCACTAGCCAAAATGTCACCCTTCCGAAACTCATTTTCCAGAATTGATTTCACAGTTCACTTAATTATATTAAAAGATGATTTTAGAACATTTTTCCATATTTTTAATGCAACCCGAACTAGGCTTTCCTAAATTCACCTCTTAAGATTCGAACAGCACTTTGACCGAACCGGTCAACGCCCAAGACTTCTAAGCCCAAAACCGGGGCGTTACACTCTTCACATAAGAGAGATATCTCTAGGCCCCTCGATTATTGAGACTGAGAAATCTATGGCTGTGCTCAAATAAATTAATAGAGATCAATGTCATTTGTTTGGTCAGTTCAATTGGGCATCGAGAAACTAAAGATAGAACGATATAAGGTTATCATTTTCCATGTCTTATATTCTATAAAGATATCGTGAGCTAAAATGATTATGACATAAACTAAATTAAAGGTTATCTCAGATTATGAGCTTTTCATTTAACTTGGGTAGTCATAATGTCTTTCTAGAGACCACTTATGACTTATAGAATAAAATGTGATTTTATCTACTGTCAACGTTAGTTGAACCTATAGGGTCGCACACCAAGAATTAATAAGAATGGTTGTGGTTATTACTTTCAATAATAAATTTAAGATAATACGATTATTTTAAATTATATAGTTAGAGATTATTTGTTCGAATTTAAAAAAGTTAAATTCAGATAGAATATTTATTTGTTTTAATATTTTTTGAAAATATTATTAAATAAATAATATTATTAAATAATCTTATTATCTAGATTTGATTGAATTTAAATTCCTTATTTGATAAGAATTTTTTAAAATATATTATTTATTTATCTTAAATAAATAATAATACTATTAAATAAATCATATCATGTAGATTTAGATTAAATTTGGATTCCTTATAAAATAAAGAAATTTATTTAAGTTATAATTTATTTAAAAGAGTTTTATTTAAATTATAATGGTGAACTCAATCTAACTATAACCAAGTGGTATATATATGTGTGTGTGTGTGTGTGTGTGTGTGTGTGTGTGTGTGTGTGTGTGTGTGTGTGTGTGTGTGTGTGTGTGTGTGTGTGTGTGTGTGTGTGTGTGTGTGTGTGTGTGTGTGTGTGTGTGTGTGCGCGCGCGCCTAGGGTTTGAGATATGTGATTTTCAAAAACACCTAAAAATCGCATAAACTCAGGTTTCTTGAGGTGCTTGAAAGGTTAAATTTGTTTCTTGAATAGATTCGTTAATATGATTAAGAATCCTAATGTTGTTTTGCGATTAAAGAGTTTAATTGTTTGATTAGATCGTGACAGTACATATTTACCAATTATGATTGGCGGTGATTTGTGTATAAGCCTTTTATGTAATTTGATTATATTGTTTAATGTGATTAAACTAGATTTTGGCTTGCTCGCGAATCTAGTAATAAGATCAGTAAAACTGAAAATTTTGGGTCTATCTATGCGAAGCACCTTATAAGATTAAAAGACTTACGTAACACATCTTAGTAACGATGTACGCTTTATTCAATATGCATGAGATGTATATTTCTTGATTTTTTTGCTTGATGTTTGGCATGGTGCATAGTATGGCCTTTTAGATTTTACAAAGGTTGTAAAGTTTTTAAAGAAATACGACCCGCGTGTCGTTTTGTTCGTTATAATACAGCATGCGTATCGTTTGAATTTTTGTAACAAAATAAGAAGACCACTTCTACTCCACCATGATGATGATGATCCAAGGGGATGGTGATCCAAGGCAATGGTGATCCAAGGCGATGGTGATGATGATCCAAGGTGGTGGACATGATGATCCTTGACGATGTAGATGTTTTTCGTTTAGGATTATTCTTTTTAGGATAAGGCCATACTATGTCACGTTTATTTTATTGTGTATATGTGATGCTATGTGTATGCTATGTATATGATGCCTTAGTAATTATAATCACCAAAACCCCTCGTATAAAATTTAAGTTTAACATGCCATCCTGAAGGTACTAAAAGCATTGGATGCAGACTCTAAGAAATGGTTGGAGGCCATGAAGTCTTAAATGCAATCCATGTATCATAATCAAGTTTGGACTTACTAAAAGCATTGGATGCGAATGAGTTTTCAAAAAGAAAACTGACATGGATGGCAAAGTGCATACTTAAAAAGCAAGGCTAGTTGCAAAAGGTTTCAAACAAACTCATGGTATAGACTATGATGAAACTTTTTCACCAGTAGCCATGCTTAAATCTATCAGAATTTTAATGGTCATTGCAACATATTATGACTAAGAGATTTGGCAAATGGATGTGAAAACTGAGTTTCTTAATGGAAACTTACTCGAGGGTGTGTACATGACACGACTTGAGGGCGTTGTACAAGTCGAGAATTCTGGTAAAGTATACAAGCTTCAACGATCCATTTATGGATTGAAGCAAGCTTGAAGGATTTGGAATCTTCATTTTGATGAGTCAATCAAAGATATTAGACTTATAAAAAATAAAGATGAACCTTGTGTTTACAAGAAAGTTAGTGGGAGTGCAATTGTATTTTTGGTCTTGTATGTCGATGACATTCTACTAATTGGGAATGACATTCCTACCTTGCAGAGTGTCATGTCTTGGTTAGGAAATTGTTTCTTGTAGAGTGTTTGGGTGTTCTCTAAATATGAGAGAAGGTGCACACTCTCGTCAAGTTATAATATAAAAGATATCGTCTCCCATGAGGATCGGACAGCTAATTCGAATGTCAATTCCTGCACAGAAAATAAATGCACAAGTTAATTTTAGTTTGGTAAAGAGAAAAATAAATAAACACAAGTAAATAGAATAAGAGATTAGAGTGATAGAATGGGTCAGGTCATGCTGTGTAATGCCCTGGTTTTGGGCCTAGATGTTTTAGACGTCGGGTCGGACCGGCCAGAAACGGTTCGAATCGTATTAGGAGGTTTAGGGAAATCAAGGATCGGTAAAGGATAAAAATATGGTAAATGTTTTTGCTTGTGTGTAGTGTACTATAAATGATATGCAATTATGGTGCAAGTATACACGCCGAACGAGTAATAAAGTGATGAGTGAGTATCGTCTCCACAGGGATTAAAGGTATTCACGATTGCTGTAACAACAAAGATTGAACTTTTTGCAGATGACAATGCTATAGTAAAAGAGATGATGTAAAATAATGCTGAAGCAAAACAGTGCATATAAAGATAAGATAACAATATGATGAACATGTCCCCTTTCGTATGCGAAACTCACTACAGAATGACTAGCTGGGAATGATGGATAACATAACTTAAGCTTCTTAACGATACTAAGGCTCTTCAGCTATCTTCTATGCTAGGAGGGAATTGCTAAAAGTGTTCCTGAACAATCTCTAGCTGGGAAACTGGGAGTCAGAAATGCTACAGCCATACCTCTCGGCGTAAACTCTTAACACTCCCTACCCTTCATGAACTATCCTTTTTAGCCCTTGAAACCTATCACTTATCTCTAAGGTAGGTTAGAGTCCGCCTCTCGACAACCACTCCATTGCTTATGAGGGTTCTAAGGCTAGCTCTCTCGATTGCTAACCCCAACAAACACTTAAAGAACGACTAACTCTCGAGGGCTCTTACAACTTTAAGGAAATGAGAAATGCATAAGCAAATCATAGAACATGATAAACACTGAAAAGGCTATAGCATGTATTAAAAAGTACTCAAAACAAAATCATCCATCAAACCCAAGCCACCTAAAATAGTTCGTGGCTGGGCAATATCATCCGACGTATCATTGCGATAACATCACCAAAGATAAAGATATGAAAAGGAAATGCTATAGCGACAGAAAGAAAGGTGAACTCACTCTCCGCCATGGATTGCCGGACTGTCTTAGGCCCACCGCCTCTCTCGAGGCCGGTGAGGCCACTCCTTGGAGCTTCAACGATGGAGGACACCAAGCTGGAGGAGATGAAGATGAAAACTTCTCTCTCCTTGCGACTTTCTCTCTCTTCTGCCTCTCTTTCGCGACATACTTCTCCAAGCTTCTCTCCCCTTTATATAGAGGAGGCTTCTAGGGTTTTGTGCCCTAAAGATGCCTTGATAATCCCAAGGAATATCCACCGACAAGGTCTGCCACGAGGGGACAAGGAGGACAATCTGCAGGTGGGTACATGTTGCTGCACATGTCAGATCGTCCATTTCTGCTTGTTCACGTGCTTGTGCAGCTCACGTGCTTCTCGCGTGCTGCCCAATATCCACTTCCAGCAAGCTATAGCAATTTCCGACACCGACTTTATCTCTTTAATCCTTTCATGCGCACCACCAAAACCAAAAAACCAACCTTCTCTAACGCCCTGGTTTTGGGCCAAGATGTTTAGCCATCGGACCGGACCAGTCGAGAACAGTTAGAATCGCGTAAGGTGATTTAAGGTAATCAAGGGTCGGGATAAGATAAAAATGTGGTAAAAATTGCTAAAATCCTCTAAAAATATGTTTAATAGGTTGGTCAAATCAATTTTAGAAAAAGAGTTTTAGAAATTTGACATTTTGAGTAGTGACCAAATTGTAAAGTTTCAAAATTGTGGAAAATGTTATTTTTAAAGGAGAAGCCAAATTCTTAGAATATTTAGGGGGCTTTATGGCAATTTAACCTTTCCTTAATATGACATGTGTTTTAGACGGCTTTTAATTAAATAGCTTTAATTTGTTTTTATTTTAATTGATTAATTGGGTAGTTAATGTGAGATTCCATCACGTAACTACCATCTTTTCCTCATTTCAGCCAAACACTAATTTCAATCATTTCTCTCCAGAATTCTTTTCTTCCAAACTCTCTCTTAAAATCTCTTAAACAATTTTCAAGAAATCCTTTCAAGTTCTTCAAGATTTTTCTAAGGAAAACTTGTCATTCATTGAGCAAAGCAAGGATTTGAGGTAAATCCCGTTCTCAACCTCTAATCAAAGTTCTTTATTGAAATTCCCAAGATATTTGGCTTCTAATTAATGTTTTTGGTTGAGTTTTCATTATAGTTTTGATTGGAGATCAAAATCTTGTAAAAATATGGTTGAAATCTAAATTTTCGGACTTGTTTTGTTAAGCTCTGTTATGGATTGATTTTAATTGAGTTTTAAGTTGGTTAATATGTTGAAAAGAAGTTTTGATAACATAGATCCCGAAATCCTTGAGATCCTTGAGTTTCATGTTAGTTTTAAGTGAGTTTTTGAGGTAATGTGGTGGAATCTTGCTTACTGGAGGTATAAGGATGGGTTAGGTTTTTCATTAGATGTGTTTTGATGTTTATAAATGGTTACAAGTGATGTATGTTGGCTGGGCTTGGTTTAGGAAGCAATCGATTGAGTTTTCGTTTGTTTCGGTTGGGTAAATTGGTGTAGTTTGGGTGAGCAACGAGTTTGTGAATTGTTGCTGGTGTTGAAATGCATTTTAATGCATTTAGATCTCTATTTTGATATTGTGAAAACATGGGATCTTGATCCGGGAGCAAACGAGGTGTTGTTGGAGGCTTCGAAAGAGTAATTTTCGTGTCGGTGAGCAAGGCTTCGCGTATCGATGAGTGGAAATGGATTTTCTAGCTTTCTAACCCTTTGAGAGTGGTATTGGGAGCTTAGTGTAAGTTTGAAACTCTTAGCTAAGCTCAAAAGTAAGTGATTCGAAAGTCTCTCTCAGAAATGTGCTATGTTTTGATGAAAATGCACTTGAGTTAACTGTGGTTTTGATAACTGTTTTAAAGCATGTTTTAAGCATGATTAATGTTGGGTTTTAATGCCATTGTGTTAAGTATGCACTAGGTAAGTGATCCTTGGTTTTATGTGATTATTGCACATGATGTTAAGCATGGTTATGCTTGTGGTAATGGCTTTTTATTTAAGCTTGTAAAACAGTGGATTAATGATGTTAAATGATTATATTGGCAAGTGATGAAAGTGGTTTTTGGTTCTTGTAATCGGATATAGTTAGCTGGCTATAGCATTGGGTGCACCGTGAATAAATTCTCCTTGGATGTCGAGGGGTTGTGATTGTGCCGTAATCTCCATCCAAGTACCCTAACGATTGAGGCTGAGATCACAACGGTGGATGGTTTAATCCTGCGTGTGAATCTTTTGGTCGTGTCCCTTACTCTCGTTAGTGGAAGTCTACAACTACCGATGAGTGATGTTGGGGGGTTGTGATTGTGCCATTAATCTCTATCACGTGTGTTGAGGGGTTGTGATTGTTCCATGTATCTCCACCTTGTGTAGTCTGGTAGTTTGTATGAAGCGTGTGGGACAACGCTTGTAATCCGCGTATCCGATTGTGTCATTTGAGTTGGTTTTGATATAGTTGAGAGATGATCACTTGTAAGCCAATATAATGATAATGACTAATGGTTTAAGCATGAGATGTTTGTGATTATGCTAGAATGCATGCGATGCTTGGTAAAGCATGAGAAAATGTTTATTTGCTGTTTTAAAATGATGCATATGAACATGTGGTTTAAAAAGTGTAATGATGCCATGAGAGGGCATGTTTTAAGTAAAGGCATGTGTTGGTAAATGATGTTTTGACCGGTTATTTGAAATGCATTGATGAATGTTGTTTAGCGATCCTCACTAAGCTTGTGCTTACGCTCATTTGTTTCATCAATGCAGAGAAATAGCCATTTGAGGCAGCGTGTAAGAAAGAGGAATCCAGGCACTTTGGTCTAGCAAAGTATGCAATTTTTCTTTGGTGTAATAAGAGGCAATGGGTGGGATTTCTACTCTTGGATGATTGAGGATGTTGATTTTTATGTTGATCATTTTTGGTTTGGTATTTTTGAGTTGTAATTGGCCTTTGAAGTTTGATTGATGTATGATTGTGGCTTTTAGCTTTTGAATGGTTTTAAAGACTAGGAAGCATGCCTATAGATCTAACGCTTGCTTGAATAATGTTATGTCTTAGCTCGTACTTTACAATGCTGATCTTTGATGCCTAAACATGTTGTATGTATGTTGTGGTATGAATTGGATTGATTCTGGGGGTGTTTATGAGTGAAAAACCAGCAAAATCTGCTGTTGCAGGGTAAGGCGTATCGGAACGCCCTTACCTGTTTCGGAATACAAGCCTGAAATGGCCATAAGGTTTTGGAACGAGTAGGAACGTTTTGGTACTGTGTCTTGTGTTTCGAAACACCCGATCGTTGGAGTTGAATTTGAACTGTTTCAGGTTTCTGTTCCTTACATTTTGGTCCCTGAGTCTTGAGTGCTTAATTAAATGAGTTTGAATGATCCGTTTAAAATGAAATTCGACATGCTGGCTTAGTATATGGTTAATTTTGAATTGGTAACCTTAAAGTTTGTTTAGTCCTTAAATTTTGAAAAGTTACATATTAGTCCCTAAAAGACGATCGTATGCAATTGAACCCCTAAATGAACTCGGTTCGCTGTTTCGCTTCTGCTAAAATTTTTCGCTATTCACATAAGTTAATAATGTGCATCTAGAAAAGTTAAAAAGACAAAAAAGGGTCGCCAATCAAGGTTTACTTACATGAGTTGACTTTGGTTTTCCACGCGTAATCTTCTTAGTTTGGGTCGGACGTTTAGGCCAGGCTAAGGGGGTTACACCTTCCGAGCAGTACCCCTCAATATGGACCAATAACCATCAAAGATAAAGATGCACCCATAAGAAGAAAATGCAACCTAAATGCATTCTAAATGTTATGGTATGAGCTCAAGAATAGGCAAATGCTATAGCAAAATGGTATGAAAACAGGGATATTTATGCAGTTATCACACCCCAAACTTAAGCTATTGCTTGTCCTCAAGCAATGAATAGAACAGAACAAAAGAAATACTATGGAAAAGATGTAACCTAGAGGATTGCTATGGCAATATTTCAGTCCTCAGAAATAACACAGGCAACTAAATATAAACAACCATAGGTGAGATCCTTAAGAACATTCCTTAGGATTAAGTTGTGTGCGTGTGTGTGTGGCTGCCTTTCTCCTATACTTAAGCTAGTGAGATAAATTTTCAAGGAAGCTCTCTAGTTATATCCTAACTATGTTCTCTAGTTCTTTTCTAATTTTAGACTCCCAAAGATATAGATTTTTTGCTACAAAGGGTGTCAGCTCATCACACCTACCGTCCTTAACTCTAGATGAGCAGGGAGTAAACCTCTCACCCACCGATCTAGTAGGCAGAGTCATCATGTGACAACTTTCATTCACTCATATGCTATAGCAAAGCTTTTTTTTTCTTTTTTAATATTATGCAATAGCAAAGTGGAGTGTCCTTCTACAGATATGCCATATCATTTATTCGTTCGTTTGAGCACATGGTCGTCTAGTTTTTCTTTTAAATTATCTAGAGTTTACATATCAGAGTTTACTAGGGTTCTTCCTGAAATTTTTTTTCTAACAGATTTATTTATAAAAAGAGAGCAATTGTATAACAATATTTTTTTAACAACTAGACCCTAAGGTCAGTTCTACAGATCTCAACTAGTTGTGCTTTTTAACTTAGTTAAGGCCTTTAAGATTTCATCGTCAGACATCATAAATACATTCATAGAGTGTCTCTAGACTAAACAGAATGCCATAGTAAAATTTTTGTTCTATCTTATAATGCATATGCTAAAGCAAAATATTAACTATGAACACTAACACCCCAAACTTAAGAGATGCAGTGCCCTCAATGCATAAACTAATCTACACTATATGCCGTGAAAAATGATAAAAAATGAAATAAATGAGAAGAGAAAAAAAAGTTAGTTACCTCCTGGGTGCGGAGGCTATGTCGTGCTGCTGGTATTGTCCATTGATGTTTCAGAGGAGTAGTGGTGGGGATCTGCTACATCGTCCACACTCTCTGAGGAGACTGACTGAGCTCTGGGGGGAAGATCTAACACGTTCGGTAGTATGTTTGATGCGTGTCTTTGGTCGGGATGCTGTAGCATCCGCTGTTTGTGCTTTTGTCGCCTCAAGTGTAGGTGCTGTGGTTGTCTCCTACTGAGGGGGTCCTCATGATCACTAGATATATGCTCGGGCTACAGAAGTGGGGTTTTTGGTTGTGACGGTGTAGGATAAGTTGCCTTCCTGGTACGTTTCCTTTTCTTGGTCGGGGTAGCTACTGGGTTGGTCTCTTCCACAGTAGGTGGAATCACGAGAGTTTCTTTTTCTTGCTGGGCAGTCGGAGTCGTAGGCGTCTTCTTTCTCAGAGTATCATTCATGGCAGTAGGATGGACGGGGATAGGGTCACTAGGGGACTTTGTGCTTGCTGTAGCAGTGGTGGGGACTTGCAGCAACTCCATGGGGAATAGTAGAAATGACATGTTCTGGTTTGGTAGGAGTTTACTTAAGCAGAATGCTATGGAACAATCGTGATGATGGGCATACTTTCGTCAGGCTGAGCTAAGTGCTCAGTTCTTTCGTTGTTACCACCGATGCTGCTACTCGTGCTGCAGCAAAACTTTTAGCTCCTCCTTCAACTGTTTGCTGAGGCACATCTTCATTGAATCCTCGGAGTTCCGTGACGAGGGCTGGAGTTAAACATGTCTTTCCTGAAATAGTTGCATCCACTAGATCGTCTATGAAGACGTCTTTTCTTTTACATAAAGCAGTTATCAGGTTAGGGAAAACAAGAGGACTACGAGGTCGTTTCAGACAAGCATACACTTCATCCACTATGATTTTTCCTATGTCAATGTGTTTACCATGTAATATTGAGTGGAGAAGAAAAAGTCGAGAGATGTGGACTGTGGCAGTGTGTAGTGTAGGCATAAGATTATGTCTCACAAAATGGTTCCATACCTTGGCCTCAGGTTTGAGGCGTCCTCTCTCGACTGACATGTTGTTGTCCGGCACCGTTCCCTCAAAACAAATATCCTCTAGCACCTTGCGCTATGTCTGGGCGTCCATTGTTGTCACAAAAGATGTGTGGTGGTCTATAGTGTGCTTTAGCCCATAAAACTTGTTAATTGCTGCAGCAGTAAACTTTATCTGCTCGCTTCGCACATGAACCATAGACCGTGTTGTACTTGTGAGGTGTGCGTAGAACTCCTTCACTAGTGAGGTACAAAACTCCTCAGGGTAAGCAGCGAAGGTTTTCCACTCATGCTTGCCAATGACGTCCATGACTGCCTGATCGAACTGGTCGTCTTCCTTTTTAGGGTATTTAAACCCTAGTTATGGAAGATGATTCCTATCTTTGAGTTTTGTACATTGCTCCTTTGCTGCCTCATCGAAAAACTTAGAGATTTTCAAGACTAGTGGTTTCTTGGGGCGATCGGAAGTTTCAGGGGCATTCTTGCAACGAGCCATGAAGGGTTTTTGTTGAAAAATAGGGGAGGAGTGAATATGTAAGGGGGAAAATGGGGAAGGGTGTTTTGTGTGTTTAGGAGAAAATCGAAGAGATGGAATGACAAAAGAAAAAGTTGAGTGTTGAAGAAGATGAAGAAGTTGAGGGGACAAATGATGATGATGAAGAAAATATGGGAAGTTGAAAAAGGTGGGGGAAAAACTGAAGAATTAATGGAAGAGGGGGTGATGGGACGTGTGCAGGCTTTAAGGGAGAGAGAAAACTGGGAGTTAATGTGATAGTTGACGACTAGAGAGAGAATATGTGGGTTTTTTTGTGGCTAGGGTTTCACCTTATTAATTAGGTGAATATTCTCTCTCTTGGTTTTTGTTTTTTCTCTCTTTTTTAATTCATCCTCCCCACTTTTTCGGATAAAATTTCTCCTTATCTTTTTCTTTTCCCCTTTTCTTTCGTACTTCCAAAAGTGGATAAAAACAAACTCCATGTCCTTCTTCCTTTTGCTACCAACCCTGTAGATGGAACGCTCTCCTGCTCTGTACCTGACATTGTACTAGGAAAGAGAAAGCATTGTACGAGTGTCATGTGAAAAGATATGAAAAAAACAAAGATAACATAAAAACTAAACTAAAAAGAAAATCATTATTTATGAACATGCTATAGCATAAAAGATAGGGTTTAGAGTGGCAAACTTTCAAGGATCGTGAAGATCCAGGTGTTACTTGTCTCTGAGGATATGGGCTCCACTGTACACTTTCAGGCGTTGGCCGTTGACTTTAAAGACTTCAGCACCGTCCAGCTTTTTGATATCAATCGCGCCATGAGGGTACACCTTGTGTATGATGAATGGTCCTGACCACCTTGATTTCAGCTTTCCAGAAAAAAGCTTTAGCCTGGAATTGTGGAGAATCACTTGTTGACCTTCTGAGAAATGCCTTGGCAAAATGTGTTTGTCATGCCAATTCTTAGTTTTCTCCTTGTAAATGTGAGCATTCTCATATGCTTGGGATCTAAATTCCTCCAGCTCATTAAGCTCTAGAAACCTCCTCTCACTAACAAGTTGGGCATCCATGTTGAGTTTCTTGATTGCCCAATAAGATTTGTGTTCAAGCTCAACGGGTAGATGGCACTCCTGCCAAATACGAGCTTGAAGGGTGACATGCCCAAAGGCGTCTTGAAGGTTGTCCTATATGCCCAAAGTGCTTCATCAAAGTTGGGGGACCAGTCTTTTCTCTTAGGATTAACCACCTTCTTCAAAATTTGCTTGATTTCACGGTTGGAAACTTCAGCTTGTCCTTTCGTCTGCGGATGATATGCTGTAGCAATCTTGTGCCTGACTCCATATTAGTGTAATGCTTTAGCAATAAGCTTGTTGTCAAAGTGAGTTCCTTCATCACTTATGATAGCTCGGGTGCTCCAAACCTCGTGAAGATGTTCTTGTGAAGGAACTTCATGACCGTATTGGAGTCATTCCTTGGGGTGGCAACAACCTCCACCCATTTTGACACGTAGTCAACTGCCAGCAAAATATATAGATCTCCATATGATGCGGGAAACGGACCTATGAAGTCATTTCCCCATACGTCAAATATTTCAACCTCCAAAATATTTTGCAATGGCATTTCATTCCGCCTGGAGATGTTCCCCGTTCTTTGGCATCTGTCACAAGTCTTGTAGAACTCGTGTGCATCCTTAAAAAGTGTAGGCCGATAGAACTATGCTTGAAGAACTTTTGCAGCAGTCCTAGCACCACCAAAATGTCCTCTACACGGTGATGAATGACAGTGGTACAGAATGCTATGGTATTCTTTCGCTAGAACACATCTCCTTATGATCTGATCAGGACATTGCTTGAACAAGTAGGGTTCATCCCAATAGTGGAATCTTGCATCATGTCTGAATTTCTTGAGTCTCTGTCTAGATAAATCAGGAGGCAAAATACTACTAACAAGATAATTAACAATATCAACATACCACGAAATTTTTGAAGCAACTAACAATTTCTCATCAGGGAATTCCTCCTTAATTTCAGTTTCACTACCCTGTGTGATATCATTTTCTAGCCTAGATAAATGACCAGCTACCTGGTTATCACATCTTTTCCTATATCTAACTTCTAAGTCAAATTCCTGTAGCAAGAGTATCCACCTAATAAGTCTTTAGCATCCTTTTAGTCACTAAGTATTTAATGGCTGAGTGATCGGTATGAACTATGACCTTTGTGCCTATCAAGTATGACCTAAACTTATCAAAGGAAAATACTACAACAAGAAATTCTTTTTCAGTAGTGGTGTAATTGATTTGTGCATCATTCAAAGTGCGACTAGCATAATAAATAACATGAAAGAGTTTACCTCGGCGTTGTCCAAGTGCTGCACCGACGGCATAGAAACTTGCATCACACATCAGGTCAAACGGCTCGTTCCAATATGGTGGAATGACAACTGGTGCTGAGATAAGCTTCTCCTTCAGTTCTTGAAACGCGCTATAGCAATCTTTGTCAAACACAAATGGTTGATTTTGTTGTAGCAAATTACATAGTGGCTTGGAGATCATCGAAAAATCCTTGATGAATCTCTGATAGAAGCCAACATGCCCTAGGAAGCTTCTTTCTCCCTCGACAATAGTGGGGGAGGTAGTTTTTCAATGACCTCGACCTTTGCTTTGTCAACTTTTATCCCTTGCTTCGAGATCTTGTGGCCTAAGATCGTTCCTTCCGTTACCATGAAATGACATTTTTCCCAATTGAGCACCAAATCAGCTTCCTCACACCTCTTTAGAACCTTGGCAAGATTGCCCAAGCATGTGTCGAAGTCATCTCCAGAGACCGAGAAGTCATCCATGAAAATTTCCAAGAAATCCTCAACCATATCTGAATAGATAGCCAGCATACATCTTTGGAAAGTTGCTGGAGCATTGCAAAGGCCAAAGGGCATTCTCCAAAAAGCATAAGTTCCATAAGGGCATGTGAAAGTTGTCTTCTCTTGGTCTTCAGGTGCTATAGCAATCTGATTGTACCCAGAGTACCCATCGAGGAAGCAGTAAAATGCCTTGCCCGCTAGTCGATCTAACATCTAATCAATGAATGGGAGGGGAAAATGGTCCTTCTTGGTTGCCTTGTTGAGCTTCCTATAGTCCATGCAAATCCTCCGCCCCGTGACGGTTCTAGTAGGCAATAGCTCATTCTCCTCGTTGCTTACCACGGTCACGCCTCCCTTCTTCGGTACACATTGAACTGGGCTGGCCCATGAGCTACCGGATATCGGTAGATTACTCTAGCATCAAGCCACTTGATTATCTCTTTCATCACCACATTCTTCATGATTGGGTTTAATCTCCTCTGAGGCTCAACTGAATTGTTGTGACAATCATCAAGCAAAATTTTGTGCATACATATAGTAGGGCTTATACCCTTCAAATCAACCATAGTCCACCCTAGCGCATTTTTATGTTGTAACAACATATTTACTAAACTAGTTTCTTGCTTAGGTGTGAGACTAGATGAGATTATCACAGACAAAGTTTCATTGCTCCCTCAGTAAACATATTTAAGATGTGATGGCAAAGGTTTCAGTTCTAAAGAAGGTGCATGCTCAAGGGAAGGTTTAGGAGGTACAAATTCTAAAAAATCAAGAGGTTCAAAGTGCGTACATGGTCTAGACTCGAGTTGACTAGACTGCTCCAGTTGCCTTGAGAGCTCCTCTAGGTCTGAATCATCATCCTTGCAGAGTGCTTCAAACTCTTCCATTTCCATCTCTTTGCTACAGCAAAACTCATCAGTCATATTTTGTGCTGTAGCATCTACATATTGGCATACTCTTGGATTGTCTACATATTTGAGGGTGTCATGAATATTGATCGTGACCGTCTGATCAGCCACTAGCATCGTGAATTCACCCTTATCACAATCGATCAAAGCTCGCCCGGTGGCTAAAAATGGCCTACCCAAGATAATGGGTGTGTTGTTGTCAGCTTCACAATCGAGGATTAAGAAGTCGACTAGAAAGATAAATATGTCCACTTTTACCACAACATCTTCAATTTTTCCTTTTGGGTGAACATGAGAATGATCTGCTAGCTGTAGCACAACCTTGGTGGGCTGTGCCTCTCGAATTCCCAGTTTCAGAAATATCGACTTAGGCATCAAGTTAACACTTGATCCCAAATCACAAAGTGCTCTTCCAACAAACTTGTCACCAATAGAATATGGGATAGCAAAACCACTTGGGTCCTTCCTCTTAGGTGGCAGCTTGCTCTACATAGAATAACATTCTTCTGCTATAGCGAGAGTTTCTTGCTTCTCGACCTTCCTCTTTTTTGTGACTATATCCTTGAAGAACTTGGCATATGTTGGCATTTGATCAATGGCCTCCAGAAATGGGACATTGATATGGAATTTGTCTAGGATATCCACAAATTTATGGAACTAAAGGTCTTCTTTCCGCTTCTTGAGTCGTTGAGGAAAAAGAGGTGGGGGTCTAACTTCATTTCTCTGGACTGGTGGAGTTACATCTTTTGCTGTAGCAAAAGCAGACTCCTCCTCCGTGTTTCTTTTGCTATGACTTCCTCACCATTCTCTTCAACTAGAGGATCTTGTATGTTATCTTCCTCCTTAGGTAAGTTGGGTTGAGATTCCTCCTTCTCTTTTCCCCCAAACTTGTCTTCCTTACTAATTTCCTTGCCACTCCTTAATGTGAGTGCGCTACATTGTTCCTTGCTATGGTGCTTAGTGGCTTCAGTGTCACTAGGCAAACTTCCTTGTGGTCGCGCATGCAAGTTTTGAGCTATCTGACCAACTTGTGTTTCTAGGGCTCAGAGAGAGGAACTATGACTTTGCAATAGGGCTCCTTGATTTTTAATATTTGCTGTATTATCATGTAGCAAAACTTTCGCGGTTCCCATGAAATCATTTGTCATTGCCATAAATTCTTCGAATGTAGTCTCCAGTGAACTGTTTGATGAAGATGTTGTTCCCTTGTGACCTTGCCATGACATCATCTGGTTAGAAGATGGTGATTCGATCAGATTTTGCTGTGGCGCTGGCTGAGCAAAATTGTTGTGCCCTTGATTACCCCAACTGAAATTTGGATGCTGACGCCATCCTGGGTTGTAGGTATTGGAGTATGGATTGTTGTTGCGGTTATAATTCCCCACATAGTTGGCTGACTCTTGATTGTCAGGGCATTCACTAAAATGGTGATTGCCATCACATCTGAGACATGAGGTTGCAGACTTCACTTCCTTGACTTCGTTGAGACGTTAGAGGTTCTTTAGCATGTTTTTGATAGCAGCTAACTGTGTGGCTACCGAGTCATCAACTTCACTGTCTCGAGCTACTTGGGTTCTCCTCCCCGTTCCAAGCCTTGTGGCCAGAAACTAGTAATCATTGTTGGCTACCCTATCAAGAATGTTGAATGCTTCCTCCGGTGATTTGTCCAACAAGGTCCCATTTGCTGAAGCATCTAACATCATCCTAGTAGGAGCATTCACCCCATTATAGAACATAACCACTTGGGTCCAGTCAGAAAAACCATGATTTGTGCACTTCCTCAATAATCCCTTGATTCGATCCCAACACTCATACATGGATTCGTCATCAGCTTGACGAAAAGAAGCAATATCATTTCTCAACTGAGTGTTTCTATTGGGTGGATTATACCGTAGCAGAAAACTTTTGCATAGATCTGTCCAAGTCTTCATTGATCCAGCTGGTACTCCACTTAGTCATGCTCTAGCACGATCACGTAAATAATATGGAAACAATTTAAACTTTAGCACATCCTCGTGCACCCCTTGTTGTCTGAATGAGTCACAAACCTCCAAGAAAGCACGAATATGTTGTCTTGCATCTTCGTGAGGCATACCTCCAAACTGACCAATAGTGTTCAACATGTTGAACATAACAAGTTTAAGCTCAAATTGGGTTGCCTGAACTTCTGGAGTTACTATTCTGGGATAGAGATCGTCCAAGATAGGAGTCAAATGATCTCTAATTGCTTGAGGTCGAGCCGCTTCTCCCTGGCCATTGTCATAGCATCTCCGTTACCTTGAGGTGGTGGTATTTCTCCGTTCATATTTCTAGTCTCTTCTCTTCGAACACGTCTCCTAAGTCTCAAGAAATGCTCAATTTTAGAAATAGGTGATTGCAGAGGTCCTCTAGGTCGTCTTCTGGTCATGCACTAGCAGGACACCTGAAAAGAAAAAAACTAAAATAACTATGTACAAAAACAAAAAGAACAATCGATATAAACCAAAACCGTAAACAACCAATTGCCAATCCCCAAAAACGGCTCCAAAAACTTGTTTTTGCTTGCGTTTAGTGTACTATAAATGATACGCAAATATGGTGCAAGTATACACGTCGAACGAGTAATAAAGTGATGAGTGAGTATCGTCTCTAGAGGGATTGTAGGTATTCACGGTTGCTCTAACAATAAAGATTAAACTTTTTGCAGATGAAAATGCTATAGTAAAAGAGATGATGTAAAATAATGCTGAAGCAAAACAGTGAAGAGAAAGATAAGATAACAATATGATGAACATGTCCCCTTTCGTATGTGATACTCACTACGGAATGACTGGCTGGGAATGATGGACAACCTAACTTAAGCTTCTTAACAATACTAAGGCTCTTCAGCTATCTTCTATGCTAGGCGGGATTTGCTAAAAGTGTTCCTAAACTATCTCTAGCCAGGAAACTGGGAGTCAGAAATGCTACAGCCATACCTCTCGGCATAAACTCTTAACACTCCCCTACCCTTCACGAGCTATTCTTTTTAGCCCTTGAAACCTATCACTTATCTCTAAGGTAGGTTAAAGTCTGCCTCTCGACAACCACTCAATTGCTTATGAGGGTTATAAGGCTAGCTCTCTCGATTACTAACCCCAACAAACACTTAAAGAACAACCAACTCTCGAGGGCTCTTACAACTTTAAGGAAATGAGAAATGCATAAGCAAAGCATAGAACAAGATAAACACTAAAAAGGCTATAGCATGCATTAAAAAGTAGTCAAAATAAAATCATTCATCAAACCGAAGCCACCTAAAATAGTTCGTGGTTGGGCTATATCAATCAACGTATCATTGTGATAACATCACCGAAGATAAAGATATGAAGAGGAAATGTTATAGCGACGGAAAGAAAGGTGAACTCCCTTTCCACCATGGACTACTCAACTTTCTTAGGCCCACCGCCTCTCTCGAGGCCGGTGAGGCCACTCCTTGGAGCTTCAACAATGGAGGACACCAAGCTGGAGAAGATGAAGATGAAAACTTCTCTCTCCTTTCAACTTTCTCTCTCTTCCGCCTCTCTTTCGCGACACACTTCTCCAAGCTTCTCTCCCCTTTATATAGTGGAGGCATCTAGGGTTTTGTGCCTTAAAGTTGCCATAATAATCCCAAGGAATATCCACTGACAAGGTATGCCACGAGAGGGCAAGGAGGACAGTCTGCAGGTGGGTATTGGCTGCTGCACATGTCAGATCGTCCTTTTCTACTTGTTCACGTGCTTGTGCAGCTCACGTGCTTCTCGTGTGCTGGCCAATATCCACTTCCACCATGCTATAGCAATTTCAGACACCAGCTTTCTCTCTTGACTCCTTTCCTGCGCACCACCAAAACCCAATAATCAACCTTCCGAGCAGTACACCTCATTATGGACCAATAACCAGCAAAGATAAAGATGCACCTAGAAGAAGAAGAAAATATAACCTAAATGTAGTCTAAATGCTATGGTATGAGCTCAAGAACAGGCAAACGCTATAGCAAAAAGGTATGAAAACAAGGATATTTATGCTGTTATCAGTAAAAATTGTTAAAATCTTCTAAAATCATTTTAAGGGGTTGGTCAAATCAATTTTACAAAATAAGGTTTGGTAGAGTAGTGACCAAAATGTAATGTTTCAAAACTGTGGAAAAATGTAATTTTCAAAGAGGAGTAAAAAATCTTAGAATCTTTAGGGAGCTATGGTGCAATTACACCTTCCTTAAATTGAGAAGTGTTTTAAAAGGATTTTTAGATGATTAAATAAAAAGGATTTTATTTAATTAGAATGTTAAAATAGAGTAATGAGAAGTTTTTCATGTAACTAACTTTCATTATTCAGCAAAATCATTTTCTCAACATTTCCTCCAGAATTCTTTTCTCCCAAACAATCTCTCTTTGATTTCTAAACCATTTTCAAGTGTTCTCTTCAAATTCTTCAAGCTTTGTGAAGGAAAAACTTGTCAATCATTAAGGAAGGAAAGGATTGAAGGTAAATCCCGTTCTCAACCTTCAATCTAGGTTCTTTATTGAAATTCCAAGGATCTTTGACTTCAAAATGTTGTTTTTGGCTGAGTTCTGATAATAGTTTTGATTTAAGACCAAAATCTTGAAAAATTATGATTTAAATCTTGATTTTCGGATTGGTATTGATGAGCTCAGTTTTGGATTGGTTTTAATTGAGTTTTGAGTTGATTATTATGTTGAAATAGATCTTGAAATCCTTGAGATCCTTGAGTTTCTTGATGGTTTTCGTTGGGTTTTTGAGGTGTAATGATGATGTTATGCTTGCTGGAGGTATGAGGAACAATTTATGTTGTTTTTAGATGTGTTTTGATGATTAGTAATGGTTGGAAGTGATGTATGTTGGCTGGGCTTGGTTTAGGAAGCAATCGATTGAGTTTTCGGTTGTTTCGGATGGGTAAATTGGTGTTGTTTTGGTGAGCAACGAGTTTGTGTTTAGTTGCTGGTGTTGAAATGCATTTTAATGCATTTGGATCTCTGTTTTGGTGATCTCAAAACAGGAGATCTTGATCCGGAAGCAAACAAAGCATTTTTGGAGGCTTCAGAGGGGTGATCTTCGTGTCGGCAAGCGAAGTTTCACGTATCGGTGAGTGGAAATGGATTTTCCAGCTTTGTAACGCTTTGAGCGTTGTCTTGGGAGCTTAGTGTAAGTTTGAAACACTTAGCTAAGCTCAAGAGTAAGTGATTCGAAAGTCTCTCTCGAAATGTGCTATATTTTTTTTATTGGAAATGCACTTGATTTGAATGTGGTTTAGTTACTGTTTTAAAGCATGTTTTCGAGCATTGAGGATGCTGGTTTTAATGCCAATTTGTTAAGGATGCTCTTGGTAGGTGATCCATGGCTTTATGAGATATATGCATTTGAGTTTAAGCATGTTTAAGCTTGTGAAAATGGCATTGTAATTTATGCTTGTAAAACAGTGGAATAATGATGTTAAATGATTATATTGGCAAGTGATGGAAATGGTTTTTGGTTCCTTTAATCGGATATAGTTAGCTGGATATAGGATTGGGTGCACCGTGAATAAAGTTGTCTTGGATATCGAGGGGTTGTGATTGTACCGTATACTCCATCCAAGTACCCTAACGATTGACGCTAAGATCACAATGGTGGATGGTTTATTCTCGTGTGTGGACCTTGTGGTTTGTGTCCCGTGCTCTCGTTAGTGGAATTATACAACTACCGATGAGTGGTGTTGTGGGGTTGTGGTTGTATCGCTAAACTCCACCACGGGTGTCACAACGGTTGATGGTCTAATCTCGTGTGTGAGCCTTGTGTAGTCCGGTAGTATGTATGAAGCGTGTGGGACAGCGCTTGTAATCCACGTATCTGATTGTATCATTTGTGTTGGTTTTGATATGGTTTGAGATTGATCACTTGTGAGCCAATATAATGTTGATGATTAATGATTAAGCATGAGATGGTTGGGAATTATGCTAGAATGCATGTGATGCTTGGTTTAAGAATGAGCAAAGGATTTTGCTGTTGTTTTAATGATGCTATGATCATATGGTTTTAAAAGTGCATTGATGCTTTAGAGAACATGTTTTAAAGGAAAGCATGAGGTTGCAAATGATGATATCTTGGTTTTATAAAATGCATTGATGAATGTTTGGTTTTAGCGATCCTCACTAACCTTTATGTTTATGCTCGATTGTTTCATCAATGCAGAGAATTAAGCAATTGAGGCAGCAAGAAAGCAAGAAAGCGGTATTCTAGCCGTTACGTGTTTTCGGTGGGCTACCTTCAGCTTTCTCGACGACATGGTGGGCGGGCTCTTTGTTGGGCCTTCTTCTTGGTCCTGCTTATTTATTCCTAAACCTGAAATAAAATTGATTAACTAAATAAAGAAAACTAAAATAAAAATAATTAAATGAAAAATAAAAATGTGGAAAATAAATTGCAATAAATTAAAATCTAATCCTAAAACATAAAAAATAAAAAGAAAGATATTAAAAATAAATTAAGTTATATTGGGAGTGCATTGAGGTGCATCTCCCAAACATAACCACTTCCTGAGCTGGTTGTGTTTTGCTTTTCGTCGAGGTGGGTCATCTTGTTTCTCAGGATCTTTGTTACTGCTCTACATTCTACCCTGGCAGCTGCTGCCTTGCTCTGCTTCTTAGCTGACCTTAGAGGCATGTGTTTCTGGGCATACTTATTTTTCTTTGGATGGTTTCATGGACTGTAAAACATGTATTTTTATGTTCTGATTATCCACCCTCATTATGAGTTCCCCGTTCTCTAGATCTATCAATGTTTTGCCTGTGGCTAAGAATGGTTGCCCAAGAATGATCGGGGCGTTCTCGTCTGCCTCACTGTCCAGGATGAGGAAGTTAGCTGGGAAAATGAAGTTGCCCACCCGTACAAGGATATCTTCAACTTTTCCTTCCAATTGCACAAAAGAATAGTCAGCAAGTTGGAGCATGATAGAGGTTGGCTTTGCTTGTTCAATTCCTAATTTGTTGAAGACATCCTTGGGCATTAGATTAATGCTTGCTCCTAGGTCGCATAGAGCTCTCATGTCATGGTTGCTGCCTATCTTGCATGAAATGATAAAGCTGTCTGGATCTATCCTTTTGGGCGGCACCTTGTTATGCATCATTGCCATGCATTCTTGCACGACAACAATCGTCTCGAATTCCCCAATTATCCTTCTCTTGGAAACCATATCTTTCAAATAATTCTCACAATTTGGAAAATTTTGTATGGCTTCCACGAGTGGGATATTGATGTGCACCTGCTTTAGAATATCCAGAAATTTCTTGAACTGTTGCTCTTGCTTTTGCTGTTTAAGCCTTTGGGAAAGGGCGGCAGCAAACAGATGTCCAGGATGCATTCTTTGCAGGGAAATCTGATCTGTGGGGATTCAGGATCATCTGTCTCAGGGCTACTGTCATCTTCCTGGACATCAGGGTGTTTTGCTATCAAAATATGTTGTTCATGTGCTGTTACGGGGGTAGCTCTAGCTGCTTTTCCTTTGGCTGCTCAATTCTGGGCTCATCCAATTGTTTCCAACTTCTTGTAGTTATTGCTTTGCACTGCTCATAAGTGAGTTTTGTTGTGACCTCTATGTTACTGGATGATGCACTTATTGTCTTGTTGCTTATGATTTCAGTGAACTGCATGAACTGGGTCTCCAGGTTCTTTATTGATACCTCCTGGTTGTTCATCCGCGTCTCAGTCATGTCCATAAAAGAATCAGTTTTGTCAACAAAATTATTAGTACGAACAATAAAATCACTAGTGCGAGACATAAAAGTGTGTAAATTAGATTCAAGTGAATTATTGTTCGTATTCTGTTGTTGCTAAGGCGGCTGTCGTAACAGGTTCTGCTGATATATGTAACCCCTTAGCCTGGTCTAGACGGTTGACCCGAACCGAGGTGATTACACGGGGAAAACCGAAGCCAACTCGTTAAAGTTAAGTCCGACCGACGCCCTTTTTTCTTTTATCTTTTCTATATGCAATATTAAACCTATGTGACCACCCAAGATCATAGGAAGAAAAGGCACAGCGATCGGAATTCAATTAGGGGTTTAATTGCACAAATTAGACATTTAGGGACCAAAATATAAATTTTGTAAATTACAAGGACCTAGTTGATTTTAAGGTTACCAATATTCATGCCACTCTGTCAATTATCAACTCAACCAGACATTCCAAACTCATTCAATTGTATTCATAAACATCAGGGACTAAAATGTAAGAAACAAGAACCTGGAACAGTTCAAAATCATGACCAATGATCGGGTGTTTCGAAACGCTAAGCCCTGTATCGGAATGGTCGTATCGAAACTGAGTTGACCGTTTCGATACTCGGCTGCGTTCCGAGACCTGTATCGAAACATGGCTTTCCAGTAGCCAAAGCGTTCCGGAACGGTCCTACCCGTTCCGAAACCTGATGACCATTCCAGGCAACCGTTTCGAAACAAATAAGAGCGTTTCGATACACCCAGCCCTGTAACTACAAACTTTGCTGGTTTTCCACACCCAAACACATCCGGGAATGATCCAAATCATACCACAACATACTAACAACATGTTTAAGCATCAATGTCAGATATTACGAAGTATGAACCAAAAAGCTTAGCATCAAGCATACATGCATGAGTTCTAAAGGCATACTTCCTAGTCATGAAAACCATACGAAAGCCACAAGCCACAAACCAAACCGTAAAGGACATTTACAAACCACATATATCATAATAAACTTGCAACAACCACAGGGAGTTCAAAACTACATCTCCCAAAATTAACCATAGATCCCCATTGCCAATTATCATTACTAAAGTCTACGTAAAACGCCACCATACTTGAGCTTTTCAATTCCTTGGAAATCCTTAGCCTCCTTGCCGCCCAAGAGTGTCTCACTTATCTGCATTGTTGGTAAAACAGAGCTTAAACACATTTCCTTAGTGAGGCAAGCTCTAAGAAAAAACAACGCAACAATGCAACTTTAAAACTCTATCTCAAAAACCATTTTCTACAACATGCTCTTTCTATCTCATGCTTGAAAACCATTTCAAAGCAATTCTCCATTTGAAAATCACATATACCTTCAATCTAACTCATGCATTTAATCAATGCAAATCACATGGCAAAGCTATACACATGCTTAATGTAAACAAAAGCATTTCATAAACCACAAGTCCCATATGCATTTCTCATAGCATAAAACATCTCAACATTTGGTAAATGTGAATCAAATACAATCTCATATATTGGCATTTCATATTACATCTTTACTCGGATATGTGGATTAGCTTGACATAAAGCCAAGTCCTACCCCGGTGGAATCTCATATCACCAGACTCTCATGGCGGTATCTCTCTTCGCCACAAAGCTTGGGTGTTTCACCAAGACCTACCCCGATGGTATCTCTCATCATCGGATTCTCACTTTGGATCGGGATGGCACTACCCCCATTGCCCGACTCCAAAAAGCACGTACAAATTTTTAGTTTATAGTGCACTTTCATCCTATTGGTCGACCAATTATATCCGGTATTCATCTCATCATTTATGCCAATATATTATATCAAAATCATCATCTCACCTACTGTTTTGATGCAACATTTCTCAAATCTTTCTCATCTCATTTCAAAGCCATAATTCATGCATTTCATCTAACCAAAATCTCAAAACTCTTTTCATAAACATGCTATCTCATGAGATCAACATATAACATCTTTCCATGTTATAAATCGTGCATAAAATAGTAGGAATTTCTCTAACACAAATCAAAAGCATGTTAAAAGCATTTAGGGGCATCAACCACATATCGAGAGCAAATATAGCCATACTTACTTACGGACTTAGGATGGTGTTTCAAACCAAACCTAAATCCCCAAACCTTGTTTCATTGTCCCTCAAGGACTTCTAAAACCATTCGCACTCACCGATTACGTTTCACTTGCTTGCTGAAACGATTCCTAGGCTTCCGGCACTTCCGGATCAACACCAAAAGCGTCTGAAGATGTCTCCCATGTTCATTACACATAAGAGCAGAGGATTAATGCATCACCATGCATTGAAATCACCAGCTACTCATTCAAACTCGATGCACTACTCAAAAACACCATTTCAGCTATCCAAAATAACCGAAATCACTTCCAAACTTTCCCAAATCAAAGCCCAGCCAAGATCTATCAATTCTAATCATTTCTAAACCTCAATCAACACCAAAAATCATCACAAACACGTCCTTATACCTCCAACACTAGCAGATCACCAAAACCACCCCAAAAACCACAAATCTAACATCTCAAACTTAGGAATCCAAACCTATTCGGGATTTATTTGTTAAACCCTCATTTTCAACATCAAACATCATCCAAAATACATTAGAAATCAACCTTAAAATAGTGCTTAACATAGAAATACGAAAATCACCAAGATCTCATCAAATATCTTGAAATTAACAACCATTTCACATTGATAACATAAAAACAACTTAAAAACCATCAACAAAGGATTGATAACTTGGGAATTTCTTGTAAAGAACTAATCATTAGAGGAGAAGGACGAAGCTTACCTCTAATGGCTGATTTCTCCTCAATTTAGGCAAGATCTCTTGAAAATCCGAAGTAAAAACAAAAGGATTAGATGAAGTAAAGGTTGGAAATCCTTAGGAAGATGAAATCTCAGCAAAAGAGATGAAAACCATAGATTAATTGGCTGAGTGGAAGTTGGGAGAACATGAAAAGAGGGAAAAAATATCATAAAGTAGTTATGAAAAGTCAAAATAGAATTTCTCTCTTAAATCCTTTAATTAAATCATTATTAAAACTCCCAAATTAAAGAGAAATCTGATGAAAAAATTTTGGTAAAATTAGCTGCTTAAAGATTCAAAGTTCCAATCCTTTACAAAATAGTCACTAGTCAACTTTTGCAAAAATTGCAATTTGGTCACTAGACCAAAATGTAATATTTCCAAATCACATTTTGTAAAATTGTTTTCACCATAACCATTTATATAATAAATGAGGATTTTAAAATATTTTTCGATATTTTTAAAGCATCCTGAACTAGGTGTTCCCTAAACCACCCCTAAAGGATTCGAATCGTTCTCGACCGGCCTGATTCAACCTCTAAAACAACTAGGCCCAAAAACAAGGCGTTACAACTCTCCCCCACTTAAGAAATTTCGTCCTTGAAATTTACCTGACGGAAAAAAGGTAAGGAAATTGCTTCTTCAAGTCACCCTTCCTTTCCCACGTGGCTTCCTCAACGCCACGATGTCTCCACAAAACTTTGACCAGCTCAATAGTCTTACCCCGAAGAACCTTACTATCTGTATCCATAATCTCAATGGGCTCCTCATCATACGTCAAATCTGGATTCAGCTCAACTTCTTCCACAGACATAACATGCGACAGATCCGATCTATATCTCTGAAGCAATGATACGTGAAATACATTATGTATCTTTTCCAACTCTTGAGGCAGTCTCAGCTTGTAAGCAACAGGACCCACATGTTCTATCATCTCATATGGTCTAATGAACCTTGAACTCAGTTTGCCCTTCCGGCCAAACCTCATCACCTTCTTCCAAGGTGAAACTTTAAGAAACACACGTTCGCCCACTGCGAACTCTATCTCCTTACGCTTCAAATCCGCGTAAGAATTTTTTCGGTCTAATGCTACCTTCAAACGCTCACAAATAAGCTTCACCTTCTCAGTGGTTCCTTTCAACAAAGCTGGCATCGAGACCAACTTTTGTCTCGTTTCAGCCCAACAAAGGGGAGTTCTACACTTCCTTCCATATAAAGCCTCATAAGGTGCCATTTGAATACTTGCCTGGTAACTGTTATTATAGGCGAACTCAACAAAAGGCAAGTGATTTTCCCAAGAGCCCTGAAACTCAATAACACATCACCTCAACATATCCTCAAGCACTTGGATAACACGCTCTGACTGCCCATCCGTTTGCGGATGATAAGAAGTATTGAAATTCAAACGCGTACCCAAAGCTTGATGTAAACATTCCCATAACCTTGTTGTAAACCTCGGATCTCTATCCGACACTATATATTTTGGCACCACATGCAAACGCACAATCTCAGCAATGTACAGCTTAGCAAGCTTATCCAAGGTATACGTAGTATGCACAAGCAAGAAACGTGCACACTTCGTAAGGCGATCCACAATCACCCAAACAGAATTCTTCTTCGATGGCGACAACGGCAAACCAGACACGATGTCCATAGTAATCCTCTCCCATATCCATTCTAGAATTCTCAACAGCTGCAACAACCCGGAAGGAACTTGATGTTCAGCCTTAACCCGCTGACAAAGCATACACTTGCTAACGAACTCAGTGACATCTTTCTTCAATCCCACCCAATAGTACTCATCTCTCAAATCACGATACATCTTCATAATACCATGGTGCATAGCGAAAGGACTACTATGAGCTTCAGTCAGAATAGTGCGCCTTAACTCAACATCATTCGGCACCACTATTCGACTCCCAAAACATAAAACACCATCATCATTGAAATAGAAATATGAAGGCCTTCCTTCTGCGATGTCCTGAACATGCGGTACCAGAGAATCATCGAGCAACTGTTTATCCATTATCAACTGAACCAAAGATGGTTTCACTTGCAACTCAGCAACAAGACCACCATCTCGCGATATGCTCAATCTAGCAAACATCACCTTCAATTCTACCGCCACTTTTTTGCTCCAAGCATCGGCCACAACATTGGCCTTCCCCGGATGATACTCGATCGTTAGATCGTAACCCTTAAGCAACTTCACCCAGTGTCGTTGCCTAAGATTCAACTCCTTTTGAGACATAAGGTACTTCAAACTCTTATGATCCGTGTACACAGTACACCTCTCACCATATAGATAATGTCTCCTAATATTTAAAGCAAAAACCATTGCCGCTAACTTATTGTCATGCGTAGGGTAATTACGCCCATGCACCTTCAACTGCCGCGGCGCATAACCAACCACTCTACCTTCTAGCATCAACATACACCCCAACCCAACATAGGATGCGTCACTATACACTACAAACTCTTTTCCTGACTCAAGTTGAACCAAGATAGGAGCTTGAGTCAAAGCTTCCTTTAGCCTCTCAAAAGCTTGTTGTCTCGCTTCCATCCACTCAAACTTAACATCCTTTTGCAATAACTTCGTCAAAGGGGCAGCAATCTTAGAAAATCCATCCACAAACCTTCGGTAGTGACCCACCAACCCAAAGAAACTACGAACTTCATGAACAGACCTAGGAGGCTTCCAATTCACTACTGCCTCAATCTTCTAAGGATCAACACGAATTCCCTCAGCTGAAACTACATGACCAAGGAAAACAACCTCCTTCAACCAAAACTCACATTTACTCAGCTTAGCATAAAGATGATTCTCTAGCAGTACTTGTAAAACAATCCTCAAATGTTCCTCATCGGTTCGAGAGTACACAAGGATATAATCAATGAACACCACAACAAACTTATCCAAGAATTCATGAAATACCCTGTTCATCATATCCAAAAAAGCAACACGGGCATTCGTCAATCCGAACTGTAACCCCCTTAACCCGGCCTAGACGGTTGACCCGAATTAAGAAAGTCACACGGGGAAAACCAAAGTCAACCCGAAAGTCAACCTTGATTAACGACCCTTTTTTTTCTTTTTAATCTTATCTAGATGCACATTAAACCTAGTTGTGACCACACAAACAACATACTCAAAGATCACAAACATCAGAGATCAAACAGGGACCCAATTGAACAAATTACAACTTTAGGGACCAAATTGTAATTTCTGATAAATTAAAGGACTTATTCCAAATTAATCTTACCAACTTGAAATTAGTCAGGTTTCATGCTTCTCTGTGAAATTTCAGCTCAAAAGGACTTCTCAAACTCATACAATTGCACAAACAAGATTCAGGACCAAAACGCAAACATTTCAAAACATATAACTGCCCATGTCAGCCCCCAACGGTCGACCGTTCCGAAACAGGTTGACCCTGTTCCGAAACACGGGCCGTTCCGATACCAGTTCCGCAACGGGGGTCTGGCAGAGACCAAACCGTTTCGAAACGATGCACCCCGTTTCGGACCCCTGGGTTCATTCCAGGCACCCGTTCCGAAACGGTGCACACTGTTCCGAAACGCCTGCACAGATTTCAGCAAACTAGCATACCAAAACATGCAATTGATCATTCAAACATGCTCCAAATGCTACCAAACTTTACCAGCATGCAATTCAACAAATATAGGACATATATGCATCATCAATTCATCAAAACAACATCACAAGCAAAAAGCCCCAATTCTATAGGCATGCTTCCTACACAAGCTAGCTATTCAAGCATTAACTTTAAAAA